>CM072818.1:37048019-37714431 GCA_036937905.1 Salvia rosmarinus | reverse complement strand
ATTACTTAGTTAATTATTTAATTAAGTAGTCGAATTCGTGACAAGCTGTGATACTCATAGACAAACTAGATACCACTCCTAGATCGAGAGGGTGGTTCTTAAGTCATACAATCTCTTAGCAACCTACGAGTGGCCACACATATTTATAATAGTTGATTATTTGAAACTTATATATTATCAATGCATTATAGTATATTAAAATATAGATTGCAACACATATATTGACAATGCATTATAATAGAGTCTCGAATAGTTTAGGGAGTAACTATGTTCATTCTGACTCTAACATTTAGCTTGATGTGGCAAGGTGTGGAGGAAAATATTCATTTATTCTTATTTTACATATAATTATTTTTCTTTATCTTTTATTACTGCTAGCTCGGTCTACCAAAGTTTATATTTTCATTTTGTAAACATTAATTACCTCGATCTATCATTATTTACAAAATAACACATGAACCATATTTTACTCTCATTACCTATTAATATATTCATTTATTATCTCACTAATTTTACACTCATTATAATTTATTAAAACTCGTGTCATCAAAAGTAATACAAACTTTTAGTGGATGGAGGAGTGAATATAACTAAATATTTATGATTATTAAATTCAAATATATATATATATATATATATATATATTCGAATAATTCGAATATCAAATCATATATCATCATTTTAAATTTGTATTTGTTAACTAATCGAATCAAAAAGTATTTGTATTTGAATTAAAAAAATTCATTGAAATCGAAATCAACTTAGTACTACGTGCAACGCAATTTGGGGATCTTTGCCTCTTGTGTAGGGGTGTCTAAGCGGTTTTGGTTTCGGTTAAGCAGGAACGAACAGCAAACAAATTCGGTTAACAGAAAATCGACAAATTTGGTTATCGGTTGGTTTCGGTTCGAGTTGAAAAAAATTCGGTTATTGGTTAACGATAGCAACAGTTGAACGAAAAACCGTTTTTATTTTTAATTATTATTTCAATTACTAATTAATTAATTAAAATTATGAAAATCAATTTTAATTATTACTTTATTAATTATTATTAAATATTTTATCTATTTTAATAAGTTTCAGTTTTTAATTATTATTTTATTTGTTTTATTATTATTTTATTTGTTTTTATTATTAATTATTTTAATTAGGTTTTTGATTAGAAAAGCGAACCGCCGAACCGATCGGTTTCGGTTAGCAAAATTTAAAGCAGTTGGTTTAGGTTCAACTTTTAGGAGAAATTCGGTTGATTAGCAGAAAAATTGATTCGATTAGCGAAACCGAGCAGATTAACACCTACTCTTGTGAAGCATTAACATCAACTACGATAACAAAAAATATTGAGGTGTTAATTTTATAATAAAATAAAAGATAATGATATTATTATAATACTCTAAAAATAGTATATTCATGTATTAATGGACAACTAACCCATTTATTTTTAAAGTTACAAATCCTAGTTAAAGATCTTGTCTTCCCACTAACTAGGAAAAACCGTGACACTAGCGTTGTAAGCCTAAAGGAATTCCAACTACTAACTTATTTTTCATAAACTTATAAGCAATCATGAATTTATCAAAATAATCTTATAATAGTTTGTTATATCCTACACATACATTA
Source organism: Salvia rosmarinus (assembly GCA_036937905.1). Taxonomy (NCBI): domain Eukaryota; kingdom Viridiplantae; phylum Streptophyta; class Magnoliopsida; order Lamiales; family Lamiaceae; genus Salvia; species Salvia rosmarinus. Next base: position 37,712,811 of record CM072818.1, on the reverse strand, counting down.
TTAACTTCATCTCATCAATTTATTTCTATAAATATGATTTTCTCTCTAATTCACGATTCATTCTCTAGCTTATAAGATCAATTATTGAACTCTTTAACAACTTATAAGCACTCGAGACATTACATCTTATAAGCTCTTGAAACATCTTATAAGCTATTGGACTTATAAGCTCTCTAAAAAATAAACAGCCAAACACTAAATCAACTGGACCGACCTAATTCTTTCCATACTTGATCACACATACACACACAGTATGTGTTATGTTTTAATTGCCCTCTTTTGAGCAAGGTTGAATATGAATTTCAAGTCACGAAGTAAAGAAATAGGAAGAATCTGTGCGGTATATATATATATATATAAATCAAATGTCGTTTGCCCAATTGGGTAGGGCACACAGTGAATTACCATCCCACCTAAATCAATCACGCCTCATCAAATCAGATCTATCCTTCTCCACTAATATAGCCATACTTGTGGATAAAAGTTTAGGAGATGTAGGTCACCTCTCAAATCTATCCTTCTCCACTAATTCAATCCCACACTTCATGCTTCATGCATAAAACAGCACCAATCTGTATATTAATCATCACTGTCAAGATTAGAAAGTGTGCCAACAAATTTTATTTGATTTCTCAAAAGAAATACGGAAGGCTCTTTGACTTTATTAATTGCTCACAATTCCTACAACTCTCGCCTAATTGCTACCGGCTTTATACATATATATTTCTTCTCCACTTTCTATTTTCTCGAAGCCACTTAATTTTGAATGCAGTTTCAAAACTCACTCGAATCCGCCATGTCGAGTAGTGATGCCGATAATTCATCGTCCCTTCACGGCAGAAAACATTCCGCTGCGAGGTGGCGGCGTGCCGACTCGTCGCCGGCGACTCGACCACCTTCTCAAGTCGCGTCGGCGACCTCCGCAAAGGAGGTCGCGAACTCTGAACACCAGTGCACGGCGCTCGACATCAGCGGCGCCGAAGCACGAGCCTCGATCAATCCCGCCCGTGCTCTCGTTCGGTAATATAACTTACGACATCAGGTCAGCGCCAAATTCACCCTTCGAATCCGCTCGCGCCGCCCGCGGCGCAGGCAGTCGGCGCCGCGTTCTCCTCGGCGAAGCGATCCTCAGCGACATCTGGCGGCGGCGTGGCGAGATCATGGCGGTGATGGGCGCCTCGGGCTCGGGAAAGTCCACGTTGATCGGCTGTTGGCGAACCGCATGGCGAAGGAAGCATAAAGGGATCAATCACGCTCAGCGGGGAGCAGCTGGGTCGAGGCTGCTGAAGGTGATCTCTGCTTACGTGATGCAGACGATCTCCTATTCCCATGCTCACGTCGAGAAACCTAATGTTCGCAGCGGAGTTCCGGCTGCATGAACCTTATCAAATCGAAGAAGAAGCTCGAGTCAAGCCCTCGTCGACCAGCTCGGGCTCCATAGCCTTGCGAACACCGTCATCGGCGATGAGGGGCACCGCGGCGTCTCGGTGAGGCGGCGGGCGTGTCGATCGGGACCGACATCATCCGATCGATCCTGCTTTGTTCCTCGGCAGGCCGACCTCGGCTGGACTCCACCGGCGTACATGGTGGTGAAGGTGCTCGAGAGAATCGCCTGAGCGGGCTTCGTGATCATGTCTATTCACCGGCCGAGTTACGGTTCTTGGATTGCTCGACCGCATGATTTTTCTCATGCGGGGCAAGCGTCTGGCGGTCCCCCTCGAATCGCGATTTTCTTCTCGGACTTTAAACATCCTATACCGAGATAATGAGAGCGGGACCGAGTTAGCTCTGGACATCATCCATGACTCGAGGCTCGCCCGTGAGGACTAAAAGCCTCGTCGAGTTCAACCAATCATGGCAAGCACTAAAGGGAAGCGACAACTCTGGAGGCGGATACAAGCGGATCAATTTATCTCTCAAAAGCAATCGGCGCCGGCATTTGAAAGGAAGCTCGTCTCGGAGACTCTGCGGCCGGGCGCCGCTGACCTCATTAGTCGGCGTTCGCGAACCCTCTGGATAGAAATGAAGGTGTTGTCGGCGGTCCGTGAAAAACTGAGGCGGATGCGGGCTGTTCGGCGTCCGCCTCGGGCGATGATGGTGGCGGGGTTTATCACGGCCACCATGTTACGGAACTCGATAACTTCGCGAAAGGGTGCAGGCGCTTGGGGTTCTTCGGCGTTCGCGATGTCGGCGATGTTCTACACTTGCGGACGCTGCGGTTTCTGACGGAGGTACATCTTCATGAGGGAGGCGGTGCTGCGCTATAGAAGATGGTCGTGCGTGATATCCTGCAGCTGGTATCCCTGCCGTCCTTCATTTCTATCTCGGCGTTCGCGGCCACCACGTTCTGGGCGGTGGGTGCGGGCGGGAGCTTCCTCTTCTATTACTAATCATCTTGGCGTCGTTACGGGCGGGAGCTCGTTCGTGGCGTTCTGCCGGGGTGGTGCCGCCGTGATCTGGGGTACACGATCGTGGTGGCGATTCGGCATACTTCCTCCTCTTCAGCGGCTTCTTCATCAGCGGGACGGATCGGCCTACTGGATCTGGTTCCACTACATCTCGCTCGTCAAGTATCCGTGCAGCGGTGCTGCAGAAACGAGTTCGAGGATCGGTGAAGTGCCGTGCGGGGATCAGATATTCGACAACACGCCCGGCGGCGGTGCGGGCGCTCAAAGCGAAGCTGTTGGACAGCCTGAGCAGCTCGCTGGGGATTAAGATCACCAGCAACACGTCTTGATGACGGCGGGCGGATATATTGCAACAGCGGGGTGACCGACCTTACCAAGATAGGATGCCTATGGGTCACCATCGCCTGGGATTCTTCTTCAGGATTCTGTTCTACTTGTCGCTCTTGCTTGGGAGCAAGAACAAGAGAGATGAGCCCAATTCATCCTTGTTTTGCTTACCTAATAATACCAACAACTCTTTCTATATCTCTTGCACTTTCAACTGTATTCTTCCACATAAACTGATCAAAGTGTCGCTGCTGCAATGTATTTTTATCCTTTATCTGTTTGGTTCTTTTGTTAAAATTGTATCTTATACTTTTTTCTGTCACAGTTAGGATTTTTTATTGGATTTGATGTTTTTGTTATTTATTTTTTAGATGCTGTATATCTATGGAAAACGAATATATACTCTGTTTCACACGTAGGATACCATGCGCCTTAGTTGGATTTGAGTAGGAGGGAATTTTGAATTGTCAAACGTTATCGCCGAAACCAGACCAACGTGAAATTTAGATAGCAAGCAGATCGACGGCAATTGACTTTTAGTCCTGTGTTGATTGTCATTGTCTCGAGTCTATAACTAATTATTCTATTCTTAATAAAGTTGCTTAACCCTTTTTAGGTAAGGTAGATATTGACAATTATTTTTTAATACTCGAGGGCAGAACGAGGAATTCTGATAATTATAAGTTTACCCATCGTATGCATGGAATGCTAACAATGTAGTAGATATAATAAACAAATAATTGCATTTGATAACATTATTTCTGTCCTTTTGGTTTATAATAGGACTTCTTATTTGCTAGACTAAAAACATTGTTAAAATTTGTTGTTTAACACCAATAGGCCCAACTAGAGTGTGGTAAAAGTAGTGGTTCGGCACCCACGGACTTTTCACTTTTTGGATTAGGTCGAACTAGAAATTTTAGATCGCTAAATATGAAGCCCAACTTAGCCTGGTGAGCTAAGCCTATTCAATTTTCTAAATTTTTAACCTATAAAATTACATATTTAATCATAAAAAAAATCTATAAAATAACGATTTAAGTCTAAAACTTGTAATTTAACATCAATAATAAAAAATTAAAATTTAAAATTATATGCTAATACAATAAAAATAGATTAAAACACGAATCATAATCTGATGCCAAATAATCCAAAATAAAATAATAAACAACAATAAGAAATTAAAGAAAGATAAGAAGAAAGATAAAGAAATAAAGAAACAAATAAATAGTAGGCAATAGAAATAAATATTTACTCGGAGGCATTTTAGCAAGAAAATTGTAATACCAACGATCTAAACTAGTTTAGAATTAACCTAATTTTGAAATTAGGATTTTGCATCGATAATAATAATAAAGATTATAGAAATTATATATATTTATAAAATTATGTAAGTTTATAAGATTTCGGGATAGATCCCAAATAGATTTAAACTAATTACAATGTATATATGTATACATATATAGTATAGGCAAATTGGAAAAAAGAAAAATAAGACGAAAAAAAAGGGGAATGAAAAAAAAATATATATATATGCCTTTAATGAAAGTGGCGTACGAAAAGTAGTAATCCAAAAGTTACAAATATTATAATAATATATATTATAGGTGATAGTGTGTGGCGTGTATATATATATATATATATATATAGTATGTGTGTGCAAGTGTGTAAGAGTGTGTGTGTGTACGTGTAATATGTAGGAATAGCATGTGTGTGTGTGTCATTTTTTTTGAAAGAAAAAAAGAAAAGAAAAGTAAATGCAATTATGCAAGATCAAGCTAACCCATTTCATTCTATCATTTCTTATGTTTCGTAAGTATAGAACAGAAAGGAAAAAAAATAGAAAGTTTCCTTCAATCTTTCTTTCTCAATTTCTCGTCTCGTTTTCGATCTTTCGTTAATTACGAACCGATACTAAGGTTAGTCTCGCCATTACCTATAATCATATGGTTTAAAATTTAAATTTGTTGCATGTTTTGTATTTGTGTATTTATTTTTGGAATGTATTAAAAATAGGAGATGATGCGAATCTTGAAGTCGAGAACTAATTTTGTTCGTATACTCTATATATGCTAGGATTATGAATATAGTTAAAGTTATTAATGTTAGGTTTTGCTCATTTTTAAAGCGAACTATAGTCGATTTTTGATTTTGTTGAATGAAGTGACTTCATATTCTGATATGTGCTAGCTACTAGCATATAGAATTAAATTAGAATTTTTAGTATGCATTATGACGAAAAACCTATTTGGCTGAAAATCTAAAGCTCTACGTTCGGATTATCGATCTTTGTTTGTCGAATGTTATTATATATCGTATTCTAGGATATATCTAGCATGACATATAAATTTATCATAATTTTACGGGTATGTTGGGTATTTTCCTAAAATGTCATGTATCTAAAGTTGGCGTTCGAAGATACTATAAATGTTATCTGAAATGTAAAGTGACATATGAGTTAGACAAGGTATAATAAATAAGCGACTAAAGTTTGGAAGAAATTGATCGATGTTTGCTTAGTTAAGTGTGAAATCAAGAATAGTTTGTTATTAATATTCGAACGCGTGTGTGCGTGAAGTTATGATTATCGCACGAGTTATGATTTATACTAGTTAAATATGGTTTCCTCTGAATAGTTGAAATAGACATGAGATACTGAGAAATGAAACAAGGACTTAGAATTTTAATGTGGGTCGATGTTAATGAATAAGCTTGTCCCCAGCTAAGAATATAAATAAAGTTTAAGTGATGAGAAAATATAATAAATGGATGAAAATAGTGGCTCCACTATGACTAAGTGGAACAAATTGAGATATTTTATATCTCTTATTGATAATGATGATGCAAAATCCTAAGATATTAAAAGTTGTATAATGCGTTGATGATAATCGGCGTTATCAAAAAACGAATGAAGTACTAAACCTTTCTTTTATGTAAAGGTAAAAGTACGAAGGTAAGAGAAGAAGAAGGAGAAGTCTGTTTGTCGACTAAAAGTATATATCGGTGGGCTTTCTTACGAAGCGATGAACTTAAATTTTCCATCCATGATGTGTTCTTGAAATAAAGTGATATGAAGTATTTGATAATCTTGTTGCCAAAATGTTTATGTTTATGTGTGAATCCTATACGTGTTGGTTACTTGACTATGAATGATAATCGGTCGGATCATATGCTAGCGATGGTACCTAAATGCGGATTAACGTGTACACTATGGTATTTGTGTCTTTGAAAGGTTTTCTCGGCGATCCGGCGTCCGTGGGAGGTGGCCACCTTCTCGGCACATATGTTACTGAGATAGGGATCACTGTTGCCCGAAAATAGTGCCGGGCAATCTTATGAAAATGAAAAGTATTTAGTAACCAGGCATTTCAATAAAACCTTGTGTATTCTTGTGATGGGCGATTCGATATATGTTATTAGTATTTGACATATATCTGCGAGTACCTAGTACTCGACCACATATTCGTTTTTGATGTGCGAGGTTGAGCAAGTGTTGCGATGGTGATGTATTGGCGGAGTAATCTTTTGGCGATGTATATACGTAACCTTGAGTGCATAGCATCATATATCGTCTCACGATTCTATTGCAAACAACTTGAATATCTTGCCTTTTGCTAGAATATGTAAACAATTACGCTTTTGTCGAGCATTCTCTTAAAGCTCGAATATGTAAATTATAACACCTCGATGGGTGAGATCTATTTATATTCGGTATTATCTTTTGTTTCACTGAGATGAACACTGACCCCTTTCTTCCTGTTTTTTATCCCGTCACAGTGTGACTCGGCTGGAAGCCATCCTTAGGGATAGCGAGGCTATGACAGTGGTATCGAGGCGATTCATTTGTTACGAACCTATAAATTTCTTCAAAGCCATGTTATGATCGAATCTCTTGACTTAATTATAAGAATTTAGTGAACTCGCTCAATACTTCATCGCATCACGCTCGACTCAAATGAGGTAAGTCTTCTAAAGATTTAAAAGAAAAGTGTGGTATTAAAGTTTTGAAGGATTGGAGTTGCAAAAGTTTTAAATGACATGTCAAATGATGAGGTGATCTTATTTCAATGATAAAGGAAGTATGTGAATGATTTATGTCCAAATGCTGTTAAGTGCATTCATGATTACGATGAAGCATGAATGAATGAAATATGTACCAATGAATGAAGCATGAATGCATGAATGCATGAATGATGAATATGAATATGTCTTCAAGAGCGTAAATTCTTTAATATGTATGAACCAGTTGTTAAACAATATATAGCGATGAATCGGGTTTCCCTCTTATCTGTGAACAAGAATGAATGAAAATTACGAATATTTAAGATTCTATCAAAAGAAAATGTCATCAACGATATGAATGAGATGAGCTGGAAAGTTATATACGGTAAGGAATGAAGTGGAGGAGTGTAGATGCTCGAAGTATCAAGCGAATGTCACTATGCGATAGTGCCATGAGCATAATCTTCCCATTTAGTTGTTCATGCGTGGCGAGACTACGAATTGACTATTGCTTTTCGTGAGAACCTTAAAAGAAACATAGTAGAATGATAAGTTAGTTGGTATCGATTGATGGTTATTGGATAGATAAGTAATGGGTTAGTAGAACATAGAATTCGGGAGTTCGATATAGGGTTAAGTATGCTTTGTGTAGGTTTACATATGGTTTGTTGAAAACCTTCTTTGCTTGATTACATGCTATCGGTTATGTTTTCCAACTAGCGATTCGGTTACTATCCGTTTGTAGATGGCGCGAGAAGATACATCTGCGAGGAAGAGATTTCCACAAGCTACTCGGATGAGATTGTTAGAGTATCGTAACTATCGGCGGAATCGGTGATAATCTAGGAGAGTTTTAGCGCACTATGTCACATGTGGTGCTGCCTTATGCCCGTGGGGTTCTTGATTTTGATGGGTGATGCATCGATCATCGACTACTTCATTTGGGAGGATACGCTGGGAGATGTCTGGAGACTACATCTTTCGCGGTGCGATAGTTTCGACACGGAGGAGACCTACCTAGATTGCTTGTCATCTATGTTACGTCTTTTACATTTGGAAGGCTGCACTGGGGACCCTATCTTCCACCTAGAGAGTTCGCGTGGTGTGACCCGATACAGTGGTTTACGGGAGATTCCACGTTTGACTTACTACCCACGATTTACATCGGGTATGGCGGGGCGACCATGAGGCTGGACCTTCCGTCCCGAGCACGGAGGTTCGCTCTTACCTCCACTGGGTTTCGATCTATTGCCATTACCTTTGCGGATGTCTACTTCCGCCGGGTCCACCACTACCACGGTGAACCGTGCCCATAGGCACGAACTTGGTGCATGACCCCGCCATCTCGTGGAAGGTTTGATTCGAGATGTTCGTGTTCTCCTCGATTTGGCCAGATTCGGGCACATATGGGTGATGATGATGATGAGGATCCAGAGGAGAATCTGGAGGAAGATGAAGAGGATCTAGGGGAGGATGAGGAGGATCCGGAAGAAGATGAAGAGGTCCCGGATAATGAGTATCAAGAGAAAAGAGGAAGCATCGGGCCTACCGATACCGTATCATCTCAACTTAGCTCGATATATTTCCCTAAAGACGGACACTCGGGAATCTAGAGTTGTAGGACCCATGGACTCATATGTACATAGTTTTGACTAGTATGTTAGACGAAAACGAGGATCCTGTATGGACCGTTCCGTGGTTATGCTATGACTCTCTAGTAGCCTTACGGAGGCGTAGATCTTTTTACATCGCTCCGTGGCTTAGTATATTGAGTGATGTTGATGTTAGATAGATAAAACCTCATGCTATGTACTCAATTTTGACGTCTTTTGACTATATCTGAAAAAGTCCTCATTGAGGCGATTTTCATGGCGTATATATATAATGATAATGACCTTTTATGGCTTTTATAAATTTTAGTATGATGTGAATGAAATGTTTTATCTACAAGCACATTATGATAAGATTATGAGAAGCGTTAATGTGTGGGATGTAAGTTAAAGAATGTATTGATAATAACTTTACATTGAAAATGCGATTATGGCCTAAGCGTGGGCGACTTAGGCGTGTACTGACGGGGAACATAAATTGTAACACCCCGGATTTTCACAGCATAAATCAGGCACTAGTTACATGATTAATTAGAGATTGATTACGTAAGTGTCTAAGGGCATTGCATCCTTAAGAAAGAGTTGTTAAGTTAAAAGCCTTTATGTTAAGCTTTGAGTCGAGCAGATAGAATCTGAGATAGATTCGAGATAGAATCTGAGATAAGATTCTTAAGTCTTTATTAGCATGAGAAGATTTAGATTTCAAGAGTCTTGATGTGATAAGATGTGTTCATAGAAGTCTTGATTCAGTCGTAGAATTTCAGTCGTTGATATCATGTTTTGATTAAACCGAATCGAAACAAATTGCCCAAAATGGTTTACGAGACAAAAGTGCTTTTAATATTCAAAATATGATGTTTATTTTAAAAGGAGATTTATGAAAATTTCCAACCTTCTAGCAATTTCTATATTCCTTTTGATTTATTAATTTCAAATGATATATTTTTTTTGATTATGTGCATAAATCCGTATGAGGACATAACGTCCTTAATAAATGGGCTAGTTCAATATGCATTAATAAGTCCAATTGCATCTAGCTTATGTGATAAGCTGAAAAACATAAAACAAGCTAATGGAATATTCTAGAATTAGTAGCTTATCAAAGAAGCCGTGCAATTTTCTAGAAATTTGAAAAGCTTCCATAGAAGCCTTAAATAGTAAGATGAAGATTATATATAAATATGTATGCTTAGCCTCCAAGACTTCATTTTCCATCCCATTTCTTATCTCATTTTCGAGAAAGACACCGCCTCACTTTGAAAATTTCCTCGCGAGATCGAGATCGAGCTTCAATCCTCTTCAATCGATGGATCAGCGTTCTAAGAAGGTAGATCTATAACCTTATCAAGTTTTAAGTAAAATCAGATGAAAAACCCATCCTCAAACTCCCAAGTTTGGCCACTTTGGCCCTTTTCTTCTGGTTTTGTTCTTGATCTTTAATCTGTTGTCGTAGATCTACCCTTTAGGAGTGATTTATGCTTGAATTATGGTTTAAAAATTTGAAAATTCGAACCTTTGAGGCCTAAAGTTTCGGTCCTTTTGGTTTAGTTTGAAGGAGTATGTTTTGTTCCATTATCTCTTGATATTATGTTAGATCTATAAATACATGAGTCGATTAATGTTGAATTCTAGAGCATGAGTTCATCCTTTGGAAATTCTTGAAATTTTTGAAAACATGGAGCTAGATCTTGAATTTATGTTGTTGATATGCTTGATATACCTTCATATATGTGTTGTTGGGTAAATATAAACATGTTTTGAGCAAGAAAAGCGATTGAAATCGAACTATTCAAAAACCCCAAATGGCGAAACCTATGTCTCACATAAGGTGGGATTTTTATTTTATTTGATCATTTTGACTTCATATTTGGATTCTATGATATGAATAAAGCTTAAAATGATTTATTAGGATTTTAAACGACGTATATTAAAGATGAAATATTTTAGTTTGGCGTCAAAATGGGTTTCAATGCTAAAGCTTTGATCTTTGGTTTTGATGATTGATTAATGATCTTTGATGATAGTTAAGTATGTATAGAGGTTCGTTTATGTTAGATGGCGTCTTCGTGATTTTTCACGTTGGTCGTAAGCTATGTTAAGTAAAGAGTTGTTGGTTTTGATTAAGAATAGATAGCTTAAGTTTGTCGTTGAGTCCTATGTTCTTGTTTATTTATACGGGGCTTAGTTAAGTCTTGTTATATGTTTAGATGTTAGAGGATGCAATGACCCAAGTGTTCATAAACTATAGAGTCTTGAATATTAAGAAGTTATAGTCGTGTTGACGACTTAGATAAGATAAAGAATTTGTCTTCTCGTTTGGCTCCTGGTATTCTTATACGCTACTTTATGTTGATGAAGGGCCAAGTTCAGAGAAGAAATAAGTGAAGGACAGAATGTACAGTCCACCCGAGTGATTATTGCCAGGTGGGTAAAATCTTTTCTAAAAATATGAAATGATATGCTTTTGCATACAAATGATATGATATGCATTTTATGTAAAGTTGGTGACTTACCAAGTTTTGAGCATGATGCATGATGCATGTTGCCTATCTATGAGAGATGGGCGATATCGGCCTATCTTTGGACGAGTTGCCGATGAGGTTTGTGTACCTGAGTGATCGTGAGCTAAATGGCCGATCACGGTGTTTGAGAAGGAGCCTACTTCTCAACACAAGTGTGCGTAGATATTGTTTATGAATGAGATTATGTGCGGACTCATGTTGAATGTTGCATTATGAATGTATGAGCATGAAAGCAAGTAAGTTTATTTGAGTATGCAGGTTATTTAGCGAAAACTCATGTGTGTTGCAAATGTTATGGCAAGTCGATCTATAGCTCTAAGAAGCAATGTTTTAAATATTTTAGGCATATACCCTTGAGTGCAAATAGTACTCACGCCCTGCATATATTTCTAAATGTGCAGGATGAGCTCGAGAGGATGCTGGAATCGAATGTTGTGCAGAAGAGCTTCTCTAGATATCTTGTCTCATGATGAGGTTATTAATTGTTGATGTCATATTTTAATTGTCCAGAGTCTTATGTCATCATACATGATTCTCAGCCACACTTCTTGTTGCCGAACTTTGGTCTGCGATTGTTTGTTAGAATCAATAAGGTTTATATCAAGTCTTGGAACATTGTTAAACCATGCTTTGAACTGTCAATATTCCTAATGTTGTCAAAGCATGCTTGAAAATATGCATTCTTGATATTGGTTATTCCTTTGTGATTATCCGTCCTCAGCCGTTATTCTTTTACATTTGATCCGTTATCATGGATTGAGGGCCTTGAATAAATCCTTGTCAGACTCCATTCTACCTCTTTAAGCATGCTTGAATATGTATATCCTTTGTCAGGTTTGTGTAACCTGTGGTATCAGTCTATAGATGTTGTCATTATTCCTTTCTTTTCTTCTCTTTACCCGCGTCACGGCTAACTCGTGATTACGTGGTTGGGGTGTGACATAAATCTCTTTACCGACACATGAAGAAATACCTCCATCACCACAGCGTAAGGTGGAAGAACTATTTCTTAGACAAAACCACCCACATTCAATAGAGCTGGGCGTCGGTGATCTGAGTTATGGATAAGGGTAATGGAGAGGATCTTTGATTTTCTCCTTTGTACAACACTGAGGCGTCTGTCTTGTGTTTCTTTCCAAATGATAGGATCGTGAGACTTGGTGGGAAGCTAAAGGAAAACAATGACCCCGGAACAACTAGCAAATTTTACATGGGAAGACTTTAAGGCGAATGTTTCGATAGGTACATTCCCGAGTTTCGGGAAAAACAAAGAAAATGAATTTTCAACTTGAAACAAGGAAGAATATACGTAACGAATCTGTTGTGTTTTACGTGACATGTCACGATATGCTCCGCAGCAGTGGACACGGATGAAAAGATGTCAGAGAAGCTCCGTTCTGGCCTGAGATATGAGATAAGGATGTCACTTGCCAGTCATGGCGAATTGACTTACAGTGAAGCTCTCAATAGAGCCTTGGATGTAGAGGCAGCAATGCCAGAGGACAAACCTACACCCATTCAAACTCAAATTGCAAGTGATCGAGGAAAAAGAAAACGGGAAGGAAATCACAACAACAACAAATGGAATTACAACAGCCAAGCCGACATGAAGCCTTGGCAGGGAATTACAGGGGTACAAGGACGACAAATAAACCCGGTATAGTACAAAAACAACCGTGTACCACAGAGAACCCTACCTGCCCAAAATGCCAGAAACCACATGCTGGTGTCACTTTGGCAGTGATAATTGCTATAAATGTGGTCAAAAGGCCATTTGCAAGCGCCACAGGATACGGCGAGGAGGATGAGACAACCAAATCTGCCAGTTCGGGTCCAACCAATTAGGGCGATTCAAGGCCAACAACCACGTCAGCAGCAACAACAACATCAACGAAATCAGCAACCTCGTCAGTTGCAACTACCACAAGCTAGAACTTTTCGGCGCATCGAATCAAGCTCGAAGAATCGGAAACCTAGCGACTATGGAAACTCCTCAACATACCTATTATAATTTTGTTCGATCTGGGTGCTTCATTCTTTTATCGTAGAGCATGCGTAGATGCTTTAGAACTTAACTCGAGCAGACGAGATAAAGCTATGATAATTTCATCGCGATCGAGGAGTTACATGATTACACATACATGTTTGAACTGAAGTGAACATAGGATCACTTAAGGTTCTAGCGAACAACTTATATGTCATACCAATGTGGGACGTTGATATGATATTAGGAATGGGCTGGTTGGTGAGAGTTATGCCACCATTTTGTGTAACAAAAGGAAGATTTCCTTCCAATTTTTGGGAAGATATGCTACCAGTTTTCACGGGATTAACATGGGAAATAGAATATCTGTTATATCCGCGATCCAAGCAAGAAAAATGATGAACAAGGTAGGATGTCAAGCTTTCCTTGTTTATTTAAATGGAGAAGCTGAAGTCGAGAATACGGTGGAAGATATACCAGTTGTGCGGGAGTTGAAAGATGTCTTTCATAAAGAATTGTCGGGTTTAACGCCTAATAGGCGATTGAGTTTACAATTGATCTAGAGCACGGATCCGGATCAACACCGATGTCAAAGGCACCATATCAAATGGCTCCAAAGAGTTAGAAGAATGAATATTCAACTACTGAGCTTCTAGACCTGGGTTTCATCGGACCTAGCGTGTCCCCATGGGGAGCACTTGTACTGTTCGTGAAGAAGAAAGATGGTACTTTGAGGATGTGTATAGATTATAGAGAGCTAAACAAATTAACACTGAAGAACAAATACCCTCGGCCAAGGATAGATGATTTATTTGATCATTTCGGGAACAAGTATTCTCGAAGATTGACTTAAAATCGGTACCATCAGCGAGAATTCAACAAGAAGATATACCCAAAGCGGCGTTTGAACAAGATATGGTCACTATGAATTCATAGTTATGCCATTTGGATTAACAAATGCACCGCCGTGTTCATGGATCTTATGAGCAGTATTCCATCCATACTTAGACAAATTTGTCTTGGTATTTATAGATGATATCCTCATCTATTCAAGGACAATGAAGAACACGAAGAGCATCTAAGAATAATTTTGCGGACCTAAGGGTGAACAACTCTATGCCAATTTAGCAAGTCTTGAATTTTGGTGAAGGAAGTGACATTTTAGGACATATTGTGTCGTCGGAAGGAATTAAAGTGGATCCCACTAAGGTGGAAGCGTACAAAATGGAAATCACCAACAACTCCAAGCGAGATCGAAGCTTTCTAGGATTGGCTGGTTACTATCGAAGATTCATTGAAGGTTTCTCCAAAATAGCAAGGCGATGACATAGCTACTTGGAAGGAATCAAATTTGTATGGACTCTTGAATGTGAAGCGAGTTTCGAAACTCAAAAAATTACTAACTACGATTACTGTATTAGCGGTTCGAGTCGAGATAAGGAATATCTTGTCTATCTGGATGCATCAAAGAATGGACTAGGTTGTGTGTTGATGCGAGAATGAAGGGTGATCGCATGCGTCCGACAACTTAGACCACATGAAATAAATTATCCCACTCATGATTTGGAACTAGATGCGGTTGTGCATGCCACGAAGATCTGGAGACACCATCTCTATGAGTGAGGTTTGAAATCTTCACGGATCACAAAGTTTGAAATACTTCTTTGAGCAAGAGACTGAACATGAGGCGAGAGAAGATGATTCGAATTGGTAAGGACTACATTGCGGTATTAATTACCACCGGGAAAGGCTAATGTAGTAGCTGATGCCTTAAGTCATAAAACTCAATCAAGTTGGGATGTCTCCTTACGAAAGATGAAAGATTCATTGATGAATTTAAGCGGATGAAGATAGAAGTAATCGAACCATAAAACAATAGCAGTCGATTGCAACACTCACATGACGCTTGACCTCGAGAGGAAGGATAATTGATGCACAAAGGAAGGACAAGAAATTAGAAAAGATGAGAATGAAAATAAAATTGAAAAGCTAAAGGACTATCGAAAGCAACATATAATCTATCATGTTTGAAGGAAGAATGTGTGTTACGCAAGATGAAGGGCTAAAAATGAAATTTTAATGACTCATAACACCTACACATACCGGGAAGCACAAAAATGTACCAAGATTTAAATGAGAAATTTTGGTGGGAATGAATGAAAAGAGATGTAGCTTCGTTTGTCGGCGTTAACTATCATGTCAGCGGTGAAGGCTTTACATCGGCGACCTTATGGGAAGCGCAACCTTTGAAATACCTAAATGGAAATGGGATGACATTACAATGGATTTTGTGGTGGCTTACCACGATCAAAGCGAGGGAACACATCGATATGGGTAATCATAGATGAGACACGCGAAGTGTGCTCATTTTATATCAATTTCGATTACCTATGGATCGACAAGTTAGCTCAACTATCGTTCGTGAAATTATCGTGCGCACGGTTATAAAATCAATCACATCGGATAGAGATTCAAAATTTACTTCTAGATTTTAGATCGACACAAAGGAGATGGGAACAAAATTGAACTTGATCTGACTTTTCACCCACAAGCAGATGGTCGGTCTGAAAGAACAATTCGAGACTCTTAAAGATATGTTAAACAGTTGTGTTAGATCGAGGTGAAAATTTGGGAGTATGTACTACCGCTCATTGAATTTGCCTATAACAATAGCTATCGAGGCAACAATCGGCATGGCACCATATGAAGCATTATATGGAAAAATGTGTGATCACCACTTTCTTTGGGATGAAGTGGGTGAGAGAAAAGTCTTAGGGCGGATCGATGGGTGAAATGATTAAATTAGTCCATCGGATCAAGCAAAGGTTAAAGGAGGCCCAGGCAGACGAAGTAAATCTTGATAAGCGAAGAACTTAATTACAATTTGATGTTGGAGATAAAGTTTTTTGAAAATTTCTCCATCAAAGGGAATCGTTAGATTTGGAGTAGAGGCAAGCTACGACCACGTTTTATAAGTCGATGAGATATTAGAAAAGATAGGCCCGATGGCTTACAAGTTAGTGTTGCCACCAAGTTTTGGGAGCGTACACAATGTGTTCCATGTGTATGGCGAGGAAATGCGTACGACCCAAACCATGTGATCCATCAGACTGATATCACCCTTGATCCGGATATGAGTTATGAATAAAAGCCCGAAGCTATCTTAGACTAGCGTATACAAAAATTAAGAAACAAATCAATATAATTGGTAAAAGTTTTATGGAGACACCATGGGCAAGAAGAAGCGACATGGGAACTATAGAATCAAATGAGAGAGAAATATCCCGAACTCTTCTAGAGGTATGTAAATTTCGGAACGAAATTTCTTTAAGGGGGTAGAATGTAATACCCCGACTGTCTAAACTTGGTTTAGAATTAATCTAATTTTGAAATTAGGATTTTGCATCAGTAATAATAATAATAAAAGATTATAGAAATTACATATATGTATAAGAATTATGTAAGTTGATAAGATTTTGGGATAGATCCCAAATAGATTTAAACTAATTACAATGTATATATGTATACATATATAGTATAGGTAAATTGGAAAAAAGAAAAATAAGAGAAAGAAAAAGACGAAAAAAAAGGGAATGAAAAATAAAATAAAAATATAAATATATATATATATATATATATATATATATATATGCCTTTAATGAAAGTAGTAATCAAAAGTTACAAATATTCTAATAATATATATTATATGTGATAGTGTGTATAAATGCATATATATATATATATATATATATATATATATATATATATATATAGTATATGTGTGCAAGTGTGTAAGAGTGTGTGTGTGTGTGCGTGTAATATGTAGGAATAGTGTGTGTGTGTGTATCATTTTTTGAAAGAAAAAAAGAAAAGTAAATCTCAATTATACGAATCAAACTAACCCGTTTCATACTATCATTTCTTATGTTTAGTAAGTACGAGCGAGAAAGAAAAATAAAAATAAGTTTCCTTCAATCTTTCTTTCTCAATTTCTCGTCTCGTTTTCAATCTTTCGTTAATTCGAACCGATACTAAGGTTAGTCTAGCCATTACCTACATTCTATGGTTTAAAATTTAAATTTGTTGCATGTTTTGTATTTGTGTATTTATTTTGGAATGTATTAAAATAGGGATATGATGCGAATGCTAGAAGTAGAGAACTAATGTTGTTCGTATATTCTATATATGCTAGGATTATGAATATAGTTAAAAGTTATTAATGTTAGGTTTTGCTCATTTTTAAAGCCGAACTATAGTCGATTTTTCGATTTTGTTGAATGAAGTGACTTCATATTTGATCTATGCTAGCCTCTGACATATAGAATTAAATTAGGAATTTTTCGTATGCATTATGATGAAAACCTATTTGGCTGAAAATCTAAAGCTCCACGTTCGGATTATCCGATCTTTGTTTGTCGAATGTTATCACATATCGTATTCTAGGATATATCTAGCATGACATATAAATTTATCATAATTTACGGGTATGTTAGGTATTTTCTAAAAATGTCATGTATCGAAAGTTGGCGTTCGAAGATACTATAATTGTTATCTGAAATGTAAAGTGACATATGAGTTAGACAAGGTATAAAGTTTGGAAGAAATTGATCGGCGTTTGCTTAGTTAAGTGTCGAAATCAACAATAGTTTGTTATTAATATTAGAAACGCGTGTGTGCGTAGAGTTATGATTATCGCTTGAGTTATGATTTATGCTAGTTAAATATGGTTTCCTACGAATAGTTGAAATAGACATGAGATACAAGAAATGAAGCGAGGACTTAGAATTTTAATGTGGGTCGATGTTAATGAATAAACTTGTCCCCAAGCTAAGAATATAAATAAAGTTTAGGCGATGAGAAAATATAATAAATGGATGAAAATAGTGGCTCCACTATGACCAGTGGAACAAATTGAGATATTTTATATCTCTTATTGATAATGATGATGCAAAATCCTAAGATATTAAAAGTTGTATAATGCGTTGATGATAATCGGCGTTATCAAAACGAATGAAGTACTAAACCTTTCTTTTACGTAAAGGTAAAATCGAAGGTAACGAAGAAGAAGGAGAAATCTGTTGTCGACTAAAGTATATATCGGTGGGCTTTCTTACGAAGCGATGAATTTAAATTTTCATCCATGATGCGTTCTTGAAATCAAGTGATATGAAGTATTTGATGATATTATTGCCAAAATGTTTATGTTTGTGTGAATCCTATACATGTTGGTTACTTGACTATGAATGATAATTGAATTCGGACCTATGCTAGGCGAAGGTGCTAGTATGTGATACGTGTACACTATGGTATTTGTGTCTTTGAAAGGTTTTCTCGGCGGTCCGGCGTCCGTGGGAGGTGGCCACCTTCACAGGCGCATATATTCTGAATAGGGATCAGTGACGAAAAATGGTCCATCCGAGCGATCTTATAAAAATGAAAAGTATTTAGTAAGCACAGGCATTTCAATAAAACCTTGTATTTCTTGTGATGGGCGATTCGATATATGTTATTCAAAGTATTTGGCATATGTCTCGAGTACCTAGTACTCGACCACATATCGTTTTGATGTGCGGGTTGAGCGGTGTTGCGATGGTGATGTATTGGCGGAGTAATCTTTTGACGATGTATATCGTAACCTTGAGTGCATATCATCATATATCATCTCACACGATTCCTCGACAAACACTTGAATATCTTGCCTTTTGCTAGAATATGTAAACAATTACTCTTTTGTCGAGCATTCTCTTTTGGCTCGAATATGTAAATTATAGCATCTCGATTCTTTGAGATCTATTTATATTGATATTATCTTTTGTTTCACGGATGAACACCCATCCACTTTCTTCCCGTTTCTTTTATCCGTCACGAGTCACAACTCGGCTAGGCCGTCCTTAGGGATAGCGGTGTGACAAAATCCACAGCTTTTGGCGAAACACGGTCGGTGGGGTGAGTATTGATTATTTGGTCGGTTCGGACGAAAAATAACGAAATGAATCGAAATAATATAAATATATTTTGTTATTACGGTTAAACGAATTTTTAACAAAAAAATGTATATTTTCAAATAAATAAATAAATACTATTTTATATTGATAAAATATATATAAAAATACATTTTATATGTTATATAGAATATTCTAGAAAATAATAATTAATAATAATATATAATAAATAAATAATATTATATTATATTTTACAAATATTATATATTAATATAATAAAGAGAGAGAGAGAGAAAAATGAATAGGATTAAGGATATTGATATATTAAAGTTATAATTCTAAATAAATAAATAAATAAATAATATTATATATATATATATATATAATTCGATTTTCGGTTATTCGGTTAATTTTTTTTTCGAAACAGACAGAAAATCGAATTATCGAATTTTAATTCGTTTCAACCGAATTAACCGAACCAAATTTGATTTTTCAATTTGCTTCGGTTCGGTTATTCGATTTTTAAATATTTTGCTCACCTCTACCGGTCGATCAGGGTTTTTCGAGCGGACTTTTTAGGTTCGATTTTTTTTGGGGCCTCTTATTTTTAAGTCCAACCTAGCCTAAACCCCGGATACCCTGAGCTAGCCTTATTGGGCATATTTTGGATGTTTAGTGGCATGTTTTGGTTCGAAATAGAGGTTTCATGGTGCACTTATTAATGATTTATGTTTTCATGGTATTTTGTAGGGATGATAAGCAAATTGAAGTTCTTGGCTTTATTTTGGATGAAGTTTTGAATCATGAAAGAACTAAAGTAAAGTTGTTGTCTCTGAAAGGCGTGCAATATGCCCATCTTGCCTTATTTTCTTTGAGACGAGCGATAATGGCGATGGATTAAATGGATTTTTGAAGGCTTTGTGATATCAAACGAAGTTTAATTATGTAATAGGCTTCAATTATTGATTCGGCCTTCTTTAGTTATTATTTTGAATTATCTAATAGTGTCCTTATTATATTAGAATATGTTTTTCCTTTTAATGGGGGATTAGATTTGTTTTGAGAGATTTTCATATAGGATAGCTTTTATCCCATTTATTGGACATTCATTCACGTAGGAATACAAAATAGAGAATTTAGTTTTGGCTTTCTAATTGAAAGTTGACTTTTTATTCTTTCTTTTGTTTGCTAATTTTCGTTCATTACATTATCATTATTAGCTTGAATTCATTTATGAGTTCTAGCTAATCTCTTTCATTCCGGTGAAGATTAAGGAAGCTCCAGGGCGACACGTTCCATGAGATCTAATCGATTTTATCCTTTAATTTTATGCACGTATCTGTTATTCTTTGTGTTTATTGTCGTTAATTGTTTCGTATCTTCTAGGTAGTTGTAAATATTTAGTAGTTCGAAATTAATTAGTAGCCAATTGAATCGGCCATCCGTAATTGTGGTTGAGATTTGATTAGTGGTAAAGTTATTCATCAGAGTCAAGAGTTTAACAGTCTTAATTCGATAATCATGCGTCAGAGTTTATTTGTTTTGAATCGGGTTTCTCTAGTTCTTAAAGATGTCGGCTCATTAAATCTATAGAGTGTCTCTTACAGTTGTCAGTCGATTAGAGAAGTAGATAGTGAAGCGTCTTCCTAATTGTCGATAAAATAAGGAGAGATAAGAGTGCATCAGAAGCGTCTTCGGTGATCATAACTGGTTTGTTTGCATGCATTGAAGTTATATTTGCATCGAGGATCGAGTTGTCTAAGCTAGGCGGAATTAATTGAAGCAGAAACTTTCATCATATTTATTACAATAAAACATCTAGATACCTTCGTTTTGTTATTTTCGATTTTATAGTTTGTTCACTTGCCAAAACTTATTTCTGGTGGAAAATTGGAGAAATTCTCGTGAATCCTTTGGGAGGCGATTTTGCTTCTTGCTATCTATGAATTTCGGGCATCTTGTTGGGTGTCGATTTTTCTTCTTGCTATCTATGCGATCTGGGCGTCTTGACCGTGTGTCGGTTATTTTAATTGAAAACGACACACCAAATTTTAGCGCCGTTCTTAGGGGATTGGTTTTAAGCGATAATTTATTCGATTTTCTATCTGTTTTATTTTTTTATTTTTTCGGTTTATGCCTCGTTCTTCTCGTACAAGAGAATTAGTCTTTGATCCAAAATTGAGAAAGCTGGCAAAAATTGACAAGGTAGCTAAGGAATGAAAAGCTATTACAATCATCATGGATGCGAGAAGGAATATTGACAGAAACCATGAAGAAAATCCACAGCCGTTGATTAAAGAGTTGGGTCGTTGTAGGAGTAGCCGCCCTCTGTACATTGTTATGCCTACAATAAACCAAAACTCCGAGATCCAACCTGGTTTTATTCAAGTTCTTCCCAAGTTTGGAGATATGTATGGAGAGTGCACATAAACATCTTCTTTGAATTTGATTTAGTGTGCTCTACTTTATGCCCAAAAGTTTACCGATGATAATTTGAGATTGCTAACATTTTCTCATACTTTGCGAGGCGGTGAGATTGGCTATTTGATCTTCCCTTGGCTCGGTTCGAACATGGAGCCGGTTGGAAGAATACTTCTTCGTAAATTATTTCGAGCAAAGGCGCAAATTCTGAATGGCTATTAGTAGCATTAAACAAAGAATGGAGAGTTTGGCGATTATTGAGCGATTCCAACAATTATGTCATAAGTGTCACGACCATGAATTTTCTTATTATCAATTGCTCACTAACTATTTTTACCATGGTATGTCTTCTTTTGATAGGAAAATTGTCAATGCTGCTTGCGGTGGATCATTAACAAATAAGACGTTGGATGATGCCAAGCAACTCATCATTGACATGGTTTGAATGACCAACAATATGAAGGCGAGGATGATGATAGATCTGGACACATAAAAGTAGTGAAGAGATCGGAGAGTTCGAATGTGCCGACAAGATTGATGCTCTAACATCCTTGGTTCGAGAGCTTGCGATGCACAAACCAAAAAATTCAATATCGTATATGTTCAAAAATGGTCATTATCTGGATGCATGTCCTACATTCTTTGGATCCTCAACCGAACAAGCATGCTATGGTTGGGTGGTATAATATGATCTGGCGAGGCAAAGATGAAATGATCATTTTCAAACACATATAATGGGATGGATGAATCATCCAATTTTAGTTAGTCGAGAGGACACAGGGTTTATACATAGAGGAAACCGTAGGGTGGGAAGTATGCCCATCTTGTGGTCGAGAACCAAGCTTTGAATGAAATTGTGAAGAGTTTGGCCCAAAGTTAACAAGCTTTCGGCAAGAGACACGAGCTGCGTTGAGCGATATGGGCACACTGATTACGATTAGCCACTCGAATGAACAAGTTGCGGGGTTTCTTGTAACGACCCGACTTTTCAAAGAAATACGAATCATATGGATGGATTCTTGGTATGATAATGCGGCGGGTAAATACATCATTAATCAATACAATTAACGATCAATTACGAATGATTTCATGGTGAAAGGAATAAATTGTTTCGATCAACTCAAGTCGAAGAAGGAATTGACAAAAGGTTCAATGTTGAAATCTAACTTGATCGGTAGCAATTCGAGGAGCGACGTCGACCTCAAGTTCAATTATGATATGAAAGCGGTCATAATCAACAAATACCAACAAAACATCGAGTTTGGCGGCAAATAAGCGTGTGAACATACATATGATGATGCATACTCAAGGTTCTAGAAATCCTTTCAATTAAAGCAGCAGAACCACTACCACTTTGCACCACCATTACCCATCATCAATCCTTGCTCAACTTTGCACATCAAAAGCGAATATGCGGGGCTAAGTACAAAAGTACTCGATGGACTCATTCTGAAAACATTTTCTTTATAAAAGTTATTGAACTACCCACAATAGCACATGAGGATTTTAGTTGAAAAGACTCGTACTATCAAATATTTTATCATTTTCCAAAGTGTCGGCGGACTATTTCATCCACGTTGTTCCATATCGGTAATTCATTCATCAATCATCGTTCATTCATTCGCGTACTATGGGTGGCTACCTACACATAGTCGCCGTGACGTCGGTAGCTAACCTTAACACCAGGTCACACGTGTACACAATCGAGTTAGTCCTCAACTAAGTCGGATCCGATCGATACCCTTTTTAACGTTGGTGGACCAACTCGTTCACATACCACATTGGATATACCAATCAATTCTCGTCCCACATTTGGACAAATCAACCTCGAGATATGGACACAACAAAACATAAATATTTGGCGATCGATAACGGTTCATGCGATAATATTTCATAAAGCTTTTGTAAATCATGCTTTGAGTTATGCATAATCATTTTGTTTCGAAAAGCCCACCTCAAATTGACCTTCTTGGAATACACTAGCGATCCTCCGTGGTTTCGTTTACGTCCACGGCTGGACCTTGTCAGCCTGAAAATATGATTTAGTATGTCATTTGCTTCTTTCGAGAAGTATCATTAAGATTCGACGACTCGATATCTTTTAAGTCTTTGGGTTTTAGGATTTTCGTCATCGATATGACTTAATTAATATTTATATTTAGTCTATTCGATTGGTCTCGTCATAACGATAGGTGATACTTGACGTTGCATTCTTCCTTCCATCGATGTTTCTCCACGTTGTTTCGTATAATTTATGAATCTTAAGTTCATAACTAATATTCTTCGTTTGTTAGCAGCGTATCAGCGTTTTCGAGTCCAATCCTTATTAGTTACTAACATTTCCTCGGCGTTCTTCTCTTCTCACATGTCCCATATTCTATCGGAGAATCCCGTATCTATAGTACACAATCAATAAAGGTTTCTTATAAATCAATCGCCTCCTAACAAGTGTTCTATAAATTAAAGTTGATTAAATAATATTTCCTCAAGTATCTACTTGACATAATCAACTCATTACTTAATTAAATCTCGAATTTAATTAAGTAAATACATAATTAAATATTAATTAAATGGATCGATCTAATAGTCGATAATTTTTGATTAATCAATCAAATTAATTTAATTCATCTTAGATATCCACTAATTACACTACAAGAATTTTGATTATAGACCACGGGGAATGTCCATGGTCTATTACGAGAAAACCCGTGGTCTATCAAGGTATGGTCTATTACATTGAGGCTATAGACCGCGGGAAATCCAGTGGTCTATCACATATAGACCACGGGTAAATCCAAATGGTCTATCATGTTATGAACAACGGGCCACTGAGGTAAACCATGGCCTTTCCCGTTGTCTATAACATTATAGACCACGTATTTCTCCGTGGTCTATAATGAATAATATATTTTGTTATTTTATTATTTATTTAATACTGTTTTCATAATTTGAATGCATGTTTACGCTAATTAAAATAATAATCCAAAAATAGATATAAAATATTTCTCATAATATTTATATCAAAATCAAAGTACACATTTCATAAAATTGAAAGCGTTATATCAGAAAAATTCCCAATCTATATGTATTTTCTAACTAGCTACAAGTATTTTCTAACTATCTACAAGTATTTTCCGGTGGCGTGGATAGCTTCCCGGGTTGAGTTACTCCCCGTGTTGCCCCCTTTTTCCTATGTTCATATTGAACATTTTTAGGGCCCTGCAAATACATATTGTGGATTAAGATACATAACACATACAATAAGTAAAACTTTAATATAAACAAACTTACATTTCAATGATGCACTTCCACTCCTTAACATGATTCTCATCACTCAATTGATCCATCAAATATCTGAGAGATACATCACTTGTGCAACTCTAATGCTTCACTTATGGTAGCATCATGAGTGCCCGGGAAGATCTGTCGACGATCGACATGAAAAGCGAGAATATTACATGGTAGCTGCGAAAAGTCGATTCAAAATCTAAAGCAACCATCGATTCTGAGATACTGTTTGTTTGCAAATAAGAGGATAACAACACCTTTTAGCTCTTCCTCACGAAAAGAAACAATTATATCATAAATAAATTTTAAGAGCGGATAAAAGCACGAGAGCATGTACAAGCTTGTAATCACTAAATAGAGCATGAACTTGAATGTTAATCAACCACAATATACTGCGCCCAAGTGTGTTGCAACAACACGGATCCTCAATGCCACTCTTGCTATAGAAGTTCGGTCAACTAGCCAAAATTTGATTTCTATCTTCTAATCTAACCTCGTACATTTCAGTTCCTATGTACAACAAATTTGAAGATAATACTCCAAACTTAATTACTTTGCAAAAACTATTTTTGGTGAAAGTAGGGTTGCGAGGATGTAATTGGCTATCTATTGCATTATGGGAGAGCTTTGTGTTCATAAGGACCTACATCTAATTAGATCCTTGAGGTAAAGAGGATTACGGATCAGACTAGCGGAAAAACAACTTCAACCATGTTGCACTTAGTGCGAAAAAGTTACGGATATAGTCGAGTCGATTCGGGTTCTTTGCAGCATATTATCTAAAAGCTGACGAAAGCATGTACGCTCAATCGAGCATGAAATACACTTGGTACCAAATATTTGACTTCATGTTCAATACAACAATAAAGATGACAAACAATATTGACAAGTTCGAGAGAATTAAAAATAGGTGGCGGATGACATCTTTGAGATTCCTAAGCGGGATATATAATATATTACAGCTAATAATTTGTGACATAGGAAAACACTTCCATTATTTTCCCTATGAATGTGGTTTACGAAGGACATTGAAGAAAATAAACAAATAAATAAATAGAACCTACAACAAGAGCACCTCCATATTGCATGAAATTCCTCTTTGGCTATCACGACTATCGGTATCACTTGAATCAACAAATATATTATAGCTTGCGTGTTAGGAAAATAGCACCTCAATATGGCTTATCTGGAGAAGTGAAGTTTACAATGAGTGACGGTGATGAAAGCTTACGGAAATATATTACATCACTTGTACCAATCAACCTTCATCATCACCGGAAGCAATGGTAGATTACATCGAGTTAACTATTCGATTCTGATGACCTACACATTTGGCAGTAACCTCTCAATTTCGGAAAAAGTGATTCTACATCTATAGATGTTAATAGTCTCATAACGAAACAAAATATTTGTTGTAAAACCCACCCATGAGAGTTATCAAGGCGTCGATTCTTTGCACCGGTTTTCTATATACATTGCGAGAATGGAAAAATCTGGAGACCCGTGACTATAGCTAAGCACAAATTTCGATTTCGGTGGAGAAACTAAACAAAAAAGATACACAACAACAATCGGTACTAGAGAAAATACCATACCCGTTGTGAAGCGAAGAGCCTACATGATTCGGTATGAGCATTCACTTCAGCAACCTAATAATCAACATAACCATAAAATTTTAACTAAATCGACACATGAAATTGAGAATTTTGTATTGCCCGGTGAAAATTATTACCTACGTGGCGTAACTTCGACATCATAGCGGTACTAATGCAAAGGAAGGCGAATTCATCACCAATATACTTCATATGATAGAGAGTTGGAAGGTGGCGAACTCACGGTGGGAAGTCATGGCGATGAGACCGGCGGCGAGATGAGTTGATGGATGAAAGTCGAGATCAAGCGGGCTTTTCAAATCAATCTCCATTTTCGATTAAAAATATAATACAAAAGATATGCTACAGGTGAAAATTGTGATTCTGGAAAAAAATAGTATATAAACCTAAACCCTAAAATGGTATCTCTAAAACCATAATTTCATACACCTCATAAGTGATACAAATTTCATACACCTCATAAGTGATACAAATTGAGAGGTTACTTGCGAATGTGTGAAATTTGTAAATCGAATAGTTAACTTGTGAGAATCTACCATTGCTTCGGTGATGATGAAGGTTGTATTAGGTGAAATTTCATACACCTCATAAGGTTGTACAAATGGGAGGGCAGTGGATACAAATCGCCAAACTAATACAAATTAGGAATATTTACCTCTAATCAGCGAAGGTGGAGGGCGGTGGGAGGAGGCGGTGGGCGGCGTCACGGCGGTGGGCGGCGTCACGGCGAGAGTGAAATGAGAGGAGGAGGCGGTAGGGAGGCGGCGGCGCCGGAGTGGCGGTGGGAGGAGGCGGCGGAGGGGTGGGAGGAGGTGCAGTCTCTTGATTGAGATTTGAGAGGGCTGCGTAGATTTGAGAGGCGAGAATGAGTATGGGTTTGTTTGAATTTTTTAATGAAGATGGGCTAAAAGACCATATGGTTAAGTGGTGAAAGACCACGCGGCTAAGCCCGTGGTATTTAGTCGGCGTGGATATTAGGCGGCGGAAAAACCCGTGGTAAATAAAGTTATCGCTAATAGACCACGCGGTAAGGCGCGTGGTCTATCATATGAAAACAATGATAATAGACCCACGCGGTTCTCTGGCAGTGGTCTATAACCATTTAAAAATATGGTTATAGACCACGCGTTTTACCACCCACGTTGTCTATGTCATAATAGACCACTTTAGTACTAATGTTAGTGATTACATGGCGTGTGGTCTATGAGCAAAATTCTTGTAGTGTTAGGATTTATTTCTCATCACACCTTTGTAACAAAATACATAAGGTCTATCTCATTATATAAGTAAATCACTTAAAAGAATAATTCTCAAATTATTCTTTAACATAATATTGTAATATTCGAAAAGCGAATATCGATTACGGTATTCTAAACCCGTAATTAGGGTTTTGCCGTATATTATCTTTTCTGACGTCGAATCTTGTGATTTCGATCGATATCGTTATAACGAATTCCTTTTCATAATTCACTAAGGATTGTGAATTAAAGGATTGAAATATTACGAAATGATTCGTCGATATATTTTAACGTCGACAGCGTGTCGAGCGTCGACTTTTCATGAAATTTTACGGCGGTGAAGCTTGGAATTAATTTCCATCTTAATTCCTTTATTAAATGGAATATATTTATTTAGTAAGTATGAACTTCTGCGACCATTTTGAGATGAGTCGATTTGAGCGTTTTGAGGCGTTTTGAGCGTTAACGTCTGAGGCGATTTGAAAAATGAGTTTAATGCTCGGGAAATTATAATAATTAATTTCCTATTATTATTTTATATAATTACAGTATTAATGATTATTAAAATCAATATTTGAGATATTAAACTCGATATTTTCTAATTTTAATTTGAAAACCTAAACTTATAAATAAGGGTTTTCACATGAAATGATACCATTAAATTATCCTATGGTATCTAAACTTTATAATATGATATATATGGATATTATTAAGCTTTTAATCAAATTTCATCCATAAAAATCGAAGGTTTCAGTTTTATAAAATTGAAACCTAATTTTCAAATTAGGGTTTTATATGATTGAAATGTGTAATAATTTTATCCTATGCTATTATTCAATATCTAAATCATATATTATGATATATATGTGTATATTTGGGACGAAAATTACATGAGTATCAATAATAGGTGTAATTTATATTTTTAATCCTATTTTTCCCAAATATTATCGGTAATTTCGAAATTAGGCATAAGTGATGATTTAATTATTTTATTGGCTTGTATTATATATCTATGAACTATACTATGATTAATACATGTATTATGTGCAAAATTGAAATAAAATCAGCCTTTGAACCCCTTTTGCGCGATCTCTCTCCCACACAAGCATGCCCACTTTTATTTTCTACCCAATGCATGGCAGCTTTTTGCTTAGCCTAATCATCACTATAATCTTCATCATTGGCATCAGATTTTGCCCAATTTCTGGCTGAAAATCGAGAGTGAGAGAGAGATATAGGGAGAGGACTCTTCACCTATACTCTACTCTCAATTTCAAACCTCTCAAACAATTAACATTCTCTCCCACCCATTTCTCTCCCAAAAAAAGCGAGAATCCAGCCTCACTATTTTGATTTTTCTCTCTTCTTCTCTTCTCCATTCCTTCTTTCTCCTTCACAACCTTGATACATACATTGTTCTTGGATACTAGACCATTCTCAAGGTAATATAAGACCATAGCACCGATTTCTTTCTTCATTTATTCAAGAAAATCGAACTTGTTATATATATATATATATGTGTTTGAAAATTTTATATATGTATATATATGTGTTTAAATGTTCTTGAGCATGAGCCTTTGTTTATATATATGTTCTTGAGGATTTTATTTTGAAAATACATGAGAATATATGTTTAGATGAACATAGGATATTATATATGAAATGTATGAATGTTGCATATATATGATTTTGAACCATAGTGTATATTAATATAGTTTTGAAAATTTTATAAAATGGCTAGTGATGACCGAATGCTTCTAAGTATTTTAATGATGGATTATTGATCTATGATATGATTTAAGACTATGGTATTGATTTAACAATTTTTGGAAAACCACAGCTATTTTAACCCTGATAATCTAGTGAGCTTATATGTATGTACCTTAGTGTATAATTTTATTTCAAGCATGTAATGACATATTAATGCTTTAGAACCTTGATTATATGTTCTATGATTTAATTAAATTTTTGAAAATCAATTGCTATTTATTTAAAAGGGCCGAGAGCTTTGTGACCTCATAGGTTGGTGTATGATTTTATTTTGAACATGCGATGGTGTATTAATGCTTTAGTATATTGTTTATACATTGTGTGAATTAATTAGAATTTTTGGAAATCAAATACTATTTTAAATCAAATAAGCCGTGAGCTTGTTGCTCTTGAAGGTGATGATTTAATTAGTTTTGATAAATATTATGATGTTATATTACTATACTATAGTGTATAAACATAGTATATAATTGTTGGAATTTTTGAAAACCAAATACTAAATAAAATCGAAAAAGCCGAGAGCTTACAAGCTCATATGGTGACGATTTAAATTAGTTTGGTTGATGTTATGATGTTACAATGTTATAATATAATGTTTAATGATGTTGGAAATTATTTGGAATTTTTAGAAATTGTTTGCTATTTATTTGGTAATTATCAAGTTATTACTAGTAAATATTGTTAGATATTGTGAAATGAATGCTTATGATGAACTATAGGTTATATTAATGATATATATTGATGTTGGGATATTATACTAGGTATATATCAATTTTGGGAATTTTGGATAATTATTCCTAATTATTGAAAATCTAGTAAATATATATATGTATATATATAAATAAATAGCAAATAATATCATATGAATTTTATAAATTCATATTCTGGACCATAGTGTATAATAATACACTATATTAATTTAGAAAATTTTTCAAAGGTCATTTGACATTTTTAAATTAATTATCGAGTTTTCGATAATTAATAAGGATTTTAAAATCTTTTTTAAAAAAAAAAAAAAACAGTTTATTAATGAAATATTTGCTAAATTAATATTCTGGACAGTTTTTAATTTTACAAAATTTTATAAACATAGATTGCTATGTTTGAGACGAACGTTCATTTTATAACGTTTTAAAAACCAAAATCGCTTTTATTTATAAAAGGGTTTATTTAAAAATAATGAAAATATTTATAAGTCCTCGATTTACAAGATAAATCGAAAAATAGGACTTTACGTTTTCAAATCGATCAAATTCGATTTATAAAACAAAATAGTAAAAATTACTATTTAAAAGTCAAAATCATTGACTTTGTTGACCGATGTTGACTTCGTTGACTTTTGAGTCAAGCGTGCGATTATCGTTTATAAATCGTCGATGCTGCGTAAGATATACTAATTGAGTATGATACCTCATTAGAAAGAAAGATTTCACTAATGAAATCCATATATCGAAAAAGCGTGCTTATCGTTGAGCGTATCTCGAGCGAGAACAATTGATGTTATCGTGTTAGAGGCGTATTGAATTCACTAAGAATTGATCTCACATCGATATGAAATATCGAAGTTATCTTAGCTTTTGAAAGTCTCGAAGACTTGAGCGACGTACTAAAGCCTCGCTTTTTCGTAAAGGTGTGGGCCTTGAAGCGTGACGGGATTTTGACGAGCGATCGAACTGGGACTTTTACAACGAACCATAGTCGGTGGGCTCCTTTTCTTATCTTCAAAATGTGGGCCTTTTCTTACCCACTAAAATGTGACTTTGACTTGTTATTCCAAATGAGTTTATTCTGATACTTATTCTACTGTTGTTATCAAATGTTTCTTGCATTACACGCGAAATATTTCGTTTTGTGTATGGATCTATCTGTTATGCCGGGTAGAAATGTGGAGATAGTTGGAACTATTATATCATTTGTTGTGGTAGCACCCACCTTTTAATGTCGGGTCTGTCTTGGGATGATAAATGCACAGCTAGGATTGGCGTGAAGGTTGGAACTATCTGTTGTGTTAACATATGCTTGCGGTATTTGTGTCTTTGTGCGGGATTACGGCGGTCACGGCGTCGTAGATGGGAGGCCTCACTCTCGGCGTTTATTTATTTATTATTATGTATTGTGACTATGAGATCGGACCATACACGAAAAAATGCTGGCGGGCTATGTTCTGACGAAAATGATTTGGTAAGCCTGAGGCATTTTAACTAAAACCACTTGTGACTTACTCGATATTGGCGTAATCAAATATTATCAAATGTTTTCGGCATAAGTCCAGCTGAGTGCAATTTCTTGTACTTAGCCTGCATGTTTGTTTTAAATGTGCGGGTTGAGCTCGATGGTGATGATGGGGATGTGTTGAGGTCGGTGTCCTTGACCGATTTACTTGAATTTGTGGGTTATACCTTGAATGCATATCGTCGTATATGTATTCACACACTTTCATTGCTATACTCGAACTCCTTTATTTATGCTTTATGTTACAAACTATCGAGGTCCATCGGATCGGGCCGAGTTTTGGGGTCCGATGGCTAAACCTTTTCAAAAACATTATAACATCACCTCATATTACTACTCGAGCATGTTGGTTTATTTTATGCATCTTTATTTTACCCATGTAACCCCAAAATACTACTCTAGTATTAGTAGCCCTCAGGTCGGGTTGGTCGGAATGGGGTCGTGAACAGTGGTATCGAGGCGCTTTTGCTCTTTGTAAACCCAAAACCTTTTATTCTAAGTCTAGATCGAGTCCTTTGGACTTCTAGAAACCTCTTGACTCCTCTCAACACTCCATCACATCGAGCTCAACCGGAAAAAGGTAGCGCATTTCTTTCTCAAACTCATGAAATGGAAAACTTACGCATGATGAGCAAGTTAGAGGAACTTTTGAGAATTTTATTATTATGAAAATTTTGAAGTTGAGAAAGAAATTTTCCAAATTTTTTGAATTGAGCCAATACAATTGCTCAAGTATTGAGATGGAAGTGTATGGTAGTATCGAGTTAAATGATCAACATGAAATGAGCAATTCATTTTGAATATGTATATGAGTTGATCATGGTGTCTTTTAAATCATACTTCCAAATTTGCAAATAAAACTTTACTTTCCGACTTTCAAAATTTTATTTATGATGAATGATATGTTATCATGAGGCGAACTTAGACTCTAAGGAGCATGCTCACGTATCGTGAAAGAACATAGAAATCGAACTTCTTTTCCTTATGCGAACAAAAGAGCGATAGGAAGAATGAAATAACGATACCCTTGGGCACGAGCGGCGGAAGGCGGCGAGAAGGATGGGCGAGGGCGACCTCAACCTTTAAAATTGAATGGCGTCGGCACTCCATCATCACTTCGACACGGTGACCAGCAACACGAATCACGACATGGGCGTCACTTACGGCTTCAGAATGTTCAGCCCGACTTAAGGACCCAAATATGGTAGACATATTACGTCGGCGTGCGTCTCGATTGACATTTTGCACGATCGCGCAAATTTCCTGCACTGCGCAGTAGATTTGTTTTAGCTAGATCTCCTCGTTGGGACTCCGATTTACGCATGGTTTTCACCTACGTACTCTAACACACTGATCTTCATTTGTTATGAAGAACAGAATCCCAAATTCTGTCTCCAGAAGACGATAGAGTCTGTTGAACTCTAGCTTAAGTGTTTAATATAAGACAATGATCTCGTAGTGTATGTTAAGATATCATTAGCTATATGTATATGTTTGGGTAAGACTAAGAAGGTAAGTTGTGGTATGTATTGTACATTATGATGTTGCCTACCTTATAGAATTGTTAGTTCTAGCCTAGTTGCTTCTCGTTATGCTATCCTTTACATTTTGAGATAACGATAGTTGACTTCGTTAGTTTTAACCGTGGCGGATGGAGGAGATCGCTATATCGCTAGGAGAAGGTAGGACCTCATGCCCCACCGAGGAGCTGATGCGCACCTATAGGGAATGTTGGATGTCTTGGGGGGAAGACCTAGGTGAGTTTACGGCGTACTACCTTGGTTGTGGAGGCAGCAGAGCTGTGGCGCAACCGACTACGATGGCATCAAGAGACTCTAGCTATACTCCCTTGTACAGGATGGTTATGCAGAGAGGTATCGGAGACTACATCTATCGCATTCCCGGGTTATGATTTGATTGGGGATCGCCGGTTCGTGAGTCACGACTTACGTGTACGATATCTGAGACGCGCCTATGGGACCTATCTCACTCCACGGGAGTACACTTGGCGTGACAGTCGCGAGTGGCTGTACCTTGAGGTTCGAGGCAGGTTGATCGATGATACCCTGTGCCGGATGGGCGAGGCGGGATGTCACGAGGTGGATAGGGCGGCACGCCACAGAGCCTTGGGAGAGCCGTGTTGCCACCGGCGGTTTTGGACACCCGATCGTCGCCGCTACCGCCCCCACCACTGCGTCCGATCCACCACCACCCGAAGGCGAAGAGCCCTTCCGCGGACGGTAGCGGATGAGGTATTAGATACCTTCCACGGATATGACCCGACCGGTATGCTACGGTCCGATCCGCCACAACTTCGACTTATCTGGCGCGGATAACCCGGACCCTGCGCGACATACCGATGATGGAAGCCAGTGGTGCGGGACCATCAGTGCGACCTCGTGAGGGCGATTCGGATGAGGAAGGCGACTCGAAGGGAGGAAGACCACGAGGAAGGCAGAGTAGGAAGGAAACTTCGTGAAGACCTTGGCGATGTTTTAATTAGAAATTGTTTCGTTATGACTAGCATGTGTGCTAGCTTTTTCCTTTTTATTTCAATACCATGGTTCTAGGACTCGGATTTTCTTTTGGCCGTGTGGGCCCGAAACCTTGCTATTTCTATTTTCTATGATTCTCGATGTTGGACATCTTGTTTTGACAAACCTTGGTTATCTATCTACATATATTTTTGACCCAAGTGGGGCCTTTTTGGTAACAATTGTCTATGTTATGGATGAGTTGTTTTATTTTTATATCGCTTTAAGAAGAAGCTATGAAAACCTTATATTGTTAAGTTGTAAGCGTTTAGTAATTAACGATGGTATGTTTTATATAGCGAGAATGCCTCAGAAGAAACCGGAAAGAGAACCCGGAGGTCGAGGAAGACTGAGGAAGGGTAGAATCCCGAGCAAGAACGGAAGATAATCCCCAACCACCGCCTCCACCTCGGCCCGATCGCGGGATCGAAGAACTATTTTGAGGCAAAACCCTCACATTTTTAACGGAAGGGGCCGGAAGAAGCCGAACAATGGGTTAGGGCCATTGAGCAGTTTTCACTTTCTTAAGGTGCAGCACGGGAAAGGATGTCGTGTGTTACCTTCCGTGATCGGACCGGTGACTTACGGTGGGAGGCGGAAAGAAGACTTTCTGGTGAGCAATTGGAAGAATTCTCGTGGGAGGATTTCAGAGGCGTGTATGAAAGTATATCCCCAAAAGCTATAGG
Source organism: Salvia rosmarinus (assembly GCA_036937905.1). Lineage (NCBI taxonomy): Eukaryota > Viridiplantae > Streptophyta > Magnoliopsida > Lamiales > Lamiaceae > Salvia > Salvia rosmarinus. The sequence goes on along the minus strand of CM072818.1, from coordinate 37,678,234 downwards.
GAAAAAGGCGGGAGTTTTCTGCTAAAACAAGAAAAATTATCCGTAACCGACTATGATCGCACTTTCTGCGAGATGTCGAGATATCGCCGAGATCTGGTGGACACCGACTTGAAAATGTCGGAAAAGTTCGGTCGGGGCTAAGAATGGAGATCGCATGTCTCTTGCCGACCACGGAGACCTATCTTACAGAAGCTCTCATGAGCTTTGGATATTGAGTGACCATGACCGAGAATAAGTTGGTGTCGTCTCGGACACACGGTAATTTGGACGAGGAAAAGGCTGGGACCCCAACCAGCGGGAATAACAACCGCGGAAACTATGGAGAAGCAAGTCCTGGCGCGTGTGGCGAAACACGGCATGAGGGGAGGCTGGAAGAGCGACTTATGCTCCACGGCAAGGGACCACGAGGAGCAGTCGAGGCACCTCAATGCCTAGATGCCATAGAGCACACAAGGGTGTGTGCGGCAAGCGTGGTAGGCTGTTACAAGTGCGGGGCAAGCGGGCATTCGCCACAATTGCCCGGTGTCACGTTCGGATATAAGGCCGAACCAGCGGGCAATGCTCGGCCACTAAAGGGCTATCTGACTTCAACCCGGCCGCGCGGCAATTCCAACCCAACCCCGCAACTCCAATGGCAACAACCCGGCCTCAACAACAACTCCAACGGCCGCCACAATGGCGGCGACGCGGCGACAAATTCCGCAACGCGATGGCGCCACCGCAACAACAGCGGCGGCAACCACCGCCAACGCCCGGCGGCGGCGCGAGCGGCGGCCGCCAAATCAACAAGGACGGCGCCCGTCGGCCTCGGCCGGCTCGGGCGAGCTACGCCTGCATAGGAGGCGAGCGAACAAAACCAGGAAACTTGGCGGTATGGGAGTTCTCCTCAACCTACATTATAGTATTGTTCGATCTGGTGCTTCGCATTCTTTTATTGCAAAATCATGCGTAGAAATCTTTGGGCCTTAGGTGCGAAAAGTCGAAGCCGGGATATGAGAATCTCATCGCCTATAGGAGGGATTATGGTATTACACTTTTGCTCGAACCTAGAGTTGACATTAGGATCACTTAAGGTTACGGCTAACAATCTAAACATAATACCCATGGATGATGTAGACATAATCCTCGGAATGGGTGGTTAGCTAAGAATCATTCCACGATTCTCTGTAAGGAAAGGAAAATTTCGTTTCACTTTCACGGACAGAAACTACGCATTTTCACGGGATCGGCATGGGAAGGAGGATTCCGATAGTATCGACACTACAAGCTAGGAGGATGATGAACGGAAGGGATGCCATGCATTCCTTGTTTATTTAAGCGATGAGGATAAACCGAGCGGGTGAAAGACATTGAAGTTGTCAGGAATTTTCGGACGTATTTCCAAAATCTGCGGGACTACCTCACGATGAGACAACTAGAGTTTACCATCGACTTGGGCCGGATCAGCCCGATGTCGAAGGCGCCTTATAGGATGGCCCCAAAGGAGCTAGAAGAGCTGAAAATCCAAATCGAGCTTTTGGATCTAGGATTCATTAGGCAGTGTTTCACCTTGGGGCGCTTTGTTTTGTTTGTTAAGAAGAAGGATGGTTCTTTGAGGATGTGCATCGATTATAGAGAGCTAAATAAGATGACACTAAAGAACAAATACCCTTTACCGAATTGATGACTGTTTGATCAATTGCGAGGCGGGTGTATTCTCGAAAATTGATCTTAAGTCGAGGATACCACCAGTGAAAATCTGGCTGAAGATGTACGAAGGCGCATTCGAAACGAGATATGGCCACTATGAATTCATAGTTATGCCATTCGGGTTAACCAATGCACCAACCGTATTCATGGACCTCGTGAGCAGTATTTCATCCATTTTGGATAAATTTGTTTTGGTCTTCATAGATGACATCCTTATTTATTCAAAGAATGAAGAGGATCATAAGGAACATCTGACGGTTTTGCAAACCTTGAGAAATGAAAGACTCTTTGCTAAGTTTAGCAAATCACGAGTTTTAGGTGAAGGAAGTTATGTTCCTTGGACACATCGTGTCTGTGAAGGTATAAAAGTAGATCCGACCAAAGTAGAGGCCGTGCGAGAATGGAAATCACCAAGAACACGACCGCGAAATCGAAGTTTCCTAGGATTAGCTGGTTACTATAGGAGATTCATGAAGGATTCTCCAAAATTGCAAGGCCAATAACCCGACTACTTGGAAGGAATCAAGTTCAATTGGATGATGAGTGCGAGCGAGTTTTCAAATACTCGAAGAAAAATTGACGGTGCACGATTCTAGCGGTCGAGCGGACAAGGGTATGTGGTCTATCTGGCGCATCTAAGGCTGGGTGGGTTGTGTTTTGATGCAAGAAGGAAAAGTGATAGCTTCGCATCCGACAACTCGGACCCACGGTGAACTACTGACCCGATTTGGAATTAGCGGTTGTAGTTCGTACCTAAAAATTTGGAACACCATCTCTATGGTGTGAGATGTGAGATCTTCACGGATCATAAAAGTTTGAAGTATTTCTTGAACAAAGAGATCTGAATATGAGACAAAGAAGATGGCTAGAATTAGTAAAGATTACATTGCGGTATTAACTATCACCGGGCAAGGCAAATGTAGTGGTGGCGCCTTGAGTCGTAAAACCATACCAGAGTTAGGATGTCTCTTTATACGGAGGAAAAACTCGTTGAAGAGTTTGGTAGAATGAGGATTGAGCTGGTTGAACCACCGGGACAATCGTGAAATATGTCGCTACACTCACGCGACATCGATCTAAGAAAAAGAATTGTCGAGAGACAAAGGATGGAGGAAAAGTTGGAAAAGATCAGAGAAAGACTAAGGTGCGAAGGATTGAGAATTTCAAGGCGCGATAGCCTTATTGTTTGAAGGTAGGATATGCGTTCGACGGCGGCGAGCTTGAGCGAAATCATGAGTGAGGCTCACGTCGCCCTACACGCCCACCAGGCGATACTAAGATGTCTGGGACACGAAGGAAAAATTTTGGTGGGAAGGCGTGAAGCGAGACATAGCTTCTTTAGTAGAGCAGCTGTCTTGTTTGTCGACAAGTGAAGGCACTACACCAGCGTCCCTACGGGAAGTTACAACCGTTGGAAATCCCGAATGGAAGTGGGACGATATAACGATGGATTTCGTTACAAGCTTACCCAAATCGAGAAGAGGAAACACGCCGTATGGGTAATTGTGGATAGACTTACTAAAGTGCTCACTTTCTACCTATTCAAAGCACTTATGGATCCGATAAGTTGGCCCGTATGCGTTAAGGAAATTGTGCGACTACATGGTGCAAAATCTATTACCTCGATCGAGACTCCAGTTCACATCCAGTTTTGGATTAGCTTGCGAGAAGGCTGAGTGCAGATTAAACTTGATCTGACATTCCACCCACAAACCGATGGGCGATCGGAAGAGCGATCAAGCAGCTAGAAGATATGCTTAGAAGCGTAATTTTGGATCGAGGTGCAAAATGGGAAGATATTTTACCTCGATTGAATTTGCTTACAACAACGATTATCAGCGACGATCGGCATGGCCCCATGAAGCCTTGTATGGCAAAAGTGTAGATCACCACTTTATTGGGATGAAGTCGGTGAGAGAAAAGTCATAGGGCACGATGCGGTGGCGAAATGATCGAAATCGTTCGACAAATTAGGATGAGGATAAAAGAAGCTCGGGACGGACGAAATCTTACTGACGTCTGCGTGATCAGAGCTACTGATTCGAGGATGGAGACAAAGTATTTCTTAAGGTCTCTCCATCAAAGGATTGTCGGGTTTGGCACGAAAGGAAAGCTTAGACCCGTTTCATAGGACCTTATGAGATCTAGAAAGGATAGGTCCGATGGCTTATAGGTTGGCTCTTCCGCGAAACTAGGAAATGTCCATAATGTTTTCCGTCTCACGATTCAAAATCGTTCACGACCCAAAGCACGTGATTCATCAAGGCGGCGTGATCCTCGAGCGGACATGAGCTATAAGGAAGAACCCGCAGCCATACTTGACCACAAAGTCCAACAACTACGGAGCAAGTCGATTCCGTTAGTCAAAGTGCTGTGGAGACACCACGGACAAGAAGAAGCCACGTGGGAGCTTGAAGAAGCAATGAGGAAAAATACCCGATTTATTTTTCTAAGAGGTATACAAATTTTGGGACGAAATTTTTCGTAAGGGGTGGAATGTAATATTCGAAAAAGCGAATATCGATTACGGTATTCTAAACCCGTAATTAGGGTTTTGCCGTATATTATCTTTTCGACGTCGAATCTTGTGATTTCGATACGATATCGTTATAACAATTCCTTTTCATAATTCACTAAGGATTGTGAATTAAAGGAAAGAAATATTACGAAATGATTAAATCGATATATTTTAACGTCGAGCGTATCGAGCGTCGACTTTTCATGAAATTTTACGGCGGTGAAGCTTGGAATTAATTTCCATCTTAATTCCTTTATTAAATGGAATATATTTATTTAGTAAGTATGAACTTCTGCGACCATTTTGAGATGAGTCGATTTGAGCGTTTTGAGGCGTTTTGAGCGTTAACGTCTGAGGCGATTTGAAAAATGAGTTTAATGCTCGGAAATTATAATAATTAATTTCCTATTATTATTTATATAATTACAGTATTAATGATTATTAAAATCAATATTTGAGATATTAAACTCGATATTTTGAATTTTAATTTGAAAACCTAAACTTATAAATAAGGGTTTTATCATGAAATGATACCATTAAATTATCCTATGGTATCTAAACTTTATAATATGATATATATGGATATTATTAAGCTTTTAATCAAATTTCATCCATAAAAATCGAAGGTTTCAGTTTTATAAAATTGAAACCTAATTTTCAAATTAGGGTTTTATATGATTGAAATGTGTAATAATTTTATCCTATGCTATTATTTATATCTAAATCATATATTATGATATATATGTGTATATTTGAGACGAAAATTACATGAGTATCAATAATAGGTGTAATTTATATTTTAATCCTATTTTTCCCATTTTTATCGGTAATTTGAAATTATGCATAAGTGATGATTTAATTATTTTATTGGCTTGTATTATATATCTATGAACTATACTATGATTAATACATGTATTATGTACAAAATTGAAATAAAATCAGCCCTTTGAACCCCTCACGTCACGTCGATCTCTTCCCAGACAAGCATGCCTTCCTTTTTTTTTTCTACCCAATGCATGGCTTAGCTTTTTACTTAGCCTAATCATCACTATAATCTTCATCATTGGCATCAGATTTTTGCCCATTTTCTGGCTGAAAATCGAGAGTGAGAGAGAGATATATTGGGAGAGGTCTCTTCACCTTATACTCTCATTTCTTACTCTCCCGACAATTTCAACACACTCTCAAACACTCTTTTCTCTCCCAAAACCTGCAGAAAAAAGCAAAGAGCCACCACTCTCTATTTTCAAATTTTTTCTTCTTCCATCTTCATTTCTTCTCTTCTCCTAAACCTTGATACATACATTGTTCTTGGATACTAGACCATTCTCAAGGTAATACATGGACCATAGCACCGATTTCTTTCTTCCTTTATTCAGAAAATCGAACTTGTTTTATATATATATATATGTGTTTGAAAATTTATATATGTATATATATGTGTTTAATGTTCTTGAGCATGAGCTATTGTTTATATATATGTTCTTGAGGATTTTATTTTGAAAATACATGAGAATATATGTTTAGATGAACATAGGAGTTATATATGAAAATGTATGAATGGCTTCTTGCATGTTTATGATTTTGAACCATAGTGTATATTCATATAGTTTTGAAAATTTTATAAAATGGCTAGTGATGACGAATGCTTCTAAGTATTTTAATGATGGATTATTGATCTATGATATGATTTAAGACTATGGTATTGATTTAGAAATTTTGGAAAACCACAGCTATTTTAATCCTTTAATCTAGTGAGCTTATATGTATGTACCTTGGTGTATAATTTTTATTTCAAGCATGTAATGACATATTAATGCTTTAGAACCTTGATTATATGTTCTATGATTTAATTAGAATTTTGAAAATCAATTGCTATTTATTTAAAAAGGGCGAGAGCTTTGTGACCTCATAGGTTGGTGTATGATTTTATTTTGAACATGCAATGGTGTATTAATGCTTTAGTATATTGTTTATACATTGTGTGAATTAATTAGAATTTTTAGAAATCAAATACTATTTTAAATCAAATAAGCCGTGAGCTTGTTGCTCTTGAAGGTGATGATTTAATTAGTTTTGATAAATATTATGATGTTATATTACTATACTATAGTGTATAAACATAGTATATAATTGTGGGAATTTTTGAAAACCAAATACTAAATAAAATCGAAAAAGCCGAGAGCTTACAAGCTCATATGGTGACGATTTAAATTAGTTTGGTTGATGTTATGATGTTACAATGTTATAATATAATGTTTAATGATGTTGGAAATTATTTGGAATTTTTAGAAATTGTTTGCTATTTATTTGGTAATTATCAAGTTATTACCGTAAATATTGTTAGATATTGTGAAATGAATGCTTATGATGAACTATAGGTTATATTAATGATATATATTGATGTTGGGATATTATACTAGGTACATATCAATTTTGGGAATTTTTGGATAATTATTCCTAATTTATTGAAAATCTAGTAAATATATATATGTATATATATAAATAAATAGCAAATAATATCATATGAATTTGATAAATTCATATTCTGGACCATAGTGTATAATAATGCACTATATTAATTTAGAAAAATTTTCAAAGGTCATTTGACATTTTAAATTAATTATCGAGTTTTCGATAATTAATAAGGATTTTAAATCCTTTTAAAACAGTTTATTAATGAAATATTTACTAAATTAATATTCTGGACAGTTTTTAATTTTACAAAATTTTATAAACATAGATTGCTATGTTTGAGACGAGCGTTCATTTATAACGTTTAAAAAACAAAAATCGCTTTTATTTATAAAAGGTTTATTTAAAAATGCGAAAATATTTATAAGTCCTCGATTTACGAGATAAATCGAAAAATAGGACCTTCGTTTTCAAATCGATCAAATTCGATTTATAAAACAAAATAGTGAAATTACTATTTAAAAGTCAAAATCATTGACTTTGTTGACGATGTTGACTTCGTTGACTTTTGAGTCAAGCGTGCGATTATCGTTTATAAATCGTCGATGCGGCGTAAGATATACTAATTGAGTATGATACCTCATTAGAAAGAAAGATTTCACTAATGAAATCCATATATCGAAAAAGCGTGCTTATCGTTGAGCGTATCTCGAGGCGAGAACAATTGATGTTATCGTATTAGAGCGTATTGAATTCACTAAGAATTCGGTCTCACATCGATATGAAATATCGAAGTTATCTTAGCTTTGAAAGTCTCGAAAGACTTGAGCGACGTACTAAAGCCTCGCTTTTTCGTAAAGGTGTGGGCCTTGAAGCCTTGACGGGATTTTGACGAGCGATCGAACTGGGACTTTTACAACGAACCATAGTCGGTGGGCTCCTTTCTCTTCAAAATGTGGGCCTTTTCTTACCCACAAAATGTGACTTTCTTGTTATTCCAAATGAGTTTATTCTGATACTTATTCTACTGTTGTTATCAAATGTTTCTTGCATTACACGCGAAAATATTTCGTTTTGTGTATGGATCTATCTGTTATGCCGGGTAGAAATGTGGAGATAGTTGGAACTATTATATCATTTGTTGTGGTAGCACCCACCTTTTAATGTCGGGTCTGTCTTGGGATGATAAATGCACAGCTAGGATTGGCGTGAAGGTTGGAACTATCTGTTGTGTTAACATATGCTTGCAGTGGTATTGTGTCTTTGTGCGGGATTACGGCGGTCACGGCGTCGTAGATGGGAGGCCTCACTCTCGGCGTTTATTTATTATTATTATGTATTGTGACTATGAGATCGGACCATACACACGAAAATGCAGGCGGTATGTTCTGACGAAAATGATTTGGTAAGCCTGAGGCATTTTAACTAAAACCACTGTGACTTACTCGATATTGGCGTAATCGAATATTATCAAATGTTTTCGGCATAAGTCCATTGAGTGCAATTTCTTGTACTTAGCCACGCATGTTTGTTTTAAATGTGCGGGTTGAGCTCGATGGTGATGATGGGGATGTGTTGAGGTCGGTGTCCTTGACCGATTTACTTGAATTTGTGGGTTATACCTTGAATGCATATCGTCGTATATGTATTCACACACTTTCATTGCTATACTCGAACTCCTTTATTTATGCTTTATGTTACAAACTATCGAGGTCCATCGGATCGGGCGAGTTTTGGGGTCCGATGGCTAAACCTTTTCAAAAACATTATAACATCACCTCGTATTCTACTCGAGCATGTTGGTTTATTTTATGCATCTTTATTTTACCCATGTAACCCCAAAATACTACTCCTAGTATTAGTAGCCCTCAGGTCCGGGTTGGTCGGAATGGGGTCGTCGGCGCCATGGGCGGAGCTCCACCTCGACCCTCGAGCCACTGTTCCGGGCTTACCGCGTCGCATGGCCTTGCTCCAGCCCACCGTCGGTCGATAGCCGAGCCCTGGTGGCTCGGTCACGCTAACGTAAAACCGCATGTAGTTTCTCTAGATTTCTAAGTTACGTAAATGCTAAATTTTCTATGTATTTGAGATATTCTATGTTTGATTATTTGTATCAGTTGATCCTTTCCAAGAATTTGGTGTGGAAATAGATGGTTACCATATACATGTATTTGCATACAATATTACAGTATAGTCGAAATTTAATGAAGAATAGAAAGATATAACCTTAGTGAGTGCCTTGTTTTGCTCCTTTGAAATATTGTTGGTGGTTTTCATCGGTGGACGATTTGCAAAGTGGAGAAATATGGTTTCATTGGTTAATACAATATGAGAGGAAAGTTGAGTGAAAATCGGTGTTGTATAAAAAAATTCACATAGGATTTTTAGAGATGAAAAGATGAGGTTGAAAGAATGATTATATAGGGAAAAGTGGAATATTCTGAGAGAATAAAAATGATGTGGTTTGACTAGACCATTTATCTCGTATACAAAGATCTAACTTTCGATTTGTAGCGTATTCGTTCTTCGACATTCGTTTAAATTCTCTCGTTAGAAAGTAAAATCGAAACGTCAACGATTATAAAATTTAATAATCGCTCTAAATTCAAATCTCGATTTAGCTAAAGAATTTAATAATCGAAGTTTTAAATTTCTCGGGTATTACATACCATCCCCCTTAAAAAAAATTTCGTCCCGAAATTTGCTAACCATATAAAAGATCTGGGTATTTCTCATTTATAACATATTTTAAATTCTCAATTTGCCTCTTCTTGTCTATACCCTCCATAGAACTTTCATCAATGGTATTTCTTTGTTCTTTTATTTTTGGATATACCGATCCAAAATTTCCATAGACAATTCTACATAACTCATATTGTCATCGAGGATAATATATATCGGTGATATCACATGATTGAGGTCATGTATGTACTTTCTGAGTTGTGAAACGCGGAACACATTATGCACGTTTTCAAAACTTGGCGGCAATGTCGATCATGCGTTGTTGGTCATATTCTTCCAATATAACATAGGGTCCTACGAAACGTGGTCCCAACTTCCTTTGACTTCAAATTTCAATATTTTTTTTTAACATGGAAATCTTCAAGAAAACTTTATTTCCGTATAAAAAAAAATTGCTCATCGACGTTTGTCGTGCGACTTTTGTCGATCTTAGGTTTCTTTGATTCGTTGGCGAATTTATCGTACAGTCTCAATCATTTCTCTGATAGAGTCAGGTCTTAATATTCTTCTTTCTCCCACTTTATCGCAGTAAAGTGGTGATCGACATTTCTTTTAAGTAAGCGTTTAAATGCGAGGCCATTCAAAAAGTTGCTTGATAACTGTGGTTGTACTCGAATTCCACAAGTAGTAACACTTGTTCCAAATTTCATCCTCTATCCAGGACAACAGTCCTCAACATGTCTTCAAGCGTTTGAATGGTCCTCTAAGATTGTCTATCCGTTTGTGGGTTAAACACGGTACTGAAATGCAATTGAGTTCTCAATTCCCTTTTTAAGCTCATCCAGAATCTGGATATAAATTTTGAATCTCTATCAGACGTGATAGTCTTTAGAACTCCTTGCAAACTTATAATTTCTCGAATGTACAATTGTACTAATATACGATCCATATATTATTAGAATCGGTGAAATACGCGCTCTCGGTCGAATGATCGATGATAATCCAATTAGCGGTATTTTCTTTTAGTGATTGGGTAGCCCGATAATAAAATCCATGGCTATATCTTCCCATTTCTATTCTGGTATGTCCAACAATTGTAGGGTTCCATACGGTCGCTGGCGGAGTGTTTTCACTTGTTGACACGTCAAACAACGTTTTACGAACGAAGCTACGTCTCGCTTCATTCCATCTCACCAAAATTTTCTCTTTGAAATCTTGATACATTTTGGCGCTTCTGAGGTGTATAGTGCAAGACGTCTCATGGGCTTCTCTCGAGATCTCACTCTTAAGCTCTTCGTCTTTTAGAAAATACACACTCTCCCATCATATAGCAAAACATCATATGTTGCTATTCTAAAATTCTTTTGGTCATTATTCTTGATTTTGGCTCGCACTTCCTCCAGTTTATTGCTCTTCTTCTGAGCTTCCAAGATTCGAGCTCTTAAATCTGGGATTGCAATCAACGTTGCAATACAGCCTTCTATCGTCTCAGGCGGCTCTATAACTTTGATATTAATCCTCTGAAATTCATTTATAAGCATCTCCTCGTGGTGAGGAGGCATCCCAAACGATTTGCGACTCGCAAGATCCGTTACATCATTATCATTGCCTGGGTGATAATTGATACCACAGTCGTAATCGTTCACTAGTTCTAACCATCTACGTTGCTTCATGTTAAGATCTTTCTGCTCGAAGAAATACTTCAGGCTTTTATGGTCAGTATAGATCTCACATCTAACTCCAAATCTTTAAGGCATGTACGACCGCTATTAATTCCGGTGTCGTGCGTGGGATAGTTCAACTCGTGTGGGCGTATCGCGCTTGAAGCATGGGCGATAACTATGCCTCTTGCATCGTAACACATCCTAATCCATTCTTGAAGTTTACAGATAGATCGTGTACTCCTTATCTCGCTTGCATCTGCGATGCGGTGTTGTTGTCAGCAACTCCTTCAATCTCTGGAAACTAGTCTCACACTCGGCGGTCCAAGTGTACTTGATTCATTTTCTCAACAATTGGGTCATGAGTGGGGCTATCGTTGAAAATCCTTGATAAATTTTCGATAGTAGCCGACAAATCCTAAACTCAAATTTCATTCGGTTTCTTTGAAATTCCCATTCTCGAGCTCAGTCGATTTTCGAGGGTCTACTTTGATTTCCTCGGCGGACACGATGTGACCTAAGAATGTCACTCGCCTAACAAAAACTCACCCTTGCTAAACTTGGCGAAGAGTTGCTATTGCCTCAATTTTGCACACCAGTCCTCAAGTGCTCTTCGTGGTCTTGGTTATTCTTGGAATATATTAGGATATAGTACATGAATACTAAGATAAATTTATCTAATGCGGGTAAAATACCTATTCGTGATATCCATAAATATTTTCGGGCATTTGTAAGTCGATTGGAATAACGAAGAGTTTTGAAATGACCATATCTTATGCGGAAGCGTTTTAGGTACATCTTGGATCAAATCCTTAGTTGATGGTAACCCGACTTTAAGTCTATCTTCAAAGACTCCTGCTCCCTTGTCGATCAATCGGATCATCAATTTGGGGCGAGATACTTATTCTTTAGAGTTATCTTGTCTAACTCTCGATAGTCTATGCACATTCTCGGTGTACTATCATTTTCTTCACAAAAGGACAGTGCTCCCATGGAGATATCTTGGGTCTAATGAAACTTAACTCCAAGAGTTCTTGTAGTTGGATCTTCAATTCCTCAAGTTCCTTCGGTGTCATCCGGTATGGGGCTTTCGATACAGGGCAGAACCTGGTTTGAGATCGATTGTAGACTCAATCTGTCGAGTCGGCGGTAATCCAGGTAGTTCATCGGAAAATCATTGGAATATTCTCTCACAATCGAAACGCCTTTTATCCTTCTCTTATTACGGGTCTTCCTCCTCGAGATAGACAAGGTAGAGCGTGGTCCTCTGTCTGTTCAAAGATGTTCTTGCTTATAAGCGCGGATATGATTGGGACTCTTCTTCCATCTTGATCCCGTGAAAGTCTATAGGTTCCTCTCGGAGCGTTGGAAAGAAAATTTCCTTTCATTACAGGATAGTCGCACTATGTTCGGTTAACCAATCCATCTCTTAGGATTATATCCACATCTACCATAGATATGGCGTGAAGATTATACGTCATGACACAAGTAAACGAGTCAAGTTCTAGGTTCGAGCATGTGTGGGTTACCATTCTTATACATTTCTTGGAGAAGATATTCTCATAATTTGTTCAGCGCGTTTAGGATCTAATCCTAAGTTTTCTACGCATGATTCGACAATAAAGAATGCGAGCACCGGTATCAAGCGATCGGTAACGTAATTGGAGGAGTATTCTCATACACCAAGTTTCCTTGGTTCATAGCGGCTCACATGGGAATTTCTTTTCTGGTTGAGCGTAGGTCTAGTTTGTTTGAGGCGGTTGCTATTGTTGATGATGGTGTTGTCGTTCTTCTTCTTCTGCGATTGTCTTTATTGTTGTTGTTGTTGTTGGAGTTAGCGGTACTATTCTTTGCGGTTGTCGCCATTGTTGTTGTCGTTCTTGTCGTGGTTGATATGGTCGTTGATTAATTTGGAAGTACGGACCGGGTTTGTTCTTTGGAGCAGTTGAGCTTGGATAGCGAGGATTTGTCGACTCGATTCGGTTCATTGGGATGGCCATTCTCTCATTGGTGTATCCTGGATAGTCCACAGGTAGTGACCCTTTGGACACATTTGAAACATTCATCATTGTGAACATGTAGACTCCTTTGTGACTTCTATGGCATTTAGGGCATACAGGGAGTTTCACGGATATCTAGTTTTCTCCGCTAGACGCGGGTACTATGGTACGTCCATTGCCTTGTTCGTGCCTGGATGGCACATTACTCACTTGTCATTGCCTCGTGTCGGCCTGGCCAACATTTGATCTTTGACCTTGGTGGGGTCCTTCCCACTTTCTCTTTCCACGATCTCCTTGGTGATTCGGTGGATGTCTGGTGATAATCTATCCTCGAGGCAAGGCAACCTCAATGTCGATGCTCCATTAAGGGCCTCACGATAGATCGATTTCCATGACCAATTAGTGACTCTATGATCTCATGATAGAGTGATGCAACCCAAAGTTCGTTGATTCTCGACTTGGTTCGTGTTCCCGATGAACCAATCACAAGATCTCGAGCAAAGCGGTTAAATTTTCAGCCTATATAGAACTTGTAAACTCACGAAATATTAATCTTTGATTTCAAATATATTAATGAGTTTTATTCTCTTGAGGGCTCTTCGTTTTCACATTTGATTCTAGGTTACGCATTCGCGTCAATTTCCAAGCGATTGGCGAGGATCGTATCACGAGTCTCTTCGAACTTCTCGGTTCTCTTCTCGTCGATGTCGAACAAGCGGGGCGCATACCGTGACATCTCGCGGGATGCAGTCGTAACCTGTGACCGTGGTCTTTCCTTATCGTAAATTGTAGAATTCGTGTTTTTCATCTTACGGTAGCTCTTGGGAATGTACTTCTCGTACACTTCCTCCTTGAACTCTTCCTAGGTGTAAGCTTCTGGTTCCCATTCATATAAGGTCTTTCTTTTCGCTCCCTTGAAAATCAGCTGCACCAATCATTTGCAAAGCAACGCATGACAAGCGTTCTTAAGAGGTGCGATAAAGGAATTTAAGGATTCGTTCTAGCGTGAATCCATAGTTCCGTATCCACGAGATTCTCGGTCCGTTGAATTGGCGGATTCTAACTAAGGATTAGCTCTTCAATCCTCTTATATATACGCAATGAAACATCTTCTTATACCATCCATCGGGATCTTAAATATCTCGGTAGCGATATGTCTTACGTCGACATCATGTGTCGACATCAAAACTAATTGCTCTCGATGAGCTATCATCATATCAAATCAAATGCCTCTACAAGGATTTTCATCGATGTTTTTGAGATTTACGCAAAGAGGCCAAGCACGGAGTATGATGCTCCAAAACTAATATCGGCATCCTCCACGTACCTAATCATGATGTGTACAAATATTTAAATACCACGGAGGTCATCAAAATAAGGGTTCGTATCAGAACGACTCATCGTTCTCGTATGCATCACCCAATATGCAATCGTATATACACAAAACACTTTCTAGTCTTAATAACTAGATCCATAATCGCCCAGGGTATGAATAGGGTTCATCATTTTAGAGTCAGAACCGGGAGTATGGGTACTATCAATTTCCTCCATCTCATTGTCAGCGGATAGGTTCTCCTCAGGATCCTCCTCTGGTTCTACTCCTCTTTGACCTTAGCATTGAATGTGGGACTCACGGTTTCTCGAATTCAAATAAATTTAGCTTCCTCCATAGCAGTTAGATCTCGGCGGATCTCAGCCATGATCTCCTCATAGGCATCGACTGAAAATTGAGAAGCAGCAAGATGGCACAAGCTTCTCTCACAACGCATCGATTAGGCCACGTGATTTGTCAATCTCTGATATCATGGGACATGGGTCGATGCACGGGTGGTCATAGGCCGGGAAGCACGGTAGGTAGAGGTGAGTCTTGGCATGGGTGATCGACAACGATGATTTGGGAGAGCAATGACGGGGATGGAATCCTACTGGTGGTAGGACCGGAAAGGTGAGTTGTCGAGGACGAGAGGATCGACCTCGAATATGTTCTGTCACGGCCAGGTAAGAATGCTGATCCATTAGATGCTAAACAAGGCATCTCGGATGGTGCCACTCAGATTCTCATCACGCTAGGTATATTCTAGCTCAGGGAGATACGGTCCGCAAGGTGTAGCTTCGTATACCATGAATACGTATTTCAGGTGGTTGACAGAACGGGGTAAGTCTAACTCTAGATCGAAGCTCTCTCAGCGTCGATAGATGAAATCTGTCGATATCTCACGTGCATATCCTTGCCAATCGGATGGCAGTCTAGCAACCAGTTGAAGTACGCCGTCGTAGTATGATGTACCACGTTCATGTACAATAGCCTAGTGACGCTCGAAGTGAGCTAAGAACTCACCGACGTTGTCTTCTTGATATGGTAGGAATGGTAGGAATGTACAATCTCTTCGGGTATGGCTCTACAGGATAAAGGACTCCTAGTCGTAAAATCGTTCGAACCACAATCTTATATCTTATATTCCTAAGTTCTTATGAAACTATTTTCATAGTTTGGTATTCGGAAAGAGACTGTATGGTCTCTTAGGATAGAACAGACATTCAATGTCTAGCCTTCGGGTAAGGGCTAAGTGGTCATCATTTCTCATTGGGTTATGAATTATATATTTTCATTCGAATCATAACATTCGATCATATGCGTTCCCGCAATATTCAAAATTCTATCTTTCTTTTTATGCATACTTTCTTAACATTATGTTTTGATTAAATCGTTATTGCCACGATAGAGATAGCACGTAAAATTTTCAAAATTTCTTAGCATAGAGAGCTTGGAACTCGTAGCGATCGAACCTCCCATTAAGCAATCGCTTCGTCATCGTAGAGTTGTTGCATTCTCATCCTCAAATCCATTCGGATTGAGATTCTTATAATTTCTATGTTCTCGTTCTTTCTTAGTATTCCGTTCAATCGGGGATACCTTATGTTCTCATACTAAGTTCGGCGCAAAAGGGATCATGCGTCTTAAGAGTCTATGTTCTCATGGGAAACATACTTATTTACATTATGCCTCTAGCATGCTTTGCATATAGGAGTAAACACAACTCATAACATATATGCAATAGACAGATATTCTCATATCATTCCTTTATCAATCACCCAGAGTTCTCAACTCTTTTCAACTTAACAATCAGTTATTTTCAAAATAACTTTCCAATGTCAATCATTCATTTTTCAAAATCCACGAAACAACAACTCCATTTGAAATTTCGAGACTTTTTCTCCTTTCAAACATATTTCAACTTTCAACACAATGCGACTTTTATAAGTCCATTTCATATTTCATAAACTTTCATCATTTCAAAACAACTTTCAGTTGAAATAGTTACCTTCTCCCTCGTTGAGCAGGACGATGATGGAGTGCAGTGCAGTGGTAGTCAAACACAAATAATTTCTAGTCTCAACTTTCAATTTAATATCCAAGGAAAGGCAATCAAATACCAAGAGTTTCAAGACTCAACTTTCAACTTAGGATTCAATGAAAGACAGTCAAATACCAACAGTTTCAAGACTCAACTTTCAATTTATGATTCAAAGAAAGGCAGTCAAATACTAACAGTTTCAAGACAACTTTCAACTTATGATTCAAGGAAAGGGTTTCTAGGGTTCAGAGCGAACAAATGCTCTGATACCACTTTGTAACGACCCGACTTTTAAAAGAAATACGAATCATATGGATCGTTACTGGTATGATAATGCAGCGGGTAAATACATCATTAATCAATACAATTAACCAATCAATTACGAATTATTTCATAGACTGAAAGGAATAAATTGTTTCGATACAACTCAAGTCAAAGAAGGAATTGACAAAAAGGTTCAATGTTCAAATCTAACCCAATTAGGGCGCAATTCAAGGAACGAGGTACGACCTCAAGTTCAATTATGATATGAAAGCGGTCATAATCAATGATACCAACAAAACATCGAGTTTGGCGGCAAATAAGCGTGTGAACATACATATGATGATGCATGCTTGGTTCAAGAAATCCTTTCAATTAAAGCAACAGAACCACTACCACTTTGCACCACCTCGCACCCATCATCAATCCTTGCTCAACCCGCACATCAAAACGAATATGCGGCTAAGTACAAAAGTACTCGGTGGACTCATTCTGAAAAACATTTTCTTTATAAAAGTTATTGAACTACCCACAATAGCACATGAGGATTTTAGTTGAAAAGACTCACGCCTATCAAATATTTTATCATTTTCCAAAGTGTCCTACCGGACTATTTCATCCACGTTGTTCCATATCTAGTAATTCATTCATCAATCATACGTTCATTCATTCGCGCACTATGGGTGGCCACCTACACATAGTCGCCGTGACGATCGAGGTAGCTAACCTAACACACACGGTCCTGCGTGTACACAATCCGAGTTAGTCCTCAACTAAGTCGGATCCGATCGTTACCCTATTTTAACGTTGGTGGACCAACTCATTCACATACCACATTGGATATACCAATCAATTCTCGTCCCACATTTGGACAAATCAACCTCAGATATGTACACAACAAAACATAAATATTTGGCGATCGATAACGGTTCATGCGATAATATTTCATAAAGCTTTTGTAAATCATGCTTTGAGTTATGCATAATCATTTTGTTTGAAAAAGCCCACCTCAAAATTGACCTTCTTGGAATACACTAGCGATCCTCTGTGGTTTCGTTTACGTCCACCGGACCTTGTCAACGCAAGAAATATGATTTAGTATGTCATTCGCTTCTTCGAGAAGTATCATTAAGATTCGACAGCTCGATATCTTTTAAGTCTTTGGGTTTTAGGATTTTCGTCATCGATATGACTTAATTAATATTTATATTTCGTCTATTCGATTGGTCTCGTCATAACGATAGGTGACACTTCGACGTTGCATTCTTCCCTTCCATCGATGTTTCTCCATGTCGTTTCATATAATTTATGAATCTTAAGTTCATAACTAATATTCTTCGTTTGTTAACGCGTATCAACGTTTTCGAGTCCAATCCCTTATTCGTTACTAACATTTCCTCGACGTTCTTCTCGTCTCACATGTCCCACATATTCTATCAGAGAATCCCATATCAATAGTACACAATCAATAAAGGTTTCTTATAAATCAATCGCCTCCTAACAAGTGTTCTACAAATTAAAGTTGATTAAATAATATTTCCTCAAGTATCTACTTGACATAATCAACTCATTACTTAATTAAATCTCGAATTTAATTAAGTAAATACATAATTAAATATTAATTAAATGGATCGATCTAATAGTCCAATAATTTTGATTAATCAATCAAATTAATTTAATTCATCTTAGATATCCACTAATTAGGATTTATTTCTCATCACACCTTTGTAACAAAATACATAATGTCTATCTCATTATATAAGTAAATCACTTAAAAGAATAATTCTCAATTATTCTTTAACATAATTAATTAATTATGTTATTCAATTTCTAAAATTAGACTTTATTCAATCTAATAAATTTAATTATCTAACTAATTGATATTTAGATTATTATTTAATTAATTAAGAATAAATCCCAAAATTTAATTACTAAAATTAAATCTCGTATGTAATTAATATAGAATTTATTAAATCCTTAATTTAATTTTAATGGATCATAGATGAATAGTTCAAGTCCATTACCAAATTCAATTCTTAGCCCAACATTTAAATACATATAAGTCCATCTTCAAATTAATTGAAGTCCATATCAATTTAATTCCAAAGGCCAATCTTTCATTTTAAATTCTAAGACCCATTATTAATTTAATTCTAGAAGCCCATCGACATAGGTCGATATCATTTTATTTTAAAAAGCCCACATCACATAGCCCATTCTCCTTTTTTTATTTAAAATCAAAGCCCATAATTAATTTCTCGCCCAATGCATAAGACCCAAACCATTTAATATTTTACGCCCATGAAAATAAGCGATTTTCGCCCATATGTATTTTGTTATTGAAACGAAATAAGAGCCCAAACTAATTAAGATCAGCCCAAAATAAAAATATAAGGCCCAAAAACAAAAACCTAAACTACATACTAACCTAGCCGCCCCAATCCCCCCCCTTTCACTCCATCTCTGCGTCTCTCTCTCTCTTCTCACAGACGCACACATACAAGTCGAGATCGTCGCCGCCGTCGCCTCCTCTCCGGCGAGCCATCGCCGGTCGGCGAGCCACGCCATCGCCCTCTATCTTCTCGCTGATGGATACGCACGCACGCACGCGCGCGGTGTTGCCGCTGTCTTCTCTCTTTTACGCCGACGTCCCTCGCTTCCGTGAGCCGCCTTCCTCTCCTCTCGGTGAGATCGTCACCACAGCAGTAGATCTGGCATCATCGCCGATAGATCCAGCCCGAACCTCTCCTTGCGTCGTCCCCGGTCGAGCACGCCGACACCGTCCATGGCTGTCCTCCTCTCTTTCCTCTCGTTCGATCTACCCGACGACGCGTCGAATCGGCGAGCACCGCTGCTGTCGGCGCCATGGACGGAGCTCCACCTCAGCCCTCGAGCCACCTGTTCCAGGCTCACCGCGTCGCATGGCCTTGCTCCAGCCACCACCGTCAGTCGATAGCCGAGCCCTAGTGGCTCGGTCCTGCTTTAACGTAAAACCGCATGTAGTTTCTCTAGATTTCTAAGTTCTGTAAATGCTAAATTTTCTATGTATTTGAGATATTCTATGTTTGATTATTTGTATCAGTTGATTTGCTTCCAAGAATTTGGTGTGGAAATAGATGGTTACCATATACATGTATTTGCATACAATATTACGAGTATAGTGCAGAATTTAATGAAGAATAGAGAAGATATAACCTTAGTGAGTATGCTTGTTTTGCTCACTGAAATATTGTTGGTGGTTTTTCTTCAGTGGACAGATTTGCAAAGTGGAGAAATATGGTTTCATTGGTTAATACAATATGAGAGGAAAGTTGAGTGAAAATCGGTGTTGTATAAAAAAATTCACATAGGATTTTTAGAGATGAAAAGATGATGTTGAAAGAATGATTATATAGGGAAAAGTGGAATATTCTGAGGAATAAAAATGATGTGGTTTGACTAGACCATTTATCTCATATACAAATATCTAACTCAATTTGTAACTGTATTCGTTCTTCGACATTCGTTTAAATTCTCTCGTTCGAAAGTAAAATCGAAACGTCAACGATTATAAAATTTAATAATCGCTCTAAATTCAAATCTCGATTTAGCTAAAGATTTAATAATCGAAGTTTTAAATTTCTCGGGTATTACATTTCTCAAGGCTAACTTTCGTCGCAAATAGAGATTAATCCAAGAGGAATTGTTTGTGCAGTTACGTTATAGAGAGACATGTTGCTGGTCGAGTACAACCTTAAGAATGATACTAAAGAGGAAGTCGAACATGGAAGAATGGAGGAAGATGAAGCTACTCAAGAAACACAAAAATCTAAAACTCATTTGTCTTCCAAAGTAAGTGTCGATCCTAAAACACTAACTGATGCACCTTTTCCTTCTAGGTTGATTCGAACTAAGAAAAAGATGATGAAAAAGAGATCCTAGAGGTGTTCAAGAAAGTAGAAATTAACATGCCATTGATCGCCATCAAGAAAGTTCCTAGATACACAAATTTTTGAAAGAATTATGTGCTAAAAAGATGAGACATGGGAAAGATGCAAGGATCCAAGTGGGGGAGAATGTCTCTGCTATTTTTCGAAAGAAATTACCACAAAAATGTCGGGATCCTGGTATGTTGCCTATCCCCTGCATTATTGGTAATAAGCAAGTTGAGAGAGCAATGCTAGATTTAGGAGCATCCATAAATTTCATGTCATATTCTGTTTATAAGGAGTTGCATTTAGGACCATTGAAAGAAACTCGCGTAATCATTCAGTTAGCTGATAGGTCCAATGCATATCCTTTAGGTGTAGTTGAGGATGTTCTTGTTAAAGTAAATGATTTGATATTTCCCGTTGATTTCTATATTATTGACATGGATGATTCTTCCTCTGCTCATAAGTCTTTGATTTTATTAGGAAGACCATTCATGAAAACAACAAAGGCAATAATTAATGTTGATAAAGGCATGCTTAGCTTGAAATTTGATGGAGAAATTGTCAGATTTAATATTTTTGAATCTACGAAGCATGTTGAGGATCCTGAATCTATGTTCATGATTGATATTGTTGATCATTGGGCTGAAGATTTTATTGAGAATAGTCACATGGAAGATAAGTTCGAGCATATGATAGATAAGAATGCATCATTAGGAAGTGATCAATATTTTTCGAGCAGTATGCCCATACTGACTGAGACGGAACAAATTATGTCATTTTTTGTTAAAGACCCAAAGCTGAAATTGAACAAACTCCCACAGTATTTGAAGTATGCAATTTTAGAAGAGGATGACATGCTGCCCATCGTTGTCAACAAGGACCTCAATGTTGTTGAACATATAAGTAGATTGCAGAAGGAGCCGATGGTATGCCAATACCGTACGATCCTCCAGATGGACAACAATTTACAATTGAAGAAATGGAGCTAGTCGAGTTTCAAGAGATGAACTTGGCTACTTCCGTCGTCAACTCCTGATTGTACCACCATGGTGTTCGGCCTTAGACCTTAAACAATGGCGCTACTTGGGAGGCAATCCAAGATTTTCTTTTTTTGTTTCTTTTACCTTCTTTTTGTTTATTTTTATTTTAATTCCTTTTTGTACATGTTTAGAAGCTCTGCTTTACATTGCATGAATACTCCAGCAGCCCGTCATACACCCAAGTGAACCACCACAAGAGCCGTGCATCGAGGCCCCTCACAACTGATCGCTTAATTTTCTAACACGAAAAGGTGTAAATATAGGGTAAGCGAAGTATCGTATCCACAGGGATTGTAATGCGAAAATACAGTGGCTAACTCAACAAGGATTCATCATTATCCAAGTAACAAAATGGTTTTGTGAGATTTTAGGGCTTCGAACTCAATCCAAAGCAAAGGTAACAAAGCAGAAAGTAAATTAAAGCAATAAACACTCGGATGTTTAAAAGCAGAGAAAACGACTAACCCTAGGGCTGCATTAATCCTATCCACAACGTATGTTTATCCTGCTCCTATTAACCAATTTTAATCCGGATAAAATGGAAGATCACATATATAACCGACAATTTACATTATTATTAAAAGCGGTCAGAGATTACTAGTTTTCCTATTATCATTCGCCTCTAGGTGAAAACAAGTAACCCAAACGGATCACAAAGAATATGCTTCCTACGAATATCCTATCTCGACTCACGACTCGAGGCTCATTCAGATCATGCATTCGATATCGATTGACAATTAACACAATTACGTAATTAACCGACAACTAAATATGCATCGAGATTGATCGAAACCAACACATATAAATAAGCACAATCGAATCATGAATCAATGCATGGACGGTAAATAGCGATAACAGAATCACAACATATAGGATCGAATCATGCAAACCCTGGATTAGAAACTAAAACTAGCCGACATAATAAACGAAATGAAATACGATTTAACCATAAAGATGGAAATTAAATATATAAAACCCGTGATGTAGCGTTGATGAACACGTTGGGCTTCAATCCCAACCTCGGCGAAAAATGGAAAATTGCGAGATCGTCCGGACGAAACGTTCCGATCGTAGACAAAACGTAAACTAACGAAGAACAATCCAGAAACAACTCTAGAATGAAACTATATGGAAGCTAAAGCTAAAACTCAAAAACTTATGAAAAAAGCGAGAAAAGAGGCTCTGGAATCGTAGGTCTGAACTTGGGGGCGCGAGGGGGTGTTGCCATATATATAGGCACACCCCAAACCCCAATTTTCCTTCGCTTGCTGCTGCCTCGCGACCACCCTTCGCGGTCGCTAGGTGCGGTCGCGAGGTAAGTCTCGTGCGCACTCGCCTCGCCCGCGGTCATCGCCTCTTGCGCTCGCTTCGGTACCTCGCGACCTGACTAGCGGTCGCTAGCCATTCTCAAGAGGTCGCGAGAAATCGTCCAGTGGCTTTCTCGACGCTGGGCTTCGCTCGCGGGCATAATATCGCGGTCGCGGTATGCTGGGTTCTCGCGCGTGTTTCCTAGCGGCTGGCCTAGCGACCGCTAGGCTGGTCGCTAGAAACACGCCAGATTGTGTGTTTTGGCTCGTGCGTCGTTCCTTGCTTCGATTTTCAACATATGGACCTACACAACACCAAAAGAACACCCAAGAGCAGTATCTTCTAGAAATAGATAAAACATTAGGAATCGATACGTAAACGCACATTAAACAAGCTAAACTCATCTTCAAATATCAACTATAAACGTGTAAAATGCGCGTTTATCAAACCCCCCAAACTTAAATCATTGTTTGTCCTCAAACAAAACCAAAACAGAAGACACAACGAAAAGATCAACGAGCGTAGCAAAGATGATAACCATTCTAGCCTCGAAACATATCAACGCTCAAAAACATTAGTGCACATGACGGCGTTAGTCAACTCAACACAAACAACAATTGACGGCAAAACTTATTTAATTCAACCTCACAACGGCATGTGTGTAAAATATAGGATACACTCAACTCATAAAGAAATGTAGGGCGGTATACACTCAACGATCAATGCAATGCAACATCTTACCATAGGCTTGCTGCTTCTCTAATATCTCCACCGCGTCAGTGTTCGAATTAGGATCAAAGAGGTCTTTTCATAGGTTGTAATGTAGGCACATTGGTTAAGGTAGGATAAAATATGGCTAAGTGACTCAAAACATTCCAAGCACCCCATTTATACTTTTTCGACACATATGGACTTCTGTCCATTTTCCTCTTCTTTCCCAACGTGCTAAATCAACGCTTTTAATGCCACGGAAGGTACCTATACTTTGATTAAAGACCCTTTATGCTCAACACTCATAGTGAACTTAACATTTTCTTTTTCTTTTCTTTTCTAGAGCTTATAGGGTTTATCTTATACAACAAAGGTACTATTCTTCACCACGATGTGTTTTCTAAACGAAACTTTTCTCATCATCACTACATCAAAATTTCACCCTTTTGATTCCCATATCCATCCTCACCTCCTATCATCCGGTTAATCGAAAGAAAAGTCTAATGAGCTCAAAGAAGGCGACAAATGGTATATATCATCGGGTTAGTGTTTGGGTGATAAGTGGTTAACAACGATGGCCTTTTATCCTTTCCAAATTCGAAACACATATTGCAATCTCGACACAGAAACACGGCAAGTTCTAGAAGACAATCACATGCACGATATCACACAATTAACAGAAACTGTATCAAGATATGTATACAGTGAAGCTCAAGTCTCACAGGATAAGCAAATGGTGAAAAACAACAAGCCTAAGCCATCTCACGTCATTCATGCGTCATTTCTTAACATATCATGCGCACTATCATCAAATTTCACCAAAAATTTCTATCGTCATTGGCCACATGGATTAACATACTTCACTTAACTCGTTGATAGATAGACACGAAAACGAAAAACAAAACAAAACCAAAAACAAACGACAAAAGACCCCAAAGCATAACAACTAAACCAAAAAGCATAGAAAACATAAACATGATTCTCAACCAACTAAACTCGTCTACTCCCCCCAAACTTATTGTGAACAAGTGAAAGCAATAAGGTTTGCAGAAAAGAGTAGTTGGGAGAGAAAACGTACCTTGATATGCCGCGCTACTCCGGTGGCGGATAAAATCCACGCCACTGATTCCATTGCTGCATCATCTCCATCATCTTTCGTTGTTGCTCGAGATGTGCTTGTTGTTGGGTGTAGATGGCTTGCTGCTGCTCCATAATCGATGTCAGGTTCCCGTCAATATGGTTGAGACGACCATCTATGTGATCTAATCGATCATAAATCCCGGGGTCGCCTCGAACGGGTGGCGGGTACAATATGCCGCCTGTCTCAGGAGCCACTTCAGGCTCGGGTTGCTCGGCTTGCTCCTCATGCGGTTGCTCGCCCTCGACCTCGCCTTGCGCGTTCACGCGCTGCGTCCATGCATAATGTGCGGAGCTCATATTCCAGCCAGCATCCGGAGTAAAGTATTGGCTTATGCCGGTGAGCTCGGGATTGGGCGCGGAAGATTGATTGGCGTTTGATCATATAACAGCCACAAGTAACGTCGGGGTGCCTCTTGAGAACGTCTCGACGATAGGCACGCCTTGTCCAGAAGATGTCGTGAGAGATCGGACTCTCTCGAATCGTAATCCCAAAGAAATCAGCAATGGGGTAACGAATCCCCATACATATCTTCGAATTACGGCAAATCTGGACCGCATATGGAAGTCTTGAGCTAAGAACATGCCGGCATGCATCTTACGGTTGAACACGGCTCCAATCGTAATGCTCATATCTTGTGAGAGGACAAAGCGGCGTTGAACGGCCATGCAAGGTGAATGTGAGGCGGGTGGAAGTAGCGGACCGGCGGATTCGAATCGAGCTAGCCTTTGATCTCGAGGCATCATAATATGGAGGTGCTCGAGTCGCGCCCATGAACTTTAGCCATACGCTTTGACGTGTACTCGACGTCCCTATGTAATTTCCTTCCGGATCTCCATTGATGATTCCATTAAGTTCGTCTACGGAGAGTTGACGGGCTCATTGTCGAGCCGGAACATGATGTAGTCCGCATGCCGTTTGTCTTGTGAACATGGAGAGTCGATAAGAATTCGAGTGTCGGGATCCGGTATGTAAGATAATTGGTCGTGATAATCGAGTACAAACGGACCTCTCGGCTAACCACGCCACATCATTGGTGATGTCCATCTCTTGACACGTATTGAGGCACATGAAACGTGAATGCCTATGCCGTAGTCTCACCAATCTATCCTAACGGCTTCTCGACGAGTCACTGGCGATCGACCCCAAAATTTTCGGATCGAATTCATCCGGTGGTGCCATGCGTGGCTCGTCGTGAGGCTCATCATGATGTTCATCGTGGAAATCATCTTGTGTCTCGTCGTGGGAAGTGGAGACAATGCTCTTGCCCTTTCGCCAGGACCGTGAGTACGCGGCATATTTGTACCTAAAAAATTTCAAAGTTAGCCCGTGTATGAATGAAACAATCAAAACAACGTCAATCCAAAATGCTAAATATAGATCCCCAAACTTCAACTTAATCAAATTATTTCCATATTTTCATATGATCTTGCAAGATAACACACAATGGGAAAAACACACACACGGCAAAAATTTCAAAATTGGACGTTACGGCGAAAACTAGCGATCACCTTCGAGACCCAGCGGTCGCTAGGGAGATCGCACACACCGTCGTGACGCTCGATGACAGCGACGTGACGTGGCACATGAAGCGCCAGACAGAAGCCGCCAACATGGCCTGATCATTGTCTTGAGCAACAATGTTTTCAAACGCTATTTCACAATTTATTAACCCAAATCAACAATGTAGGCACATTAGACGAACAATATACGCGTATAAACGTGAATAAACCTATCATTGGACAAATCATGCTCAAACACCAAACAGATCTAGCAAAATGAGCCCTAGTCTCTCAAAGTTAATTAAACCCACCTCAAGAGGATAAATGGAACAAATCCTTCCTAATCATGCTCAATAAATGGAAACCCATGAAGAATTAAACAAATATAGCATACCTTGGGTGGATTTTATGGAGAAAATGCAAGAAAATTGAGGAAGAGAGGTGCTTGTGTGCTTGAGAGGGGAAGGGTTTGCTGCTCTTTTCAGAAAAACGTGTGTGTGTGTGTGTGGGTTACAATTTTGGGGAGAAATAAGGGTAAAACGCGGGTCACGAAGCGGGCGCGGGTCAAGGGCGCGGGTCGCGACGGATCTCGCGGTCGAGCTCGCGATCGCGAGCTTGGCCGCGAGCTCTGTCGCTCAGACAAAAAACGTTCTGCCCAATTTCTCGCGGCCACCCCTTGCGACCTCGCGGTCGCTAGGGTGGTCGCTATTTTTTTATTTATTTTTTTAAAAGAAAGCTATTAAACTTTGGGATCTAACAAAACAACGAAACACGACATAAACAAAGAAACACAACCAAAAACAAAACGAAAACAACAAAAACAAAAGCGGTAAACTGTTGGGTTACCTCCCAACCATCTTAGAATTATCGTAAGCTAGCT
Organism: Salvia rosmarinus; assembly: GCA_036937905.1. Taxonomy (NCBI): domain Eukaryota; kingdom Viridiplantae; phylum Streptophyta; class Magnoliopsida; order Lamiales; family Lamiaceae; genus Salvia; species Salvia rosmarinus. The sequence goes on along the minus strand of CM072818.1, from coordinate 37,651,159 downwards.
CGACGGTACCTCGTATCATGGTTCGTTTAGCCGGGTCACCTTGACTTCTCGGTCAAGTGTGACTTGAAGTAGGATTTGAGGTCTTGCCGCTCACTTTAAAAATGTTTCCCCAGTCTAGGAGCTCAGAACTCCCATTGGCAAACGACGGTAAACGATTATACGGCCCCACCATCTTGACTTGAGCTTTCCGGAATAGACGAGTCGAGCATTGTAAAGTAAGACTTCATTACCCGGCGAAAATCCTTGGCACGAATGTGGAGGTCGTGAAATTTCGAGCTCTTTCCTCAGTATATCCGAGAATTCTCGAAAGCTTCATTCCTCCACTCGTCGAGCTCCAACAGTTGGTCACTTCTCATCATACCGGCCTCCTTGAAATCCATGTTGATTCTCCTCGTCGTCCAATATGCTTTGTGCTCCAGTTCGACCGGTAAATGGCAGGATTTACCAAATACCGATTGATATGGAGATAGCCGATGGGAGCTTTACGCAGTCCGGTAAGCCCAAAGAGCATCATCCAACAGCTTAGCCCAATCCTTCTACCGAACAACCGATTTCTCTAGAATCGCTTGATCTCGGTTGGCGAGCTCGGCTTGCCCGCTTGCTTGTGGATGGTAGGGAGGTGACTCGATGCTTCACACCATATTTGGCTGAAACGTTGCCTAGCCACTTATTATTGAAGTGCGATCCCATCAGCGATCAACACCCGGGACCCAAATCGAGTCGAAATGTTCTTGTGAAGGAACTTGATCACTACCTTGAGTCGCTCGTGATACCGGAATCGCCTCTACCCAACGGGAAACGTACTCCACAGCAAGCAGAATGTACGTGTAGCCACAAGATATGGGGAACGGACCCATGAAGTCGATCCCCCATACGTCAAATAGTTCCACCTCCATGATGGTTTTCTGTGGCATCTCGTCTTTCTTAGTGACATTCCCCACTCTTTGACAACGATCACAACTCTTGATAAAAGATTGACAATCTTTGAAGATCGAAGGCGAAAAGAATCCATCGTGGCAAATCTTTGCCACTGTCTTGCGTCACGCAAAATGGCCTCCAGTCAACGAACTATGGCACTCGTGGATTATGTTCTCCCATTCTCCTTGGGGAACGCAGCGACGTATCAAACCATCGGCACATCGGCGGTAGAGATGAGGATCGTCCCAATAATAGAACTTAACATCGTGGAGAAACTTCTTTTCAAATAACCTTTGCACGATGGAGGTAAAACCCAATCACCAAGTAATTGACAAAATCAGCGTACCATGGTGTGTGATCGATGACGCCAAGATGTGCTCGTCTCGGAAGTTCTCCTTTATGCCAATCTTCCTATCCTCTCCTTCGATCGGCTTCTCCAATCATGACAAGTGGTCGGCAACCACATTCTCACAACCCTTTCTATCTTTGATCTCCATGTCGAACTCTTGAAGAAGGAGGATCCATCTCACCAATCTTGGCTTCAATCTTTCTTGGTGAGCAGATGACGAATGGCGGCATGATCGCAGGTACGATGGTGTGGGTGCCCACCAAATAAGGTCTAAACTTATCGAAAGCATAGACCACTGACAAGTAATTCCTTCTCCGTGGTGGTGTAATTCATTTGAGCAGAGTCGAGAGTCTTACTTGCATAATAGATGACTCGGAAAAGCTTATCTCGTTTACCTAATACAAAGACCGATCGCCTAATCGCCGCATCACACATCACTCGAATGGTTGACTCAATCGGGTGAGACCAAACCGAGTCGAGATCGGGCTAACTTCAATTTCTCGAGCGCCCAAACACTCCTTCGTGAACATGAACTTCATATCTTTCGAGCAATCCACACAATGGTTTCGTGATCGCGAAATCCTTGATGAACCGTCTATAAAAACCCGCATGACCGAGAAAACTCCTCACTGATTTGACATTTGTAGGCGGAGGCAGTTTCTCGATAGCGACTATCTTTGCTCGATCCACTTCCAAACCCTTGGCCGAGACTTTGTGACCAAGCACGATACCTTCCTTCACCATGAAATGGCACTTCTCCCAATTGAGAACAAGATTCGCTCCTCACACCTTTGCAAGGACTTGTGACAAGTTATGGAGACAATGGTCGAATGAAGAGCCAAACACGGAAAAGTCGTCCATAAAGACTTCCATAATATTTTCAATCAACCCATGGAAGATGGACATCATGCACCTTTGAACGTGGTGGAGCATTGCACAATCAAACGGCATTCGCCTATAGGCGAAAAACTCCATACGGACAAGTGAACGCCGTCTTGTCTTTGTTCTTCGGGCGATGGCAATCGATTGTACCCGAATATCCATCGAGAAAACAAGAGAACTCATACCCGCTAGTCCATCCAACATCCGATCAATAAAGGCGGGGAAAATGGTCTTCCTCGTGGCGTGTTCGAGCACGATAGTCGATGCAAACTCGCCATCCCGTTACACAGTCTTGTTGCCACAAGCTCGTTCGTCTCTGCCTCTCGATCACCGTGATACCCCTTTCTTGGATACCACTTGAGTAGGGCTAACCCACTCACTGTCGGATATGGCATAGATCATGCCTGCGTCTAAGAGCTTCAACACTTCTTTTCTGACGACCTCTTGCATTGCCGGATTCAATCGGTGTTGAGGTTGCACCTTTGGCTTGTATTCATTCTCCAACAGGATCCGGTGCATGCAAATCGAGGGGCTGACACCCCTTGATATCAGAAATCGTCCACCCAATCACGACTTGTACCGCTTCAAAGACAACCATCGGTTTAGGTGTCCTCATCACCAAAGCCGAAGATATTATCACCGGACACGTCTCATCATCGCCTAAGAAGTCATACTGCAGGTGGTCCGGCAACTCTTTCAACTCCATCTTCGGTGTAGTCTCTTCCTTCTTCACCACGGCGTCCTCTCCTCCAATCGGCTTCCTCACATCCAAATAAGGCACTGACTCCTCGGGGAGGGCCTTGACTTCATCGATGGACTCAAGATACTCTAAAATCTTGTCACACGCCTCATCAAGGTCTGCTGGTGAGAAAATCGAGTTCTGCATACAAAACTCCACGGATCAACCGATTGAAAGTGAGTGGGCGGCACCGCTCTATAACTCGACAATCTTCCATGGTCTTCTCGCCGGGATGCTTCATAGCATCATATATAGAGATTTTCATCTCCTCGCCGTTGACTCGGAAGGTGAGATCTCCATCTTGCACGCTCTATCGATTGCTCTGTCGGTAGTTAGGAATGGTCGCCGAGAATAAGAGGTGTATTCCCATTCTCCGCATATCAAGAACAACGAAATCACCGGGAAGATGAAATCTCGAACTTTCACGAACACGCCCTCCACTATCCCTTCGGATAAGTCACCATGTGTCTGCCATCCGAAGAGCTATTGTGGTCGGCTTGATCTCCCAATCTCCAATCGGTTAAAATGGACAACGGCATCGATTGATGCTTGCCCCAAATCACACAAAGACCTTGGAGAATGTCTCGTCTCCGACGACACATGCTATGGTGAAGCCGCTCGGATCTTTCCGCTGAGCGGCAACTTTTGCAAGACAAGATCGCACTCTTGAGACAGATTTATCGTCTCGAATTTCCCAAGCTTCTTTTATTGCAACGACATCCTTCAAAACTTAACGTAACCCGCATATCTCGAAGTGCATCAAGTAAAGGAATATTGATGTGCACCTTTTGGAACATCTCCATGAACCCAGTCAACTTCGTCGTGCTTGGGCTTGGCTAAACGGCTTGAAACGGAATTGGAGGCACGTGCGTCGAAATCTCTTCACATTGGCCTCCATGATCGACTCGCGACCGCGTGTCGCGATCGCTAGTACATGTACATATCCTCCCGTCTTGGCGGACGCGTGGGTGCTTTCTCGGGCGCTAGGTGCGGCGTCTGCTTCAGATGATTTCTCGCGTCGCTTGAGATTACTCGCGACCGCTAGGTCGCTCGCTAGGTCCTCGGATCGACATGTCGCGGGCGCGTTTTGACTTGTTGCGCCGGCCGAGCCGCCGCGAACTCATTGCTATATTTCGCGGCCGGGCTCATGGTCGCGAGCTCGATCGCGAGATTCTCTCTCGTTGCCCGTTTTCCCGCTCGCCTCCTCGTGACTTTGATAAGCTCGTCCACCTCAAATGAATGGCATTACGGTGATTTTAGGGTTTACCTCCGACATTACTCGGAAATTGGCCCGACTTGTGCTGCCCATTCATTGTGCGGCTATCGACTTATTTGATTCTCCATCATCTTCATGTGCTTTCCCATAGCCGTCGGGACTCCAAATGATTGATCTTCCGCCGGTGTTGCTTATAAACGACTTCGATTCGTTGCCAATTGTTGGTTGCTTACAACCAACTGCTGCATCATATCCTCTAGACTCGACTTCTTCGTCTCTTAAATCACTCCGCTCGAATCGAGAAACTGGCGGAGGTCATTGAAAATTATTGGGGTTGGCGACGACAAATTTGGGTGATTTACATTGTTAGGATTGTACGGATTCCCCGGTGACGGTTGTTCCTCCGATTTATGTAATTCACGCCCTCGGCCTCGATTATCTCCGACTGCAAAGCATTTATCCGAGCCGCCCTTTCCTTTCTTTCTTTCTCAAATCGACTTCTTAACAAGGTGAACTGCCCATAATATTATCGTATTGAATCACCTTCAACGGTAGCACCTTCACCACCGTGTCCTCTCCATCGACCATCGATAATGTTGCTACGCCATCTCTTCTATGATGCGGCTGGCCTCGTCTACACGCCTGCTCAATGCAACCCCGCTGATCGTCAACAATACTCCTCGTGTGAGGTGTCACCAATTGTAAAGCGTGTAATCTGCTGCCCCTCGAGAATCCATGCGGGCACCTTCTCAATAAGCGAAATCTTTCCCACGACTCGAACAAAGATTCATCTCCTAACCGGGAGAAGTGGGAAATCTCGGCTATGATCTTACGTGCTTTAGCCGGAGGAAAGTACTTGAAAGGAATTTCTCACAAATTGCCCAACTGTTGATGCCCGTGCGATCTAAGGTCTTGAACCGGTCCTTTGCTTGATTTCGCAGAAAATCCGAACATACGATCCGGATTGTGTCTTGTGGCACCCCATTCTATTTGATGGTGTCACAAATGTCGAGATAGGTCTCGAGATGGGCGTTCGATCCTCTGTGACTCCTCCTCCGAATCGCCTCCTTGAACCATGCCGATTAGGGCCGGCTTGGCTCAAAATTGTTAGCATTTACTTGGGCCCCATCCGCCTCCTTGAAATTGCTCGGTAGGAGGTCCAGACATGTAATTCAACGGTCTTGCCGCCTCGGAGCGTGGACAACGAGTCCCATAGTCGCCAATTGGCCAGCATTTCTGAAAGTCCGCTAACAAAGGCGGCTATTTCGGGAGAACGCCCGTTATTCGATTTGCCATTGCTTCCTTCTTCTTGCCCTTCTCCTTCTCCTTTGTGAATTTTCAATTTCGGATCAAAGTGTAGTTCGGAGGTCCTCGGGACCTTGTGAACATAAACTACCGGAGAAAAGAAGGAAATCGATTAGCAAGGAATAAACATAAAAAATAAAGTACAACTTGAATTAATAATTCCAAATTGTCAAGTTATTCCTATATGATCTTAACAATCCCGACAGCGGCGCCAAAATTTGATCGCTAATTTTCTAACACGAAAAGGTGTAAATATAGGGTAAGCGAAGTATCGTATCCACAGGGATTGTAATGCGAAAATACAGAAGCTAACTCAACAAGGATTCATCATTATCCAAGTAACAAAAATGGTTTTGTGAGATTTTAGGGCTTCGGAACTCAATCCAAAGCAAAGGTAACAAAACAGAAAGTAAATTAAAGCAATAAACACTCGGATGTTTAAAAACAGAGAAAGACGACTAACCCTAGGGCTGCATTAATCCTATCCACAACGTATGTTTATCCTGTTCCTATTAACCAATTTTAATCCAGACAAAATGGAAGATCACATATATAACCGACAATTTCTGTTACGACAAAAGCGGCTGTAGATTACTAGTTTTCCCTATTACTGTTACGTCTCTAGGTGAAAACAAGTAACTCCAAACGGATCACAAAGAATATGCTTCCTACGAATATCCTATCTCAGTTACGACTCAAGGCTCATTCGTATCATGCATTCGATATCGATTGACAATTAACACAATTACGTAATTAACCGACAACTAAATATGCATCGAGATTGATCAGAAACCAACACATATAAATAAGCACAATCGAATCATGAATCAATGCATGGACGGTAAATAGCGATAACAGGAATCACAACATATAGGATCGAATCATGCAAACCCTAGGATTAGAACGAAAAACTAGCCAGACATAATAAACGAAATGAAATACGATTTAACCATAAAGATGGAAATTAAATATATAAAACCCGTGATGTAGCGTTGGATGAACACGTTGGGCTTGAATCCCAACCTCAGCGGAAAACGGAAAATTGCAGAGATCGTCCGGACGAAACGTTCCGGATCGTAGACAAAACGTAAACTAACGAAGAACAATCCGTAAAACAACTCTAGAATGAAACTATATGGAAGCTAAAGCTAAAACTCTGAAAAACTTATGAAAAAACTGAGAAAAGAGGCTCTGGAATCGTAGGTCTGAACTTGGGGGCGCGAGGGGGTGTTGCCATATATATAGGCACACCCCAAACCCTAATTTTCCCTTCTGCCGCGCCGTCTCGCGACCACCCTTCGCGGTCGCTAGGTGCGGTCGCGAGGTAAGTCTCGCGCGCACTCCTCTCGCCCGCGGTCGCCTCTTGCGCTCGCTTCGGTACTTCGCGACCTGACTAGCGGTCGCTAGCCATTCTCAAACGGGTCGCGAGAAATCGTCCAGTGGCTTTCTCGACGCTGGGCTTCGCTCGCGGGCATAATATCGTGGTCGCGGTATGCTGGGTTCTCGCGCGTGTTTCCTAGCGGCCGGCTGGCGACCGCTAGGCTGGTCGCTAAAACATGCCGATTGTGTGTTTTGGCTCGTGCGTGCGTTCCTTGCTTCGATTTTCAACATATGGACCTACACAACACCAAAAGAACACCCAAGAGTATCTTCTAGAAATAGATAAAACATTAGGAATCGATACATAAACGCACATTAAACGAGCTAAACTCATCTTCAAATATCAACTATAAACGTGTAAAATGCGCGTTTATCAACAACCTGCATTCATCGCCCGTTGTCTGCCTCGTCCCGTACTTGATTTTTTCAGGGAAGTTTCTATTTTTTCTCTTTTTATGTTTTTGTTGTCCTCTTATGTTTTTTTTATCTGTTGGTCTCTCTTTCACACAATAAGGATACTGTGTGGTTTAAGTGTGGGGGGAAAGTTGGTTGTTTTCTGTTCGTAGTTTCTTTGTTCTTAAAAAAAAAGTTTTTGATCATGTTTTGTTTTGAGTTATTGGCAACTTCAAGATGGATGAATTAAATATGAGAGATTAGGATATGGCCTTGGTTTGAATGGATGTTTTCTTTGATGATGAATTATGCAAAAACATCTGTATGTATTCATGGACGATGAATAAGTGCAAGATTGATCAAAATTTTTGAGCTTACTTATATTGTGAGATTTGAGCCTATGAGCAAAAACATGAAAATGCTCCCTGTTTAATTGAAGATTACGATGTCTGACCTTATTACTTGATGTCTAGTTTGCGTTGTTGCCATAGTTGACACTGCATATGAAATTCTAGCACTAAAGTGACCTAGGCACTTTTTGGTTATTATCCCCTTATATTTGGCCTTGTTATATACTTCCTATCCTTAATTTTTCACTAGTTAGCCTTTTTTGTGCCTTAATCCTTTTCTTGATCATTAAAAGCTACTAAATATGAGCCTTAGCCTTTCTTAGCCTTCTTTTGACCCACCAATAATATGCAAGTTTTGTGAATTTTCGACATGATCAGTAGGATTATATTTTGTGTTCAATGTGATTGAAAATGTGGGAGATTATGCTGGGGTTTCATAGAAAATAAGAAAAGAGAATGGAAAAAGAAATACAAAAAAAGAGCAAAGTAAACTGGGGAATCAAGTGAATGAGCAGAATGTTTGAAGTTATATGTTGATACTTTCGTTTATTAAGAACGTAAGCTGATGGTACAATGGACGGTGTGCAACAATGTAACAGCCCGCTATTCCAAAGGATGGATTAGCAGGGACTATTACTTGGAACGGGAATTAAGAAGCGGAAAAGATAATTGGATATCGAATTGTGAGACATATATTAAGAAAACTTCTAGAACTTCAAAGCGTTTGAGATCAAGCACACATAATTTGCATACGAGACTAGTGTCACAATTTCCCAAATCCTAAGTACGGATTAACAGGACTATAACTCTAAATGGATAAAAATACAAGGAGACTCTTTTAACAATAAACGAATACATATGTCATTTATGTTTTGGACTATATTACATAATTTGGGGTTCTTGCAATGAAAACATGTGATATGTACATATGACAATGTACTATCAAGGTATAAACATTTCAGCGACAACATTCCTATTTCTCAACACTGCTCCATCCATCATCTGCTCAACCTGCACATTTAAAAACAAACATGCAGGGCTGAGTACAAGAATGCACTCAGTGGACTCATGCCAAAAATATTTTATTATTTGTAGATTACACTGCCACATCATGGTAAGACACAAGGGTTTTAGTTGAAATGACTTGTGCTTACTAAAATATTTTCATCATTTTTTAAAAATCATCGCCTGGCCAGGCATTTTTCTGGTGTGTATGATCCGTATCCCTTATCATCCTTTCGTCATATCATCATAGTCGAACGTCGTGAAGGAGGCCTCCCTCTACGACGCCGTGACCGGCCGTGAATTGTCCTTACAGCACACAGTCACCTTAGGTGTACACGTTAATCCTAGCCAGGTATTGTCCTTCCAACATAGGATCCGATATCGATTTTCATTCATAAGTTGGGAGCGACCCAACAACATTCATAACATTTCATAACATCTCATAACATCTCATAACATCTCATAACATCTCATGGATAGGATACATACACAAAACATAAACATTTTTGGCAGGTAATCTTGTAAACATTTTATCAACAGTTGAAATAAGCATCGTAAATAAATATTTCAAAAGCATTTCATTTTTGAGTAAAGTAAAGCCCACCTGGACTATTGTTCGTCTTAAACTTGAGTATTCGTTAACGTCCAGGCCGTCGCGTCCGCTGCCCACACCTTTACGTAAAACGATGTTTTAGTACGCCGCTCACGCTTTCGAGACTCTCAAAGTCGAGAATAAACTTCGATATTCTATATCGATATAAACCGAATTCCTTAATGAATTCGATACGCTTTTCAATTACGTATTTCAATCAATAGTTCTCGCTCTTCGAGACACGCTCAACCGCATCGCTTTAACCTTTTCGCTTAAACGCTCGACGATTTATACGCTTCTCGATATAAGGATTTCAATTATGAAATATTTTCTTACTAATGAGGTTTCTTACCTAATTAGTACACCTTACGCCATTAGCGTATTTATCGAACGTATTTCGTACGTTGACTTTAAAAGTCAACAATTTTGACTTTCAATAGTAATATCTTACTATTTCAGGTTATAAATCGATTTCCAATCGATTTCTTTTCATAAAGTCCTAATTCTCGATTTGTCACGTAAATCAATGAACTTTATTAATATTTTTCTTAAATTTTAATCCATTTATCCATAAATCCTTATTATTCATTTATAACGTTATTAAATATAACGTTTCTTTATAAACATAGTGATCTACTTTTATAAAATTTTATAAATCCCAAATATGTCCAAAATAATATTTAGACATATAATATATTATTACTCTTAATTAGAAAGGATTTAAAATCCTTATAATTCCTTTAATGCTCTCGGTAATCCTTAAAATTACCAATGATTTCCAAAAAAAAATTCTAAATTCATATATTGTATTATTATACACTTATGGTCATTAATATGTTTTAATATCATCCATATAACAATCGATCATCACCCTATTCACATAAGGCATATTTCACCTAGGGGAGTTCCAACACTTAGTCAAATTTTCAAGTGTTTAATTTCAGCAAAAACAGCTTGAAACAACCCAAGTAACGTACTTTGATGATCCATAACTCTCGATTCAGAATACGTATGATCGCACAAAGATACATTCTGGAAACCTCTAAACATGTAATACAAGTTCTAAGGAGGAATTAAATCCAAAAGAGTCGTGGTTCTGAAGATATAGGGTCTCAAAGTGGGCAACTCAAACTGACTTCTATACTTAGAAATTTTTTCAAAATTTTCAGTTTTAGCTTAACGACGAGGGGTTTTGCGAGGCTCGTAACTTTTGACTCACAATGGCAAAATGGCTGCAGGCTACCAATTTCGAAACCTTGTAACAAGTACTACATATGTCATGAAGACCATACTAGAAAATATCTGACGCATCGAGAAATACATAAGCCCAAAGTTGACTAGTTAGAAATGGACAGTTTCTAGTAGGTGACTTTGGGTCGATGAAAGATATACCTATAAAATTTGGTTTGGGATCAAACTTTCCAGATCATAACTAGACATGGTGAGGAACATTTCTTATGAAGAAACCCAAGTCCAAATCGGACTACAAACGGCTTGAACATCTCACGTAAAAGTCATACTCGAACAGCCTATTACATGAAAAATTTCACTAAGGCAGTTTGTCCAAAACCTTACTGTAATGTATCAACTTTAAAAATTCACCGTGAGTTCATTATAAGGAATCTGGGAATGAAACCAATCATATTGAAAATCCACTTAAGTCTAGTTTAATCCAGAAAAAGCCTCACTCAATGATTCACAATAGATTGGGAGATAAAAATATTTTACTACAAGGTATCACTTCCGTGACAGTTTTGTGCAGTTAGATTGTAAAATCTGTAATAAATAGTTAAAATTTTTAGAAAATTCTGATAATTTACATAAATCTTCTAGACATGCTGAAACTTAAAACGAAAGCCACGGACTATGGGTGATGAACACGGAGATTTCACAGTTCTGCGCGATGCTTTCGAAAAATATGATTAAAATAGAAAATAAAGTTGGATTGACTTGAAATTTTACAGAGGAATACTAGACACATATAATTTCAACATATTAAAATTTCACATTCATCGGACCACTGTAACTTAGTCAAATAATATTATAAAGTCACTGTTTTTGTGAGATAGCTTCCAGTTTTGCAGACAAGATTATAGTTCAACATGCAATCACATATATGTGTTCGATACTATTGAATTACCCACCTATACACCTGCATGTATGATCTAGCCATGTCCAAGAATCATAGGATGTAGTTACCTCAGCCACGAAATTGGAAGAAGACGAGAGAGATGGAGAGGCGACGGAGCTCATGGCTTCGAGGTGTATCAATTGGCATCACAAGAGCTAGGAGCTTGAGTTCTCTCTTACATGGTGGAAATTGGGCTGTTCTTGGAGGAAGGAGAGGAGAGGGGGACGGCTGATTGAGGTGTGGGGTGTGTGGGTGGTGTTGGGTGGTGAGAGAGGTATGGGGGTGTTGGGTGGTAGGCATGGGTGACATTTGTTACTACACCCCATGCATCTACACTTGTCACACACATGCACAACACTATTACACTCCCTCTCTACACACACACACATGCACGATTTTTATACATATATATATATTAATATCAGTATTTAATTGTTTAGTTATGATATATAATTAATCACATTGCCACTTAATAGATACATGTAATAGTGGGAAGATTAATAACACACTTTGTTATAAAGACTTAGGAGCTCTCGGCTCTCACACTTGTAATAGGTCAAATTTTTATTTTCCATGCCATTAATAGACATATATATCATAACATATGATTTAGATGATAAATAATATCATAGGATAAATTAATGGCATCATTTTATGCGATAAAATCGAGTTCAAAATTAGGGTTTTCGAACGTTTGAAAAATTGGTCACTATCAAATCTTGATGATCTAGCATTGATTTAATGCTAAATAATACTGTAATTACATATACTAATCATAGGAAATTAATTCCTATAATTTCTTGATCGATTAAAACGTTTTCGCTTCATCTCAAAACGTTAACGCTTGAAAACGCTATGAAACGCTCATTATCGACTCATCTCGAAATGGTTGTCATCACTTTATTACATTATTCCATTAATAATGGAATTTAATTCTAAGCTTAATTGCTTAGAAAATATCATGAATTTTAACTATCGATACGCGATCGTCGTTAAAATAATACTACCGATATACTTCATATACTTTTATTCCTAAATTCACAATTCTCAGTGAATATAAAATAGGATTTCATTCCTTCGTAATTAATCGACGCCATTATTCGATATCTTATGGATTGAATCATCTCAAATAATTTCTAATTTACGGGTTTTAAATACCGTAATTAGCATCTAATTCATGGGTATTACATCCTACCCCTTAAAAGAAATTTCGTTCAGAAATTTGCATACCTCATAAAGTATGGGTATCTTAACGTTATAACATCATAACTTACCACGACTTTCTTTTTGTCCATGGTTCCTTCATCGATTTTCATTAAAAGATCCAAACTTGCTTCTTTAATCGCTGAATCGCACGATCAAATTAGTCGAGATTTTCATCATAACTCATCTCGTGTCAAAGGTCACGCCATCGTGTTGGTTTACGAGAATTGGGTCATTTTCGTATTTTCTTAAGCTGCGACACGTGAAAAACATTTCGCACTTTCCCCAAATATGGTGGAAGTACCAAGCTATAAGCTACTAGGCCTATCATTGCTAGGAGCTCGTAAGGTCCTATAAAACGTGATCTTAACATTCTCAGATCTAAACTTATAATTTCTCTAGATGGAGAAATCTTAAGAAACTTTAATTCCGCATTTAAAATGCAGCTCAAATTTACGCGTATCGTAAAGACTTTGTTTGTCCTTAGCTTTTCTTATTCTTTGCCTTATCGCGATATCTTTATCATTTCATTTACAACGTCGACTTTATACTTTCTCTCACCTACTTTATTACAATAAAGTGGTGATCGATAACTCTTTTCCGCATAATGCCTCATAAGGCTATATTGATCGTTGTTTGTGAGTGTCCTATGTAAACTTAACAAGTGGTGCTATACGCTCCCACTTACATCTTGGTTTAACACTTATGTTCTATCATATCCTTTAGTGTTCATCCTGTTCTTTTCCGATCGTCATACCGCTGTGAGTGGACATCAATGTTAAGGTTCAGTCTCGTGTCTAACTTCTTTTGTGAGTTAGTTCAAAATCTAGGGGTACTCTTGGTGTCTCTTATTTGCAACGATAGGTTTTGGTATTCCCTGTGAATATACGTTTTCCTATATGTATGACCGAGCTAACTTATCGGATCTACGAGTCATCTGAATAGGCAGAGATAAAACATAATTGGCGAGTCAATCCACTACTAGCCATATAGTAGTGCGACTTCTTTATGACTTTGGTAAAATCTGTCATAAGATCTATTTCTATATCATTCTATTTTCATTCGTGTAGTTCTAGAGATTATATTTTCTTATAAGGCCTTTGATACAATGCCTTTACTTATTGGTAACCGAGACACTGCTCGACAATATGGTTATATCTTATCTCATTCCTTCCTATCTAACCTTTCTCATAATTCACAATGTCACTTAATAATGCCTGGTTGGCGGTATGAGAAGGATCATGAAATTCATTCTTGGTTTCATTTCTAAACTTATTATTGCTTGGAAATATATGTATATATCTTTTTTTTTTTTTAGACAATAACATTGTCCAACGCTCCTTAAAATTCTTCAGCTCTTCATTCTTTATCTTAATTTGTATTCTATTCCCATCTTCATTCTCTTCTCTTTTTTTTTTTGTCATATTTCACCTTGGTTGGGGGAATACTACTTACATTCGTCCCTGATTGCCCGACTATTACTATTCTCGTTTTCTTAATCTTTCCAATGAGTTTTCCTTTTCTATAAGGACATATCATAATTTAGACTGAATTTTATAACTTAGGCATTAGATTCTACATTAACCTTCCTTAGGTGATTATTTATCACAATTATAATCTTTTACTGATTCGTGCCATCTTTCCTATCCTGTATCCAAGTTTCTTTGCTCGAAGAATAAGTTCAAACTTTTGTAAATTGTGAAGGGTTCTTAATTTATTGATATAGGAGTAAAATTTCCAAGACTTCGGTATTTATACCACTGTTACTATTTCAAGTCATGAGTTGAGAAATTATATTCATGTGGCCTAAGTCATTGTGATGCATAAGTTATTATCTTTCTCATATTAATACGTAGCCTTTCTTTCATTAATCCATGAAATTTCGATTCTATTTTGGGGTAACTATCTTATTGGTCTTGTTACCTTAGAGAGTTCTTAATGGATCTCTAATAGTAGTTAATCAATTTATAAAATTCCTGATCTTATTTTAGGTTATTGACGTCTTTCATCTTTAATTGTTTTGTCCTTTGTCAGATTTACATTGTTTTCTTCTAAAGACACTATGTGCCTGAGGAATATTTCTCTTTTAAACCGAAATTTACAAAACTGTTCTTGGCAAAATTTGCCCGGCTCTTAAAAGTCGTAAGACAGCCCTTCGATTTTCTTTATGTTCTTTCTCGTCCTTTGAATAGATAAGAACATCATCCGATAAAAATTATCTAGGTATGTGTGAAACACTCGATTTTTGAGGTTCATGAACAGGGTTAGTGCATTGGTTAGTCCGAATGGCGTAACTATTATTTCATAGTAACCATATTTTATTCAGAACAATTCATTTCCGTATTTCGGATACCATTCTTCAAGACCATATAATACTTCATCAGCATACCTTAGTGTGGACCTTTTACACCTTAATTACTAGGGTTGGTCTATCGAGTCGACTGATTACATGGTGTCTAGTTTTTTTTTTTTTTTACACTCAAAACTTTGACACTTCTTCACCATATTCATAAACTCTTCCCAACTACGTTTATTTTACATATTATAATCACATCATTTTCATCATAAACCATTATTTACATATAAGTCTCATAGGATCCTAAGATTCTAGGTCTCTGAGTGACCTTCGTCAGAGTCGCACTCCTTCCTTGGAAACTTGTCTTTCTCCAAGTACGTTTTTGTTTCATATTTCGATGATTATTCTCTTTCAGAGAGCTAGGGGTCACACTGCTCCTTGTTTCTTCTTTAATACCATAAGTTGGTGTTACTTTTATCAGAAAGTATGGCTGGGTTGGTAGCGGTAATTCTCATAATCTGCGAGGGCGATAAGATTTTGTCCTTTTTCCCTTCTCGTCTCTTTCTGGTACCATTGATGGCACAGGACATGGGGCGGCGTTTGGAATATCCAGGTACAACCATTCCTTTATGCCGTGTGGTGTAACTTACCGAGGTCCAGGACAAGTACTCGTAGGTGTCGTTCCCTACGCATTATATGTATGCTTAAGCCTGTTGACAAATCCTGGTAAGTCTGTCCAGGCTTTGGAATTTTTATCATGGAGAAAATATTCTCTTGATACTTCTTTTGCAAAAATTCTTCTAATCTGTTGGCAACTGACAGATACGTCGTTGGGTACCATCCTCATTTGACACTCTATAGTTACGAGTATCCAGTCAGAGGTGCAAAAATTTTCCCCAAAACTGTTCTAAATTCATTCCTAATTCATATTAAAAGAGCCGATACGCTCGTGTGAGTTATAACCTTGTAGGCCTTGGGGTTAACTCCTTTTTTTTTTTTACTCGTCAGACCCCTTTTTTTTTTGCCATCTGTAAACATATAGTTCTAGATGAGTTCGACTTAAATTAAGCAATGGAGGGAATTTTTTTATAAGAAGGATCTCTTAAAAATTAAACACTTTAAGACATATATAACCCGTAGATGACTCATGACCCATTTTACGTTTTATATCTTCAGTCGTATGTTGCCTTAAAGATATTCGCATAGGCGAATAGTGGGTACTGATATTCGTCAGTGAAACCTCTAACGGAAAGACTAGGCCCAGGTCACTAATCACATGAATGACAACCATTTCGAAACTTCTTGTCTAAACTTATATCTCGTTCCACATAGATATAATGATCCAAATCATTGGATAGCACTTTAGGCGATTCTAGGTTCAATTACGAGCTTGAGCAACACTTGCGATGGTCAAAATTCTCGTATAGGTAAGGGATTTTCATTTCTTGATTAAGCTTACCACGAATTGGGTTCTATCGCTTCTCGCACACTTGTGCGATGTTAAAAGAAGCACCTATATCGAACAAGATCTTACGGTATTAGAAATTTTCCTCATACCTATTCTCGCCTTTTGGTTGCTTTTGTTCTGTTTTCGATGTGAGGTATAGGTTTTGGTCTCACGGTGTTCCGTTTATTCAAGTAAATGTCTATTTCATATGTCATTGCCCTTTCCATTGGGACATTATGTTCCCTTGTTATGGTCTTCATTGCCTCATTCACCCTATACTTCTCGGTATCCGTATCGTTATGCTTTTACCAATAGCATTTGTGAGTAGGTCTACATCAACCTATCTTTTGATATTGATATCTCAATAATTAAATCTTATCGTAAAGATCGTCATGTCTCTATTACTATCATTCATTCTTGATCCGGTATGAATGATTTAATTTCCTTGTCATTTCATTGATCTTAGGGATATATTTCTCATATATCATTACTTTAAACTCTTTTCGAGAAATCCTTGTCTCCGCATTTAGTGCCATCGTTTGTAATATCCTTTTTGGATATCGTCATTTCTTCTTAGTCTTTTATTGATTCATCATGAAATTTTGCATAAGATAAAATCCTTTGTCCACTGGGGATGTATTATACTTTTGCCTTGACGTCACATATCTTTACCATTTTTTTTTATTTTTTTTTTGACATTCAATGAATGCTTCATTCCCATGTTAGAGATACTTAATATCCCATTTTATTGATCGTCCCAAAAGTATGAGGGTAAGATTTACAATTAGGTCCATCTTAAGATCCTTCCATGTGAATCTTTTCATGTGTTCTCTTGGATGTATTTCCTTTGCAAGATCTATAGAAATTATCTTGCTTGTTAACTATTAAGTTACACAAGACAAGCGTTTTGTGTCATTATAACTTAGGGTATTAATATTCATTTCAAAATAATGAACCTGTTTCCTTACTCCAAAGGAATTACCTTACTTATCGAAATCATAACATCTCTGAAGCTTATATCGTATCAGGAACTATCTAATTGTATAGCTCGTAATTTCTTCTGCTATTTTTGACCTTTGTCTGTTTTAATGAGCATGGTATTTGAAAGTAATCTTATTTTTGTTATACTTCGGTTTCCACCTTCAGGACTAGAATCATTATCATTGTCGTATGGCTTGGTAGGGTAGTACATTCGTACACCATAACTTAATTTCTAAGCATCTCATTACCATGTCTTGACTTCGGAGTTATTTCCTCCATACTTAGTTCACATACTAGGTCTATCCTCGTCGTTCACACAATCTTGAGGATTATGATTCCTCAATCTCATCATCTTTTGTTTAACTAAGTTTTAATTACTCGAAATCGATTATGCTCAAGCATAATCTCATTGATTGAGGTATAAGGCGAAAGATCTATTTTCTGGGATGCTATCACTTCTTTATATATATATATTCTTTGAAAAGAATATCTTGTATGCATCTTCATTCTTTTTAAACATGTCCAACCTACTAACGAGGTTTCAAGGACAACCAACTATCTTAAAGATAAGTTGTAATCGCTCTCGTCATGACATAATAAGGAAAATTCATATCCTACAGGTATCATATACTTTTCTTTACTTTTACTCTTTGCATTCAATGCTAAAGAGTATCTTATTCATAACTTTGTTATCATAACAGTCGTATGATGGTATAACTTCACTGTTATCATTCTTTGTTAACCCCATCAAAGGTCATCACATCCATGTGTATCATAGGGAAAATATTTCGTCTCATCGAGATTTTCTTTACATCATAATTTCTTTGTCTATCGGTTCTTGATGCGAAACTTTTAGGTGACTAAAATAAGTCGACCTATTTCATGTCTAATATTAATCGCTTTACTAATTCGCTCTTAGGTGACAAGGTAAGTCAACTTTCATCTTACTTGATGGTTTCAAGAGTCGAGAAGAAATTATCACGACTACTTACAGGAGGTACTATCTCACCCATCAAGATAACATCTTTTCAATGTTTGAATTAATATGCTCCTTGGGTGAAGAAATGGGGATCTAGGGTCCAAGACCGAATAGCGACTCTTGAGATTTCTTTGGTCATATGGGCTGGCCAGACCCGTCACAATTATATTCTCAGTCACACAAGGCTTTGGGTTCAAAAGGACACTTTATGAATTTTTGGGTTGGAAGTTTTCTTCAGAAGAAGTGAGAAACTCGAATGATTTCTCAATTGGAACTAGGTCATAGAGTTAAACTCAATGACAGAAATTGGGTAATGGATATAATTTGAAAGCTTATATACCCGTAATAGGTCATCAACAAAGTTCTCATGTATGTCAAGGTTCTACTTGTATTACTGAAGATCTTACTTTCTTAGTAACATTCTAGGGTTCGTATCATACTATAACAATCTTATTTTTTTTCAAATCATAGAACTAACTTCAACTGATTCTCATGAATTCTGGAGTAGTAATCAGGATTGGTCCTTCATAAGAAATAAAGTACAGTGCATTAGGAGCACGTGAAGCGAAAACCGTGCGTAAATCGGAGTTCACACGGCCGAGAGCAGTCAAACAGAATCATGCGCGGTGCGGGGAAATTTACACGCGCTCGCGCCGAGGTCATAAGCGATGCCGACACCAAGGTCGTGCATGCCATTACCGATGCCGAGGTAGTACAGAATATTGCTGACACCGAGGTCGGACAAACTACCCCAGTCGACATGTCAAAGGCGATGTTACTAATTCCCGAAGTCAACGTCGACAGTCGCACATGCCGAGGTCGAAGTCGAGGTCGCACAATTTCGTATAAATCTTTTGCTTTTCGATACTCAAGATGGAATGAAGTTCTCAAATCCATCGTTACTCTTGTTCTTGTAATGGAAGGAAGTTCTTACTTCTATGTTCTTTCGTAGAAAGGGATCATGCGTCTTATAAAGTCTATGTTCTGTTTGAACTAGCATGCTCATCATCATAATCAACTTTGAGATTGAAGTAAAACTTGAATATTCCTCGTAGCTCATTTATGCATACGTATTTCGTTGAATTTAAAGAATTCAACATATCATATTGACAATTCAATGTCAATCTCAATCATTTTAAAACATGAATAATCATAACTTTGTTCATAATAATGAACCCTTATTACATTCGGAAATTGAACATTTCATCTTTGGCATATCATGCGAAAACTTTCTCATATCATTGTCATCATCTTTCTTATATCCTCCTTCTTTTCATAACTTTCTTGACAATTCATTTGTCTGGCGTTCATTCTCAACCTTTCTCATAGCTTTCATTTCACTTGATAAAATTTTGTTTCACTTTCAAACTTTTCGTTTTCAAGCAGAGAAAATAATTTCATAAACATTAAATCTTGGCAGGGCTAATTTTCAAAACTTTGAAAAAGAGTCATTTACCTCATTTCGGTTGAGCTTGATGTGATGGAGTGTTGAGCATTGTCGGTGATCTCTAAAGTCTAATGACTCGATCTAGACTTAACCACAAGGAGATTTTAGGTTCAAGAGCGAACCGCCGATACCGCTCTGTCACAACCCTAAATCTTAAGTGCGGATTAACAGGGACTATAACTCTAAACATGGATAAAAATACAAGGAGACTCTTTTTCACAATAAACGTAATACATATGTCATTTATGTTTTTGGACTATATTACATAATTTGGGGTTCTTGCAGCGGAAAACATGTGATATGTACATATGACGATGTACTATCAAGGTATAAACATTTCAGCGACAACATTCCTATTTCTCAACACTGCTCCATCCATCATCTGCTCAACCTGCACATTTAAAACAAACATGCGGTGAGTACAAGAATGCACTCGGTGGACTCATGCGAAAATATTTTATTATTTGTAGATTCTGATGCCACATCATGGTAAGACACAGGGTTTTAGTTGAAATGACTTGTGCTTACTAAAATATTTTCATCATTTTTAAAAATCATCGCTGGCGGGCATTTTCCGTGTGTATGATCCGTATCCCTTATCATCCTTTCGTCATATCATCATAGTCGAGCGTCGTGAAGGAGGCCTCCTCTACGACACCGTGACCGCCGTGAATTGTCACTTCTGACAAAGACACGTCACCTTAGTGTACACGTTAATCTAGCGGTATTGTCCTTCCAAAGCATAGGATCCGATATCGATTTTCATTCATAAGTTGGGAGCGACCCAACAACATTCATAACATTTCATAACATCTCATAACATCTCATGGATAGGATACATACACAAAACATATATATTTTTGGCAGGTAATCTTGTAAACATTTTATCAACAGTTGAAATAAGCATCGTAAATAAATATTTCCAAAGCATTTCATTTTTGAGTAGAGTAAAGCCCACCTGGACTATTGTTCGTCTTAAACTTGAGTATTCGTTAACGTCCGGCCGTCACGTCCGCGTCCACACCTTTACGTAAAAATGATGTTTTAGTACGTCGTTCACGTTTCTCGAGACTCTCAAAGTCGAGAATAAACTTTGATATTCTATATCGATATAAACTGAATTCCTTAATGAATTTGATACTCTTTTCAATTCGTATTTGATTGAATAGTTCTCGTTCTTGAGACACGTTCAACCGTGTCGTTTAACCTTTCCGGTTTAAGCGTTCGGCGTATTATCGTTTCTCGATATAAGGATTTCAATTATGAAATATTTTCTTACTAATGAGGTTTCTTACCTAATTAGTGCGCCTTACGCGTATTAGCGTATTTATCGAGCGTATTTAAATGCGTTGACTTTAAAAGTCGACAATTTTGACTTTCGATAGTAATTTCTTACTATTTCGGGTTATAAATCGATTTCAATCGATTTCTTTTCATAAAGTCCTAATTCTCGATTTGTCACGTAAATCGATGAACTTTATTAATATTTTCTTAAATATTAATCCATTTATCCATAAATCCTTATTATTCATTTATAACGTTATTAAATATAACGTTTAGTTATAAACATAGTGATCTACTTTTATAAAATTTTATAAATTCCAAATATGTCCAAAATAATATTTAGACATATAATATATTATTACTCTTAATTAGAAAGGATTTAAAATCCTTATAATTCCTTTAATGCTCTCGGTAATCCTTAAAATTACCAATGATTTCCAAAAAATTCTAAATTCATATAGTGTATTATTATACACTTATGGTCATTAATATGTATTAATATCATCCATATAACAATCGATCATCACCCTATTCACATAAGGCATATTTCACTAGGGAGTTCAACACTTAGTCAAATTTTCAAGTGTTTAATTTCAAAAAACAGACTTGAAACAACCCAGTGGCGTGCTTTGACGATCCATAACTCTCGATTCGAATCGTATGGTCACACAAAGATACATTCGAAACCTCTAAACATGTACTACAAGTTCTAAGAAGAATTAAATCCAAAAGAGTCGTGGTTTTGAAGACATAGGGTCTCAAAGTGGGCAACTCAAACCGACTTCTATAATTAGAAAATTTTTCAAAATTCGGTTTTAGCTTAACGACGAGGGGTTTTGCGAGGCTCGTAACTTTTGACTCACAATGGCAAAATGGCTGCAGGCTACCAATTTCAAAACCTTGTAACAAGTACTACATATTTCATGAAGACCATCTTGGAAAATATCGTATCGAGAAATACATAAGCCCAAAGTTGACTAGTTGGAAATGGATAGTTTCCAGTAGATGATTTTGGGTCGATGAAAGATATACCTATAAAACTTGGTTTGTGTCACGATCACACCCAGGATAACCCGGAGTGAGCGGACTAATACTAGGAATAGTATTCAAGGATACGGGAAACTATCATAACAAGACTTACCATGTGAGAATATAGTTCTTAGGATCGAACATACATTTATAATATTTCGGATCAAAAGGTTTAAGCCAACAGATCCAAGGGATATTACGATCTGAAGGACTTCACAGTTCACATTATCTTATCATCCAACATAAAAATAAAACAGTTCAGAGTAGCAGCGAAAAGTGAGTGAATACATATATGACGATATGTATTGAGGTTGACAATTCTAACAAACATCGAGGACGGTGGACTTTCTCAACACTCCTCCATCATGACATCCGAGCTCAACACGCACATTTAAAACAAACATGCGGGGCTAAGTACAAAATTTGTACCCGGTGGACTTATGCCGAAAACATTTTATTTTCTTTGAATTACTCGCGATATAATGGTAAGACACGAGGTTTTATTTGAAAATGCGCTTGCTTACTAAAATATTTTCACGAGTTCATAAAAGTTGCTTGGCGAAGCATTTTCTTGGTGTGTATGATCCATATCCTTATTATCATTCCATCATCTTATCATAGTCGAAAGTCGTGAAGGAGGCCTCCTCTACGACCCGTGACCGGCCGTGATTTGTCCTTACAAGACACGTCACCATCGATGTACCGTTAATCTGGCCGGTATAAGCCTTCCGGCATAGGATCCGATATCGATTTTCATTTATAAGTTGGGAATAACCCAACAATATCACATCATTCATGGATAGGATACGATACACAAAACGTAAACGTTTTGGCAGGTAATCATTTAAACAATTTTATCCATATTTGAAAAGTACTGTAAACAAAGACAGTTGAAAAAGAGCAGCAAAGTTGTTCTGTTTTTAATAATAAAGCCCACCTGGAAATTATTGATCGTCTTTAACGTTTTCTTACTCGTCAACGTCCAGCTGGTGCGTCAGCGTCCACACCTTTATATAAAAAGGATGTTTTAGTACGTCGTTTACGTAATTCGAGACTTACAAAGTCTATAATAAGATTCGATATTTCATATCGATATGAATTGAATTCTTTAATGAATTTAATTCGTTTCTCAAACACGTATCATCTTAACATTTCTCGTTCTTCGGTAGAGACGAGATATGTATTGAAAGTTACCAATTTACCCCTCTTGGTAAATGGTCCAACGTTTTCTCACGTTTTTCGATTTCACAATTTCAAATATGAAATCCTTTCATATCAACGTGATGTCATTAGAAATTGATGCGTCTTATGCGTATTAGCGTATTTATCGAGCGTATTTAAATGCGTTGATTTCAAAAGTCGACAACTTTGACTTTTCTTAGTAATTTAATTACTAAGTCATACTTTAATATTAAATTTTTTTCGAAAATCAATTTCCAATTGATTTCTTTTTATAAACTGTTATAATATGTTTAAAAATAATTTTTAAACATATAATTCATTATAAAAAATGAATTTAAGGATTTAAAATCCTTATTCGAATTTTAAAAATAGCTCACGGCTATTTTGTATTTTATCAACCAATTATTTTCAAAAATTGCTCATAATTTCCAAATATGTCTAAAATAATATTAGACATATAATTCATTAGTAAAATTGATTAAAAAGGATTTAAAATTCTTAAAAATTATTAGATATTCTCGGTAATTCTAAGAAATTACCAAATAATATCAAATTTTTTCTAAATTTATATAGTGTATTATTATACACTATGGTCATTATCGTCATAATATCAACCAAATAACTTTCGAGCGTCACCTTATTATTTTCATAAGGTCACGGCATTTTGAAATAAAATGCCCAACAATTTCTCTAAAATGCAAATAAATTACTACAAGGTCGAACATTAGTCCATGACATTTTTATGTCACATAATTCATTATATAACAATGTTATATCATACAAATGGGCACCATAGCTCTCGGCCCTTTCATAATGTTCATCAAACAATTTTATAAAAATTTTCAAAAATCATTATATGTCCATAAATCATATTGTAGCAATATCACAACATAACAACTATCAAAACAAATTTATTCATCACCATAGTGAGCTTAGCTCTTGGTTTATTTGAATAAAATAGGTAATTGATTTTCAAAATTTCCAATAACAACATAGAATGTATAAAACATATTCTAAGCTAATAATTTAGCATTGCATGTACTAAATTAAAATCACACATTAACTTATATATATATATACTCTCGGTCCCCTTAAAAAAAAAAATAGATTGACATTTCAAAAAAAAATTCTAATTAAATCATAGGGTATAAAATTCATACTCTAGAGTAATAAAACATCATTGCATGTTATAAAATAAAATCATACACATATATATACATATATATGGCTCACGGTCCTTTGAGACTTAAAGGTAGGAATTTCTTAAAATTTTCAATTAACACATATAGTGTATGGTTTACAAACTAGACTAAGAATATACTAATGCATGTAGTAAATAAAAATCACATACTAACATTGATTTTCTTACATGTTGCGGTCATTTGCAAAGAAATAGCATAAGTTCTTTCAAAATGTCAAATAAATTTCCATGTACTTTCAACACATTATAATTCAAGAATATACTATTGCATGCACAAATTAAACCTCTCATACCCACTTATAAAATTTTAAAAGCTTCGGTACTTAAGAAGAAAATGGTATAGATTTTTCTAAAATTTTCAAATAAATACTATGGATTTATAAAACATCATAGATCCACTATATGCAATTGCATGTCTTAAATGAAAAATTCATCACCCACATAATATATATATAGGTTTCGGTTTTTGTGAAAAAAAAATAGCTAGAGTGTTCTAAATATTTTCAAATAATTTATATACATTTCCAATACATCATAGATCAATAATATCACATTGCATGTATCAAATAAAAATCATACATTCACTTATTTTTCATATGCTCTCGGTTGTAATAAGAAATTGGGCATGCAATTTTTTCTACAATTTTAAAATAATTACTATGAACACATATAGCATCATAGATTTATAAATCATGCTCTAACTCATATCTTCAAGCCTCGGTAATCAACTACATTTTTCAACCATGGTTCGAAATTTTTAAAACATGTATCAACCTCGATTTATCATGCTACACATTCTTAGAACAATACATAACCATAGATTCATAAGATTTTATCTTAGATCATACATGCAGACTTAGAAAAATAAGAACACCAACATCTATACATCTTTCCATCACAAACAACATGCATACTCAAAATCTTTCAAAATAAAACTCGAGAACACATGAAATGTTCTTGCTTGTTTCGGCGATTTTAAAAGAAACCAAGAATGGTTGAATCGATTCCTACCTTGTTGATATAGATTAGAAGGACAATGTATAAGGTATTATGGACTTGTGTGGTGATGAGAGGAAGAAATTTTCAAGCTTGAAGGATGGAGAGGAGCTCGGCCATGGTGAAAATAAGAGAGAGAGAGAGAGCTTTTGAGAGTGTTGGAGAGAGAGATGGGAGTGGAGTGTTTGAGTGAATAAGGGGGAGTGAAAAGTGAACTAAAATCTGAAGGTATCCCCCCCCCCTATATGCTTCCATCACCCTCGGCTCCCATCCCCCAATACAACACAAGACTCTTCAACTTTTAATACTAATTTATTCACTAATGGGTTCCCAATCATTAGTGTCTTACACAATATCTTGGAAATAGCTAAAATGTATCATTAGTGGGAGATTTGTTGATATAAAATCTGAATATATCATATATATATATGCATGTAAGAGTGATAGAATTAAAAACACACTTTGTTATATACATATACATAGTTCACGGCTTTTATGCCTTAAGCACATTAAATAATTTAATTCCATGCTAAACATACATATATACATCATATAATATAATTTAGATGATAATTAATATCATAGATTAATTAGATAGCATAAGTGAAGAAAATAATTCAACATTGTGCACCTAAAAATGGCTATCGGCCATTTGGCCAAACCATAGATTAAATATTTCATTTCATAACCTTTATAGGTATGTGCACCTTGGTATATGATTTAAATGATAATTAATAGCATAGGATAATTAAAAAGGCATGAATTTTTCGAAGAAAACCCTAATTTCGAAATATTAGGGTTTTCGAAACTAGATTTGAGATTTTTACTAATTCTAATGTTCAAGCATTAATTAAATGCTTAATAATACTGTAGTATCATAAAAATATCATAGGAAATAAATTCCTATAGTTTCTTGATCATTAAACCATCGTTCGTTTTATCTCTAAACGTTGACGTTTGAAAAACGTCTCAAAACGTTACGTATCGACTCATCTTTAAAATGGTCGTAAATACTCGTAATCCCATTATTAAAATATTCCATTAATAATGGAATATAATTCTAAGCTTGATTGCTTAGAAAATATCGTGAAATTTCAACAGTCGATATGCATTCGACGTTAAAAATGTACTGCCGATAAAAGTTAAAACTTTCGAATCTTACATTCACGAGTTTGAGTGAATGTGTAACAGGAAATTATTCCTTTGTAAATATTTGAAATCATATTCGATTTCAATTTGATTTGATTTCATGGCGAAATTCTATTTTACGGGTTTTAAAGACCGTATTTAGGCTTTTAAAATTGCGGGTTATTACAGTTTGGGATCAAACTTTCCAGATCATAACTAGACATGGTAAGGAACATTTCTTATGAAGAAACCCAAGTCCAAATCGGACTACAAACGGCTTGAACATCTCACGTAAAAGTCATACTCGACCAGCCT
The DNA here is from genome assembly GCA_036937905.1 of Salvia rosmarinus. Lineage (NCBI taxonomy): Eukaryota > Viridiplantae > Streptophyta > Magnoliopsida > Lamiales > Lamiaceae > Salvia > Salvia rosmarinus. The sequence continues at coordinate 37,624,411 of CM072818.1, read as the reverse complement.
ATTACATGAAAAATTTCACTAAGGCAGTTTGTCCAAAAAGCTTACTGTAATGTATCAACTTTAAAAATTCACCGTGAGTTCATTATAAGGAATCTGGGAATGAAACCAATCATATTGAAAATCCACTTAAGTATAGTTTAATCCAGAAAAAGCCTCACTCAATGATTCACAATATATTGGGAGATAAAAATATTTTACTACAAGCTATCACTTCCGTGACAGTTTTGTGCAGTTAGATTGTAAAATCTGTAATAAATAGTTAAAATTTTTAGAAAATTCTGAAAATTTACATAAATATTCTAGACATGCTGAATTATGTTTCTGCCAAATTTTAGAGTTTTATCATTAGCCAAACTTAAAACGAAAGCCACGGACTATGGGTGATGAACACGGAGATTTCACAGTTTTGCGCGATGCTTTCTAAAAATACTATTAAAATAGAAAATAAAGTTGGATTGACTTGAAATTTTACAGAGGAATACTAGACACATATAATTTCAACATATTAAAATTTCACATTCATCGGATCACTGTAACTTAGTCAAATAATTTTATAAAGTCACTATTTTCGTGATATAGCTTCCAATTTTGCAGACAAGATTATAGTTCAACATGCAATCACATATATGTGTTCGATACTATTGAATTACCCACCTATACACCTGCATGTATGATCTAGCCATGTCCAAGAATCATAGGATGTAGTTACCTCAGCCACGAAATTGGAAGAAGACGAGAGAGATGGAGAGGCGACGGAGCTCATGGCTTCGAGGTGTATCAATTGGCATCACAAGAGCTAGGAGCTTGAGTTCTCTCTTACATGGTGGAAATGAGGCTGTTCTTGGAGGAAGGAGAGGAGAGGGGGACGGCTGATTGAGGTGTGGGGTGTGTGTGGGGTGGTGTTGGGTGGTGAGAGAGGTATGGGGGGTGTTGGGTGGTAGGCATGGGTGACATTTGTTACTACACTCCCATGCATCTACACTTGTCACACACATGCACAACACTCTTACACTCCCTCTCTACACACACACACATGCACGATTTTTATACATATATATATAAATATCAGTATTTAATTATTTAGTTATGATATATAATTAATCACATTGCCACTTAATAGATACATGTAATAGTGGGAAGATTAATAACATACTTTGTTATAGCACTTAGGAGCTCTCGGCTCTCACACTTGTAATAGGTCAAATTTTTATTTTCCATGCCATTAATAGACATATATATCATAACATATGGTTTAGATGATAAATAATATCATAGGATAAATTAATGGCATCATTTTATGCGATAAAATTGAGTTCGAAAATTAGGGTTTTGAGCGTTTGAAAAATTGGTCACTATCAAATCTTGATGATCTAGCATTGATTTAATGCTAAATAATACTATAATTACATATACTAATCATAGGAAATTAATTCCTATAATTTCTTGATCGATTAAAACGCTTTTCTTCATCTCAAAACGTTAACGTTTGAAAGCGTTATAAACGTTCATTATCGACTCATCTCGAAATGGTCCTCATCACTTTATTACATTATTCCATTAATAATGGAATTTAAATCTAAGCAATTCTTAGAAAATATCATGAATTTTAACTATCGATCTGCGATCGGCGTTAAAATAATACTACCGATATACTTCATATACTTTTATTCCTAAATTCACAATTCTCGTTGAATATAAAATAGGATTTCATTCCTTCGTAATTAATCGGCGTCATTATTCGATATCTTATGGATTGAATCATCTCGTGAATTTCTAATTTACGGGTTTAAATACCGTAATTAGCGTCTAATTCTGGGGTATTACATCCTACCCCTTAAAAGAAATTTAGTCCCAAAATTTTAAAATGTTTTTGTTGATTTTCAAACACTTAAAATTTGACTAAGTGTAGAACTCCCTATGTTATATGGTTGATATTAATTCGTATTAATGACCATAGTGTATAATAATGTTATATGAATTTAGAAAATTTTGGAAATCATTTGGTAATTTTGAGAATTACCGAGAGCATTAAATGAATTATAAGGATTTTAAATCCTTTTTAATTAAGAGTAATAATATATTATATGTCTAAATATTATTTTGGACATATTTGGGATTTATAAAATTTTATAAACGTAGATCACTATGTTTATAACGAAGCGTTATATTTAATAACGTTATAAATGAATAATAAGGATTTATGGATAAATGGATTAATATTTAAGAAAAATATTAATAAAGTTCATCGATTTATGTGACAAATCGAGAATTAGGACTTCTATAAAAGAAATCGATTGAAATCGATTTATAACATAATTAGTAAGAGATTACAATTGAAAGTCAAAATTGTTGACTTTTAAACTCAACGTCTGAAATCGTTCGATAAATACGCTAATACGGCGTAAGGCGTACTAATTAGGTGAAACCTCATTAGTAAGAAAAGATTTCATAATTGAAATCCTTATATCGAGAAACGATAATACGTCGAGCGTTTAAACCGTAAAGGTTAAAGCGATGCGGTTGAGCGTGTCTCGAAGAACGAGAACTATTCAATTGAAATACGTAATTGAAAAGCGTGTCGAATTCATTAAGGAATTCGGTTTATATCGATATAGAATATCGAAGTTTATTCTCGACTTTGAGAGTCTCGAGAAACGTGAGCGACATACTAAAACATCGTTTTTACGTAAAGGTGTGACGCGCGACGCGGCGGTAGGACGTTGACGAATACTCAAGTTTAAGGCGAACAATAGTCCAGTGGGCTTTACTCTACTCAAAAATGAAATGCTATTGCAATATTTATTTACGATGCTTATTTCAACTTGTTGATAAAAATGTTTACATGATTACACCCAAAATATTTACGTTTTGTGTATTGTATCCTATCCGTGAGATGTTATGAAATGTTATGAATGTTGTTGGGTCGCTCCCAACTTATGAATGAAAATCGATATCGGATCTATCTTGGGAAGGACAATACACGCTAGGATTAACGTGTACACGATGGTGATTTGTGTCTTTGTAAGGACACCACGGCGGTCACGGGGTCGTGAGGAGGCCTCACTCACGACTTTCGACTATGATGATATGATGAAATGATGATAAGGATACGGATCATACACGAAGAAAATGCTGGCCAGCGATGATTTTGAGAAATGATGAAAATCTTTTAGTAAGCCAAGCATTTTCAACTAAAACCTTTGTGTCTTACCATGATGTGGCGATGTAATCTAAAAATGATAAAATGTTTTGGCATGAGTCCACCGAGTGCATTCTTGTACTCACCACGCATGTTGTTTTAAATGTGCGGGTTGAGCGGATGATGGATGGGCGGTGTTGGCGATAGGAATGTTGTCGTTGATATGTTTATACCTTGATAGTACATCGTCATATGTACTTATCACATGTCTTCATTGCAAGAACCTAATTTATGTACTAGAGTACAAGAACATGCTTGACATATGTATTACGGCTTTTGTTAATGAGAATCTCCTGTTTATTTATACATGTTTTGAGTTACAATCCTACCTAATCGTACTTAGATTACGAATTTGTGACAATTGTTTTGTTCAAGGGGCATTTACTATGGTAATGAATCATAAAGAAAAATGAAATGTATCATGCTTTTTTTGAGGATGAGTGAACCGTGGGGGGGTGGTAGGCGTGAGACTAGGAGAAATACTTGTTTATTCCATTAAGTGTAATAAAGGGATGAGTGGTGATAAAATCAAAACATCATTCTCATTTCCTATTTTTTGCCACGCTAGAGAGTGTTTTGAGAGGAAGAAAGAAAAGTGTTCCTCATCTTCCAATCCCAAAGCTTGATATCAAAAATCCTTGTGCACTAAATCGACACGTTAAAAGGTTAGGAATCGAACAAGCTTCGATTATACACTAGAATTTTAATTATCCAACCGTTAGATTTTAATATCATGCTTATGTTTAAATGCTAAAAAAAAATGAGAAATGTTCAATTAATGTTTAGTGGTTTGTTAATAATGCTTATTATGAGGAATATGATTTATATGTCATGATCTAATTACAAATTAATTATGCTATGAATTCTTGTGTAGTGATCAAAAGTTTTAAATGTTCTTATGTTAATGATTTAATGATCTTTGATGATGATAGAACACATAGTGAGTTGTTTGGAAATTTTTGAAATCCTATGTGGTTTAATTGAAACTACCGAAAGTGGTTGAAGAGTGTAGGTTGATGAATAATTTATATTTAAGTGTTATTATAACATATAAATGTTGTAGAGCCTAAAGTAGGTGTTATATGAATTCTGAGGATTTTAGAACATGTTTAGTATATATATTGGGAAGAACCGAAACCATGAACATTATATCCTTGATGTAGAATTTGTAAATGTTGGACCTTATGTTATAAATATGTTATAATTTGATGTTGGGGCCTTGTATAAATTTATTAGAATTTTAGAAAATTTATTGACAAAATTTAGAAGAAACCGTGAACTATGGAACAAAATAGGTGATGTCCAAATTTTCTATAGTTAATGTTAATACATATTAGTGATACTATGATAAAATAGTACACTATATGAATTTAGAAGAATTTTGGAAGAAGAATGAAAATTTAAGCTAAGGTCAAAGCTTTAATGAATATATTAAGGATTTTAAATCCTTAATATCAAAAAATAATACATTATATTTCTAGAAATTATTTTAGGCATATTAAATATTTATGGAATTTTATAAACATAGTATACTATGTTTATGGCGAAACGTTATATTAAATAACGTTAGAAATGAAAAATAATGTTTAATCGGTAAGATAATTAATATTTAAGAAAAATATTAATGAAGTTTATCGATTTGCGTGAAAAATCGAGAACTAGAGTTTTATGAAAAGAAATCGATTGAAAATCGATTTATATTGAAATTAGATATTAAATATGTGATTTATTAAAGAATTTATTAAGAAAAGTCAAACTGTTGACTTCTGAATTTAACGTATGAAATACGTTCGATAAATACGCTAATACGTGTAAAACGTATTAATTAATAAGAATATCTCATTGGTGAGAAAAGATTTCATAATTGAAATCATTTTATCGAAAAACGTTAGAATACGTTGAACGTTTAACCTAAATGGTTAAAATGAGATAGTTGGTCATATCTCGCCTCATCAAGCACGAGAAATGTTTAATTAAGATACGCGATTGAATCGGCGTATTAAATTAAAGGAATGCAATTATTATATTAGAAAGTTATCAAAGTTTAATAAACTTTGAAAGTCTCGAAAAATGTGACCAACGCACTAAATTAGTTTTACGTAAAGGTGGGGCGGACGTGATCGTTGGCGTGAACGAAATCGAATTAAGAAAATCTTCAATCCAGTGGGCTTTTTCTTTCTCCCGAGGATAAAATGTTTATCAAATGTTTATTTACAATGCTCTGCTGAGAAATGATTACCTGCCCAAAGTGTTTATGATTTTATGTATGATCCTATCAATAGTGTTGGTTCGCTACCAACATATTATGATGAATGTTTATATAATGAGGAGAATGTTTATGTGATGAATTGTATATGAGGAGAATGTTTATGAGATGAATTGTATATGAGGAGGATGATGATATTTTATGAGGAGGATGATGATATTTTATGAGGAGGATGATATGATGTATTATGAGGAGGATGGTATGATGTATTATGAGGAGGATGATGTGATGATATGACAGTTGTTGGCTCATCACCAACGTATTGTGATGATATGATGATATTAAATGTCGTTGGTTCGCTACCAACGTATGTGAAATTATGATAATGTTATAAGGGAAATGATACGGATCATACAGACAGAAAATATGTCTGGTCAGACAACTTTTTGAAAATGAGAAAATGTTTTAGTAAGCACGAGTATTTCCACTAAAACCTCGTGTGTTACTAATGGGGCAGAGTAATTTAATGAAAAATGTTTTAGGCATGAGTCCACTGAGTGCATTTTTGTACTCAGTCCTGCATGTTTGTTTTTAAATGTGCAGATTGAGCTGATGATGCGATGGAGCAGTGTTGAGCAATAGGAATGTTGTCGCTGATAGTATACCTTGATTGTACATCGCCATATGTACACATCACATGTTTTCCGCTGCAAGAACTTAAGTTATGTATTAAAGTCTAAGAATATGCTTGACATATGTGTCACAGTTTAATGATGAATGGTCTTTATGGTTTTCATCCCTGTTTAGAGTAATAATCCCAACTAAATCGTACTTAGGATTTTGGGGCTGTTACAAAAATGCAAATCTTTTCTTCTTTTATTAGCATAAGACTTTTGTCTATCTTGAGCGTTTTTGATCCTATCTCGAATTTTCTTGATAACATCAACAGTTCTTTACACCATCTTGGGTCCTCAATTTTTTTTTCTTTCACCAACTTCATCCCAAAATACAGGTGATCTATATTTTCTCCCATAGAGTGCCTCATAAGGAGCCATACCAATACTGGAGTGGTAACTATTATTATAAGCAAACTCTATCAACGGAAAATGTGTCTCCCAACTTCCTCCAATATCCAAGACACAAGTTCTTAACATATCTTTCAAAGTTTGAATCGCTCTTTCCGATCGCGCCTATCCGAGGATGATACGTCGAAAACTTTAACTTTGTACCCAAAGCAAGGTGTAGATCGCCCCAAAACCTTGACGAAAACGTGGGTCTCGATCGATATAATGGATGTCGGTACCCATGAAGTCGAACTATCTCCGAACATATAACTGTGCAAACTTATCCATCGAAAACGTCATGTACACTTGTACGAAATGCGCTGACTTAGTCAAACGGTCATCAATCACCCAAATTGCATCATTGCCTCTCAAAGTCCTAGGAAGTCGAACTACAAAATCCATAGTGATGTGTTCCCACTTCCACTCTGGTATCTCTAAGGGCTTTAACAATCCCGATGGTCTTTGATGTTGTAACACCGCCAACCCAAAGTACGGATTAGCTGGCACTGTTACTAATTACGGGATTAACACGGGATTTAAGTAAAGAATAATGATAAGGAATACTAAACGATGTGATAAATATCGGGAATTTCTCTGAAATTTCAAGTGTTTAAGGGATGACAAATACATAACATACATATGACTTCATAATCTAGCAATGAAAACATGCGAATACACATGACGATGTGTATCCGCGTTTAACTATCACGACAAAAGACCCCGATCGCTCAACATTGCTCCATCCCATCCATCACTCAACTCGCACATTTAAAACAAACATGCGGGTCGAGTACAAATAATGCACCCAAAGGGACTTATTGCAAAACATTTTCTTTAAATTACACCGCCCCACAAGTAAGACATATGGGTTTTAATTGAAAATGCCTTGTGCTTACTAAAACATTTTCTCATTTCTCAAAACATCGCCGACCGAGCATTTTCTCTTTAGATGATCCATATCATTCACATATCTCATATAACATCATCATCTCATAACTCATCTCGCACTGTAGGGTGGCCACCTCCTACGGCGCGCGGATCGCCAAGAATTGTCCTTTCGCACACAAATACCTTACTCTGCACGTAACCCTAGCTGTGAATTCTCGATCCGACGCAGGGTCCGATATCGATTTTCTCATCGGTCGGGAGCTACCTAACGATCAAGTCAACAAACCAACAACGACTCGTATACTTTCATAGTCACTTGCCCAACAACATGATAGATCCATACATAATACATAAACACTTTGGGCGTGTAATCATATCATTTCTCAACCGAAAGCTTTGTAAATAAATACTTTTCATTTTAAAGAAAACATTGTAAATAAAAGGGTTTTCGAGTAAAGCCCACCTCGTATACGAAGGTCTTTCTACTACGGTTTTTTCACGCCGAATGCTCAAGTCCACGTATCACCTTAACGTAAGAATTATTTCAAGACATCAGATTCGCTCGATGGAGACGAACATAGTCTATAACGTTCTATGCATCAAATAAGGCTAACGCCGACTTATTTTGACGCTTCCTAATCAATTGATGTCGATTATGGATTTTCTCAATTTATAAGAGATATTCTATCTTTTAGCACATAATGTACGTTTTAATGTACTTACGTAACGTAAGTTACATTCTTACTAAACGCATTTACGCCACATAGATCGCGTAGACATCGAATTACGTGCGATTTGACCTGGTCAACGTTTTTGATCAACAATTTCAACCTAGTCAACTCAAAGTCAACATTTTGATTTTTTTCAATTTCTTATGAAATTCTATTATTTTATGTGCAATTCTTGTTCTAAAAATTCCCATAAAATCATACTATATCTAAAACATTATTTTAGATCATATTATGTATTTACACTTGATAAAATAAATTTATAACATTAATACTCATAAGGTATGATTTTCGGTTATCTTAATTAACTAACTAAACATTTTTCAAAAATTCCAATAAATTCACATAACACTTAATCACCCTTAACTATCCTTATTATAACATAATTGTTATTTATTATGAACTATTGAATTTAATTTACCTATGTATATTCGAAATTTTCGACTTAGGTCCAAATAATTTTATAAATTTGAATAAATTCACACAACCATATATTATGAATCTACATCATCAATATGATATGATAACACTTAAATATGGATCATATCTTAATGTAATATCATATACTATAATTTTCAAATTCATGAACTTAGGTACCAAAGTTTTCCAAAATTCTACATAAATTCATATAAGCATATTTAATACCTAGATTATTATTTCATGCTCAAATTAACAATTAAAATCAAAATCATCAACATATCCTACCTACATGATTTCGGTCAACATATGGAATTTGATATCATGTTTAATTTTGTGATATAATTATACTACATACTTAATAACATAGTATAAACATGATATCTAAACATGATTTAAAATTTTCGAACATATCACATGAACAAACTAATATAACATAAATTCTAAAGTATATATGAAGCTCGAAGAAATCTAACCTCTTAATCGGATTAGAATTGATCGCTGAACGCTTATTTGTTCTAAGCTTGGGTTTGAAGGATTGGAGAACACTCTCTTTTCTCTATATTTTCGATCACTGTGGTTCGAATAAGAAATGAAGAGCTCCTATCTTATATTTATAGGCATGTGCAAGTGGTACCATAATTATTACATGAAAATATCTAATGTACACTTGTGCAAAATCTTATCTTTATCCTTATCATATCTTATCTAAATCCTTATCATATCTTATCTAAATCCTTATCATGTCTTATCTAAATCCTTATCATGTACAACTCATCATGTACCTTATCCCTTAATTAGATTCATTGTATCATAGTTTAATTAAAAATCAACACCTTATTATATATATATATGTGGATCGGCTATCACCTATAGTATGAGACAAATTTGTAGATCTTATCCCAATCACACTTTAAATGGTCATCATGTAGAATAATTCATACACCTTACGAAATTTCAATAATTGGAACAAAGTATTACTTTACTTGCAAGTTTTCGCCATTAGTGTATATAATAGACAAAATTATGTCTTATCTAATTTTAATATAACATGTTATCTTATAATTAGTATATATCATTTTTATTCTTACAACTTATCATAAAGTAAAGAAAATTCAACTCCTTACACTATATATATAATTTTCGATCATTTCATGATGTAGAGGATAGATTTTATTTTATCCTATCATATACTATAATATTATCATAGATAATATCATTTTGAAAAGTCAAAGTTTTACACCATGACTTTAATTAATTTCACACTTGTTCACACTAAATTTTCAAACTTTGCAACTACTACAAGACAAGGATTATAGTTACTTGTTCAAATTGAATACCATCACTACTTTACACCTAATATATGATAAGATTATAATCATAACCTTCATTAATTGTAGTAAGATATTTATTAATAAAGATCACATAAAATCATGCTAATTATCCTCAAATTTTCGTCCAACATGCACAAGTGTGCTCCCACTTGTGAAAGTTGATGATACAACTCATATTTATCCATAATAATATCATATTAATATAATTAATATCATACATTATCAATTAGGTAAGAATTAAATTCAAATTACACTTTAGAAAACCCTAATTTTTGAAAACTATGGGTTATATTCCAAACATTTGATTTCTTTGTATAAAATAGCTACTACATAGTTATGTGACATATTATATGTCTTAGATAATAAATTTAATCAGGGGAAAATATTTAAAACCATTTTAGATCATAAAACCCTAATTTAAATTTTTAGGGTTTTCGAAACCCATTAAATATGGTACATTATATTTCTAGATTTTCTAGTATTGTTTTAATAATAAATAATGCTCTTATATCATAAAATAATCATAGGATTTTGAATTTTATAATTCTGTGGTCATTTGATGAGTTATCGACTATCTCAAAAATCGACGTCAAACGTCTCAAAATTCTCATAGGCGAATTATCTCTAAATGTTCAAAATAAAGTTGTAACAACTTTATTTATTCATATAATAAGAGTATTTCGAAATTAAGCTTAACGAATTAATAATATCAGAAGACATAACTGTCGAATTTATTCGACGTTAGAACATTACGCTCGAAGGAATATCGGAAATTATATTCCTTAATTCACTAAGCCTCGGTGAATGTCACACGTAAATTATCCAATTATGTAGTCAAAGTTAATCATTGACTAATTAAGATTTTAATAATCGGATTAATTTCTAAATTACGATTTAATTATCGTAATTAAATACTTAAAACCATGGATATTACATCCTACCCCTTAAAATAAATTTCGCTCGAATTTGCATACCTCAAAAGCGGGACACTTTCCTCGCCATCTCATTCTCATGTTTTCATATGGCTTTCTCTTGTCCATGGTTTCTCCATCGACTCGCCATTAACGGTATAAACTTGTTTCTAATCATATACTTTACGATTTAATATCACATAGTCTTTCCTCATAATCCATATCTCGATTAAGAACATCATCATCATAATAACTCACGTGTTTTGGATAATACGCGTACTTTCTCAACTGCGACACATGGAAAACATTACGTACATTCCCCATACCTGGTAGAAGTACCAATCTATCGGTTCCTATCCTTTCTAAGATCCTCACGAGGTCTTATAAAACGTGGTTCTAACTTGCATTTTACTCAACTTTAATTCTTCTCGATGGAGAGACCTTAAGAAACTTTATTTACGCGCATCTGCGTAAGACCTTTTGCTCTCATGAGCTTCGTTATCGATCATCTGTTTCTGATAGACAATCTCAATCATTTTACTCAGGGTGTTAGTCCCTGGAACTTTCCTCTTACCTATCTCATCATAATAAAGAAGTGATTGACACTTTCTTTCGTACAATCTCTCATATGGCCTATATTGACCATTTGTTGACATTTATTGTCGTAGACGATGTTATATTAGTGGAAAAATATGTTTTCAACTTGTACTTCGATTCGACACTAATGTCTTTAACATATCTTAAAACGTTTGTTTTGTCTTTCGACTGTCCATCTATGAGCGAAAATTATGCTCTAGTTTAATCTCATATCCAATTCTTTCTTTAACTAATCCAAATTTGGAACTTGGAATCTCTATCAACTATGATAGATTTTGGTACTCTATGTAAACGTATGATTTCTTTTACGCCCATCGAACTAGCTTATCGATTCATAAGTAATCCAATGCCTAATAATGAACGATTTAACGAGTCGATCCACTACTACTCATATAGTAGTGTTATTTCTTCGACGCTGATAACTGTTACTTAACTTTATTATGATGTCATTCCATTCCCATGGGGTATCTCCAAAGGCTATACTCTTCCAATAATCTGTTAATGTAATGCCTCTACTTATTTGCAAGCAAGATAGTGCTCAACTAACGAGACTACATCTGCTTCAGCTCTTCCTATTGAAACTTTTCTCATAAGTTGTGATATATATCAATCTTGCTGGATGGGTGGTATATGAGTATCATGAGCTTCACTCATGATTTCATTCCTTAACTCATTATTGTTGGGAACACGTATCCTTCTTTAAACAATATGACATTAGATGTGCTTCTTCCGCTCTTTTTCGCCTTATATTCTTTAGCGAGTTTCTCTTTCTAAGAGACATCCTCATTTGGATCGACTTTCATGATTCAAGACCTCAACTACTACGTGTGCCTTTCTTGGGTGATATTCTATACTTGTAATAGCCCCATAATCCTTAAGACGGATTAAAGAGGACTAATACTAGGACAATGATTGTGGTTCATGAAAGCCTAATTCAAGATATATAACACGTAAAATAAGACGATTAAACCATTATATACATTAATAACATAATGTACGGAAAGGCTAGCCAAAGATCCAAAAGAATACCAACGATCGAAGGACTTCAACTGTTAATATTCGCACATAAGCATAATATTCAAAAGTAGACATTGTTCAAAACACGTGAAGGCATGTGAATACACGTATTTACGACGTGTACCCAAGGTTTCTAACTTAACATTCAAAAGCTGCTCGACTTCTCAACACCCTCCATCATCATCATCAACAGCTCAACATGCACATTTAAAAACAAACATGCAGGGCCGAGTACAAGAATGCACTCAGTGGACTCATGCCAAAACATTTTATCGTATTTAAATTACACTGCCACATCATGGTAAGATATAAGGGTTTTACTTGAAATGCCTTATGCTTACTAAATCATTTTCATCAGTTCATAAACATCATCGCTTGGCCAAGCATTTTACTTGCATGTATGATCCATATCCTTATCCTTTTATCATATCTTTATAATTTAGCGTTGTAGAAGGAGCCTCCTCTACGCCGCCGTGACCGCCGATGCATTGTCCTTCATACTCCCACAAATACTATTTTCTTGTGTACACGCTAACCCTAGCTGTATAAGCCTTCCGCATAGATCCGAATTCGATTCCATTCATAAGTTGGGAATGACCCAACAACATTCATTCATTCATGGATAGGATACATACATAAAACATAAACATTTTTGGCAGGTAATTTCATCAACATTTTATCATCATTCTTTGATATAAGCATCGTAAATAAAATCATTTGTTCAACATTTTATCATTTAAGAGTATAGTAAAGTCCACCGACTCCTTGATCGTCAAATTTTCGATTCTTCTTCAAGTCCAAGTCGTCGCGTCAGCTTCTACACCTTTACGTAAAAACGATACGTTGGTCACGTTTTTCGAGATTTTCAAAGTTTAGAATAAACTTTGATAACTTATTCTAATATAATTTGAATTCCTTAACGAATTCAATACTGCTCAATCACAGATTTTGAACTAACATTTCTCGTGCCGAGATATGTTCAACTATTTTATTTTAACCTTTTAGGTTAAACGCTTAACGATTTACATCGTTTTTCGATGCAAGGATTTCAATTATGAAATCTTTTCTCACTAATGAGATTTCCTTATATAAATAATCGTTTACACGTATTAGCGTATTTTCTAACGTATTTCATACGTTGATTTCAAAAGTCAACATTTTGACTTTTCTTTATTAATTTCTTTAATAATTCCCATTTTAATATCTAAATTCAATATAAATCGATTTTCAAACGATTTCTTTTCATAAAGTCTTAATTTCGATTTTCACGCAATCGATAAACTTCATTAATATTTTTCTTAAATATTAATTTACTTATTCCTTAAACATTATTTTTCATTTCTAACGTTATTTAATATAACGTTTATTAAAACATAGTATTCTATGTTTATAAAATTTCATAAATTTTAATATGTCTAAATTAATTTCTAGACATATAATGTATTATTTTTCTTGATATTAAGGATTTAAACCCTTAATATATATATATATATATATAAGCTTTCATTTTAAGCTTATATTTTCATTCTTCTTCCAAAATTCTTCTAAATTCATATAGTGTACTATTTTATCATAGTATCACTAATATGAATTAATATTAACTATAGAAAAATTTGAGCATCACTTATTCTATACCTATAGGTCTCGATTATTTTCAAAATTAGCCAAACAATTTTCTAAAATTCTAATAAAATTATACAAGGTTCCAACATTAATTTATAGATACTTATAACCTATAGTCCATCATATGAAATTTCTATACTAAGGTATTATTGTTCAAAGGTCACGGTTCCTTCCAATCTTTATACCAAACATTTTGTAAATTTCAATTAAATTACACTATACTTATACTCTATAAGATATTAACATTTCATCATAACATTAACTAAAACAACATAATCATGCTTAAAATTCATCATGAAGCTCACGGTTTCTCTAGAATAAAATGAGCATTTCATCTTCAAAATTCTAGTTAATTCATATAATGCATAATCAATGTCCTAGATTATCAATATGCTATTATATCACTTAAATAAAATTTGTACATCAACCTACCATTTTCTTTCATTTTCGGTAATGGTCTAAATAATAGCATAGGATTTTTTAAAATTTCCAAATAATCACTATGAGTTCCCTTGCTAATATATAACATTAATCCATTAACAAATTGAACGAGAAATTTTCTAGAGTCATAATAATTAAACATAACATGCTTATCTTCCAAATAAAACATCAATATGAAACTTATATTTCATGCTCAACATAATTAATGAATAATAAGACATGCTAGCTAAATTTTCATTAAGAACACATGCTTAATAATTAAAATCGAACCATTCAAAATTGGAAATTTTAACGTATAATCAAGCTCGCTCGATATCTAACCTCTTTAACGGTTTGGATTTTAAGTGCAAAGCTATAGATCAAGCTTTGATGATTGTAAAGCAAGAACTCTTAAGGTTTTCTCTCTTGAGGCTTACGGTAGTTTTTCTTATTTGAGAGTAAAATGAGTTGGTTTTGTGAATACCAAGACTTAATACTTATGTAATGAACCAAATGAAATCCCACCTCTCTCTCTCTCTCTCTCGGTCCTTCACCACAAATACAAGACACAATTTGAGAGCCTTTTCAATATTACTTTATGAGTCATACTTGTATTACCTCATCATAGTTACTTCTTGATAAAGTTTTTGATTAAAACAAAATCAATACTTTGCCTTTGGGAGCAAATGCCGACCTCCCTTCAAAGACACAAAGATTACACAAGCTCTCCTACGACTCACCATGTATATGTCATGGAAGTTAGTATGGTCTTACATCTCGAAGAAACAAAGAAATATCCTCGCTTTTTGGAGAGCAAAGCCATCGGTCATCCTCATTGTGTAAGGAGAAGAAATTTTATTTTTGTTTAATACCATGCATTTAGTCAAAATACACTTCCCCAAATATATTATACATCATTACTAAGAGTTGTACTAAAGCTTATTTCCTCATTTTTCATCCAACATATACGGCTCTTATGCCTCACACCTCTCCCACTTGATTATTACTTGGTTAGTGTGTACAATTAATCCCACTTGCATCATGAAAACATAACATAGAAATTCTAATTTAAAACTTACGTGAACTTGTCTATTGCACATAAAACTCACGACTTTTTCATCCTTCATGTGATATATAACTTATTTTCATACTAATTATTCATATATATCATAATATATGTTTTAGATGATAAATTGTATCATAGGAAAATTTATTGGTACTATTTTATTCAAGAAAACCTAATTTTCTAATTAGGGTTTTCAAAATTAAGGCATTGTTCAATAATTAATCCTTAAAATTCTAGCATTGTTTTAATGCTAAATAATACTCTAATTGCATATAATAATCATAGGAATTTAAATACTATAATTCCTTGATCATTAAACTCCTTTTTCTATTCATCTCTAAACGTTAACGTTTGAAACGTCTCAAAACGTTAACTATCGACTCATCTCAAAATGGTCGTAATAAAGTCGTAGTTACTTTATTAAATTATTCCATTAATAATGGAATTAAATTCTAAGCTTGCTGAAGAATTTCCCAAAATTTTAACTATCGATACTCAATCGACGTTAAAATTATACTCAAAACACTTTATAAACTTTTATTCTTTAATTCACAATTCTTTGTGAATATAAATAGAATTATTATCTCATAATTAATCGAAATCATTATTCGATAAATTACTAATTCAATTATTTTATGAAACCCTAATTTACTTAATTTAAATATCGTAATTAGCATTTAATTCTTCGGGATATTACATTCTACCCCTTAAAAGAAATTTTGTCCCTAAATTTGCATACCGAAAAATCCGGTATCGTTCTTTCATAGCATCCTCAAGCTCCCACGTGGCCTCTTCTTGTCCATGATGTCTCCACAACACTTTGACTAGCGTAATGGACTTGTTTCGTAATTCTTTGAACTTTACGGTCTAGAATCGCCGAGGTTCTTCTTCATAGCTCATATCCGATTGAGGATCACGTCGTCTTGATGGATCACGTGTTTTGGATCGTGTAAGTATTTTCTTAATTGTGACACATGAAACACGTTATGTACATTCCCTGCACTTGGCGGAAGAGCCAACCCATAAAGCTCTCGGGCCTATCCTTTCTAGGATCTCATATGGTCCTATAAAACGGGTCTTAGTTTTCCTTTACTCCAAACCTTATAATCCCCTTTGATGGAGAGACTTTGAGAAAGACTTTATCTCCGCTCTCAAAATCTGTACTTCGATTCACGCGTGACGACAGCATTTACTGCCTATCTTGAGCTTCTTTTATTCTTTTTGCCTAATTTGTCGACGATTTCAATCATTTCATTTATCGCTTGAGCCCTCGATTCTTCTTTCACCCACTTCATCCCAATAAAGCGGTGATCTACATTTCTTTCCATACAAGGCTTCGTATGGGGCCATATTAATCGTCGCTTGGTAACTATTATTGTGGCAAATTCAATAAGGGTAAAACATCTTCCCATTTTGCACCTCGATCCAACACTACGGTTCTTAGCATATCTTCTAGTGTTTGAATCATCCTTTCGATTGACCATCGATGCATGGGTGAAATGTCAGGTCAAATTCAACTGCGCCTAATTCCTTTTGCAAGCTAACCTTAATCTCAAGTAAATTTGGAGTCTCTATCGACGTGATAGATTTTGGCACTCCATGAAGTCGTATAATTTCTTTTACGCATAACCGGCTAACTTATCAGATCCATGAGTGATCTGAATTGGCAGAAAATGCGCACATTTTGTGAGCCTATCAACAACTACCCGATGGCGGTGTTTCCTTTTTCGATTTTGGTAGACCCGTGCTGAAGTCCATCGCTATCTCATCCCACTTCCATTCGGGTATTCCCAAAGGTTGTAACTTTCCGTAGGGCGTTGGTGCAATGCTTTCACTGTTGGCAAACAAGACAACGCCTACAAAAAGAGGCTATGTCTCGCTTCATACCTTCCCACCGTAACCTTTTTCTTAAGTCTTGATACATTTTCGTCTTTTGCTGGGTGGGTCAGATAAGGTGTGTCATGAGCTTCACTCATGATTTCATTTCAAGATCGTTGTTGACCGAACACATAATCTTCCTTCAAATAATAAAGCATTATCTCGTGCTTCTTGAAAATTCTTTAGTCCTTCCGTCCTTACCTTGCTCTTGCTTTTCTAACTTTTCCTCCATCCTTTGTCCTTCTATGATTCTTTTTCTTAAGTCGACGTCAAGGTGAGTGTAGCAATCTGACTCATGATCGCCTCTCGACTTTCAACCATTTCTATCTTCATTTTCTCAAACTCTTCAACCAGTTTCTTTTCCTTGTAAGAGACATCCCAATTTAGTCGACTTTTACGACTTAGGCATCACCTACTACATTCGCTTACCCGGTGATAGTTAATACCACGGTCAGTAATCCTTCACTAGCTCGAGCCATCTTCTGCGCCTCATGTTTAGATCTCTCTCGAAAAAGTACTTCAAACTCTTACGGTCTCAGAAGATCTCACATCTCACCCCATGTAGAGATGGTGTTCCAAATTTTCAGCGCATGAACAACTCGCAATAGTTCCATCATGAGTTGGTAGTTCACCATGGTCCGAGTTGTCGGGATGCATAAGCTATCACTTTTCCTTCCCGCATCATCAAGACACAACCCAAATTCTTAGAAGCATCAAGATAAACTACATATTCTTTATCTTCCGCCCCGAATCGCTAGCACCGTGCACTTGTCGCTTTTTCCTTAAGCTTCCGAAAATCGCCACATTCTTCATCCATTTGAACTTGATTTTCTTCGGAGTAGGCGGGTTATTGGCCTTGCAATTTTGGAGAATCCTCGATAAATCTCCTATAATAACCGGCTAGTCCTAGGAAACTTCGATCTCGCTCGGTCCTCGGCGATTTCCATTCCTCAGCATGCTTCTACTTTGTCGGATCTACTTTAATTCCTTCAATGACACAATGTGTCCAAGGAACATTACTTCCTTTAGCCAAAACTCGTGATTTGCTAAACTTAGCAAAAGTCGCTCATTTCTCAAGGATTGCAACACCTTTCTTAGATGATTCTTATGGTTTTCTTCATTCTTTGAATAGATGAGAATATCATCTATAAAGACCAAAACGAATTTATCTAAATATGGATGAAACACTCTATTCATAAGATCCATAAATACGGCCGGTGCATTTGTCAATCCGAACGGCACAACTACAATTCATAATGGCCATACCGTCCGAATGCGCCTCGATACGCCTTCCTATCGTATTGAGTTGGTGATAACCCGACTTGAAGTCAATCTTCGAGAATACACTCGCTCCTCGTAATTGATCAAACAGTCATCTATCCTGGCAAAGGATATTTATTCTTCAATCATCTTATTCGGGCCCCGATAATCTATACACATCCTCAAGGAACCGCTTTTCTTTTGACAAAAGAACAGCGCCCCAAGGCGTAAACGCTAGGTCTCGATAAAACCTAGGTCCAAAAGCTCTTGATTTGGATCTTCAATTCTTCTAGTTCCTTCGAGCCATTCTCAGAAGGGCCTCGACATCGGAGCCGATCCGGTTCCAAGTCGATGGTGAATTCCAATTGTCTGTCGAGGTAATCCTGGTAGATTTTCGTGAAAACATCCGGGAATTCGCAAACAATTTCTACATCTTCACCTTCATTTCCGCTTTATCTTCCCCTGCTCATGTAAACAAGATACGCGTGGCATCCTTTCCTGGTTATTATCCTTCGCCTTGGTCGCGATATAATCGGACTTTCTTCCCATGTCGATTCCGTGGAAATGCGTAGCTTCTTGTCGGGAAAATGAAATGAAATTTTCCGCTTTGCAAAGAATCGTGGAATGGTTTGTAGCAACCAATCCATTCCTAAAATTACATCTACGCCACCCATGGGTATTATGTTCAAATTGTTCGCCGAACCTTAAGTGATCCTAAGTTCAACTCTAGGTTCGAGCAAAATGCGTAATACCATAATCCCACCCACAGTGAAGAGATTCTCATGTCCTAATTGGCCTTCTCGGATCTAAGTTCAAACATATCAACACATGTTCTTGATATAAAGGAATGTGAAGCACCAGATCGAACAACAATATAATAGGCGTGTTGAGAAGAATTTCATACCGCCGTGTTTCCCTGTTCATTAGATTCTCCTCCGATGTAGAGCATACGCCTAGCCCCGAGCCGGCCGAGGCCGACGGGCGCTTGTCCTTGTTGATTCTGTTGTTGTTGCGGCCGCTGTTGACGCTTCGCCGACGCGTCCGCTGGTTGCCGCCTCTGCTGTTTGGGTTGCTGTACTTGTTCTTTGAGGTTGGGGCGAACCGAATAGCCCCGAGTGGCTGGGCATTGCCGGGCTGATTCGCCTTACCATTGTTTCCGGCATGTCCTGTGGCAATTGTTAGCGTAATGCCCTTTCACACCGCACTTAAAATAGCCCACGCCCGCCATGCACATTCCTTGTGCATTTTCTGCACTTTGATAAGGTGAGCCCTAACTCGCTCTTGTGGACCTCTCACGAGGGAAAAGATCGGCCTCTTCCATCCCGGTCCCGGGCGCCACATTCCTCGCCATTGCCGTTTGTTCACATTATCGCATTTCCTGTTATTGCTACCAAAGTTTGGTTCCCACTTCCTTTACCTCTATCTCCTCAGATTCGGTCCGAGCCGATGTCGACTTATCATCCGCATCGCCGCCTCTATATCTAAGGCTCGTCCAGAGCCTCAAAGATAGGTCAAGTCTCCATGGCTAGCGAGAGACATTCTGATCTCTGGCCTTAGACCCGACCTAAACTTCTCTGACATCTTCAGGTCTGTGTTCACCTGATCAGGTGCATACCTCGACATGTCGCAAAAGATGCGATCATAGTCGGTTACTGACATCTTCTCTTGCTTTAAAACGAAGAATTCGTTCTCTTTCCTTTTCTATAATTTTTCGGATGTATTTTCATACATCTCCTCTCAAGTCTTCCCAAGTAAACTCGCCCATTTGCTCGGTGTGAAAATCTTCTTCCGGCTTCCCACCGTGTCGGCGGCAGTCCGAAGTCGAAAGGTAATGCACGATCGCCGCCTGTGATGCATCGTGAGAAAGTCAAAAATTGCCCATCGCCTTTATCCATTGTTCGCCTCATCCGGATTTCCTTTCCCATTAAAGATGTGAGGTTCTGCCTTAGAAAGAGTTCCTCATCCTACGATCAAAGGGGTGGGGGTGGTTGAGGTATAATTTACGGTTCTCGAACCGATTCTACCTCTTCCCTTCCTCTTCCTCTACCTCTAATCCCTTGTTCGATCTCTTCTAGGAGGCATTCTTATATAAGACATTCAATTAAAACCCATTATTTTCACAATTTAAACATACATAATATCATCATACAATCTTATTGTAAACAGCTTTAATAAAAACATTTCATCTTTGTCATACACCTTTTTGCCGCAAAGCCTGCTCGTGGTCATATATATACATCGTAAAATTTTGCTATAAGAAAGGCCGTTCAGCATGCAGCTATCAAAAGGAAGTTACATACATACAAGCTACATGTCATTACAAAACACTAAGTTTTCACTTCCACTATAAACATAAGCAACCACACTATATACATACTACACTATACACGCCTTCAAAATCTCGTCTCCGCTCTTCGTCCGAACTCTCTCACTCTTCCTCATCCTCATCGGGATCTTCTTCCTCATCGAGTCGCCCTCTCGCACGGACCTCGGATGGTCCTGCCCATCCTCTCCGATCGCATGGATGTCGACATCGGGCCATAATCCTCGCGCCCCGATCAAATAACACGCACGGACCGTAGGCATCCCGAGTGTCCGACACTCTCATCCTCGCCGACGGTGATGGGGCTCACCGAGGTGGTGGAGCTGCCATCGCGGTAGGGACGGGAGTGGTGGGCGAGAGGATGTCCAAAAGACAACGGTGGAAAATAGGCGCCCGAGTGCAATCGGTCATACGCCTATCCACTGGGCAAGTCTCGCCTCATCAAAAGATACCGAGGCACCATAGATTAACCCGCCGAACCTCCGTAAGCCACTCCGCGTGTCGTCACGCCATGTATACTCCTCGAGGAGGTAAGGTCCTCTCAAGGCTCAGTAAATGCGTAAGACATAACTAAGATGATCATGAATCGCGGTAGGTCCGCGATCAAGTCATAGTCTCCGCCCACTCGGTAGATGTAATCACCCGGACACTTCCCGCCACAATCTTCCCATTAAACGGAAGTCGGGTCAAGAGGCGCTGACGCCATCGAAATCCACACCATATACTGCATCCTCCAATGTCCGAGGTATCAGATCAAGAATTCTCCCAAATCGTCGCCAGAACACATCCAATACTCCCGATAGCACGAACTACTTCCTCGGGCGTGGCGTGTGGTCCTAGCCTCCTCCTAGCAAAGATACCGCATCTCCTCCATCGCCCACATGCATAAAACTAGCGTAAGTCAACTAAACATTATCCGATAAATGATAAGATAAACTTAGACGATCTGTTAAGCCGCAAGGATAAACGGACAATCTATAAAGCGATAAACAATCCAAACACATCCGATGAATGTATAAATGTTATCGTGAAATGTTTTCATGTACATCACACGTCGTAGCTCTTTATTCTACTAGGAAACTTATTATCTAGCAGCGTTATAAAGTCTATGTTATACTATAAAGTCTTTGTACTAAGTAAAACTAGAACTAAAATTTATAGACTCGTGAATTCTGGAGATAGAAACAGGGGTTCAGTCCTTCATAACAAATGAATTTCAGTGTGTTACGAGCACGCAGGCGAAAACCGCATAATTCGGAGTTCAGATTTAAAGAGAACTAACTAAACAAAATCACCGCGCAATGCAGAAAGTTCGCGCTCGCTAAGATCGCTGGCGATGCCGACACCGAGTCGTGCATGCCGTTGCCGATACCGAGGTAGTACAAGCTACCACGGTCGATATATCAAGTCGATGTTATGGACTTCCGTCAAAGTCGACGATCGCACATGCCAAGTGGAAGTCGGTCGAACATGCCGAGGTCGAACATGCCGAGGTCAAAGTCGAGGTCGCACATGCCAAGGTCGGGTCAAGTTCGCACATGCCGAGATTGAAGTCGAGTTTGCACATGCCGAGATTGAAGATGAGTCGACACGCAAGTCGAAGATGAGTCGCACATGTCAAGTCGAAGATGAGTCGCACATGCCAAGTCGTAATGATGGCGCCGACGCTGCTCGCTTCAAAAGTTGAGGTCCTAATCGTCTTCAGATTCGCTCTTTTGCCTCAACTCGAAAGCTATCGTTACTTTCGTTGTTCGCCATTCTTTTTGTTCTTGTAAGGAAAGAAGTTCGTACTTCTATGTTCTTTGCAATATGTGATCATGCTTTATGTCATCTATGTTCTTCTTGTGATGACATATCAATTGTCATAATCAATCTTGAAAATTGAAACTAAAGTTTCAAAGAACGAGAACACGCTCATTCATACATGCATATTTCTTCGATTCCAAAGAATCCATTATTTCAACATCGCCATTTACGTTCGTTTCAAGCGTATTTATTCATTATACGAAATCTTGAAATTTGAACAAATCGATTATGAAAACTTGAAAGTTTTATCCAATTTCATAATATAACTTATTAAAGCATGTATTAATTGAATTACAAATTCAACATTTCATTTGTGGCACATAATGCTCATTATCGAACATAGGTATTCATTTCAAACATGATCACCTTGCATGAACTTCGCTTCATTTCCAACATTAATCATATAGTCTTCCCAATCATTTGATGACTTTATTAATTTCAATGAAAATAAGTTTGACAATTTCTTTCTCGTAACTTATTTTTCAATCGAACATCATAACATTTCTTTCCTTTTTCCTTCAAAAATGATTCCAATTTGGTTCATCATTAAACTCTTCATTTCGAGAATTTGAGAAGGAAATCATTTACCTCGTCTCGGTTGAGCTGGATGTGATGGAGTGTTGAGTATAGTCAGCTGATTTCTAGGAGTCTAGTGACTCAATCTAGACTCAACTTGAAAGAAGGTTTTGGATCAAAGAGCGAACTGCTCTGATACCACTCTGTAACAGCCCCATAATCCTTAAGACGGATTAAAGAGGACTAATACTAGGAACAGTGATTAGGGTTCATGAAAGCCTAATTCAAGATATATAACACGTAAAATAAGACGATTAAACCATTATATACATTAATAACATAATGTATGTGAAAGGCTAGGCAATGATCCAAAAGAATACCAACGATTCAAGGACTTCAACCATAATATTCGACGTAAGCATAATATTCAAAAGTAGACATTGTTCAAAACACAATGAAGGCATGTGAATACACGTGTATTTACGACGTGTACCCAAGGTTTCTAACTTAGTATTCAAAAAGCGTTGGACTTCTCAACACCTCCATCATCATCATCAATCACCAACCCGCACATTTAAAAACAAACATGCGGTGGTCGAGTACAAGAATGCACTCGGTGGACTCATGCCAAAACATTTTATCGTATTTAAATTACATCGCCACATCATGGTAAGACATATGGGTTTTACTAAATGCCTTATGCTTACTAAATCATTTTCATCGCCATAAACATCATCGCTTCGTCAAGCATTTTACTTGCATGTATGATCCATATCCTTATCCTTTTATCATATCTTTATAATTTAGCGTCGTGAAGGAGGCCTCCTCTGCGCCGCCGTGACCGCCGTGCATTGTCCTTACAGCTCCCACAAATACTGTATTTTCTTGTGTACACGCTAACCCTAGCTGTATAAGCCTTCCCATAGGATCCGAATTGATTCCATTCATAAGTTGGAACGACCCAACAACATTCATTCATTCATGGATAGGATACATACATAAAACATAAACATTTTGGCGTGTAATTTCATCAACATTTTATCATCATTCTTTGATATAAGCATCGTAAATAAAATCATTTGTTCAAAGATTTTATCATTTAAGAGTATAGTAAAGCCCACCTAGACTCCTTGATCGTCAAATTTTCGATTCTTCTTCAAGGCCAAGTCGTCGCGACGCCTTTCTACACCTTTACGTAAAAACGATACGTTGGTCACGTTTTGAGATTTTCAAAGTTTAGAATAAACTTTGATAACTTATTCTAATATAATTTGAATTCCTTAATCAATTCAATACCGCTCAATCGCGTGATTTGAACTAACATTTCGCATCGAGATATGTTCAACTATTTTATTTTAACCTTTTAGGTTAAACGCTTACGATATTTACACGTTTTCATGCAAGGATTTAAATTATGAAATCTTTTCTCACTAATGAGATTTTCTTATATAAATAATACGCTTTTACGTGTTAGCTTATTTTTCAACGTATTTATACGTTGATTTCAAAAGTCAACATTTTGACTTTTCTTTATTAATTTCTTTAATAATTCCATTTTAATATCTAAATTAATATAAATCGATTTTCAATCGATTTCTTTTCATAAAGTCTTAATTTCGATTTTTCACGCAAATCGATAAACTTCATTAATATTTTCTTAAATATTAATTTACTTATTCCTTAAACATTATTTTTCATTTCTAACGTTATTTAATATAACGTCGTCATTATAAACATAGTATTCTATGTTTATAAAATTTCATAAATTTTAATATGTCTAAATTAATTTCTATACATATAATGTATTATTTTCTTGATATTAAGGATTTAAACCCTTAATATATATATATAAGCTTTCGATTTTAAGCTTATATTTTCATTCTTCTTCCAAAATTCTTCTAAATTCATATAGTGTACTATTTTATCATAGTATCACTAATATGAATTAATATTAACTATAGAAAATTTGAGCATCACTTATTCTATACCTATAGGTCTCGACTATTTTCAAAATTAGCCAAACAATTTTCTAAAATTCTAATAAAATTATACACGGTTCCAACATTAATTTATAGCATACTTATAACCTATAGTCCATCATATGAAATTTCTATACTAAGGTATCATTGTTCAAAGGTCACGGTTCCTTCCAATCTTTATACCAAATATTTTGTAAATTTCCAATTAAATTACACTATACTTATACTCTATAGTATATTAACATTTCATCATAACATTAACTAAAACAAAATAATCATGCTTAAAATTCATCATGAAGCTCACGGTTTCTCTAGAATAAATGAGCATTTCATCTTCAAAATTCTAGTTAATTCATATAATGCATAATCAATGTCCTAGATTATCAATATGCTATTATATCACTTAAATAAAATTTGTACATCAACCTACCATTTTCTTTCATTTTCGGTAATGGTCTAAATAATAGCATAGGATTTTTTTTAAAATTTCCAAATAATCACTATGAGTTCCCTTGCTAATATATAACATTAATCCATTAACAAATTGAACATAGAAATTTTCGGTAGTCATAATAATTAAACATAACATGCTTATCTTCCAAATAAAACATCAATATGAAACTTATATTTCATGCTCAACATAATTAATGAATAATAAGACATGCTAGCTAAATTTTTCATTAAGAACACATGCTTAATAATTAAAATCGAACCATTCAAAATTGAAATTTTAACGATAATCGAAGCTCGCTCGACATCTAACCTCTTTAACGGTTCGATTTTAAGTGCAAATGCTATAGATCAAGCTTTGATGATTGTAAAAGCAAGAACTCTTAAGGTTTTCTCTCTAGAGGCTACGGTAGTTTTCTTATTTGGAGAGTAAAATGAGTTGGTTTTGTGAATACCAAGACTTAATTGTCACGACCCCATTCCGGACCAACCCGGACCTGAGGCTACTAATACTAGGAGTAGTATTTTAGGGATTACACGGTAAAATAAAGATGCATAAGAATAAACTAACATGCTCGAGTAGAATATGAGGTGATGTTATGATGTTTTGAAAAAGGTTTAGCCATCGGACCCCAAAACTCGGCCCGATCCGATGGACCTCGATAGTTTATAACATAAAGCATAAATAAAGGAGTTCGAGTATAGCAATGAAAGTGTGTGAATACATATACGACGTTATGCATTCAAGGTATAACCCAAAATTCAAGTAAATCGGTCGAGGACACCGGACTCTCAACACATCCCCATCATCACCATCGAGCTCAACCGCACATTTAAAACAAACATGCGTGGCTAAGTACAAGAAATTGCACTCAGTGGACTTATGCCGAAAACATTTGATGATATTTGATTACGCCGCCAATATCGAGTAAGTCATGGGGTTTTAGTTAAAATGCCTCAGTCTTACCAAATCATTTTCAACAGAACATAGCCTCGCCGAGCATTTTCTTGGTGTGTATGGTCCGTATCTCATAGTCACAATACATAATAATAAATAAATAAACGCCGAGAGGAGGCCACCCATCTACGACGCCGTGACCGCCAGTAATCCCAGACAAAGACACAAATACCGCAAGCATATGTTAACACAACAGATAGTTCCAACCTTCACGCCAATCCTAGCTGTGCATTTATCATCCGCACAGACCCGACATTAAAAAGGTTGGGCGCTACCACAACAAATGATATAATAGTTCCAACCATCTCCACAATTTCTACCCGCATAACAGATAGGATCCATACACGAAACGAAATATTTTTGGCGGTGTAATGCAAGAAACATTTGATAACAGCTTGTAGAATAAGTATCGTAAGTAAATTCATTTGAAATAACAAAGAAGTTACGCTTTTGGTGGGTAAGAAAAGGCCCACATTTAAAAGATAGGAAGCCCACCGACTATGGTTCGTTGTAAAGTCCCAGTTCGATCGTCGTCAAAATCCCATCATTGCGTTAAGGCCCACACCTTTACGAAAAAGCGAGGCTTTAGTACGTCGCTCAAGTCTTCGAGACTTTCAAAACTAAGATAACTTTGATATTTCATATCGATGTGAGATCAATTCCTTAGTGAATTCAATACGCCCTAATACGTATAACATCAATTGTTCTCGCTCTCGAGATACGCTCAACGACAAGCACGTTTTCGATATATGGATTTCATTTGTGAAATCTTTTCTTACTAATGAGGTATCATACCAATTAGTATATCTTACGCAGATCGACGTATTTATAAATGTATAATCGCACGCTTGACTTGAAAAGTCAACGAAGTCAACATCGTCAACAAAGTCAATGATTTTGACTTTTAAATAGTAATTTCACTATTTTGTTTTATAAATCGAATTTGATCGATTTGAAAACGAAAGTCCTATTTCTCGATTTATCTTGTAAATGAAGGACTTATAAATATTTTCGATTTTAATAACCCTTTTATAAATAAAAGCGATTTTGGTTTTAAAACGTTATAAAATGAACGTTTGTCTCAAACATAGCAATCTATGTTTATAAAATTTTGTAAAATTTAAAAACTGTCCAGAATATTAATTTAGCAAAAATTTCATTAATAAACTGTTTTAAAAAGGATTTAAAAATCCTTATTAATTATCGAAAATTCGATAATTAATTTAAAAATGTCAAATGACCTTTGAAAATTTTTCTAAATTAATATAGTGCATTATTATACACTATGGTCCAGAATATGAATTTATCAAATTCATATGATATTGTTTGCTATTTATTTATATATATACATATATATATACATACGGTATTTTCAATAATTAATGAATAATTATCCAAAAATTCCCAAAATTGATATATACCTATTATAATATCCCAACATCAGTATATAGTATTAATATAACCTATAGTTCATCATAAGCATTCATTTCACAATATCTAACAATATTTCACGGTAATTATAAGATAATTACCAAATAAATAGCAAACAATTTCTAAAAATTCCAAATAAATTCCAACATGATTAAACATTATATTATAACATTGTAACATCATAATATCAACCAAACCAATTGAAATCATCACCATGTGGAGCATACATGCTCGGCCTTTTGATTTAATTTTGTTTTTGGTTTTAAAATTTCCAACAATTATATACTATGTTTATACACTATAGTATATTAATATAACATCATTTAATCATCAAAAACCAATTAAATCATCACCATATAAGCTTGTAAGCTTTCGGCTTATTTGATTTGAATAGGTAAATGATTTCCAAAAATTCTAATTAATTCACACAATGTATAAACAATATACTAAAGCATTAATACACCATTGCATGTTCAAAAATAAAATCATACACCAACCTTTGAAGTTGTAAAGCTCACGGTAATTTTTAAAAATCATGTATATGGTTTTCAAAAATTCTAATTAAATCATAGAACATATAATCAAGGTTCTAAAGTACTAATATGTCATTACATGCTTGAAATAAAAATTATACACTAAGGTACATACATATAAGCTCACGGTATTCACAATATTTTATGCTAGGGTTTTCCAAAAATTTCTAAATTACATACCATGGGTTCTAAACATATCATAGAGCATATATCTACCTTAAAATGATTAAGGAGCACACGGTTCTCATCTACCATTTTATAGCATTTTCGAAAATTTATATAAACAAGTACCATGGTTCGAAAATCACCTACACATGCTAAATCCTTAAAAACATGTCATATATGATAACCTATGTTCACTTCAACATATATGTTCATATTTTGAAAATAAAAAGTCAAGAACATACATATAACAAAGGCTCATGCTCAAGAATATTTAACACATACCTAGATACATATATAACATTTTCGAAACACACCTATATATATATGAACAAGTTCGAAAATTTCAGATTAAAGGAGATGAATAATCGAAGCTATTGACCATGTATTACCTTGAGAATGGTATAGGATGACAAGAACACTATATGGTATCAAGTTTGGAAGGAGAAATGGAGATGAAGAAAGAAGAAAAAAATTTGAAATTAGAGAGGTGGCTCTCGGTTTTGGAGTGCGAAAATGGAGAGAAAATGTGTATTTTGTGTGTTTGAAAACGTGAGAAGGATAGTGTATAAGCGAAGAGCCTCTCCCCTAATCTCTCTCTCACTACACGGCACACACACACACATAGGGGAAATTATGGCTGCACTTGGGAAGGAAAATGATGATTAAAGAGTGCAAAAGGAGCTTTCCATGTATTGGGCAATATTTAAAAGTGGAATCATTTTTATGGGGTGTAAAGCATAGCCATGCACGGGGGTTCAAGGGGCTGTTTTAATTTTATTTTTACACCCCATATATTGTATTAATCATATAATAGGTCATAGATATATAATACATGTCATAAAATAATTAAATCATCACATAACACAAAAATTGAATTACCGATCAAAATTGAAAATAGGATTAAAAATATAAATTACACCTATTATTTATATTCATGTAATTTTCATCCCAAATATGCACATATATATCATATTATATGATTTAGATATTGAATAATAGCATAGGATAAAATTATTACACATTTCAAGCATATAAAACTCTAATTTCAAAATTAGGTTTCAATTTTATAAAACTGAAACCTTCGATTTTTATGGATGAAATTTGATTAAAAGCTTAATAATATCCATATATATCATATTATAAAGTTTAGATACCATAGGATAATTTAATGGTATCATTTCATGTGATAAAACCCTTATTTACAAGTTTAGGTTTTCAAATTAAAATTAGGAAATATCGAGTTTTAATAACTCAAATATTGGTTTTAATAATAATTAATACTGTAATTATATAAAATAATAATAGAAAATTAATTATTATAATTTCCGAGCATTAAACTCATTTTTCAAATCGCTCTCAGACGTTAACGCTCAAAACGCCTCAAAACGCTCAAAATCGACTCATCTCAAAATGGTCGCAGAAGTTCATACTTACTAAATAAATATATTCCATTTAATAAAGGAATTAAGATGGAACTTAATTCCAAGCTTCACCGCCGTAAAATTTCATGAAAAGTCGACGCTCGATACGCTGCTTGACGTTAAAAATATCGACGAATCATTTCGTAATATTTCAATCCCTTAATTCACAATCCTTAGAGAATTATGAAAGGAATTCGTTATAACGATATCGTATTGAAAACACAAGATTCGTTGTCGTAAAAAGATAATATACGGCAAAACCCTAATTACGGGTTTAGAATACCGTAATCGTGATATTCGCTTTTCGAATATTACATTCCACCCTCACGAAAAATTTCGTCCCGAAATTTGTATACCTCTTAGAAAAATAAATCGGGTATTTTTCCTCATTGCTTCTTCAAGCTCCCACGTGGCTTCTTCGTCTGTGGTGTCTCCACAAAGACTTTGACTAACGGAATCGACTTGCTCCGTAGTTGCCGAACTTTGTGGTCAAGTATGGCTGCGGGTTCTTCCTTATAGCTCATGTCCGCCTCGAGGATCACGCCGCCTTGATGAATCACGTGCTTTGGGTCGTGAACGATTTTCGTAATTGTGAGACGTGAAAACATTATGGACATTTCCTAGGTTCGGCGGAAGAGCCAACCTATAAGCCATCGGACCTATCCTTTCTAGATCTCATAAGGTCCTATGAAACGGGTCTAAGCTTTCCTTTCGTGCCAAACCCGACAACCTTTTGATGGAGAGACCTTAAGAAATACTTTGTCTCCATCCTCAAACCGTAGCTCGGATCTACGCCAGACGTCAGAAGATTTCGTCTGTCCCGAGCCTCTTTTATCCTCATCCTAATTTGTCGAACGATTTCGATCATTTCACCACCGCATCGTGCCCTATGACTTTTCTCTCACCGACTTCATCCCAATAAAGTGGTGATCTACACTTTTGCCATACAAGGCTTCAGATGGGGCCATGCCGATCGTCGCTTGATAACGTTGTTGTAAGCAAATTCAATCGAGGTAAAATGTCTTCCCATTTTGCACCTCGATCCAAAATTACGCTTCTAAGCATATCTTCTAGCGCTTGGATCGGTCTCTCCGATCGTCCATCGGTTTGTGGGTGGAATGTCAGATCAAGTTTAATCTGCACCAGCTCTCTCGCAAGCTAATCCAAAACTGGATGTGAACTCGGAGTCTCGATCGAGGTAATAGATTTTGGCACTCCATGTAGTCGCATAATTTCCTTAACGCATACCGGGCCAACTTATCGGATCCATAAGTGCTTTGAATAGGTAGAAAGTGAGCACTTTTGGTAAGTCTATCCACAATTACCCATATGGCCGTGTTTCCTCTTCTCGATTTGGGTAAGCTTGTAACGAAATCCATCGTTATATCGTCCCACTCCATTCGGGATTTCCAACGGTTGTAACTTCCCATAGGGACGCTGGTG
Source organism: Salvia rosmarinus (assembly GCA_036937905.1). NCBI lineage: Eukaryota > Viridiplantae > Streptophyta > Magnoliopsida > Lamiales > Lamiaceae > Salvia > Salvia rosmarinus. The sequence continues at coordinate 37,592,778 of CM072818.1, read as the reverse complement.
TAGTGCCTTCACTTGTCGACAAACAAGACAGCTGCTCTACTAAAAAGCTATGTCTCGCTTCATGCCTTCCCACCAAAATTTTTCCTTCGTGTCCCGGTACATCTTAGTACCACCTGGGTGGGCGGTGTAGGCGACGTGAGCCTCACTCATGATTTCGCTCAAGCTCCGCCGTCAGAACGCATATCCTACCTTCAAACAATAAGGCGTTATCGCGCCTCTTGAAATTCTCAATCCTTCGCACCTTAGTCTTTCTCGGATCTTTTCCAACTTTTCCTCAATCCTTCGTCTCGACAATTCTTTTCTTAGATCGATGTCAGTGTGAGTGTAGCGATACACTCACGATTATCCCGGTGGTTCAACCAGCTCAATCCTCATTCTACCAAACTCTTCAACGAGTTTTTCCTCCGTATAAAGAGACATCCTAACTGGTACGGCTTTACGACTCAAGGCCACCACTACATTCGCCTTGCCGGGTGATAGTTAATACCACAACCGTAATCTTTTACTAATTCTAGCCATCTTCTTTGTCTCATATTCAGATCTCTTTGTTCAAGAAATACTTCAAACTTTTATGATCCGTGAAGATTTCACATCTCACACCATAGAGATGGTGTTCCAAATTTTAGGGCATGAACTACACACCGCTAATTCCAAATCGCTGGTCAGGTAGTTCACTCGGGGTCCGAGTTGTCGGATGCGTAAGCTATCACTTTTCCTTCTTGCATCAAACACAACCCACCCCGCCTTAGATGCGCCGGTATAGACCACATACCCCTTGTCCGCTTCGACCGCTAGAACTGTGCACCGGTCAATTTTTCTTTTGAGTATTTGAAAACTCGCCTCGCACTCATCACCCAATTGAACTTGATTCCTTCCAAGTAGTCAAGGTTATTGGCCTTGCAATTTTGGAGAATCCTTCGATGAATCTCCTATAGTAACCAGCTAATCCTAGGAAACTTCGATTTCGTCTTTGTGTTCTAGGTGATTTCCATTCTCGCACGGCCTCTACTTTGGCCGGATCTACTTTTATACCTTCAAAGAAACACGATGTGTCCAAGGAACATAACTTCCTTTAGCCAAAACTCGCATTTGCTAAACTTAGCAAAGAGTCTTTCATTTCTCAAGGTTTGCAAAACCGTCAGATGTTCCTTATGATCCTCTTCATTCTTTGAATAAATAAGGATGTCATCTATGAAGACAAAACAAATTTATCCAAAATGGATGAAATACTGCTCATGAGGTCCATGAACACGGCCGGTGTATGGTTAACCCGAATGGCATAACTATGAATTCATAGTGGCCATATCTCGTTCTGAATGCGCCTCTTGTACATCTTCAGCCGATTTTCAGCTGGTGGTATCCTCGACTTAAGATCAATTTCGAGAATACCCCCGCCTCGCAATTGATCAAACAGGTCATCAATTCTGGGTAAAGGGTATTTGTTCTTTAGTGTCATCTTATTTAGCTCTCTATAATCGATGCACATCCTCAAAGAACCATCCTTCTTCTTAACAAACAAAACAGGCGCTCCCCAAGGTGAAACACTCGGTCTAATGAATCCTAGATCCAAAAGCTCTTGGATTTGGATTTTCAGCTCTTCTAGCTCCTTTGGGGCCATCCTATAGGGCGCCTTCGACACTGGGGCTGATCCTGGCTCCAAGTCGATGGTAAACTCTAGCTTGTCTATTAGGAGGTAGTCCCGCAGATTGAAATACGTCCGAAATTCCTGACAACTTCAATGTCTTCTACCCGCTTGGGTTTATCCTCATCGTTTAAATAAACAAGGAATGCATGGCATCCCTTTTGGTTCATCATCCTCCTAGCTTGTAGTGCTGATACTAACGGAATCCTCCTTCCCATGCTGATCCCGTGAAAATGCGTAGCTTCTTGTCCAGGAAGGCGAAACGAAATTTTCCTTTCCTTACAGAGAATCGTAGAATGATTCTTAGCTAACCAGTCCATTCCGAGGATTATGTCTACATCATCCATGGGTATTATGTTTAGATTGTTAGCCAGAACCTTAAGTGATCCTAATGTCAATTCTAGGTTCGAGCAAAAGTGGGTAACAGTCATAATCCCTCCTATAGGCGATGAGATTCTCATATCCTGGCTTGACCTTTCAGACCTAAGGCCCAACATTTCTACGCATGATTTTGCAATAAAAGAATACGAAGCACCCGTATCGAACAATACTATAACAGGTAGGTTGAGGAGAACTCCCATACCTGCCAAGTTTCCTTGGTTTTGTTCGTTCTGCCTCCTATGCAAAGCGTAGGCTCGCCCGAGCTTACCGAGGCCGACGGGGCGCCGGTCCTTGTTGATTTGGCGTTGTTGCCGCCTTCTCGCTTGCCGCTGGCGTTAATGCGTGTGGTTGCCGCCCGCCGTTGTTGGGCGGTCGCCATCGCGTTGCGGAATTTGTCGTTGTGGCGCCGCCATTGTGGCGGCCGTTGGAGTTGTTGTTGAGGGGGGTTGTTGCCATTGAGTTGCGGGGTTGGGGTGGAATTGTCATGGTTGGGGTGAAGTCAGATAGCCCTTAGTGGTGAGCATTGCCCGGTTGGTTCGGCCTAATATCCGAACGTGACATCGGGCAATTGTCATGCGTAATGCCCGCTCACCCGCACTTGTAACAGCCACCACGCTTGCCGTGCACACACCTTGTGTGCTCTATGGCATCTAGGGCATTGAGGTGCCCTCGACTGCCTCTGGTCCCTTGCCGGTGGAGCATAAGTCGCTTCTCTTCGCTCTTCCCCTGCTGCGCGGGTTTCGCCACCAGGCGCCAGGACTTGCTTCTCCATAGTTTCCGCGTTGTTATTCCCGCGGTTGGGTCCCAGCCCCTTTTCCTCGTCCAATTACCGTGTGTCCGAGACGACACCATCCTATTCTCGCTCATGGTCACTTCAATATCCAAAGCTCGTCTGAGAGCTTCGATGTAAGATAGGTCTCCGGTCGGCAAGAGACATGCGATCTCCATTCTTAGCCCCGACTGAACTTTTCCGACATTTTCAAGTCGGTGTCCACCAGATCTGGCGATATCTCGACATCTCGCAGAAAGTGCGATCATAGTCGATTCGGATAATTTTTCTTGTTTTAGCAGAAAACTCACGCCTCTTTTCCCCTATAGCTTTTGGGGATATACTTTTCATACAGCTCTCAAATCCTCCCACGAGAATTCTTCCACTGTTCGGTTGTAAAGTCTTCTTCCCGCCTCCCACCGTAAGTCACCGGTCCGATAAGTCGGAAAGTAACACACGACATCCTTTCCCGTGCTGCACCTTAAGAAAGTGAAAATCTGCTCAATGGCCCTAACCCATTGTTCGGCTTCTTCCGGCCCCTTCCGTTAAAAACAGGAGGGTTTTGCCTCAAAATAGTTCTTCGATCCCGCGATCGGGTTGAGGTGGAGGCGTGGTTGGGATTATCTTCTAGTTCTTGCTCGGGGATTCTACCCCTTCCTCTAGGTCTTCCTCGACCTCTGGGTTCTCTTTCTGGGTTCCTTCTCGGAGGCATTCTGCTATATAAAACATACCATCGTTAATTACTAAACGCTTGCAACTTAACAATATAAGGTTTCCATAGCTTCTTCTTAAAGCGATATAAAAATAAAACAACTCATCCATAACATAGACAATTGTTACCAAAAAGGCCCCACTTGGGTCAAAAATATATGTAGATAGATAACCAAGGTTTGTCAAAACAAGATGTCCAACATCGAGAATCATAGAAAATAGAAATAACAAGGTTTCGGGCCCACACGGCCAAAAGAAAATCCGAGTCCTGAACCATGGTATTGAAATAAAAGGAAAAAGCTAGCACACAAAGCTAGTCATAACGAAATGATTCTAATCAAAACATCGCCTAAGGTCTTCGGAGTTTCCTTCCTACTCCGCCTTCCTCGGGGTCTTCCTCCTCTTGAGTCGCCTTCTCATCCGAACCGTCCTCACGAGGTCGCACTGATGGTCCCGCACCGGCTTCCATCATCGGTATGTCGCGCAGGGTCCGGGTTATCCGCCCGATAAGTCGTAGTTGTGGCGGATCGGACCGTAGCATACTCGGGTCGGGTCATATCCGTGGAAGGTATCTAATACTCTCATCCGCTGTCCGGCGGAAGGGCTCTTCGCCTTGGTGGTGGTGGATCGGTTGCGGTGGTAGGGGCGGTAGTGGCGGACGATCGGGTGTCCAAAACCGCCGGTGGCAACACGGCTCTCCCAAGGCTCTAGGGCGTGCCGCCTATCCACCTCGTACATCCCGCCTCGTCCATCCGGCATGCAGGGTATCACCGATCAACCTGCCTCTAACCTCAAGGTACAGCCACTCTGGCGACTCGTCACGCCAAGTGTACTCCCGTGGAGGGAGATAGGGTCCCATCGGTGCGGCTCCATAGATACTGTACACGTAAGTCAGGTGACTCACGAACCTAGGCAGATCCCCAATCAAATCATAACCTCGGGGAATGCGATAGATGTAGTCTCCCGATACCTCTCGGGCATAACCATCCCAGGTACAAGGGAGTATAGCTAGGAGTCTCTTGATGCCATCGTAGTCGGTTGCGCCATAGGCTCGGGCGCTCCTCCACAACCGAAGGTAGTACGCCAGAAACTCACCTAGGTCTTCCCCGGCGCACATCCAACATTCCCTATAGGTGCGCATCAGCTCCTCGGGTGGGGCATGAGGTCCTACCTCCTCCTAGCGATATAGCGATCTCCTCCATCCGCCACGATTAAAACTAACGTAAGTCAACTATCGCCATCTCAAAATGTAAAGGATAGCATAACGAGAAGCAACTAGACTAGAACTAACAATTCTATGAGGTAGGCAACATCATAATGTACAATACATACCACAACTTACCTTCTTAGTCTTACCCAAACATATACATATAGCTAATGATATCTTAATATACGCCACGAGATCCTTGTCTTATATCAAACACTTAAGCTAGAGTTCAAAAGACTCTATCGTATTCTGGAGACAGAATTAGGATTCTGTTCTTCATAACAAATGAAGATCAGTGCGTTAGGAATACGTGGGGTGAAAACCATGCGTAAATCGGAGTCCCAACGAGGAGATCTAGCTAAAACAAATCTACTGCGCAGTGCAGGAAATTTGCGCGATCGTGCAAAATGTCAATCGAGACGCACGTCGACGTAATATGTCTACCATATTTGGGTCCTTAAGTCGGGCTGAACAATCTGAAGCCGTAAGTGACGTCCATGTCGTGATTCGTGTTGCTGGTCACTTGTGTCGAGTGATGATGGAGTGCCGGCGTCATTCGCCTTAAAGGTTGAGGTCGCCCTCGTTGGTCCTTCTCGCCGCCTTCCGTCGTCCGTGCCCAAGGGTATCGCTACTTTCATTCTTCCTATCGTTCTTTTGTTCGCATAAGGAAAAGAAGTTCGTACTTCTATGTTCTTTCACGATACGTGAGCATGCTCCTTAGAGTCTAAGTTCGTCTCATGATAACATATCATTCATCATAAATAAAATTTTGAAAGTCGGAAAGTAAAGTTTTATATACTTCCAAAAGATAGTCATGATCAACTCATATACATATTAAAATGAATTGCTCGTTTCATGTTGATCATTCAACTCGATACTACCATACACTTCCATCTCAATACTTGAGCAATTGTATTGGCTCAATTCAAAAAATTTGGAAAAATTTCTTTCTCAACTTCAAAAATTTTCATAATAATAATATTTCTCAAAAGTTCCTCTAACTTGCTCATCATGCAGAAGTTTTCCATTTCATGAGTTTGAGAAAGAAATGATTTACCTTTTCCCCTGTTGAGCTCGATGTGATGGAGTGTTGAGAGGAGTCAAGAGGTTTCTAGAAGTCCAAAGACTCGATCTAGACTTAGAATAAAAGGTTTGGGTTTACAAAGAGCAAAAGTGCTCGATACCACTGTTACGACCCCGATTCCGACCAACCCGGACCTGAGGGCGACTAATACTAGGAGTAGTATTTTAGGGATTACACGGTAAAATAAAGATGCATAAGAATAAACTAACATGCTCGAGTAGAATATGAGGTGATGTTATAATGTTTTTGAAAAGGTTTAGCCATCGGACCCCAAAACTCGCCCGATCCGATGGACCTCGATAGTTTATAACATAAAGCATAAATAAAGGAGTTCGTAGTATAGCAATGAAAGTGTGTGAATACATATACGACGATATGCATTCAAGGTATAACCCAAAAATTCAAGTAAATCGGTCAAGGACACTGACTCCTCAACACATCCCCATCATCACCATCAGAGCTCAACCCGCACATTTAAAACAAACATGCGGGGCTAAGTACAAGAAATTGCACTCGGTGGACTTATGCCAAAACATTTGATGATATTTGGATTACGCGCCAATATCGAGTAAGTCACAGTGGTTTTAGTTAAAATGCCTTGTCTTACCAAATCATTTTCGTCAGAACATAGCTCGCCAGGCATTTTCTTGGTGTGTATGGTCCGTATCTCATAGTCACAATACATAATAATAAATAAATAAACGCCGAGAGGAGGCCACCCATCTACGACGCCGTGACCGCCGTAATCCCGTGACAAAGACACACAATACTGCAAGCATATGTTAACACAACAGATAGTTCCAACCTTCACGCCAATCCTAGCTGCATTTATCATCCGCACAGACCCGACATTAAAAAGGTTGGGTGCTACCACAACAAATGATATAATAGTTCCAACCATCTCCACAATTTCTACCCGGCATAACAGATAGATCCATACACAAACGAAATATTTTCGCGGTGTAATGCAAGAAACATTTGATAACAATTGTAGAATAAGTATCGTAAGTAAATTCATTTGAAATAACAAAGAAAGTTACGCTTTTGAAAAGAAAAGGCCCACATTTAAAAGATAGGAAGCCCACCGGACTATGGTTCGTAGTAAAGTCCCAGTTCGATCGTTCGTCAAAATCCCATCGCGTGCGTTTGCGTCCACACCTTTACGAAAAAAGCGAGGCTTTAGTACGTCGCTCAAGTCTTTCGAGACTTTCGAAAACTAAGATAACTTTGATATTTCATATCGATGTGAGACTCAATTCTTTAGTGAATTCAATACGCCTCTAATACGTATAACATCAATTGTTCTCGCTTCTCGAGATACGCTCAACGATATAAACGCTTTCGATATATGGATTTCATTTGTGAAATCTTTTCTTACTAATGAGGTATCATACTCAATTAGTATATCTTACGCTGCATCGACGATTTATAAATGTATAATCGTACGTTTGACTTGAAAAGTCAACGAAGTCAACACTGGTCAACAAAGTCAATGATTTTGACTTTTAAATAGTAATTTCTTACTATTTTGTTTTATAAATCGAATTTGATCGATTTGAAAACGTAAAGTCCTATTTCTCGATTTATCTTGTAAATCAAGGACTTATAAATATTTTCGCATTTTTAATAACCCTTTTTATAAATAAAAAGCGTATTTTGGTTTTTAAAACGTTATAAAATGAACGTTTGTCTCAAACATAGCAATCTATGTTTATAAAATTTTGTAAAATTTAAAACTGTCCAGAATATTAATTTAGCAAAAATTTCATTAATAAACTGTTTTAAAAAGGATTTAAAAATCCTTATTAATTATCGAAAATTCGATAATTAATTTAAAAATGTCAAATGACCTTTGAAAATTTTTCTAAATTAATATAGTGCATTATTATACACTATGGTCCAGAATATGAATTTATCAAATTCATATGATATTGTTTGCTATTTATTTATATATATACATATATATATATACATGGTATTTCGAATAATTAATGAATAATTATCCAAAAATTCCCAAAATTGATATATACCTATTATAATATCCCAACATCAGTATATAGTATTAATATAACCCATAGTTCATCATAACCATTTATTTCACAATATATAACAATATTTCACGGTAATTATAAGATAATTACCAAATAAATAGCAAACAATTTCTAAAAATTCCAAATAAATTCCAACATGATTAAACATTATATTATAACATTGTAACATCATAATATCAACCAAACCAATTGAAATCATCACCATGTGGAGCATACATGCTCTCGCCTTTTGATTTAATTTTGGTTTTTGTTTTAAAATTCAACAATTATATACTATGTTTATACTCTATAGTATATTAATATAACATCATTTAATCATCAAAAACCAATTAAATCATCACCATATAAGCTTGTAAGCTTTCGGCATATTTGATTTGAATAGGTAAATGATTTCCAAAAATTCTAATTAATTCACACAATGTATAAACAATATACTAAAGCATTAATACACCATTGCATGTTCAAAAATAAAATCATACACCAACCTTAAGTTGTAAAGTTCACGGTAATTTTAAAAATCATGTATATGGTTTTCAAAATTCTAATTAAATCATAGAACATATAATCAAGGTTCTAAAGTACTAATATGTCATTACATGCTTGAAATAAAATTATACACTAAGGTATTCACATATAAGCTCACGGTATTCACAATATTTTATGCTATGGTTTTCCAAAATTTCTAAATTACATACCATGGGTTCTAAACATATCATAGAGCATATATTCACCTTAAAATGATTAGAGCACATCAATATGTATCTCATCTACCATTTTATAGCATTTTCAAAATTATATATAAACAAGTACCATGGTTCAAAATCACCTACACATGCTAAATACATTAAAACATGTCATATATGATAACCTATGTTCATTTCAACATATATGTTCATATTTTGAAAATAAAAATCATCAAGAACATACATATAACATAGCTCATGCTCAAGAATATTTAACACATACCTAGATACATATATAACATTTTCAAACACACCTATATATATATGAACAAGTTCGAAAATTTTCGATTTAAAAGAGATGAATAATCGAAGCTATCGACCATGTATTACCTTGAGAATGGTATAGGGTGACAAGAACACTATATGGTATCAAGTTTGGAGGAGAAATGGAGATGAGAAGGAAGAAGAAAAATTTTAAATTAGAGAGGTGGCTCTCGGTTGTGTCTGAAAATGGAGAGAAAAATGTGTATTTGTGTGTTTGAAAATGTGAGAAGGATAGTGTATAAGGTGAAGAGCCCCTCTCCCTAATCTCTCTCTCACTACACGGCTACACACACACACATAGGGAAATTATGGCTGCACTTGGGAAGGGAAATGATGATTAAAGAGTGCAAAAGGAGCTTTCATGTATTGGGCAATATTTAAAAGTGAAATCATTTGTTTATGGGAAGCATAGCCGGCGCATGGGGGGGTTCTAGGGCTGTTTTAATTTTATTTTTACACCCAATATATGTATTAATCATATAATAGGTCATAGATATATAATACATGTCATAAAAATAATTAAATCATCACATATGCACAAAATTTGAATTACCGATCAAAATTGAAAAATAGGATTAAAAATATAAATTACACCTATTATTGATACTCATGTAATTTTCGTCCCAAATATACACATATATATCATATTATATGATTTAGATATTAAATAATAGCATAGGATATAATTATTACACATTTAGAGCATATAAAACTCTAATTTGAAAATTGAATTTCAATTTTATAAAAACTGAAACCTTCGATTTTTATGGATGAAATTTGATTAAAAGCTTAATAATATTCATATATATCATATTATAAAGTTTAGATACCATAGGATAATTTAATGGTATCATTTCATGTGATAAAAACCTTTATTTACAAGTTTAGGGTTTTCAAATTAAAATAAGAAATATCGAGTTTTAATAACTCAAATATTGGTTTTAATAATAATTAATACTGTAATTATATAAAATAATAATAGGAAATTAATTATTATAATTTCCGAGCATTAAACTCATTTTTCAAATCGCCTCAGACGTTAACGCTCAAAACGCCTCAAAACGCTCAAAATCGACTCATCTCAAAATGGTCGCAGAAGTTCATACTTACTAAATAAATATATTCCATTTAATAAAGGAATTAAGATGGAACTTAATTCCAAGCTTCACCGCCGTAAAATTTCATGAAAAGTCGACGCTCGATCTGCTGTTGACGTTAAAAATATCGACGAATCATTTCGTAATATTTCAATCCTTTAATTCACAATCCTTAGAGAATTATGAAAGGAATTCGTTATAACGATATCGTATTGAAAACACAAGATTCGTTGTCGTAAAAAGATAATATACGGCAAAACCCTAATTACGGGTTGAGAATACCGTAATCGTATATTCGCTTCTTTGAATATTACATTATATAATTAGCTTTATACTATTTACGCAAAACATAATACCTATAACTATGTTGCATCTTCTTCAAACCCTAGGAAGATAAAGTTTTCTTGTGAAGATGACACCACATTTCTCAAGGCATCTTAGATTAGGTCACATCGATCTAAATAGGATCCAGGCGGCTAAGAATGGGCGTTGGGTAATCTCGAGTTACTCCATTCCCATGCGTGAATCTGTATAGAAGGTAAGATGTCGACCGGACCCTGGCGAAGGGTTATAGAGCGAAAGAAATGTTAGAGTTAGTCCATTCGACTGTGTGGACGATGTCCACACAAGCTCGTGGAGAATGCAGTATTTTATCACTTTCATTGGCGATTACTCGAGGTGCGGATCGTATACCTTCACATGAGTCCGAATGCTTTGAGAAATTCAAAGAGTTTAAGGCGGAAGTGGAGCGAAGCACGGTAAAGTATCAAGTCGCTGCTGATGCGTCGCGGTGGCGAATACCTCGATAACGAGTTCATGGACTATATAGTGAAGTATGGGATTACCTCGGCGCAAGACTTCACCCAGGCACACCACAACAAAATGGTGTGTCGGGCGAAAAATAAGACTCTTTTGGAAATGGTTAGATCAATGATGAGTTATGCAACATTGCTATTTAGTTACGGGGTATGCCTCGAAGCGGTGACATACTTGCTAAATCTAGTACCATCAGTCGATCGAAGAGACCCTTCGAGTTGTGGTTTGGGCGCTAGCAGTTTAAACCACATAAGGATATGGGCGATCCGGCACGTGTCTTTGAACAAGAAGGCGACAAGTTGGAGGCTAGATCCGGCGTAAGTGCGTTTATTGACTATCTAGAGGAGCGAAGGTGGTTTATTCTATAGTCTAAGGATCGGAAGGTCATTATTAGCACTAATGCCGATTCTTGAAGAAGACTACATGAAAATCATAAATCAAAGTTGAAATCATTCTTGAGAATTAGAAGATGATCGTATTCCACCACCGATTAGACCAAAGTGCGAGATGTCGAGTCAGTGGGAGGATCGACACCGGATACTTGAAGAAATTGAAGTGGGTCGAGTTCCACCGAGATACCGGCCGTACAAGTGGTACCTACCAAGCAAGTTGTGCAAGATGAGAACCACAAGTTCTCGCACCCACCGTTGTCATTGTGTACATATAGCACCTCGTCGTGAGTGGGAGGTTGTTCGTCGACCCGGCGATTTATGTTCGTGGGTGAATCTTGGTTTAGTCGAGTAAAGCGAGCGAGCAATAATCGACCCATGGACGTCGGCGGCGATACAAGGCAATGATGCAAGACCATGGAACTACGTTTGGGCGAGGTGGTAAAGTCTTATGGATTTACCCGGTTGCTAGCGAGAGTTGTGTGTATCGTTTAGATGTCGGCGATGATGTGGTATTTCTTGCACTTCGTAGATGACATTCTTCTATTTGGCAACAATGTGAAGTGTTATCGGGGCGTAAAGAGTTGGTTATCCGATCGGTTTCAAATTATAGAGTTGGGAGATCGGCGTACATTCTTGGGATCAAGGTTTACCGAGATCGCAAGAGGAAAATATTGAGCTTATCTCGGGCGTCTTACATTGATACTATGATTACTCGTTTTAGTATGCGGATCGCTGAGATAGGATTGCTACCTTTCGGACATGGCGTTCCTTTATCTAAGGAAGCGATCACGATATTTACAAAGGGATGAGGAAATGAGACAAGTTCGCCTACGCTTCCGCCGTAGGAAGTCTCATGTCGCAATCTATGCACGAGGCCGATATCCGCTATGCGGTAGGAATAGTAGCTAGATATTAGTCTAACCACGGAAAAGCTCATTGAATGCGGTAAAGCATATACTCAAGTACACGAAAAGGACTCGAGATTATAGGCTAGTTTACCATGCGAGATAGTCTAATGCCTTGGGTTATCTGAATCGGTTTTCAGTGACCGTGATGAGAAAAGTCTACCTCGGGCTATGTGTTTACCTTGGGAGGTGGAGCCGTATCTGGCGAGTACAAAGCGACAATGCATTGCGGACTCTACCATGGGCCGAAAATATAGCCGCGGAGGCTACTAAGGAGGCTGTATGGTTCGAGAACTACCTCATGGATCTAGATGTGGTACTGGTTTGCCCAAGTATCATGGTTTCTTGTGATAACTTTCGGTGCGAATAGCAAACTCGAAGGAACCACGGATCCACAAGGAAACCAAACACATAGAGAAAAGTACCATGTCATACGAGAAATCGTTAGGCGAGGGGCGTCTTGATTGCAAAGATTGATACGACGGATAACCTAGCGGATCCATTCATGAAAGCACTGCGCAATAAGTCCACGTCGAGAACGTTAAAGGACTTGAATTGCGCTAGATGGCACCCACTTAGAAAGGAAACTTTTTTATAAGTGGGAGAAGCAAAGTGATGGTTTTGTTTGTAATAGCTAGTAGAGACACATTGTATACTAAAAGTTTGCTTTAGTATAAGTGGGAGATTGTTGTGTTGTATCTTGAAAGCAATATTGGTTGAGCTTGTATACAATGTTCGATTACCACTATTACAATCTCTATCTGAATTGAATACTTGATTGCATATATCGTGTCCCCTTATCTCATATATAAGTTAGATCATACGATTGTGTAGAAGATCATAGAAGTCTATATGATTGGTCGAGCTTAATGAGATATAAAAGTTTCCGGTGAGACAACTTGAGGACAAGTTGTCGGTATGAGCTTCTTGATATAGATAAGAAGTGACTTGACTTGGTTACTTGTCTATCTTTGATGCGTCGACGTATTGAAGGATCACGATGAGATGTGTTCTTCTATCGACCGTCGTGAAGAACCAAGATCTCGGTTACTACGATGATCTAAACCTCGATAAGGTATTAGATGAGTATGAGTTCTTGACCATCACTTTGACTTGTTATGGGTGAGGTTATATGTTCTAACCCATATTCTCCGCGTCTTGGGTTGTGGCGGTGCTTGTATGTCGTACTAGTTACATGTCGAGTCACCGTATCCGTTTAGGATGATGGCGTCCCTTAAGGAGCTCAAAGTTTATTGTACTAAACCCTACAGGTTGAGTTAGCTCGAGTACAATAATAAGATTGAGTGGTACTACTTAAGAAATTAAAGATATTAATTATTTTAAACATTGAATGCTATAAATAATTAATGGGCGTTCGATATCTTAAATACTGAGGATTCGTAATGTCTAAGTGCAGGCAGACTCAACCCGGTAATAAAGGGTAAGTCGGCATTTATTCTCTAGTGGCATGAATAAATGTTTATAAATTAATTTATGTTACAGGTGAACATAAGATAATTAATTTATTTGAGGCCCATCTTTATCCTTGCATTTGATCCACAGGTGGCCCATCCGAGGCCCGTAAGCTAAGCAAAATCGGCGCCCCCATGCTCTACAAGGCAAAGATTTGATTCTCTTTATCCTATAAGGATATTATTATATTTATGTGATATCATAGATCCTTTCCATATAAGATTATGGTAATAATCCTTTCCATAAAGGTTTATGGTAATTTTCATATGGGATTATGGTAATTTCCATAAAGGATTATGGTAATTTCCATATGAGATTATGGTAATTTCCATATGGGATTATGGTAATTTCCATATAGGATTATGGTAATGCATTATAAATATGAGGTAAGAGATTAAATCTAGGTCGATGATTAATAATCATCATCATTATTTTCGAAATTTGAGGTTCATCCTTTGAGAGATTTTCGAAAATTCTTGAGAACTTGAGGTGATTTTCCAAGCATTCTCCATAGATCGTCCTCACTCGACGTTGGAGATTGGGCGGCGGGATACAGTCCGGAAGGTCAAAGCGTGAGTCTCGATCGAAAGGTAAACACGAGAAAACCCCAGCGTGTTGCAATTAATTATATAGGTGCATGCTAGGTATATAATCAATGTATGGTGAATTAAACATCGAAGATAGATCCTCGGAGAGGGCTAAACATAGTTTTCCTACATTGAGCCTTGTGCTTGGGGCACTTAGCCTTCGAATGCCCGGTCTAACATGCACTTGAAGCACTTGCCCTTCTCGCTGGCTTTTCAAACCGCTGGTAGAGCCTTTGTATTACTCCCTCTTTTCTTTAATTTTAGCATCTCTTGAATTCCACTTTTCCTTTTCATCTTCGATAAAGCGGTGGTTTTCTTTGAGGTGCGTACTAAAACTGTGCACCTTTGCCCATTTTGCGTTCTTCGTTACAAGATCCTCTTGCAGTGAATCTAGAGTATAACTCTTATCATAAAGGATTGTTTATAACGGGTCATCAAAGACTTGGGCAAAGTGTTGAGGATCATATCGATTCGACTATGTCATCAATATATCCTCCAACCAACTCGAGCTCTCGAAGAGATTGATCATTTGCTCTACATGGTCATGCAGAATCGCTTTCCTTCATTGAACTTGACATTATTGATTTTGTCAATTACGACAAGCGATTACGTCCGATTCCTCATACGATTTCATAAGACTTAGCCATATCATGGCTGCATCTTCCATCTCTTGATCTTTGAGTTGCGGGACTCGCACATAGTGACCAAAAGAAGGCACTTTGCCATTCTATTTGATTTGTCCATTTCTCGTGCTCCTTGCGCTCCTCATCGATAAATGAATCGTCTAGAGGCTTGGGACGGGGTGTAGTGAGTACAAATAGATTTTCTTCCGCATAAGTACATTCTCAATGTTTCATTTCCACTCGATAAAATTCGGACGGGATAAGGGTTTTGTGCGAGCATATTGATGTCGGTGTAAGAGACATATCGAAAGATAATGTAAACACATAAGCATCGATCGCACATAATTAGTAACAATAATATTGTAACCTTTTGATAAAATAATATTAATTAAAACCTCCAATCGCGGGAATTCCACATGCAAGCCACGCGTGTGGGCGTTTACACATGAACCCCTCGACCGGACTAAAATATACCTTTTAGTGGTTTAATTTCAATCCATGTCAACTTATCCTTATGACAAATGAAATTAATGATTGGACCTTACTAGACCACATCACTATCACGAAGGGACTTAGTGGGAAGTTGTACTTGAGGTGATGTCTAGCAATGACCACAATTTTAACAAACGGAAATGTATTCTTAGAATTGGCATACTCACTAGGACCATCTGCTTCCAATCAAATTCTTTTGTTATCTCATTTTATATCCATCTCTAGAGAACTTATGAAAATCGCACATCTGAGCCACGCGTGTGGGCGTTTACATGAAACTCCCACTTCTCGATAGATTTAAAATGTTTTATTTAGAAATCTCATCTAACAAACTTATGATAAGCAGTGCAAGCAAGCCACGCGTGTGGGCGTTTACTCACGGTCGTCTCACTTTGTTTAGAGATCAAAAAGTGGAGGTCTTGACATTTTAATTTGAAAATTAATTTGTCGAGTTGCTTGCTTAGTCTTTTTGTTCAAAGGTTTGTCCATGCGAGATCACGTAATCTAGCATGCTTTTCTATAGAACTCGACATGTAAAACATGCTCGCATGAAATTCTAAAATATGCTTGAAAGCGATAAACCTAGCATGCTTACTATGCGCATCCAATCACGAAACATATAATATGTTTGTCTCGTAATTTAAACATACATAGCATGCTTGGCATAATTTAAACATCCATGACATGCAATGAGCGATTAAATATAAAATAAAGCGTTCGCCGTGGCCCACTCGTGGAACACACTTTCTGCCTAATCTATTACATAGAAATGCAAAGCACGGATCTTCATAAACTTTGAAAAATGGGCCTCGCGTGCGGGCTTGGACGGATTCGTCAAAACTTCGATTCGGGCGGAAAATCGTGTCAGGCGGGTTGGGCCAAAATGGGGTGGGCAGCTGAGGCCACGACCCGTCGCGCGCCCGCTTGCACACCGCCCCACTCTCGCGCCCGCCTCGCGTGCTCCTCGCGGAGCTGCCTCGCGGTCGCGAAGCGACCGCGACCCATCGAGCACGCATGCGCGGCCATGCTCGTGCTTGCTTCCCGGCGCTTGGCGCCGCTGCCTGCGATCGACACAGCGACCGCGAGCCCCTTCGCAAGCGCCGGGGATCTCGCGCGACAACGCACGCCCCATCACCCACGCCGGAATCTCGGCTGTTTAGTATGATTTTGTAATGATTCTTGGTATTGTTTTACATGTCATTTCTATGGTTTGTCGAATTTATGCGTTGGTTGATTAATATTTATCGATTCGGACTTACCGTTCGTTTCGATGTTTTGTAGGAAAACGGCAGAAAATAGGATGAATGGATCTGCCAAGAATCAAATATCTTGAAAACATTTCGACATGAGTTCGTGGCGAAAACCGTGCGTCAAATCGGAGTTCGAGACTAAGGAGAAGCGGTCGAGCGACCAAAGTCGCGCCAGCGCCCGTCGAGAATGGGTCGAGCGACCAAAGTCGCGTCTGACACCCGTCGCATAGCGCGCGCCGCGCATCACGCCTGCAGCGCCCAGCGTGCCGCCGCGCACGCCCAGCGCTACGCCCGCCAGCGCCTGCTCTCGCTCCGGCGCGCGGCTAATTTCCTCGCGCTGAGCGGCGGCCAGCTTCCTTCGCCCGCTTCGCCCGGCGCCTCGCTTCCGTGCCTCGCCCGCCCGCGCATCGTCCAGCGCCGTCCGCAATCGCCCGGCGCCGCCGCGCTCAAATGCAGTCTTGGGCTTTGCCCAGCGCCAGCCTTCGTCTCGGCCCCCGCTCCCGCCTACCGCCGAGCACGCCCGCGCCAGCAGGCACCCGTCCGGCGCTACGCGTCCACACCTCGCCACGCTCACCCGCGTTCCTTCTCCAGCCTCGCACGCGCTCAACTTCAGCGGCGTTCGTGTGAGCAGAATCCTTCTCCCGGCCAGCGTTCACATTCTTTACTGAATGATTTCCTCGGAAGCGTTCCCGCGGTGGCGTTCATATTCAAGCGAGAATGAATTTTGAACCTGCGTTCATTTTGAACGCCGGCTCACTTTCATTTAATATATATATACGCGTTTAGGTCTCGGCTCTGAGTTCTTATTTTATTTTGGGCACGCAGCTTGCGCGCCTCGCCATTCACATCACCATGGATTCTTGAGGAGCTCTACAATGATCGAGATATCTGGATAATTTCTAGTTTTAATTCGTTTCTTCAGTTTATCATTGAATATCTAGTTTATCAGTTTATGCTTTGGGATTTCTCAGTTTTATTGGATTCAATTCATAGTGACAGTGGATTGTGTTCATGTTGCTTTAATCTATCTTGCTTTCGTTTAATTCATATTCTTGGAGAATGATTGATGATTATGTTTTTATTTGCAATTAGATTTAGATTAGGTATTGACAAACCCTATGAATAATATGATTGCGTATGCTTTTATTTACCGCTTTGATTTATCATGCTTTCATAGTTCAACTAGGGATTGACAACCCCTGGTTTAGATTTAACGCTTTATTAGTTTAGCTGGGATTGACAACTGACTTAGGATCATTGTTTATTTTCTTTATTTCAATTCTTGCATGTTCGACCTCGTTGGTATTAGAATGTTTAGGTTTTAATTGCTTTACGTGCGACACGAACAATGCCTGTTAAGTTTTCCTTGAGAGGCGACTCGTGTTAACTTATCACGCTACAATTACCTCGCACGATCGCGAGTGAATTTGAGTGTGTTTTTAACTTGATCAATTTTGGCGCCGTTCTTGGGAAAACTTTAGGCATATTGTTTGTGTTGTTTTTTTCTCGTTTCTTTTGTTATTTTGTTATTTTCTCCCCGATCGTGTGATCTTGTTTTTGTTGGTGTCTGTAATGCGGGGTTACCGACAATATGAGTATGGTCAGCGGTGGGGGAGGAAGATAAATCGTTTTGGGCAAATTCTTCTTATGAAGAAGGGCCGATTCGACGATCGAGGATATCCGTCGGGCATGAGCAGAAACCTATGATCCCTACTGGGAACAACCACCTCCTCCGGTGTATGAAGATCAAGCTTCACAATCCATGCTGGGAGCAACCACCTCGCCGCAATATTCATACTCGGAGCAACCACCTCCACCTCAATATTCATACCCGCGGCGAAGAAGGAACCCCTCGGTCCAGTTCGAATGGTGGAACCACAACCCGACCCGAATATTGGAATCGAACACGGTTATGAATGGTGTGATCCACAAGACCACGGCCTCCACAAAGAACGATGGTACGACCGCGATGGGGTATTATTCACCACCACTCGCATCACCACCTCGGAGGTCATCATTTGAGGATTCGTTCACCCCGAATGGATCTCATTACTTAACAAAATGGATCTGCAAACACCTCGTCTCGGCGTTTGGAGGCCTTAAGCGGGCATGTTCACGGCGCTTAAAGAGTCATTCGGACAATGGAGGAACCCCAATCCAATCCGATCGGTCGGTGGTCCTTTGTTCTGAAAGTGACCCAATTATTGAGTGGGTGGAAGAGACACCGGAAGAGCCGTTGCAGCCACATGAGGTGGAAAATGAGAAAGTCATTTGAAGTCGTACCTCTCCACACCAACGGATCGACTTCGGACGTTCACTTTTCTTGAAAGTGACCCGATGTAAGGAAAAACTTTGTTAACCCTCGCCCGAGGATCCATCTTGGGTGTTTAATTCACCATACATTGATTATAAACCTAGCATGCGTCTATATAATTAATTGCAACACGTGAGGGTTTTCTCGTGTTTACCTTTGGATCTGTCGAGGTGGATCGAGCAGGATGAGCGGATCGAGCGGATCGAGACTCGTGCTTTGATCTTGGACTGTATCCGGTTGCCCAATCTCAGCGTCGGTGAGGACGATCTATGGAGAATGCTTGAAAATCACTGAACCACACTTATGGAATTTTCGAGAATCCTCGCTTTCTTGAAATATGTGATGCGAAAAATTGTAGGTTTAATTATGTGATCATTAACCTAGACTTTATCTCATACCTTATATTTATAATGCACTACCTTAATCCTATATGGAATATTACCATAATCTATATGGAATATTACCATAATCTATGGAATATTACCATAATCTTAGAATTATTTCCATACTCTCAGGATTATTTCCATACTCTCAGGATTATTTCCATAATCTTATATGGAAAGGATCTATGCATATACCATAAATATAATTATATCCTTATGGATAAAGAGAATAAAAATCTTGCCAATGGGAGCACATAGGGGGCCGATTTTCTTGTAGCTATGGGCCTGGATGGGCCAGCCCAGGGATCAAATGCAAGGAATAAAGATGGGCCTCAAATAAATTAATTATCTTATGTTCAGCCCATAACATAAATTAATTTATAAACATTCGATCATGCCACTAGAAAAGAATGTTGACTTACCCTTTATTACGAAGTTGAGTCGGGCTTGCACTTGAGACATTCGAATCCCGTATTTAAGATATCGAGCGTCCATTAATCATTTCTAGCAATCATTGCTTAAGCGATTAATAACCTTATTTCCTTAAGTAGTACCACTCGACCTTATTATTGTACTTGAGCTAACTCGACTGCGGGGTTTAGTACAATAAACCTTTTGAGCTCCTTAAGGGGCGTCATCATCCTAAACGGATCGGTGACTCGTCTGAGATAACTAGCGTGACATCTGAAACCTTTGCCACCACCCAGATGCGGAGAATCTTGGGTTAGAACATATAACCCTCACTCATAACAAGTCGAAGTGATGGTCGACAACTCATACTCACCTAATACCTTATCGAGGTTTAGATCGCCGTAAGTCACGAGATCTTGGTTCTTCACGGCGGTCGAAAGAAGAACTCGTCTCACTTGTGATCCTTGATACGTCGAGGCGTACCGGCATAGACAAGTAACTAAGTCAGTCACTTCTTATCTATCTGCTGCCTAAACCGACAACTCGTCCTTAAGTTGTCTCGGTGTGAAACTTTTATATCTCGTTAAGCTTGACCAATCATACGGACTTACGTGATCTTCTACACACCGTATGATCTAACATATATGAGATAAGGGGACACGGATATATGCGATCAAGTATTCAAATCGAGATAGGAGATTGTAATAGTGGTAACGGAAACATTGTATACAAGCTCAACCAAGCTGCTTTCGAGATACAAATCCAACAATCTCCCACTTATACTAAAGCAAACTTTTAGTATCAATGTGTCTTCTACTAGCTATTACAAACAACCATCACTTTGCTTCTCCCACTTATACAAAGTTTCCTTTCTAAGTGGGTGCCATCAAGCGCAATCGAGTCCTTTAACGTGTCCATCGTAGACTTTTTGCGGCGAGGCTCTTCGTGAATGGATCCGCTAGATTTTCCGTTGTATCAATCTTTTCAATCAACCGCGTCACCTCGTCTAACGATTTCTCGTATGACATGGTACTTTCTCTCTATGTGTTTGGTCGCCTTGTGGGTCCGTGGTTCCTTCGAGTTTGCCATCGCACCGAGTTATCACGATAAACTATGATACTCTTGGGCAAACCGGTACCACATCTAGATCCATGAGGTGGTTCTTGAACCATCTGCCTCATAGAAGCCTCAAAGCGGCTACATATTCGGCTTCCATGGTAGAGTCCGCAATGCATCGTTGCTTTGCACTCCGTCGGGATCGGCTCCACCTCCCAAGGTAAACACATAGCACGAGGTTGACTTTTTCTCATCACGGTCGACTTGGAAATCCAGTCAGTATAACCCAAAGGCATTAGACTATACGCATGGTAAACTAGCCTATAATCTCGAGTCCTTTTCGGTGCCGGTATATGCTTCTTCTTGATCAATGAGCTTGTCGAGGTTAGGCGATATCTAGCTACTATGCCTACCGCATAGCGATATCGGGCCTCGTGCATAGCATTGCATACATAAGACTTCCTATGGCGGAGCGTGAGGAACTTGTCTCATTTCCTCTATCTCGCTGCGGTCATATAGGTAGACTGCGTTTTGAATAAAGGAGCGCCATGTGCGAAGGTAGCAATCCTTTCTTGGCGGTGCATACTAAAACAGTAATCACGATATCAATGTAAGGCGCTGAGATAAGCTCAACATTTTCTTCTTGCGATCTCGGTAAACCTTGATCCCAAGAATGTATTGCATCTCCTAAGTCTTTCATTTGAAACGATCGGATAGTGAACTCTTTCGTCGATAACTTCCTTCGTTGTTGCCAACTAGAAGGATGTCATCTACATAAAGTGCAAGAAATACCACATCACCGTTGACATCTAACCGATACACACAACTCTGCTAGGCAACCGGTAAATCCATAGGACTTTACCACCTCGTCAAAGCGTAAGTTCCATGATCGGGAGGCGCTTAAGTCCATAAATGGACTTCTTAAGCTTCCATACTAGATGCTCTTCACCCTTTACCACATAACCTTGAGTTCTTTGCATATAGATGTCTCTACCTTCCTCAAGGTAACCATTTAGAGCGGTTTTAACATCCATTTGCCAAACCTCTAGGTTGAGTTGGCTGCTATGGCGGAAGAATTACGATGGACTTGAGCATTGCTACGGTGAAAGGTCTCATCGAAATCGATGCCCTCAATGCAGTGTACCCTTTACGCCTGACACGGCTTTGAAAGAAACCTCTCCATCGGAATCTCTCTTCCTCTTGTATATCCACTTACTACCTATGGCTTCCTTGCCGTCCGGTAGAGGTGTCTTTCATATACATCCATAGCCGTTATGGACTCGTTTCTAAGTCCATAGCGGTGTGCCATGATCTTGCATCAATATCTTGTATCGCCTCCTTGTATGTCCATGGGTCGATTATTGCATGTTCGTCTGCGGGGACTAAATCAAGATTCACCCACGAACATAAATCGCTCGGGTTGACGAACAACCCTCCCACTCTGACGAGGTTCTACAGGCACAATGGCAGCGGTGGGTGCGGATACTTGTGGTTCTCTAACACGCACAACTTCTGTGTAGGGTACCACTTATGCGGTCGGTATCTCCAAATGAAACTTCGTCCCACTTCAATTTCTTGAAGTATCGGTGTCGATCCTCCCACTAGACTCGACATCTCGTACCTTTAGCCTGTCGGTGGTGGAATACGATCATCTTCTAATTCTTGAAGAATGATTTCAACTTTGGACTTATGATTTTCATGTAGTCCTCTTCTAAGAATCGAGCATTAGTGCTAATAATGACCTTGATCCTTGGGACTATAGAATAAACCACCTTTGTTCCTCTAGGATAGCGATAAACGACTTTGCGTCGGATCTAGCCTCAACTTGTCGACCTTCTTGTTCGACACATGTGGATGGGCCCCATATCCTTATGTGGCTTAAGCGGGCTTGCGCCAAACCACAACTCGAAGGGGTCTTTTCGGTGACTTGGGCGGTACTAGATTTAGCAAGTATGCCACCGTCTCTAAGGCGTACCCCGAGCAGAAATAGGCGATGTAGCATAACTCGTCATAGATCTAACCATTTCTAAAAGAGTCCTATTTCTTAGTTCGACACACCATTTTTTGTGGTGTGCCCGGTGAAATCTTGTTGGGAGGTAATCCACACTTCACTAGATAGTCCATAAACTCGTTCTTGAGGTATTCGCCACATGATCAGACCATGATGACTTGATACTCTTACCTAACCGTCTCCACTTCCGCCTTAAACTCTTTGAATTTCTCAAAGCATTCGGACTGCGGTGAAGCGGTATATGTATCCGTACCTTGAGTGTCGTCGATGAAAGTGACAAAATACTGTACCCTCCACGAGCTTGTGTGGACATTGGTCCACACAGTCGAAATGGACTAACTCCAACATTTCTTTGGCTCTATAACCCTTCGCTTTGAAGGGTGCGGTCGACATCTTACCTTCTATCTGATTCGCGGGGCGGGAGCGGATGTGTGAGATCACCCAACGCTCCATTCTTAGCGGTCTTTGGATCCTATTTAGATTGATGTGACCTAATCTAAGATGCCGAGAGAAAAGTAGAGTCATCTTGCTAAAAAACTTTCTCTTTTAGGGTTTGATGAAGATGCAACATAGTTATAGGTATTATGTTTTGCAAAAATAGTATAAAGCGAATTATATAAAGTGCCAACACGGATAACCGTCATTTCTTATGATAGAAACACCACTATCAAAAATAACGAATATCCATGAGTAAATAATTTGAAAGCGAAACAGGTTCCATGAAAATCCGGCACATATAAAGCGTCTTTCAAAACTAAAGCTGTTGTCCCAAAACATAAAGAAACATCTCCCACTTGCAACAGCCTTGACTTTCGCGCGTTGCCCGTGGAGATGTTATCTACGCCATCAAACGAGCTCCCTTGTCGCGGGAACCCACGCAGGTGTAACAAACATGATCGATTAGCCAGTATCTACTACCCAAGAATGGGTAGAACAAGTCGCTAAACATGTTTCGTTACTAAAGCAAGCGGCGTACCTTGAGCCTTGAGCATAGGGCACTTGGCCTTCCAATGCCCGATCTTACCGCACTTGAAGCACTTGCCTTCTCCTTGGCTTCTTGAGCCTCCGTGGCAACCATGTTCTTGCTCCCATTACTCCCACTATTTCCCTTGCCTTTACCACCTTTGGCACCTTTTTCTATTTCCATTTTGCAACGAAAATTTTGGGCCCTTAGATGTGCTAGCAAGAGCATGTGCTCCTTTTCCCATAACTCCTTCCGCAACAGAACGAGATCATTAAGCAACGACTAAGTGTGAACTCGGTCTTGCTCATGATTGCATTCACGAAAGTTCTCAAAGACTTGGGCGGTGTGTTGAGGATGATATCGACCTTGGCCGCCCGTCAATACCTCCTCCCAACCGATCAAGACTATCCGTGAGATAGTCATGTGGGAGACATGTTCATGGACCGAACTTCCTTCTTCCATCTTACACGCCAAGATTTCTCTCATTGTGTGGAAGCGGATGTCGATCCGATTGCCCAAACTTACTCTCGAGACTTGACCAAATATCGATCGCGTCGCCATCGGCGATCTTTGCAGTTGCAAACCTTTGGACATCGTAGTCATCATATAGCATTTAGCCGTATTGTTTGACTTATTCCAAAGTGCCTTGACTCTCATTGCTCGTTAGTCGATCGTCGATAAGGGCATCGGGTTTAGGAGTAGTGAGAACAAACATGTGTTCTTCGATATAAGAACATATTCCATGTTTCGTTTCCACTCGATGAAATTTGGACGGATAGCGGTTTTGTGCGAGCATATTGATAATCGGTGTAAGAGACATATACGAAGCGATAATGTAAACACATAAGCATACGATCGCAAATAATTACGTAACAATAATATTGTAACCTTTTGATAAAACAATATTAATTGAAACCTCCAATCGCGAAGGAATTCCACATACGAGCCAGCGTGTGGGCGTTTACATGAACCCTCGACCAGGACTAAAATATACCTTTTAGTCGTTTAATTTCAATCCATGTCGACTTATCCTTATGACAAAATGAAATTAATGATTGGACCTTACTAGACCACATCACTATCGCATGAAGGGACTTGGCGGAAGTTGTACTTGAGGTGATGTCTAAGCATTGACCACAATTTTTTAACAATGAGAAAATGAATTCTTAGAATTGGTATACTCACTCGGACCATACCGCTTCCAATTCAAATTCTTTTGTTATCTCATTTTATATCTATCTCTAGAGAACTTATGAAAATCGCACATGCAAGCGGCGTGTGGGCGTTTACATGAAACTTCCACTTCTCGATAGATTTAAAATGTTTTATTTAGAAATCTCATCTAACAAACTTATGATAAGCAGTGCAAGCAAACCCGCGCGTGTGGGCGTTTACTCACGATCGTCTCACTTTGTTTAGAGATCAAAAAGTGGAGGTCTTGACATTTTAATTTGAAAAATTAATTTGTCGGGTTGCTTGCTTAGTCTTTTTATTCAAAAGGTTTGTCCATGCGAGATCACGTAATCTAGCATGCTTTTCTATAGAACTCAACATATAAAACATGCTCATGAAATTCTAAAATATGCTTGATAAACGCGATAAACCTAGCATGCTTACTATGCGCATCCAATTAAGTAAAACACTTAAGGTTTGTCAGCGTAATATAAACATACATAGCATGCTACTGCATAATTTAAACATCCACGACATGCATATGAAAGATAAAACTAAAATAAAAGCGTTCATCGCGGCCCGATCGTGAAACACTGCATTTAAATCTAATCTATTACATAGATTTACAAAGTGCAATTAAACTTGACAGGCCTCGCGTGCAGAACGGACGGAAAATCGGAAAAAGCGGGTGCGGGCACGGTCGGCCCGATGCTAGGCGGCGTTAGGCGAGAGCCCACCGCAGCGCCCGCTCTTCGTGCGCCCGCGCCAGCGTTCCTCGCGGGCTACCTCGCGGTCGCTAATGCGACCGCGACCCGTCGGCTGCGCGTCGCCGCCACGCCCGAGCGCGAACATCTGCCGAAGGCGTCGTCACCCGTGACGAAACTTCGTGACCGCGAGTCTGCCGCGGCGCGGGTTTCTCGCGTGCGACAGCGCCCGTCGCCCGCTAGCTCGCTCGCTCGCTTGCTTCACGGCCGTATCTCGCGATCGCTCGATCGCTCGATTGCTGCGTGGCGCCAGGATCTCGTCTGTGACAACGCGCGCATCGCCGCCAGCGCGCCTCGCGATCGCCCTCGCGACCGCGAGGCTCGCCGCGAATCTGAGTCGAGGGGCTGCCGGTGACTGTTTTTCCCATCGTTTGTTCTTCGTTCTTTCGTCTTACGTTCTTCTTTACGGATAAGATTTACATAATAAAATCTAATCTAACCACGGATTTTCTCATGGTGAAAACAACAACATCCGACAAAAAAAATAAGCGAGCCACGATGAGCAGCGGATCCACAATTAAATAAGCGCACGTAATAATCAAACTTGAATTAATCCAGCGAGCGAAGATTACGAACCAGGGCTCGATACCAATGTAAGGAAAAACTTTGTTAAC
This sequence comes from Salvia rosmarinus, assembly GCA_036937905.1. NCBI lineage: Eukaryota > Viridiplantae > Streptophyta > Magnoliopsida > Lamiales > Lamiaceae > Salvia > Salvia rosmarinus. The sequence goes on along the minus strand of CM072818.1, from coordinate 37,566,601 downwards.
CCTGCCCGAGGATCCATCTTGGGTGTTTAATTCACCATACATTGATTATAAACCTAGCATGCGTCTATATAATTAATTGCAACACGTAGGGGTTTTCTCGTGTTTACCTTTGGATGCATCGAGGTGGATCGAGCAGGATGAGCGGATCGAGCGGATCGAGACTCGTGCTTTGATCTTACGGATCGTATCCGGTTGCCCAATCTCCAGCGTCGGTGAGGACGATCTATGGAGAATGCTTGGAAAATCACCCACCACACTTATGGAATTTTAGAGAATCCTCACACTCTTCAAATATGTGATGCACGAAAATTGTAGGTTTAATTATGTGATCATTAACCTAGACTTTATCTCATACCTTATATTTATAATGCACTACCTTAATCATATGGAATATTACCATAATCTATATGGAATATTACCATAATCTATATGGAATATTACCATAATCTTAGGATTATTTCCATACTCTCGGGATTATTTCCATACTCTCGGGATTATTTCCATAATCTTATATGGAAAGGATCTATGCATATACCATAAATATAATTATATCCTTATGGATAAAGAGAATAAAAATCTTGCCAATTGGAGCACATAGGGGCGATTTTCTTGTAGCTATGGGCTGGATGGGCCAGCCGAGGATCGAATGAAAGGAATAAAGATGGGCCTCAAATAAATTAATTATCTTATGTTGACCGAACATAAATTAATTTATAAACATTCGATCATGCCACTAGAGAAAGAATGTTGACTTACCCCTTTATTACAGAAGTTGAGTCGGGCTTGCACTTGAACATTCTGAATCCCGTATTTAAGATATCGAGCGTCCATTAATCATTTCTAGCAATCGATTGCTTAAGCGATTAATAACCTTATTTCCTTAAGTAGTACCACTCGACCTTATTATTGTACTTGAGCTAACTCGACTGCGGGGTTTAGTACAATAAACCTTTTGAGCTCCTTAAGGGGCGTCATCATCCTAGCGGATACGGTGACTCGTCTGAGATAACTAGCGTGACATCTGAAACCTTGCCACCACCCAGATGCGGAGAATCTTGGGTTAGAACATATAACCCTCACTCATAACAAGTCAAAGTGATGGTCGACAACTCATACTCACCTAATACCTTATCGAGGTTTAGATCATCGTAAGTCACCGAGATCTTGGTTCTTCACGACGGTCGAAAAGAAGAACTCATCTCATTGTGATCCTTCATACGTCGAGGCGTGCCGGCATAGACAAGTAACTAAGTCAGTCACTTCTTATCTATCTGCAGACTAAGCCGACAACTCGTCCTTAAGTTGTCTCGGTGTGAAACTTTTATATCTCATTAAGCTTGACCAATCATACGGACTTACGTGATCTTCTACACATTGTATGATCTAACTTATATATGAGATAAGGGGACACGATATATGCAATCAAGTATTGAAATCGGATAGGAGATTGTAATAGTGGTAGCGAAACATTGTATACAAGCTCAACCAAGCGCTTCGATTATACAAATCCAACACCCGATTGTTGAGAATGGGGTGGGAGAGACTCTGATGAGCTGCTGCAACTAGAGGAGGTGAAAACGAGGAAGAGTGGGCAAATGAAGTGAATAGCATGCAGCGCCCACTCTGGAGGTGATAGAACTACCCAAACACGTGCGGGAGGATGAAGAGAGGATGGAGAAAGAGTGCGGCTTGAAGATACTCGAATGCCAAAACCCGCTCTGGAAGTGATTACCTTGCCTCAACAATTAGATCACGGGATCCCGAAGAGGACAAATCGAGGACAAAGGTTGAGGTAACATCAATTATTGTCAACATCCTAATTCACCAAAATCTTGTTCTTTGGGAGTTGAAATTATTTATTTTATTTTGGAGAATAGGATGTTCGACTTGAGCTTAAATTGTGCATTACTTGTTTTCTTTCTTGTCCTCTGTTCTTGTATGGTTCATCTTGATGCTTTGGCGAGATGGTATTCCTGCGGTGAAGGACTATGGATAGTCCATTGTCAACCGGATCGTCGGGCTCCTGACGTTAAAGCGAAATCTTCGCGTGGGAGTTGACCCACGGATTTTATTTCTTTTCTTTCTTTCTCTTTTGCTTGTTTTGTTGTTCTTTGATCATCTGTTGCCTTTGTGTTAGTTTTGCTTTAATTTGGGAAGAAATGTTTGCGTATTTTCATCAGCGGTGAGATGAAGCTGTGATGCTCCAACTCTGCAGCTCACATTCGTCGATTATCAGGGAAGTATCATCCTCTATGGTCATTTTGAGCTTTTGATGTTTTGAGCACCTTGGGCGGTGCTCGATTTAAAATAATGGGGATGTTTACTTAGTTTTGTGTGCGTTTTCATATATATTTTATTATGATTAATGTTGTGCCCTTGTGCTTATTTTGATTGTTTGGACTTAAGTTTGTATCTATCTGCGAATAAGTTAGGATTTTGATTTGTGCAAGCGAACTACGTGGTATTGATCGGACCTTGATGTATTTCTCGTTTATCTTGATGTCATGTGATTAAAGTGCGATGTGAATTGACGGGTTGTGTGAATTGATTTTAAATCGGTGGTTATTGGCGTGATTTGTCCGGCTAATGCTAGGGGAGTGTTAACGTGGTTGTTACCTATATACTCGTTTCAAATAAAAAAAAGAAAAAGAAAATATGTGTGAAAAAGAAAATAAGGAGAATTAAAACTCGATGTTGTTGAGATTGTATAAATGGAGGATGGGATTATGTCCTCTTTCTCGTAAATTGAGAAATGGACATGGGAAACCACGTTAGGAGACACGAGTTCATCGAGAATTCACCTTTCGAAAATTGTTCCAAAATCTGTTAATTCCTTCTCTGTTATCAAAGGAAGCTTGTTGCTAAAGGTAACCATTTTAGTTAATTCAACTCTAGCGGAGAGTTGGGTCTGAGCAAAAATAACTTACTTGTTTATTTGATATTTTCGCTATGTTAGATTTGTTTCATATTAACTTTGATTATGTATTCATCATGTTTGGGGGAATTGCAAAAAGAGGTTTGATTGATTAGATTAAGAGTGAAGTTGCATGAATTATCTTCTCTATTCTTATTAGTATAGACTTTGCTTGAGGACAAGCAAATGAATAAGTGTGGGGGAGTTTTTTAGAATGATTTTGTGATGATTCTTGATATTTTTTTACATGTCATTTTCTATGGTTTGTCCTATTTATGCCGTTGGTTCGATTAATATTTATCGATTCGGACTTACTTAGCTCGTTTCGATGTTTTGTAGGAAAACGGAAAATAGGATGAATTGATCCGCCAAGAATCAAATATATTGAAGAGCATTTCGACAGAGTTCGTGGCAAAAACCGTGCGTAAATCGAGTTCGAGACGAAGGAGAAGCGAGGTCGAGCGACCAAAGTCGCGCCTGGGCACCCGTCGCATGGCACGCACCAGCGCCCGTCGCACGCCGCCCGCCGGCTCACTCCGAACGTCTTGGCCAATTTCCCTCGCGCTCGAGTGAGTCGCGCTCCCTCCGTGCCCGCTCGCCCGGCGCCTCGCCCGCTCCGTGCCTCGCCCGCCAGCATCGCCGCCGCCTCGCCCGCACCCGCCCGGCGCCCGCTGCGCAGCGCCCAACGCTTGCCGTCTCGGCCCCGCTCCCGCCTACCCTTCAGCACGCCACGCCCGTTGGCACCGTCCGTGCTGCGTCCACGCCTCGCCACGCTTCTCGCCCGCCCACCCGCCGCGCGCGTTCGCCTCCAGTAGCGCGCTTTCGCGCCAACTCGGGCGTTCTCGTGTGAGACAGAATCCTTCTCCCAGCCAGCGTTCAACCTGAGCCAGCGTTCACATTCTTTACAGAATGATTTCCTCTGCCGGCGTTCATCCACAGCTGGCGTTCATATTCAAGGCAGAATGAATTTTGAACATGCGTTCATTTTGAACGCCGGCTCACTTTCATTTATTATATATATACGCGTTTAGGTCTCTGCTCTAAGTTCTTATTTTAATTTGGGCACGCAGCCGCAGCGCCTCTCGCCATTTCCTGTTCACCATGGATTCTTGAGGAGCTCTACAACAGATCGAGATAGACAGATAATTTCTAGTTTTAATTCTTGTCTTCAGTTTTATCATTGACTATTTAGTTTATCAGTTTATGCTTTGGGATTTCTCAGTTTTATTGGATTCAATTCATAGTGACAGTGGATTGTGTTCATGTTGCTTTAATCTATCTTGCTTCGTTTAATTCATATTCTTGGAGAATGATTGATGATTATGATTTTATTTGCAATTAGATTTAGATTGAGGATTGACAAACCCTATGAATAATATGATTGCATATGCTTTTATTTACCTTTGATTTATCATGCTTTCATAGTTCAACTAGGGATTGACAACCCCCAGTTTAGATTTAACGCTTTATTAGTTTAGCTGGGATTGACAACCCCGACTTAGGATCATTGTTTATTTTCCGTATTTCATTCTTGCATGTTCAACCCTCGTTGGTATTAGAATGTTTAGGTTTTAATTGCTTTCTGTGCGCGACACGAAAATCGCCCTGTTAAGTTTTCCTTGAGAGACGACTCGTGTTAACTTATCACGCTACAATTACCTCGTACGATTGCGAGTGAATTTGAGTGTGTTTTTAGCTCGATCACGCGCGACAAACGCGCGCATCCCTTGCGAACGCGAAGTCGCCTGTGAACCGCCGAGAAAAACGCGCCCAACAAGCCCAGGCTGCAGAGCCGTATGCCGCCCTACCCGCCGAGAAACGCGCGCAGCAGCCGAGGGGCGTGTTGCAAGCACCGAGCACACCACGCGTGCCGTCGCCGCGCGCCGCGCCGCCGTCGTCTGTAATACCCCGTCTTTTCTAAGCTTCGCATTTTTGCATAGCACGTTTTGAGAAAAGGTTAAAGGTTAACTTTTGTTTCGGTGATCGACCGTCACGAAACCTCGAGCGTTGTGAAGAGTGTGTTATGACAAATTCATAGACACTAAGTATGCGAGTTTTCGACCACCCATGAAGGTTTGGCACTCATGAAGTTATCGAAAAACCGGACTTTTCATTGGTCTTTTAAAGCATATCTTGTTTATAGTCATTGTGTCCGGTATTTTATTTCGTGTCCATGGGTACCAAGTTTGCTAAATTTGGAGTCCGTTTGCAAAAGTTATGTCGCTTTTGCGTTTTGAAAAAGGGCGCTTAGCAAGCATGTGTACACCCACCTTTTCCTATAAATAGGAGGCTAGGGCCTTCATTTTCAACGTTCATTTCCTTCGTCTCTTTGTTTACGGAAGAGTGAGCAGCTCAGTGCTGCGAAAGTTGGATGAGTGGGGATCGAGCCGGGAGGCTCGGTGGCGCCATTCATTGCCTTGCCGAGCCACCACCGCGATCAACCACCCCGGGCAGCCCGTTTTCTATTTTGTCCTTTTCTTGTTTTGATTCCGTCTTTTAGTAGATCGTATAGCATAGAACTCGGGATTCTAAAGGGACGAGGCGGAAAAGGCGGAGGTCGACCAATTTGGCGACAAAGGGCCATGAATCGCCGCCGTCGCCGTGCCTTGTTGGCCGCGATTTGGTGGCCGACAGACACCTTGGCTATGGGTCCTTTAGGTTTTGAGTTAGGGCTATGCATTCCACTAAAGTACCGATTCCGTTTTTACATTTTCGCGTTTACATGCCGGGATGTTTTCCGTTGCTTGAGTTTTCTAAAGGAAGTACATGCCGGGTTATCCATTTTCAACGTGGTTGTCATTCCATGTTCTTAGTTATGCATATTGCTTATGTTTCCATTTTCATGCATCGATTTTGATGGTTTATCCTAGATCGAGGATAGGCATCAATTTTGAAACTTCTTGTTGCTAAGATTTGAGTCAACTTGCATGCATGCATATTTTGAAAGTACCCTATTATAGGTCTTGATGCCTGAATATATTTCCTTACGCATCGAGTTGATTTGAAAACCGGAGAGTGCCAAATATGGGTTCGAAAAGTCAAAACCCTAATTTTGCTACGATCGTTGTTTGGATCACGTTGTTGCTTTGCTTTGTGGAAGTGACCCCAAAAGTTGTTTAGTCTTGTTACGGTACCTACCGGTCGCGATCGGTGAAGTCGTCGGATCCGTAGATATCTCCTGTTGGCGTTTTTATGCTGCTCAGTTGGGTTATATATGCTTATTTTGAGTTATTTACTACGATATTTCAAAATAAAACATATGCGCCGTAAAATATTTTTGTGAAATTATTATCGTTCTCGATCAGAGATATGGTTCTATCATGGTTGTGCACGGATCTCTATTCGGTGGGTTGATCACCATCTTGAGTATTGATCGTGAGGATAGACCCCAACACGTGGTTATGGTTACGAAGGGATGAACCACTAAGTCCACACGAAATGGTAATGAGGTGGTTATGGTTACGATGGGGATTTGACCCGAAGTCCACACCGAGTTAGCCGGTGGATATGTTCCGGCCGAATGAATGACATGTGATAGGCTTGTGGGATACGTTAGAGCCGTGGTTCATGGTTCTATGATGGGAGTAACATAATAACGGATCATGTATCGAAAATGGAAAATCTATTTTGCTTACTTAGAAGTGGATTCGTTTTAAAACCTTCTAAGGTAAGTGCTCTAAACACGGCATCATGATTCTTTTGATTTATGATAAAACCCGGTGAGTGCGCTAGTACTCACCCCAAACTCTTTTTCAAATCTTTTCACGAGATGGAGGAGGGTTTGGACGGGCGGCGAGGGGTGGGCTGCGGGTTCTTCATGCTATGCTTCCGCGATGTTGTGTTATATCGTACTACGATATTGATGTATTCTAGTCCCTTATTTGCTTTACGATTGGGAACAAGATTTGTTATGTTATTCTGCGTGAGTCTCGATATGAGCATGCTATGCGGTTGACCGGTCTAGTTGACGAGGATGTAATGCTATTTTGCTTTCTTGCATTACTTATAATAAACCAAGATCATGTTTTACGAGGTTATGATATCGATATTATTACATTGGTGGATTGTTTGTGCACCTCCCCTTCGGGATATGTCCTAGTTATAGAGGAGATGCTGCCCGATTTCATGGTCACATCTTCTTATCGTGTATATTATATGTATCCCTTCTTCCCCGCTTCTTAACCCTCACCCCTAATCACACCCCGGCATCCGTGCCTTCCCTCGGGAATTGAGGCGTGACACCTTGGTATCAGAGCAGTGTTCTTGGCCCTTACATCTATCTTTGTTATTTGATACCAGCTTGGTATCAGAGCAATGTTCTTGGCATCTAGTTTTCATAATTGTTTGATATCAAAGCAGTTTATTTGCTTTATATCATGCATGTTCTTGAAATTGAGTGTTTAGAACTTGTCCTTCTAAACTGTTTATCAGGTACAGCTACCCTCAGCTCACCGTCAGTCCGCCTCCTTTCAAAAAGGGGATGAGGTATGTGTTTATTTGCTGATGCTTTATGTGGTTACGTGATGCTTGATGTGATCTTGGTTTCATGTGTTTTGGCCTGGTAAGAGTTTACGTGATGTAAACGTGATGTGGATGTTGAGGTGAGATGGATGTGGTATGGTTGGGTGTTGATGTGGATGTGGAAATGATTTGTCGATGGGACGAGAAGGGCTATCTGTTGTGATGTGAAAATCGTTTATATGATATGATGTGATTAATGTGATCACGTATGGTTGATGTAAGTCATGTGTTTACATAGCAATGTATTGTTGATTGAAAATCTTGTTTATTTTGATAAACCGGTGCTTGTAAGTGAATCAGTATTTGCTTACGTGGTTATTATGATAAATATCGATATTGATATTGATATGTGTTGAAATGAACATGTGTTTGAGACATGATTACCCGGATATTTGGGCGAAAAAGGAAGCGTGAATATTTGTTGTTATGTTGATAAACTAACATGTAGGTTTATGGATATTGATGGCCCGGACAACGTTGGTTAAGATCCCACAGGATGGATGAGCGGATCTGTAAATTCGGGGAATGTACCGGGAATGTCCATGAGCCGTTAGGAGTATTTACGGGGAGATTTGTTGGATTTTGGAGAAAGATGCGGAGCGGTGGGAAAGTATCGTAGTATGAGGCTTACTATCGGTTGTGAGAGAGGTTTGCAGAGCGGTGGGCAACCGTGGGCGAAAGCGAGGATACGTGATGTTCGAGACGGGATCCTATCACCGGGCACCTTACCTTGGATTTCACCGAGTTCGCTGCTCGAGTATGGAGCGGTGAACCGATCATCGAGTATACCATCGAGGAGGATGTGATAGCAAGGCATGTTAGAGGACCGATCCGTTGATGATAGGGATGATGTTCCCAAGAGCCTTTGGGAGGCGACCATCGCTGAACGATCACCGTGCATCGAGGATACACGGTCACTACACCTCCATCTGATCCTCACTTTCAGACGGACCGAGGAGCGATTTTGAGGCGAAACCTCCGGGCGAGAGATTGTCCATCCGACGATGGCGGGAAAGAGGCCGGGATCGAATTTTCAGGCCACCGAATCAGGTTGGCATCCAGGAAGGAGACTCGAGGAGAGGAAGGCCGGATGAGAATGAGGAGGACGGTGAGGACTCGAGAGGACCCGTAATCCGGATAGCCGATGACTACGATGAGGTTGGGCATGTTGAGGAAGGCAAGCGCCGAGAAAGGGACTCGAGCGACTTTCACGACACTCAAGCAATCGAGCACGCTTGGATGGGATCATACCCACGAGAGGCTTGCTTGATGCGGATCGCTTTTAAGCGGCGGCCAATTCAAGCCACGATAGGAAGGAAGAGAGGGCGAGGAGGCGTAATTGAACCGGCTGGGACGAGCGGAGAATAGTGGATGGATATGGAGGACAAAGATCTAGGTAGTCGGTGTGTGCGGTGGCGATCATGATCTGCTAGAAGCATGGACGAGCGGCATCTTTGTGATGGCGGGTCGATTCTTTTGCTCATATCTCGACCTTTTTGGTGACATACCTTGATCTTGTATTTTGTGATCCTTCATGGACACTTTGAATATTCTTGATACTAACATCTGCCTGTGAGAATGTTTATGTTTGATGCTTATATGTGATATGAGCTATGCCATGATGATATATGATCTATGTGATGTGTGATGATAATGTTATGTGAAATGCATAGCGATGATATGTTGATGGATTGCATGATTATATGTGATCGTGCGTGATATGTGTATATGTGATGATATGTGATATGGGTGATGATATATGTTGTGCGATGATGCAGGTTATCTATGCGGCGTTTCTAATGTTTCAAACGTCGATGCGAATACCGAGAACAAGGAACCGGAGAAACAATAACGTGGAAGAAGCCCAAGAACCACCTTTGGTTCAGCCGACATGCGATCGAGAGTTTTCGTGGCGAAATCCCCACGTTCGACGGTCTCGGCAAACCGATCGGCCGAGAACTGGATCGATCCACCGAAGTATCTTGAATACATCGGTGCGAAGAAGCGAAAAAGCTGAATGCGCGATCTTTCGGCTAACCGATGAGGCGATTTACGGTGGGAATCCGTGAGAAGGACTCTAACACCAAGGCGGTGGGCAAGGTATCGTGGGAAGATTTCAAGGAAGAACTCATGGAAAATGCGTGCCGGCGTTCTGAGCGAGAGAAAGCAAAACGAGTTACGGAATCTTCGTCGAGGAGAAGGGCGGTCACCGAAATGCGATCGCTCGTTCAATCGTACATCACGTTATGCTACGTGCACGGTTGTACACCGAGGCCGCCAGGCGAGTGTTCGAGAGAGGACTCGGGCCGAGATCGAATTTCGCTCGTCGGTCAGGAGATCGAGCGTATCGCGATCCTTGAACAGGCGTTAAACATTGAGTCGATGTTGCCCGGGAAAGAACAATGCCACCCGTCGGCCGACTAACGGAGGAAGAGTAAGAGAAATGGGAAGATCGAGGAAAGCGATCGGTGTTCGAGGGAACCAGAGCGGTCGATGATTCCAAGGAATCAAAGGCATTCAGTGAGAGAAAGCGACCTTGGGAAGGAATTTCCAACCCATGCGACGGTGTGGAAAACCTTGTGCAAATGCGAAGGAATCATTTCGGCGAGTGCGGCAAAGGTAGCACCGAGTGCTATCGTTGTAAGAAATCTGGACATTACGCTCGAGATTGTCCGTTAGGAGGGCGACAATGCGGTAGCCGATGGCGATCATCCCGCTCATGAGCGGTCGAGCTCCGCCGAGGGCGAACAACGGAGCGGAGGTCACCCTAGGCCAAGAAACCAAAGGTCACCGCAGCAAGCAAGGGTGTCGCCTTGAATCGGCAGCAGCGGCTTAAACTCCGGAAATCTTGCGGTATAATCCATATGAGTGATATACCCGTTTCGCTTTGTTTGATCTGAGAGCCTCACATTCTTTCGTTTCGAGAATCGCGTGTGAGAGGTTGGGTTTGGTACCGAAATCACAGAGTACCACAAAATTAGCATCCGTCGAGGAAGTGCTAAAGCAAAAGAGATTTGCGAAACCGGAGGTAGAAATCGTGAGCGAAGGTCCTTGTCGATTGCATGTCATCGAATGGAAGATTTCGATGTCATCTTTGTCATGGATTGGTTGGAAAAGCACATGGCAACTATCGTTGTCTCGAGAGAAATTTGCTTTTCGAACAGCCGAAGGAGTGGAAGTTTGTTTCCACGGCATAAGGATGGGTGTTTGCATGCGATGATCTCGGACCGGCGGCGGTGAGGATGATCGGGAAGGGAAGGCATCAAACTTTCTTGGTAAGTTTGACGAGCACGCGATAAGCGCAAACGATTGCAAGAGGAGCGATGGTGTGTGAATATCCGGACGTGTTTCCCGAGGACTTGCAGGGTTTACCGCTGATGACAAGTGGAATTCACTATTGATGCGGAACCGGAGCGGCACCAATATCAAAGGCACCATCTGAATGGCACCTAAGGAATTGCAAGCTGAAAGCACGCTGCAGGAGGCTGTTGGATCTAGGTTTTATCCGACCTCTGATGTCACCGTGGGGGCGCTTGATTCTATTCGTCGAGAAGAAGGATGGGTCGATGCGGATGTGCATTGACTACGAGAGTGAATAAGTTGATGATCAAGAGCAGATATCCTCTTCCAAGGATCGACGATCTGTTTGACCAGCTCGAGGGGTGAGTGTCTTCTCTAAGATCGATTTGAGGTCAGGCTACCATCAGCTGAAGGTCGGGAAGGAGGGCGTTGCGAAGACCGCGTTCAGAACGAGGTATGGGCACTACGAGTTCATCGTGATGCCGTTTGGTTTGACCAATGCGCCAGCGGTCTTCATGGATCTGATGAATCGAGTTTTCCATCAGTATTTGGATAGTTTCGTCTTGGTTTTATCGATGATATTTTCATCTATTGCAAGAATGCGAGTTGCATAGAGAACACCTCCGTGCTGCTACGGAAGCGTTCTGACGGAGAGGTTGTATGCAGTATGGTAAGTGCGAGTTTTGGCTCAAAGAAGTGATGTTCCTTGGACACATCGTGTCGTGAAGGAATCAAAGTCGACCAGTGAAGGTTGAAGCGGTAAATAGCTGGAAGGTTCCGACTAATGCTAATGAGGTTGAAGCTTTCTAAGCTTGGCGGATATTATAGACGTTTCATGAAGGGTTTTCAAAGTTGGCAAGGCCGATGGCGCTGTGACTCGTGAAATGAATCAAGTTTTCATGGTCCGAAGCTTGTGAAGCAAGTTTCGAGAGTTAAAGAAGAAGCTAACAACCTGTAATATCCCGAAGAATTAAAGGCCTAATTACGATATTTAAAATTCGTAAATTAGGGTTTTGCCGAAATAATTGAATTAGTAAATTATCGAATAATGATTTCGATTAATTATGAGATGATGAATTCCTATTCTATATTCACTAAGGATTGTGAATTAAGGAATATAAATATATAAAGTGTTTCGGCAGTAGTATTTTAACGTCGATTGAATATCGATAGTTAAAATTTCGTAAAATTTTCTAAGTGACGAAGCTTAGAATTAAATTCCATTATTAATGGAATGATTTAATAAAGTGATTACGACTTTATTACGACCTTTTTGAGATAGGTCGATAATTAACGTTTTGAGACGTTTCAAACGTTAACGTTTAGAGATAAATAGAAACATGAGTTTAATGATCAAGGAATTATAGTATTTAAATTCCTATGATTATTATATGTAATTAGAGTATTATTTAGCATTAAGATAATGCTAGAACATTAAGGATTAATTATTGGACAAGTTTAGAATTTTCGAAAACCCTGATTCGAAAATTAGGGTTTTCTCATATGAAATGTTACTAATAATTTTTCCTATGATATAATTTATCATCTAAAACATATATTATGATATATATACATAAATAGCATGAAAATAAAATAAGTCTTACTTGTGAAGTGAAGAAGGCGTGACTTATGGTTTATGCACACCATAAGTTACGTAAGTTTTTTTGTATGAATTGTAATGTTGTGTTTTAATGAATCAAGTAAGATTCTCTCTACACACATAACCAAGTTTTTAATGAAAGGAATTAAATGGGTGTTTGGACTTGAAATAGGCGTGTAAAGTGAGAAAATTGAGGAAATAAGGTTTGTTGGAACTCTTCTTTGAATTGACTTCCTTGTAGTTAATGGGGGTGATGTCTTGCTTTTGATAAAGTATAAGATATTTATTTTGTTTATTTCAAAATAATTGTAAGAAGCATTTACTTATGTGACATAGGCAAAGAAGAAAAAAAATTAAGATTTCTCCTTTTGCACAAGAGAGTGCCGACGGCACATGTAACACCAGTGGGATCAAATTGTTTTGTTCAAGGTGCTTTAACTTGGTGTAAGAGATATTTACTACATGATGTAATAAAATTGATGAGTCACAAATAGATTAAAAGGCTTGAGATACTTTGTGATTAAGGAAGCGAGAGAGAGATTGAAGTCAATATTCATTCATTTTACATAAGTTAAAATATCAACTAAACAAACACACTTATCTCTCCCTTTTCTTAAAACTACCGTGAGCATTTCAAGAGGAAGGCCTTGAGTGTTCTTGCCTTTCAATCACCAAAACCTTGGTACTAAAGCCTTGCACATTAAATCGACACCGTTAAAAAGGTTAGGTTTTTAACAAGCTTCGATTATACTCTATAATCTTAATTATCCAATGGTTTGATTTTATGATATAAGCATGATTCTTAATTTAGAAATAATGCTAGCATGTGTGTTGTTTACTAATGATGTGTAACTTGATGAACTAGAAACATATATGATGATTTAAATCAAAGGCTAAGTATATTATGATTTTTCTATAGAGATCGAAAAATGCATAAGTTAATTTTATAATGGAATTATGCTATATGATAGCGAGGAACCCATTATGATTTATTGGGAATTTTAAAAATCCTATGCTATATGTTTGGAGGTGACGAAAATGATGAAGAAATGCTAAGTTAATGTACAATTTTAATTTAAGAAATGTTATAGCATATTGATGATCTATGACATTAGTTATGTATTATATGAATTTGCTAGAAATTTTGAAGATTGATTGCTCAATTTGCTCAAAATGGCCGAGAGCTTCATGTTTTGATTTAGACATGATTTGGTTGTTTTTAGATTAATGTAATGATGAAATGTTGCTACACTATAGTGTATAAGCGTAGTGTAATTTAATTGGAATTTTATAAAAATGTTGGGTATTAATATTGGAGGAACCGAAACCTTTGAACAAGGAATCCTTGATGAAAAAAATGAAATATGTTGATCTATATGTTATAATCATGTTATAGATCAATGTTGGGGCCTTGTATAAATTAATTAGAATTTTAGAAAATTATTGGACAATTTTTGGTATAAATGCCGTGACCTATGAAATAAAATAGGTGATGCCCAAATTTTTCTATAGTTAATTTTAATACATATGAGTGATACTATGATAAAATAGTACACTATATGAATTTAGAAGAATTTTTGGAAGAAGATTGAAAATCAAAAGCTTTAAACCGTGAGCTTGATTAAATATATTAAGGATTTTAAATCCTTAATATCAAGAAAAATAATACATTATATGTCTAGAAATTATTTTAGACATATTAAGAATTTATGGAATTTTATAAACATAGAATACTATGTTTATGTCGAAACGTTATATTAAATAACGTTAGAAATGAAAAATAATGTTAAATAAATAAGTTGATTAATATTTAAGAAAATATTAATAAAGTTTATCGATTTGCGTGAAAATCGAAATTAAGGCTTTATGAAAGAAATCGATTGAAAGTCGATTTATATGGAAATTAGATATTAAAATATGATTTATTAATGAGTTTATAAAGAAAAGTCAAAATTGTTGACTTTTGAAATTAACGTATGAAATACGTTCGATAAATACGCTAATACATGTAAAACGTATTAAGTTTATAAGAAAGTCTCACAGGTGAAAAGATTTCATAATTGAAATCTTTGTATCGAAAGACGTGAGGATACGTTGAACGTTTAACCTAAAAGGTTAAAAAGAAATAGTTGAACATATCTCGAAGTACGAGAAATGTTTAGTTAAGATACGCGATTGAACGGCGTATTGAATTCATTAAGGAATTCAATTTATATTAGTATACGTTATCAAAGTTTATTTTAAACTTTGAAAATCTCGAAAAACGTGACCAAAGTACTAAAATCGTTTTACGTAAAGGTGAGACGCGATGCGATCGTTGGCGTAAAAGAAAACGAATTAAGAAAGCTTACGTACCAGGTGGGCTTTTCTTTTCTTATCCTTAAGGATAAAATGCTTTATTTATGATGCCTTCTTCGAAAAGAAAAGTAATTATTCATGATGCTCTCTTTTGAGAAATGATTATGAAATGATGATGAAATTACCTGCCCAAAATGTTTATGTTTTATGTATGTATCCTATCCATTAATGAATGAATGATGAATGTTGTTGGGTCGCTCCCAACTTATGAATGAAATCGATATCGGATCATATGCGGAAGCTTATACAGCTAGGATTAACGTGTACACCTAATGGTGATTGTGTCTTTGTAAGGACAATTCACGGCGGTCACAATGACGTGAGGAGGCCTCGCTTCTACGGCGTAAATGTTAATGTTATGATGAAATGAAGGGATATGGATCATACATACAAGAAAAATGTCTGTGAGGCACGAATGTTTATGAAAATGATGAAAAAGTTTAGTAAGCTCAAGGCCTTTTAATCAAAACCCTTGTGTCTTACCATGATGGGGCAGAGTAATTAAAAGATGATAAAATGTTTTTGGCATAAGTCCACTGAGTGCATTATTTGTACTCACCACGCATATTTGTTTTAAATGTGCGATTGAGCCGTGATGCGATGGGCGGTGTTGAGCAATAGGAAGGTTGTCATTGAAAGTTATACCTTGATAGTACATCGTCATATGTACATATCACATGTTTTTCACGCAAGAACATAAGTTATGTAGTAAAGTCCAAAACATGCTTGATTTACGTATTACAGTTTATTGATAAAAGTCTTTATGTTTATTTATTCATGTTTAGAGTAATAATCCTACTAAATCGTACTTAGGATTTAGGGCATTACAACCGCTCGAGTGTTAGCCGTGCGGAAGGAAACAATGGGTTTGTGGTCTACACCGATGCATCCAAGCTTGGTTTAGGTTGTGTTCTTATGCGAGCAGGAAGGTTATAGCTTCGCGCCTCGTCGATTGAAACCACACGAGTTGAGCTACCCAACTCACGATCCGGAGTTAGCGGCGATCGTTCATGCGTTGAAGATTTGGAGGCACTATCTCTATGGAGTTAAGTGTGAGATCTTCACGGATCACAAGAGCCTCAAGTATTTCTTTGAACAAAAGAGTGAACATGAAGCAAAGGAGATGGCTAGAGTTGGTGAAGGATTATGATTGCTCTATCGGTTATCACCTGGAAAGCGATGTTGTAGCAGATGCCCTCGATCGCAAGTCGAGGCGAGTTGGGATATCTTCTCACAAGAGAAAGAGCTGTTCGAGATTTCGAGAAGCTCGACTGAAGTGATTTACCCGTCGGAATCGGTCAAGGATTCATCGCAGCTTTGACAAACGAACCGGGCTGAGAGAAGCCATCGTGAGTCTTGGCGAGACGCAATTCTGGAGAAGATGCGTTTGAAAGCAAGGCTAGAAGATAGCAAGGGTTTCACGCGAAGGACAACGCTACTATTCCGAGGAAGGTTATGTGTGCCACTCGATAGGGAATTGAGAGATAAAATCATGAGTGAAGCTCATGAGGCACCGTATCTGACTCATCCAGAAGCACCAAAATGTCTGAGACCTTAAAAGGAACTTTTGGTGGGAAGGGATGAAAAAGCGATGTAGCCGCGTTTGTGGAACGTTGTTTGGCTTGTCGCCAGTGAAAGCCGTACACCAACGCCCGTCGGGTTTGTTGCAACCGCTACCAATCCCAGTGGAAATGGGATCATATCGGTATGGATTTTATGGTGAGTTTTCCAAGGTCGTGAGAGGAAACACCGCTATATGGGTTGTCGTCGATGGTAGACGAAGTAAGTTCATTTCTTACCGATTCGGATGGCGTCGGGTTAGATAAGCTTGCTCGACTTTACGTCGAGAAATAAATGCGGTTACATGGTATGCGGTATCGATTCGTCGATCGTGACCCGAGGTTCACGTCGAGGTTTTGGAGAGTCTGCGAGGAAGCAATGGGGACCAAGCTGGATCTTAGTACATCATTCCATCCTCAAACGGACGGTCAGTCGGAAAGGACGATTCAGGTTTTGGAAGACATGCTGCGGCGATCGTGGCGATAGAGGAGGAAATTGGGAAGAGATACTACCTTTGGTGGAGTTTGCCTATAACAACAGTTATCGAGCCACCATAGAATGGCTCCTATGAAGCGTTGTACGGAAGGAAGTGTCGATCGCCACTTTATTGGGACGAAGCGGGCGAGAGGAAGATGTTAGGACCAGAGATGGTTCAGCAGACGGTCGAGGTTATCGATCAGATCAAGCGAAGGATCGAGGAAGCTCGGGGCGAGTAAGTCCTATGCGAGACAAGCGTCGCATGGATCTTGATTCATGATCGGAGATCGCGTTTTCATAAGGTTTCCCCAGCGAGAGGAGTCGTTCGTTTTGGAAGCGAGGTAAGTTACGACCGAGGTTCGTTGGACCTTCAAGTTCTTGAGAGAATAGGCCCGTTGCTATAGGTTAGCTTTGCCGCCTAGCATCGGAGATGTTCATGGCGTGTCTCACGTTTCTCGACAACTCATACTCATCTAATACCTTATCGAGATTTAGATCATCGTAAGTCACGAGATCTAGGTTCTTCACGACGGTCGGATAGAAGAACTCATCTCACCGTGATCCATCAATCGTCGAGACGTACCGGCATAGACAAGCAACCAAGTCAAGTCACTTCTCATCTATACCGCGACTATACCGACAACTCGTCCTCAAGTTGTCTCACCGTGATTCTTTTATATCTCATTAAGCTCGACCAATCATACGGACTTACGTGATCTTCTACACACTCGTATGATCTAACATATATGAGATAAGGGGACACGATATATGCAATCAAGTAATCAATTCAGATAGGAGATTGTAATAGTGGTAACAGAAACATTGTAGACAAGCTTAACCAAAGCGCTTTCTCAGTATACAAATAACACCTTAGTCCCGACCTAAACATCTCGACATTTTCATGTCGGTTTTACTAGGTCCCGAGCGTATCTAGACATGTCACGAAAAGGCGGTCGTACTCGCCATCGACATCTTTTTTTGCTTTAGATTGAAAAATTTAACCTCCTTCTTCTTTCGATAGCTCTTGGGAATGTATTTCTCATACATTTTCATCTTAAAGTCATCCCAAGTGAAATATACCATTTGTTCCGGTGTCAGTGTCTTTCTTCTTGCCTCCCACCAGAAATCGGCTGGTCCGGTGAGTTGGAACGTTACACAAGATAGTCTTTCTTGTGTGGTACAGTGAAGGAAATCGAAAATTCTTTCAATGGCCCTAACCCATTGTTCGGCATCTTGTGGCTCCTTTTCCATTGAAAGAGGTGGGTTTTGCCTAAGGAATAATTCCTCAACCCTACGGTCAGGTGGAGGTGGTGCAGGTATCTCCTCACTTTCCGCTCGTGGGATTCTTCTCCTTCCCCTGCCTCTACCTCTTACCTCTGGCTCAGGTGCAATTCTTGGCGGCATTCTGTTATAGGAAAAATTAGTTAGTATTTGCATAACGTTTATCGTAATTCATAATATCTTCATGTCAATGAATCATAAAGCAGTTTTAGCAACCATTCATCCTTTTCGTACACATTTCTATTGCAAAAGCCCATCTAGGGTCATCATATATATATGGAAAATGCCTCAAAGAGGTCTATTCATACAAGTCATCGGCTAAAAAGGAAGCTAAGCACATCTTGTACTATGTAACCAATCTTGACTAACATCACGATTACAAAGCATCTCAAAATACTATGCTTCTATGTCATGTTAATATCATTACTATGTACTACACACTACTCAGATACTAATATTCGTCCTCGTCCATGTTTCCATTCGTGTTCCTATTGTTCCCTTGATTTTCCTTGCGCAGCTTCATCATCGTTTGGATCCTCCTCAAGATCTTCTTCCTCTTAGGGTCCTCTTCATCTTCCTGATCCTCCGGGATCCTCTTACGAACTTTCCTCTCGAAACACGCCTACGAGATGGTCCGCTCCATCATCCCTATGGCATACACATCACGCATAGAACATAACCTTCTTGATGGTCATATGCGTCCATGTAAGTCCTCTGATGATAGGGTGCCGTCATCGATGGTAGAACTGGTGGTGATGGTCGCGTTGGATGTCCGAATTTCATAGGTGGAAGAATTGGAACTCCCAATGACCTTGATCGCGATGCTCTCGTCACGTGAGCGGGTCTATCTCCTGCTTCCTGTTCTCTCAGTATCACGGGGTTAACCATTCGTGGAACCTCCGTGTATAGCCATTCTGGCGTGTTGTCTTGCCAAGTATATTCCCTGGGAGGTAGATAGGGTCCTCTTGGTGCTGCTCTGTATACACTGTAGACATAGATCAAATGACTGACGAATCTCGGCAAATCACCAATCAAGTCATAATCAATGCCCGCACGGTAGATATAATCGCCTGATATCTCCCGGGCATAATCTTCCCAATCACATGGAAGTCGAGTCAGCAGCCGCTTGATACCGTCATAATCCGTTACTCCATACTCACGGGCGTCCATCCAAAGTCGGAGATAGCTCATCAAAAACTCTCCCAAGCTATCGCCCCAACTCATTCCGTATGTACGATATGCTTCAGGACTTCTCCTGGTGTAACTCTCGGTCTTACCCTTCGTCTCGGCGAGTAATCTGACCTTGCCATCTAACATGCACAATACTAGCGTAAGTCCATCTAAACATATCGATAGCGGATAAGGTGAACTAATATATATCATTAGCGATAAGGCAAACACATCGATAAGCGGATAAATGTTTACAACAAGAATCTATGTTTAACATGCATCATAGCCACACCTTTGGTACTAGAGAAGTCTACTTTCAACAACTTTCTAAGTTCTTTTCTTTCCACAAAGTTCTTACTCTAAGCAAAATTTCAGTCTGACTTCAACTGTCTCTCGACTTTTGAAGAAGGATTCAGGGTTTGCCCTTCATACTGAAATGAAGTTCGTTGTGATAAGATTATGTAGGCAAAACCGTTCACAAAGCGGAGTTCAATTGAATGAGAACAGTCAAAACAAATATACTGCATAATGCAGTTTTCTGCCTCGCGCCATGCACCGTGAATATTCCATCTTTGGCCGTGCGAGCTCATGCTCGCTTGATGCGAGTTTCTTTTCAAAATTGTTTAGCTTTCTATGTTCCATATTGAACCCGTGCATCTTGCTCCTTTGATCCTTTCTTTTGCTTTCGTTATTTCTTTGTTGAAAACTCGAGTTTGTTTTCAACCGACTTTTCGTTCTTTCATAAATCACTACTTCCTATGGTTCTCGCAAGGATAAAGTTTCCCTAATTTGTACTTCTATGTTCTTTAGCAAGAGGTGAGCATGCTTCTTATAGCATCTAAATTCTTTTGGGATAGCATACCCATGATCATAGTAACTATAAAATTTTGAATAAAATTTTCGAAAATCATAACATATATAATTCATCATACTCATGCTTTCTTTGAATCTCACTGATTCAGCAATCACTTTTGACATTGCTATGTCAACTGTTTCTCATTCTCTGTAAACTTTGTCCCATATCACTGATAACTTGTTCTCTTATAACATATAACTATCAACTTTTCTCATAAAACTGTAATATTCTTTTTTAGGAAGCTTTCAGTAACAACTTTCATTGTTTTTCAAAATAGAATCTCATTTCTTTCCTCAAAACTTTCACTTTCAACACTTTTCACTTTCAAGCTTTGAAAAGAAATCAGTTACCTCTTTTTGGTTGAGCTTGATGCGATGGAGTGTTGAGCACAGTGTAATACCCCAAACTTTTAATTAGTAATTAATCAATGATTAATGATTTAATAGGGCATTGCATCCTTAATAAAAATGAAAATAAACATGCTTATGATTTGAAAAATGTGAGGTTACTTAGTAGAATGAAATATGAAATACAAGTTATTTTTTTTAATTTTGAATAAGAGACTTGGTTCAAGAATATAAAATAATGTGTCGATTTATTATTTGATCTTAAGGATCAAATTAATTCTATAATTTTAGGAATGATTAAAATTTTGCTATTTAGGTGTTATATTTCCATAATATGTAGTAAGCATAATTAAATGGATATGCAAGTATAAAATGTCCTAAAGTAAGAAATTTAGAATATAAGTTATATATAAGATTAGTAGTATCAAATGGGGAAATAAATACACATATTATATTATTCATATTATATAAATATATGTATATATATAAATATATACATGTTCTAGAAACTAAATGACTAAGCATGTATATACTTGGAGACCAAGTAAATGTATTAATGGTTGGATGAATAATCACTCATTTAATTAAATAGAAATTAAAATAAATTCTTTCTATAAATATAACATACATACAATAGGATACATTTTACCAAAATTTTCCTAAACTCTAACAAAACTCACGCACACACATTAACACACACTTGGAAGAATTTTTTTCTAGCAATTTGATCTCCAAATTTCCATCTCTAATCTTGATTCCAAGGTTAAACAAGGTATAATTTCAACCTTTCTTCAATCTTTAAGCATTAAATTTGGTTATATATTTATGAAATTTGTAAGCATGATAGTTGTAGGATTTTGTGGATTTTGTAATAAACATGAATGAATATTGATCTTATAGTTAAGAATTGATAGATTAGTGTGGAATTGAAGAAATATTGATGATTATTTGTAAAATTTATGTTGAGAATGAAAAACCCTAGATTTTATGCTTTAGGCTAAAATAAGAAATTATTAATATTATGTTAAGAATAAGTTGTAATTATGTGATTAAAGTATGCTTAGAATAAGAAATTGGAAGAAAGAATAACAAAAATAAAAGTTAGAATATATATATATATTTTCGAAATTTTCGAAAATTTAGGAAAATGAGATGTTGATTTTATTTTCTTCATTTAACTTGATATATGAGTTTAATGTGATGATTTAAGTATTCTATGAATTTATTAGAATTTTATAAGGTCATATGTTGAAATTGAAATACTTTAGTTTAGGTGTTTAATTGTTATATATATATACTAAAGTTAATATATGATAGTAATATTGATGATTTAAGCTTACATATGATACTAAAGTGGGAAATTGAGAAAAAATTAAAGAAATTAGAATTTATGTATATATATGTGTGAAATTTCGAAAATTATAGAAAAAGGGAAAGTTAAAATTTTAATGTTATTCTTCATATATCTTATGTATTGTGAATATATTATGTAAATAAAGAATAATAAAGCTTAATTGAAGAGTTTAGAATTAAAAATGTGAAAGGTTGAATTTTAGAAATATATTATGTAGAAAAGAAAGTTTAAGGACAAAGAATATATATATATATATATTATAATGTTAAGTTAATAGAAATAATTAGTATACTTAAAAGTATACTAATAGTAAGAAAAGTAGTAGTATGGAAGAAGATTGATTAATTATGACTTAATTATATGAAAAGTTTAATGTAGGCAATTAATTTCTTATATTATGCTTAAATAATTTAAGAAAATAAATATAATATCTAAAGAAAGAAAAGAGAGTAAAATAAAGTTATTAATGTACAATAATAGTGTTCAGTGAATGTTTGATAATAATTTAGAATGTTGAATGAAAATAAGTATAAAGTTAAGATATAAAGGATGCAATGACCCGAAAAGACGAAAATTCTTATAAGTGAGAAGTTTAGACAAAACCGTCTAAACAAATCATAAAGAAATGGAAAAGATGAAATAAGAGGATTTATAGTTAGAAAATAAGAAATATTGTTTACTAATGTTATCAAATAATTAAAGGTACATCGAGAAAATGGAAGGCAGTTAAGGAAGAAGAGGACGAAGAAAAAGAAAGGTTTATTAAGCTGACCGACTAAAGACGACAGGTGGGCTTTCGAACTAAATAATAGCACGTGCTAATTTATATTGTTTCATTATGTATACTGCATGACTTTTAAATTCTTTGACTTGCCAAATGTTGAGCATGAGCATGATACATTGCCTGTCCACGGAAAGAGAAAGAAAGAAAAAGAAAGAAGGAATGAAAGAATTTACCGACGTAGGATAGCGACCTTCGGGTCATAGCGTGTTTGAGAAGGAGGCCTACTTCTCAACACATAGACAGTTTATTGATAAAAAGTCTTTATGTTTATTTATTCATGTTTAGAGTAATAATCCCTACTAAATCGTACTTAGGATTTGGGGGTCACATTCTGAGTGGTATCGAGCGATTAGCTCTTTGAACCCAAAATCTCCTTTAAGGTTAAGTCTTGATTGAGTCTCTAGACTTCTAAAGGTCAATGACAATGCTCAACACTCCATCACATCAAGCTCAACTGGAATGAGGTAAATGATTCATCCTCAAAAGTTTTGAAGTGAAAAGTTTAATGATGAAAAGATTGAAATCATATTTTGAAAGAAAAGGAAAGAAATCTTTGTGAAGTTCGATTGAAATAGAAGTTACGAGAAAGGAAATTTCAAAACTTTGTTTTGAAATCAATGAAAGATGAATGATATAAAAAGGAAGTTATGCAAAGTGATCATATTCAAAATGAATACCTATGTTCGATAATGGGCTTTATGTGCCACGAGTGAAATGTTGAATTAGAAAAATTTAATTAATACATGCGTTAATAAGTTATGTTATGAAATTGAATAAAACTTTCGAGTTTTCGTAACCAAATTCGTTCAAATTTCAAGATTAGGTATGATGAATGAATATGCTAGAAATGAACGTGAATGGCCAAAGTTGGAATGATGAATTCTTGAAATTGAAAGAAATGTGCATGTATAAATGAACTATGTTTTCATTATTTGAAACTTTAGTTTCAAATCTCAAGATTTATTATGACAAATGATATGTCATCTCAAGAAGAACATAGACGATATAAGAAGCATGATCACGTATTGCAAAAGAACATAGAAGTACGAACTTCCTTCCTTTACGAGAACAAAAGCATGACATGAAAACGAAAAGAAAGTTAGATTCAATCTCGGCATGTGCGACTTCGACCTCGGCATGTGCGACTCGAATACGACTTCGGCATGTGCGACTCGACTTCGACTTCGGCATGTGTGACTCGATTACGACTTCGGCATGTGCGACTCGACTTCGACTTCGGCATGTGCGACTCGATTATGACTTCGGCATGTGCGACTCGACTTCGACTTCGGCATGTGCGACTCGATTGCGACTTCGGCATGTGCGACTCGACTTCGACTTCGGCATGTGCGACTCGATTACGACTTCGGCATGTGTGACTCGATTACGACCTCGGCATGTGCAACTTCAATCTCGGCATGTGCGACTTCGACCTCGGCATGTGCGACTTCGACTTCCACCTCGGCATGTGCGACTTCGACTTCCACCTCGGCATGTGCGACCTCGACTTCGATCTCGGCATGTGCGATCTCAACTTCCACTTCGGCATGTGCGACTGTCGACTGTGACTTTGGAAATTTATAACATCGATTTTGGCATCGTCGACCTTGGTAGCCTGTACTACCTCGGCATCGGCATCGGCATCGGCAGCGGCATGCGACCTCGGTGTCGGCATCGCCACGATCTCGCGCGAGCGCAAATTTTTCCTGCACTGCGCGGTGATTTTGTCTTGACCCGTTCTTCTTCGTTTGAACTCCGATTTACGTATGGTTTTCGCCAACATACCCTAATACACTGTAATTTATTTCTTATGAAGGACCAAATCCCTGATTCTTACTCTAGAATTTATGAGAATCAGTTGAAGTTAGTTCTTTGATTTGTATAGAGTAAAACGTTATAGTATGATAAGAATCTTAGAATGTTACTAAGAAAGTAAGATTTCCAATAATACAAGTAGAGCCATGACGCATATGAGAACCCTTGTTGATGACCTATTACAGTATACAAAGTTTCAAATTATATTCATTACCCAATTTCTGTCATTGAGTTTAACTCTATGACCTAGTTCAAATTGAGAAATCATTTGAGTATCTCACTTTTTTTTGAAGGAAATTTACAACCTGAAACCTTATAAAATGTCTTTTGAAACCAAGCCATGTGTGACTGAGAAAATAATTGTGTGGTCAGCCAGCCCATATGACCAAAGAAATCTCGAGAGTCGTCATTCTGGTCTTCGGACCCTAGATCCCAATAATTCAGTCCAAAGAGGATATAGATACAATCATTAAAAGATGTTATTTTGAGTTGTGAGACGGTATCTCTTGTAAGTAGTCGTGATAATTTCTCCTCGATTCTTGAAACCATCAAGTATGATGAATGTTGACTTACCTTGTCACCTAAGTACGAATTAGTAAAGCGATAAATATCAGGCGTGATATAGGTTGACTTATTTCAATCACCTAAAAGTTTCAGATCAGTAAAGTTATAGACATCAAGAAATTAGGATGTAAAGAAGATCTCGATGAGACGAGATATTTTCCCTATGATACGCATGGATGTGATGACCCTTGATGGGCTTTACAAAGATTGATAACAGTGAAGTTATACCTTCACATGACTGTTATGATAATAAAGTTATGAATAAGATACTCTTTAGCATTGAATGCAAGAGTAAAAAGTAAAGAAAAGTATATGGTATCCGTGGGATATAATTTCCCCTCACTATGTCATAACGAGAGAGAGAATACAACTTATCTTTAAAATAGTTGTTTGTCCCTAAAACCTCGTTAGTAGGTTGGACATGTTTAAAAGAATGAAGATGCATGCAAGATATTCTTTTCAAAGAATATGTATATAAAGAAATGATAGCATCTCAGAAAATAAATCTCTCGTCTTATACCTCAATCAATGAGATTATGCTTGAGCATAATCGATTCCAAGTAATTGAGACTTAACTAAACAAACGATAATGAGATTGAGGAATCATAATCCTTGAGATTGTGTGAACGACTAGGATAGCCCTAGTTGTAAATCAAGTATGGAGAAAATATCTCCAAAGCCAAGACATGGTAATAAGATGCTTGGAATTTAAGTCATGGTGTACGAATGTACTACCTCACCAAGCCATACGACAATTATGACGGTTCTAACCCTGAGTGTGAAAACCGAAGTATAACGAAAGTAATATTACTTTCGAGACCATGTTCGAGAAAAGGACAAAAGTCGTGAATAGTGAAGAAACCGTGAGCTATACAATTATAAGATAGCCCACGACATAATATAAGCTTCAGAGAAATATGACTTGATAAATAAGGTTTCCTTGAAAAGAGTTAAAGTAAGGATATATGAGAAATATATTCCTAAGATTGATAAGATTTAATGATCGAAATATCAATATCAAAGGATAGGTTGATGTAGACCTAACCATAAAATGCTATTGGTAAAAGCATAACGGTACGTATACCCGAAAAAGATACGGTAAACGAGGTGATAGAAGACTATAGAAGGGAACATAATGTCCCAATGGGAAGGACAATGACATATGAAATAGATGTTTACTTGAATAGACGGAACATCAGAGACCAAAGCTTATACTTCACACCTAAACCGAACAGAACAAAACCAAGAAGGTGATGGGTATGAGAAGATTTCTCGGAATACCTATAATATTTTCTTTACCTATAATAGTTTGTTCGATATAGGTGCTTTATGTTCTAACATCGCACAAGTATGTGCGGGCATGATAGAACCTAATTCGGGATAACCGAATCAAGAAATAAAAATTTCTTCACCTATATGAGAATTATGGCCGTCAAGTATTGTAAAGGCTTAGAATTGAACCTAGAATCGCCTAAGGATCTATCCATGATTTGGATCATTATATCTATATGGAGCGTAGATATAATTCTAGAAACAAGAAGTTAGAAATGGATGTCATTCACGTGATCGATGACTCAGGCCTAGTCTCATCGTTAGAGATTTTACGTGACAGGATTTTAGTACCCACTATTTGCGTATGCGAATAAATTTTGAACGATATCGACTAAAGGTGTAAAGCGTAAAATGAGTGATAAGATAAGTGTCATGAGTCGTGACGTAAGTTGTCTACTGAGTTATATATGCCTTAAAGTGTTTGATTCTTTAAGAGATCCTTCTTGTTTAAAATTCCTCTATTGCTTAGATTTAAGTCGACTTATCTAGAAATATCTGCTTACGGATGGCGGGAAAAGAAAATAATACGGTAAGAAGATAACCACAAGGCCTACAAGCTTAGAACTCACAGGCATATCGGCTCTTTTACTATAATCCGGCATGAATTTAGGACAATTTTGGAGGAATTTCGCACCGTTGGAAGGATGCTCGTAACTATGGAGTTACGGATGAGGATGGTATCCAAAGCCTTATTCGCCGCTTTGCCAATGATGGCAAAATTTGCAAAAGAAGTATCGAGAATATCTTCTACATGTAGAAAATTCCAAGACTTGGGCAGACTTACCAGGATTTGCCAACCGGCTCAAGCACACATATTATGCATATGGAACAGCACCGATGAGCACTTGTCCTGGTCCTCGACAAGTTACACAGCATTATATAAAGGAATGGTTGTACCCTGATGTACCAAACGCCGCCCCACGTCCTGTGCTGTCAATTATACTTGAAAGGGATGAGAATGGCCAAAGGACATGATCTTACCGCCCTCACGGACTAGGAGAATTACCACTACCGACTCAACCATACTTCCTGATAAAAACAACATAAACTTCTGGTATTGAAGAAGAAACAGGGAGCAGCTTGACCCCTGGCTCTCTGAAGGAGATAGATCATCGGAAGTATGAAGCAAAAACGTACCTGGAGAAAGGCAAGTTTTCCAAATGAGGAGTACGATTCCGACGAAGGTCACTCAGAGACATAGAATCCTATGATAATATGAGACTTATATGTAGATAGTGAATATGTTAAAATGGTGCCAAAATTTTGGATATAAAAAGAACTAGATGCCATGTAATCAGTCGGCTTGATAGACCGATCCTTGTAATTAATGTATGAAAAGTTCTCACTGAGGCGTTCTGATGTAACATATTTTATGGTCCTTGTAGAATTGTATCCGATATACGACAACGAATTGTTCCGAATAAGATATGGCCACTATGAGATAGTAGTTATGCCATTTGGACTAACCAATGCACCAGCCCTGTTCATGAACCTCAAAAATCGAGTGTTCCACACATACTTAGACAATTTTGTCTTAACCTTTATGAATAACGTTCCTATCCATACGAAGAATGAGAAAGAACGTAAAGAACGTCGAAGGACCGCTCTTCACAATTTTAAGAGCCAGCAAATTTTGCGAAACGAGATTGTGAATTTCGGCTTAAAGAAATATTCCTCGTGCACATAGTGTCTTTAGAAGGAATCAAAGTAGAGCGGCAAAGGATAAAGCAATTAAGAATGAAAGTCGTCAATGACCTAAAATGAGATCAGGAATTTCTTAAGATTAATTGACTACTATCAGAGATCCATTGAGAACTCTCTAAAGTAGCAGGCCAATAACATAGCTACCCCAAAAAGGAATCAAATTTACATGGATTAATTAAAGTAAAGCTATGTATTAATATGAGAAAGAAGATAGCTTACGCATCACAATGACTTATGCCACACGAATAGAAATTCCCAACTCACGACTTAAAATAGTAACAATAGTATGAGTACCAAAGTCTTGGAGACATCACTCCTATGACGATAAATTAAGAATTCTTCACAGTTACAAAGTTTGAATTAATTCTTGAGCAAAGAGACTTGGATACGGGATAGAAAAGATGGCTCGAATCGGTAAAGATTACAATTGTGATATAAATTATCACCTACTTGACGGTTAATGTAGAATCCAATACCCTAAGTTATAAAATTTAGTCTAAATTATGATATGTCCCTATAGAAAAGGAAAACTCATTGGAGAGTTTAAGAAGAAGAAAGCAAAATAGTCGGCAATCGAACAAACGTAAGTTGTATTCTCACGCTCAGGTGACATATGACTAAAGAAAAGGATGATAAGCGAAAGGAGAAAGGATGAAAATGGGAATAGAATACAAATTAAGATAAGGAAAGAAGAGTCAAGGATTTTAAGAAGCACGGACAATGTTATATTGTGCGAGAAAGGGTTATATGTATATATATTTCAAGCATAATAAGCTCGAAATGAAATCATAAATGAAATTCATGACCCTTCTCATACCGCCCAACCAAAAGACATTAAGAGATATTATGATTTACGAGAAAAGTTAGATAGTAAGGAATAAAATGAGATATAACCATATTGTCGAGCAGTGTCTTGATTACCAACAAGTGAAGGCGTTGTATCAATGACCTTATAAGAGGTTATAATCTCTAAAGATATACAGATGAAAATGGAATGACATAGCAATGGATTTTATGACGGGTTTTGCCAAAGTCATAAAGAGGTAACACTGCTATATGGGTAGCAGTGGATTGACTCACCAAATATGTTCATCTATGCCTATTCAGATGACTCGTAGATCTAAAAAGTTAGTTCGATCGTACATAGAGGAAATCGTATCTTTGCGGGGTACCAAACCTATCATTTCGGATAGAGACTCTAAGTTTACCCTAGATTTTGAACTAACTCACAAAAGGAGTTAGACATGAGATTGAACCTTAACATAAATGTCCACTCACCGATAGATGGACAGTTATAAAAGATAATATGGACGTTTAAGCATACGATAGAACATTAATGTTAAATCAAGGTACAAGTGGAAACGTATTGTACCACTTGTTAGGTTCACGTACGACCATAGCTGTCAAGCAATGATCAATATAGCCTTATGAGGCACTACGTGGAAAGAAGTTTTGACCACCACTTTATTAAAATAAAGTAGGTGAGAGAAGGTATAAGGTCCTGACGTCGTAAATGAAACGATTAAGATATTTGCCAAATGAGGCAAAGAATAAGAAAAGCTCAGGACAGACAAAAGTCTTACACTGATACGCGTAAATCTGAACTGCATTTTAAATGCGGAATTAAAGTTCTTAAGATTTCTCCATCGAGGGAAAATATAAAGTTCAGATATAAGAATGTTGAGATCATGGTTTGTAGGACCTTACGAGCTCCTAGCAATGATAGGCCCAGTAGCCTATAGATTGGTACTTCCACCAAATTTGGGAAAGTACGTTATGTTTTCCACGTGTCACAGTTAAGGAAATATGAATGTGACCCAAATTATGTGATCCGCCATGATGACGTGATCTTTAACTCAGATGAGTTGTGATAAAAATCTACGACTATCTTGATCGTACGATTCAACGATTAAAGAATCAAGTTTGGGTCTTTAATGAAAGTCCAATGGAGGAACCATGGACAAAAGAAAATCACGTGGAAAATTTAAGATGTTATGATACAAAGATACCCTTACTTTATGAGGAATGCAAATTTCGGACTAAATTTCTTTTAAGGGGTAGAATGTAATATCCCGAAGAATTAAAGGCCTAATTACGATATTTAAAATTAAGTAAATTAGGGTTTTGCGAAATAATTGAATTAGTAAATTATCGAATAATGATTTCGATTAATTATGAGATGATGAATTCTATTCTATATTCACTAAGGATTGTGAATTAAGGAATATAAATATATAAAGTGTTTGGTAGTATTTTAACGTCGATTGAATATCGATAGTTAAAATTTCGTAAAATTTTCTAAGTGATGAAGCTTAGAATTAAATTCCATTATTAATGGAATGATTTAATAAAGTGATTACGACTTTATTACGACCTTTTGAGATAGGTCGATAATTAACGTTTGAGACGTTTCAAACGTTAACGCTTAGAGATAAATAGAAACATGAGTTTAATGATCAAGGAATTATAGTATTTAAATTCCTATGATTATTATATGTAATTAGAGTATTATTTAGCATTAAGATAATGCTAGAACATTAAGGATTAATTATTGGACAAGTTTAGAATTTTCGAAAACCACGATTCGAAAATTAGGGTTTTCTCATATGAAATGTTACTAATAATTTTCCTATGATATAATTTATCATCTAAAACATATATTATGATATATATACATAAATAGCAGGAAAATAAAATAAGTCTTACTTGTGAAGTGAAGAAGGCGTGACTTATGGTTTGTACACCATAAGTTACGTAAGTTTTTTTTGTATGAATTGTAATGTTGTGTTTTAATGAATCAAGTAAGATTCTCTCTACACACATAACCAAGTTTTTAATGAAAGGAATTAAATGGGTGTTTGGACTTGAAATAGGCGTGTAAAGTGAGAAAATTGAGGAAATAAGGTTTGTTGGAACTCTTCTTTGAATTGACTTCCTTGTAGTTAATGGGGGTGATGTCTTGCTTTTGATAAAGTATAAGATATTTATTTTGTTTATTTCAAAATAATTGTAAGAAGCATTTACTTATGTGACATAGGCAAAGAAGAAAAAAAAAATTAAGATTTCTCCCTTTTGCACAAGAGAGTGCCGACGGCACATGTAACACCAAGTGGGATCAAATTGTTTTGTTCAAGGTGCTTTAACTTGGTGTAAGAGATATTTACTACATGATGTAATAAAATTGATGAGTCACAAATAGATTAAAAGGCTTGAGATACTTTGTGATTAAGGGAAACGAGAGAGAGAGATTGAAGTGCAATATTCATTCATTTTACATAAGTTAAAATATCAACTAAACAAACACACTTCCTCTCTCCCTTTTCTTAAAACTACCGTGAGCATTTCAAGAGGAAGGCCTTGAGTGTTCTTGCCTTTCAATCACCAAAACCTTGGTACTAAAGCTCGCACATTAAATCGACACCGTTAAAAAGGTTAGGTTTTAACAAGCTTGATTATACTCTATAATCTTAATTATCCAATGGTTTGATTTTATGATATAAGCATGATTCTTAATTTAGAAATAATGCTAGCATGTGTGTTGTTTACTAATGATGTGTAACTTGATGAACTAGAAACATATATGATGATTTAAATCAAAGGCCTAAGTATATTATGATTTTTCTATAGAGATCGAAAAATGCATAAGTTAATTTTTATAATGGAATTATGCTATATGATAGCCAAGGAACCCATTATGATTTATTGGGAATTTTTAAAAATCCTATGCTATATGTTTGGAGGTGACCGAAAATGATGAAGAAATGCTAAGTTAATGTACAATTTTAATTTAAGAAATGTTATAGCATATTGATGATCTATGACATTAGTTATGTATTATATGAATTTGCTAGAAATTTTGAAGATTGATTGCTCAATTTGCTCAAAATGGCCGAGAGCTTCATGTTTTGATTTAGACATGATTTGGTTGTTTTTAGATTAATGTAATGATGAAATGTTGCTACACTATAGTGTATAAGCGTAGTGTAATTTAATTGAATTTTATAAAATGTTGGGTATTAATATTGGAGGAACCAAACCTTTGAACAAGGAATCCTTGATGAAAAAATGAAATATGTTGATCTATATGTTATAATCATGTTATAGATCAATGTTGGGGCCTATATAAATTAATTAGAATTTTAGAAAATTATTGGACAATTTTTGGTATAAATGCCGTGACCTATGAAATAAAATAGGTGATGCCCAAATTTTTCTATAGTTAATTTTAATACATATGGTGATACTATGATAAAATAGTACACTATATGAATTTAGAAGAATTTTGGAAGAAGATTGAAAATCAAAAGCTTTAAACCGTGAGCTTGATTAAATATATTAAGGATTTTAAATCCTTAATATCAAGAAAATAATACATTATATGTCTAGAAATTATTTTAGACATATTAAGAATTTATGGAATTTTATAAACATAGAATACTATGTTTATGTCGAAACGTTATATTAAATAACGTTAGAAATGAAAAATAATGTTAAATAAATAAGTTGATTAATATTTAAGAAAAATATTAATAAAGTTTATCGATTTGCGTGAAAATCGAGAATTAAGGCTTTATGAAAAGAAATCGATTGAAAGTCGATTTATATGGAAATTAGATATTAAAATATGATTTATTAATGAGTTTATAAAGAAAAGTCAAAATTGTTGACTTTTGAAATTAACGTATGAAATACGTTCGATAAATACGCTAATACATGTAAAACGTATTAAGTTTATAAGAAAGTCTCGTTGGTGAGAAAAGATTTCATAATTGAAATCTTTGTATCGAAAGACGTGAGGATCGTTGACGCGTTTAACCTAAAAGGTTAAAAGAAATAGTTGAACATATCTCAAGTACGAAAATGTTTAGTTAAGATCTGTGATTGAGCAGTATTGAATTCGTTAAGGAATTCAATTTATATTAGTATACGTTATCAAAGTTTATTTTAAACTTTGAAAATCTCGAAAAACGTGACCAAAGTACTAAAATCGTTTTTACGTAAAGGTGAGACGCGGATGCGATCGTTGGCGTAAAAAGAAAACGAATTAAGAAAGCTTACGTACCAGGTGGGCTTTTCTTTTCTTATCCTTAAGGATAAAATGCTTTATTTATGATGCCTTCTTCGAAAAGAAAAGTAATTATTCATGATGCTCTCTTTTGAGAAATGATTATGAAATGATGATGAAATTACCTGCCCAAAATGTTTATGTTTTATGTATGTATCCTATCCATTAATGAATGAATGATGAATGTTGTTGGGTCGCTCCCAACTTATGAATGAAATCGATATCGGATCATATGCCCAAGGCTTATACAGCTAGGATTAACGTGTACACCTAATGGTGATTGTGTCTTGTAAGGACAATTCACGGCGGTCACAATGACGTGAGGGAGGCCTCCTTCTACGGCGTAAATGTTAATGTTATGATGAAATGAAGGATATGGATCATACATACAAGAAAAATGTCTGCAGCATTTAATGTTTATGAAAATGATGAAAAGTTTAGTAAGCTCGAGGCCTTTTAATCAAAACCCTTGTGTCTTACCATGATGGGGCGTAGTAATTAAAAGATGATAAAATGTTTTGGCATAAGTCCACCGAGTGCATTATTTGTACTCACCCGCATATTGTTTTTAAATGTGCGATTGAGTCGGTGATGCGATGGAGCAGTGTTGAGCAATAGGAAGGTTGTCGCTGAAAGTTATACCTTGATAGTACATCGTCATATGTACATATCACATGTTTTTCGCTGCAAGAACATAAGTTATGTAGTAAAGTCCAAAAACATGCTTGATTTACGTATTACAGTTTATTGATAAAAAGTCTTTATGTTTATTTATTCATGTTTAGAGTAATAATCCCTACTAAATCGTACTTAGGATTTAGGGGCTGTTACACAACCGCTCCAGTGTTAGCCGTGCCGGAAGGAAACAATGGGTTTGTGGTCTACACCGATGCATCCAAGCTTGGTTTAGGTTGTGTTCTTATGCAGAACGGGAAGGTTATAGCTTACGCGTCTCGTCAGTTGAAACCACACGAGTTGAGCTACCCAACTCACGATCTGGAGTTAGCAGCAGTCGTTCATGCGTTGAAGATTTGGAGGCACTATCTCTATGGAGTTAAGTGTGAGATCTTCACGGATCACAAGAGCCTCAAGTATTTCTTTGAACAAAAAGAGCTGAACATGAGGCAAAGGAGATGGCTAGAGTTGGTGAAGGATTATGATTGCTCTATCAGTTATCACCCAGGGAAAGCCAATGTTGTAGCAGATGCCCTCAGTCGCAAGTCGAGAGCGAAGTTGGGATATCTTCTCACGCAAGAGAAAGAGCCTATTCGAGATTTCGAGAAGCTCGGCTGGAAGTGATTTACCGTCGGAATCGGTGCAAGGATTCATCGCACTTTGACAACCGAACCGGGCCCGAGAGAAGCCATCGTGAGTCTTGCAATGGAGAGACGATTCTGGAGAAGATGCGTTTGAAAGCAAGGCTAGAAGATAGCAAGGTTTCACGAGCGAAGGACAACGCTACTATTCCGAGGAAGGTTATGTGCCACTCAATAGGGAATTGAGAGATAAAATCATGAGTGAAGCTCATGAGGCACCGTGATCTGACTCATCCAGAAGCACCAAAATGTCTGAGAGACCTTAAAAGGAACTTTTGGTGGGAAGGGATGAAAAACGATGTAGCAGCGTTTGTGGAGCGTTGTTTGGCTTGTCGCCAGTGAAAGCCGTACACCAACGCCCGTCGGGTTTGTTGCAACCGCTACCAATCCCGTGAGTGGAAATGGGATCATATCGGTATGGATTTTATGGTGAGTTTTCCAAGGTCAGCGAGAGGAAACACCGCTATATGGGTTGTCGTCGATAGACTGACGAAGTAAGTTCATTTCTTACCGATTCGGATGACGTACGGGTTAGATAAGCTTGCTCAGCTTTACGTCAGAGAAATCGTACGGTTACATGGTATGCCGGTATCGATTACGTCAGATCGTGACCCGAGGTTCACGTCAAGGTTTTGGAGGAGTCTGCAGGAAGCAATGGGGACCAAGCTGGATCTTAGTACATCATTCCATCCTCAAACGGACGGTCGATCGGAAAGGACGATTCAGTTTTGGAAGACATCTGCGGCGATCGTGGCGATAGAGGAGGAAATTGGGAAGAGATACTACCTTTGGTGGGTTTGCCTATAACAACGGTTATCGAGCCACCATAGGAATGGCTCCCTATGAGCGTTAGCGGAAGGAAGTGTCGATCGCCACTTTATTGGGACGAAGCGGGCGAGAGGAAGATGTTAGGACCGAGATGGTTCAGCGACGGTCGAGGTTATCGATCGATCAGCGAAGGATCAAGGAAGCTCGGGGCAGCGTAAGTCCTATCACGAACAAGCGTCGCATGGATCTTGATTCATGATCGGAGATCGCGTTTTCCTAAGGTTTCCCAACGAGAGAGTCGTTCGTTTTGGAAAGCGAGGTAAGTTCTGACCGAGGTTCGTTGGACCTTCAAGTTCTTGAGAGAATAGGCCCGTTGCCTATAGGTTAGCTTTGCCGCCTAGCATCGGAGATGTTCATGGCGTGTCTCACGTTTCTCGACAACTCATACTCATCTAATACCTTATCGAGATTTAGATCATCGTAAGTCACGAGATCTAGGTTCTTCACGACGGTCGGATAGAAGAACTCATCTCACGTGATCCATCAATACGTCGAGACGTGCCGGCATAGACAAGCAACCAAGTCAAGTCACTTCTCATCTATACAGCAGCTATACCGACAACTCGTCCTCAAGTTGTCTCACCGTGATTCTTTTTATATCTCATTAAGCGACCAATCATACGGACTTACGTGATCTTCTACACAATCGTATGATCTAACTTATATATGAGATAAGGGACACGATATATGCAATCAAGTAATCAATTCAGATAGGAGATTGTAATAGTGGTAACAGGAAACATTGTAGACAAGCTTAACCAAAACTGCTTTCCGTATACAAATCCAACACCTTAGTCCTGACCTAAACATCTCTGACATTTTCATGTCAGTACTTACTAGGTCCGGAGCGTATCTAGACATGTCACAGAAAAGACGGTCGTACTCAGTTACCGACATCTTTTTTTGCTTTAGATTGAAAAATTTAACCTCCTTCTTCTTTCGATAGCTCTTGGGAATGTATTTCTCATACATTTTCATCTTAAAGTCATCCCAGTGAAATATACCATTTGTTCCGTGTCGGTGTCTTTCTTGCCTCCCACCGTAAATCGGTCGTCCGGTGAGTTGGAGCGTTACACAAGATAGTCTTTCTTGTGTGAGTGCGATGAAGGAAATCGAAAATTCTTTCAATGGCCCTAACCCATTGTTCGGCATCTTCAGGGCTCCCTTTTCCATTGAAAGAGGGTGGGTTTTGCCTAAGGAATAATTCCTCAACCCTACGGTCAGGTGGAGGTGGTGCAGGTATCTCCTCACTTTCCGCTCGTGGGATTCTTCTCCTTCCCCTGCCTCTACCTCTTACCTCTGGCTCAGGTGCAATTCTTGGCGGCATTCTGTTATAGGAAAAATTAGTTAGTATTTGCATAACGTTTATCGTAATTCATAATATCTTCATGTCAATGAATCATAAAGCAGTTTTAGCAACCATTCATCCTTTTCGTACACATTTCTATTGCAAAAGCCCATCTAGGGTCATCATATATATATATGGAAAATGCCTCAAAGAGGTCTATTCTGTACAAGTCATCAGGCTAAAAAGGAAGCTAAGCACATACTGTACTATGTAACCAATCTTCAACTAACATACTGATTACAAAGCATCTCAAAAATACTATGCTTCTATGTCTATGTTAATATCATTACTATGTACTACACACTACTCGTATACTAATATTCGTCCTCGTCCATGTTTCCATTCGTGTTCCTATTGTTCCCTTGATTTTCCCTTGCAGCTTCATCATCGTTTGGATCCTCCTCAAGATCTTCTTCCTCTTCCGGGTCCTCTTCATCTTCCGGATCCTCCTCGGGATCCTCTTCTGAACTTTCCTCTCGAGCACGCCTACGAGATGGTCCGGCTCCATCATCCCCTATGGCATACACATCACGCATAGGAACATAACCTTCTTGATGGTCATATGCGTCCATGTAAGTCCTCTGATGATAGGGTGCCGTCATCGATGGTAGAACTGGTGGTGATGGTCGCGTTGGATGTCCGAATTTCATAGGTGGAAGAATTGGAACTCCCAATGACCTTGATCGCGATGCTCTGCGCCACGTGGCGGGTCTATCTCCTCGCCTCGTTCTCTCGGTATCACGGGTTAACCATTCGTGGAACCTCCGTGTATAGCCATTCTGGCGTGTTGTCTTGCCAAGTATATTCCCTGGGAGGTAGATAGGGTCCTCTTGGTGCTGCTCTGTATACACTGTAGACATAGATCAAATGACTGACGAATCTCGGCAAATCACCAATCAAGTCATAATCAATGCCCGCACGGTAGATATAATCGCCTGATATCTCCGGGCATAATCTTCAATCACATGGAAGTCGGTCACACCGCTGATACCGTCATAATCCGTTACTCCATACTCACGGGCGTCCATCCAAAGTCGGAGATAGCTCATCAAAAACTCTCCCAAGCTATCGCCCCAACTCATTCCGTATGTACGATATGCTTCAAGGACTTCTCCTGGTGTAACTCTCGGTCTTACCCTTCGTCTCGGCGAGTAATACGGCCTTGCCATCTAACACAGACAATACTAGCGTAAGTCCATCTAAACATATCTGATAAGCAGATAAGGTGAACTAATATATATCTGTTAAGCAGATAAGGCAAACACATCTGATAAGCAGATAAATGTTTACAGCAAGAATCTATGTTTAACATGCATCATAGCCACACCTTTGGTACTAGAGAAGTCCTACTTTCAACAACTTTCTAAGTTCTTTTCTTTCCACAAAGTTCTTACTCTAAGCAAAATTTCAGTCTGACTTCAACTGTCTCTCACGACTTTTGAAGAAGGATTCAGGGGTTTTGCCCTTCATACGAAATGAAGTTCGTTGTGATAAGATTATGTAGGCAAAAACCGTTCACAAAACGGAGTTCAATTGAATGAGAACGAGTCAAAACAAATATACTGCATAATGCAGTTTTCTGCCTACGCGCCATGCACCGTGAATATTCCATGCTGGCCGAGTGCGAGCTCATGCTCTGCTTCGTGCGA
Source organism: Salvia rosmarinus (assembly GCA_036937905.1). NCBI lineage: Eukaryota > Viridiplantae > Streptophyta > Magnoliopsida > Lamiales > Lamiaceae > Salvia > Salvia rosmarinus. The sequence goes on along the minus strand of CM072818.1, from coordinate 37,528,458 downwards.
GTTTCTTTTCAAAATTCGTTTAGCTTTCTATGTTCCATATTGAACCCGTGCATCTTGCTCCTTTGATCCTTTCTTTTGCTTTCGTTATTTCTTTGTTGAAAACTCGAGTTTGTTTTCAACCGACTTTTCGTTCTTTCATAAATCACTACTTCCTATGGTTCTCGCAAGGGATAAAGTTTCCCTAATTTGTACTTCTATGTTCTTTAGCAAGAGGTGAGCATGCTTCTTATAGCATCTAAATTCTTTTGGGATAGCATACCCATGATCATAGTAACTATAAAATTTTGAATAAAATTTTCGAAAATCATAACATATATAATTCATCATACTCATGCTTTCTTTGAATCTCACTGATTCAGCAATCACTTTTGACATTGCTATGTCAACTGTTTCTCATTCTCTGTAAACTTTGTCCCATATCACGATAACTTGTTCTCTTATAACATATAACTATCAACTTTTCTCATAAAACTGTAATATTCTTTTTAGGAAGCTTTCAAGAACAACTTTCATTGTTTTTCAAAATAGAATCTCATTTCTTTCCTCAAAACTTTCACTTTCAACACTTTTCACTTTCAAGCTTTGAAAAGAAATCAATTACCTCTTTTTGGTTGAGCTTGATGCGATGGAGTGTTGAGCACAATGTAATACCCCAAACTTTTAATTAGTAATTAATCAATGATTAATGATTTAATAGGCATTGCATCCTTAATAAAAATGAAAATAAACATGCTTATGATTTGAAAATGTGAGGTTACTTAGTAGAATGAAATATGAAATACAAGTTATTTTTTTTAATTTTGAATAAGAGACTTGGTTCAAGAATATAAAATAATGTGTCGATTTATTATTTGATCTTAAGGATCAAATTAATTCTATAATTTTAGGAATGATTAAAATTTTGCTATTTAGGTGTTATATTTCCATAATATGTAGTAAGCATAATTAAATGGATATGCAAGTATAAAATGTCCTAAAGTAAGAAATTTAGAATATAAGTTATATATAAGATTAGTAGTATCAAATGGGGAAATAAATACACATATTATATTATTCATATTATATAAATATATGTATATATATAAATATATACATGTTCTAGAAACTAAATGACTAAGCATGTATATACTTGGAGACCAAGTAAATGTATTAATGGTTGGATGAATAATCACTCATTTAATTAAATAGAAATTAAAATAAATTCTTTCTATAAATATAACATACATACAATAGGATACATTTTACCAAAATTTTTCCTAAACTCTAACAAAACTCACGCACACACACATTAACACACACTTGGAAGAATTTTTTTTTCTAGCAATTTGATCTCCAAATTTCCATCTCTAATCTTGATTCCAAGGTTAAACAAGGTATAATTTCAACCTTTCTTCAATCTTTAAGCATTAAATTTGGTTATATATTTATGAAATTTGTAAGCATGATAGTTGTAGGATTTTGTGGATTTTGTAATAAACATGAATGAATATTGATCTTATAGTTAAAATTGATAGATTAGTGTGGAATTGAAGAAATATTGATGATTATTTGTAAAATTTATGTTGAGAATGAAAACCCTAGATTTTATGCTTTAGGCTAAAATAAGAAATTATTAATATTATGTTAAGAATAAGTTGTAATTATGTGATTAAAGTATGCTTAGAATAAGAAATTGGAAGAAAGAATAACAAAATAAAAGTTAGAATATATATATATATTTTGAAATTTTGAAAATTTAGGAAAATGAGATGTTGATTTTATTTTCTTCATTTAACTTGATATATGAGTTTAATGTGATGATTTAAGTATTCTATGAATTTATTAGAATTTTATAAGGTCATATGTTGAAATTGAAATACTTTAGTTTAGGTGTTTAATTGTTATATATATATACTAAAGTTAATATATGATAGTAATATTGATGATTTAAGCTTACATATGATACTAAAGTGGGAAATTGAGAAAAATTAAAGAAATTAGAATTTATGTATATATATGTGAAATTTAGAAAATTATAGAAAAGGGAAAGTTAAAATTTTAATGTTATTCTTCATATATCTTATGTATTGTGAATATATTATGTAAATAAAGAATAATAAAGCTTAATTGAAGAGTTTAGAATTAAAAATGTGAAAGGTTGAATTTTAGAAATATATTATGTAGAAAAGAAAGTTTAAGGACAAAGAATATATATATATATATATTATAATGTTAAGTTAATAGAAATAATTAGTATACTTAAAAGTATACTAATAGTAAGAAAAGTAGTAGTATGGAAGAAGATTGATTAATTATGACTTAATTATATGAAAAGTTTAATGTAGGCAATTAATTTCTTATATTATGCTTAAATAATTTAAGAAAATAAATATAATATCTAAAGAAAGAAAAGAGAGTAAAATAAAGTTATTAATGTACAATAATAGTGTTAGGTGAATGTTTGATAATAATTTAGAATGTTGAATGAAAATAAGTATAAAGTTAAGATATAAAGGATGCGATGACCGAAAAGGCGAAAATTCTTATAAGTGAGAAGTTTAGACAAAACCGTCTAAACAAATCATAAAGAAATGGAAAAGATGAAATAAGAGGATTTATAGTTAGAAAATAAGAAATATTGTTTACTAATGTTATCAAATAATTAAAGGTACATCGAGAAAATGGAAGGCGGTTAAGGAAGAAGAGGACGAAGAAAAGAAAGGTTTATTAAGTCGACCGACTAAAGGCGACAGTGGGCTTCGAACTAAATAATAGCACGTGCTAATTTATATTGTTTCATTATGTATCTTGCATGACTTTTAAATTCTTTGACTTGCCAAATGTTGAGCATGAGCATGATACATTGCACATCACGGAAGAGAAAGAAAGAAAGAAAGAAGGAATGAAAGAATTTACCGGCGTAGGATAGCGACCTTGGTCATAGCGTGTTTGAGAAGGAGGCCTCTTACTCAACACATAGACGAAATCCGTGGATATGCGAAGAGAAAGATGTCTGCAGACAAAGATCATGTATATGCATTTATTTTAAAATTGTGAAAATGAAAGCAAGTAAGTGTTTATTTTACAAAGCATGCACGGTTTTCACTAAAACCCTTGTGTATTGCAAAAGCGATGGCAAGTCGATCTTATAGCTCTAAGAGCAAAATTCTAACTGTTTTCGGCATGTGTCCACCGAGTGCTTATGTACTCATGCCTGCATGTATTTCTAAACATGCGAGTTGAGCTTGGAATTCGGAGATGGAATTGGAAAGGAACAACGTGGTTTTGCTCGTAAATATGGTTACATTGTGATTAGCATTATGATCGAATCACTTTATGTTAATGTTGGTGATAATGGAGTTGATCTCCTTATGATATTATGGTTGAGAATGTTCTTGGTTTAAATGGTCATTTTGATGCGTGGATCTGATTGATATTGAACTCTTTATATTCTTGGTTATTGAGGTCCACTTGATTGGATTGAAGTTAGGACTCTTGGCAATTGTTGAAATTGAAATTGTTTAGTTTTCATTGTGGAAAGTTGTTACGTAAAACCGTTGCTCATTTCGTGGCCTTCTTGATAGGTATGAATCCTTTGTGAAATTGGTATACTTTGTTGCCCGGGGTTATATGTCCTCACATGTAACTCAACTACCCTTCTGTTGTCATACTCGACTTGAGAAGCGATTATGTGTTTGTCGTTTTGGGAAGAAAGAAACCTTATGTGAAAAGATTGATTATTTTGATCGTTTTAAATTCTAATAATTCTTGTGTTCATTTGATTCTATGGAATCTATTCATACTCTTTGGACCAACAATTATCTTCCGAATTGACAATATTCCTTCATTGATCTCCCAATTTATAGTCATCTCAACTTACTTGAAATTATTACATCCTCATTAGTCTTAACCCTTAAAATAAATCCCCTAGGTCACAGCCTAATCTCTTGCTTAAGGAATTGGGCTGTGACAGATTGGTATCAGAGCATGGTTCTATGGGGTCAGTTACTATGTGAATTTGTTTTCAATTCTTCATGTAAGTAGAGTTCGTAAAGCACAGTGTTCCAAACCCATCTCCGCCAGCTCAACCAGGTAAGTAAGATGAAAAATTTATAATAAGCATTTAGAAAGGAAAGCTATTTGATAAAGTCATGCTTTTGATAAAGTCATGCATTTCACATTCATATGATCAAGTTCTTTACATAATTGATAAAGCATGTATATGATAAGTTATGTGAAGTATGTGTTGAACTATGATAAGTAAAATTTTAGTTTCAAGTATTTAATTATATTAAGACCATCCCATTTTAGTTAGTAATTACATTCTATGTTAGGATGGCGAGAACAAGAACAACACCGAAAAGAGTACGACACGAGACCCTTACTATTGGAAGGACGGATCCATTCTATGAATATCGTATGGAGGAAAATCGAACTTTGTAGAATTCTAGATAAATTTGAGGAATTATGGATGCAAGTTAGGGAATTTCAATCACGAGACTTGGGCGGCATCATGCATTTAATCGGGTTCTACCACGGGATGGCGAGGAATGGGCAGCTGTAGTTGCCATAGATTTCGTTGTTGAATATCATAACTTTGCTGATCTTCCAGAATTTGTAGAAATCATTCGAAGACAATATAATGCTACCCAGAGTCCACCTCACAGCAATTATCCTCCGGTGGAAGGTTTTGTTTTTGCCATCTATAACATCCTAACACCAAATATTCCCATTGAAAGAAATGAACCTCAATTTGAAGTGGGCGAATCTAGTACATCTGCTGCAATAGATTCGACAAATTCAGAATCTTTAATGGAAACCTCTGATCCCTTTCTATGAAGATCAAGTTGTACCAACCAATCCTACCACTTCTTCTGACCACGTTACATCTGTGGATGATATTACTCCTCTGGAATTGAGCCCTATTGTTCATGGCAATTATCTGGACCTTCTTGGAGAAGAGTTTCCCCTTGAAGAACCTGTTGCAGAAGACCTTCCTCTTGAAGAACTTGATTATGTTGATTTTGATTATGATATGGGCATTGACGACTTCACTGATGACTTAACATGGTATAATCACCTCATAGCGCCGATGTTTCCCCCCGCAAGCCGTACCACATGAATCCCCAATCACATCCTTTCTCGAAGAAAACCGGTTTGAGGCTCGGTGGAACATCTAGACCCAGGGCTTGCAAGATCTTTTATGTATGAACCTGAATTTGTACAACCGGTTGGTACCACTCAAGTACAACCTCTTGACAATGATCGCCATTTGTCGAGGATCATTCTCTCTGAAATCTGAAATCAGTTTACTTCTCATCCCAAATCGATGTTAAACGTTTTGTGACCCTCCGTCGGAGGATGAATGCATTGAAGAGGTGTCGGAGGAAGAGAATCCAGAAAACATACCGGCGCAAATCTGAAGTTGAAAGAATGGATAATGAGAATGAAGCATTGAGCCACGGCGATGGAAATGATATGGCATCAAGGATGGATTAAAATTTGAAGAAATTAACAAGTAGTTTTGTACATTTGTGAATAGGTAATGAAGTAGGATTTATGTAAATAGTATGCATGTATAAAGTTAATCTAGACTGGATAGAAGAATTTCCGATGCCTACTCTTCTAAGGCAAATTTTCCTACTGTAAAAGTCATCTTAGAGGCAATTTTCCCATGATATGTAAATATTTATGTTATGTTGCTTGTTGTTTTCCTGCTTGTCTTGAAACCTACTGTTTATACAATTGTGCAAATTTATTTCTATGTAATCCTATTTGCTAAAAACCTGATATTTTACTTGCTTCTTATAAACTTCTTATGTAATCAATACATACATATTGTTCTTATAAATTCAAAATGCAGCATGCCACCAAGACGCCGAAATCGAAACCCTGCAAGAGAAGAACAAGTCAGTGAAAACATACCCCAACCTACCCCTGAACTCACCCCTCCTCCAAACACTAGAAAAACTTCCGAATTATTCCTTGACAAAATCCACCATCATTCTATGGGCTGGAAACCTGCCGAGGCGAGTAATGGGTTCGAGGCGATGGAAGAATCTTCAAATTCTTAGAATGCTCGGATAAGGAATGCCTTTTATGTGTATCCTTTCAATTAAAAGGACAAGTGATTTTGGTGGGAATCAGCGCCAAAAGACTCTCACTCGGAAAGATTGGAAAACTTTACTTGGGAACAATTCAAGGAGGAATTGTTATAAAATACATTCCTCGAGTTATAAGAAACAAAAGAAATCGAGTTCATGAATCTAAAACAAGGAAAGAAAAGCGTGGCGAATATGATGAAATTGCACTCTATCACGCTATGCTCCATACAAGATAAAACGGCGAGAAGATGGTGAGTTATTCCGCTCGGGATTACGTCGAAATAAGAATCATTTGGCAAGTCGACCTACCCTTTCATATCTTGAAACCACGAGCAGAGCTTTAGACATGGAATTAGAGATGCGGTGAAAAGATGGTTCTGAACCAAACCCAAGTCCATCCCAAAGTCAAACCCCACAAAAGTTGATGCCTCACAATCAACGCTTTAAAGGAAAAGAAGATGGGAAACATGAAACTTTCCAAATAAAAAACCTTGGCAACGACCAAACCATTCTAATTCAAGTTCTTCCCGACCACCCTTCCAAACTCAATTGCCGCCAATTCCAAACCTTCCCAGGATACCGTTGTGCCCAAAATGTAACAAAGTTCATACAGGAACCTGTAAATGAGGTACCAATACCTGTTACAGATGTGGTCAAATGGGTCGTTATGCGATAAGCGCCCAACCCGACAAAGATTACACGAAAGTGGAAGAAAGTCATTCTCTAAACAAATGCAACAAATGAAGGCCATGGGTGGTAGCTTTCAACATCCAACTCAATCAATAGCGATCCGCAATACCGATGATTTTGCCACCATAGCCTCAACAAACTCAACCTCAATATCGGAGGCATTCGCCTTAAATCAAATCGACAAGAACAAAATCACGAAAACTTGGCGGTATGGGAGCGTTAAGCGACATTCCTATTGTAATTCTCTTTGATACGGAGGCTTAGCATTCTTTTATCTCACGACATGTATAGATGTGTTTAAAAGCCGAACATAGGCGAAGTAACCAGGGATCTGAAAGTAATGACTCCTTTAGGTAAATCTCGATAATTTCCACATATGTTCGACTTAGAATTTGAGTTGTGAACTCTCAAATTAAAGCAAGATCTTTACAAGTAATAGCAATGTGGGATGTAGATATTATCTTAGGAATGGATTGGTTAACAGAAAATCATGCCGTAATTCGATGTGAGCGACGAGAAATTTCGTTCCATCCTCAGGAAAATAACCCACTGTTTCTACGATGTTGAAATGAAAGAAGAAGAATTCCCATAATCTCGAAAATAAGTCTTTGAAATTAATGAGGAATAAGGACAATTGTGCTTACTTGGCACATTTAACTCTTGGCGATAAGAAAATCGAAGAATTGAAGACGTGCGATGGTTCGGGAATATCAAGATGTTTTTCCTGAAACGTTACCGGGACTGCCTCAAGATAGACAATTGGAATTTACAATTGATCTAGAACCCGGATCAGCACCTATTTCAAAGGCACCTTACCGTATGGCTCCTAAAGAGTTGCAAGAATTGAAAATTCAACTTCAAGAACTCTTGGACTTAGGGTTTATTCGACCCAGTGTATCTCCATGGGGAGCGCCCGTCTTGTTCGTGAAAAAGAAGGATGGTACCCTAAGAATGTGTATCGAATATAGAGAATTGAATAAGCTCACCTTGAAAAATAAATATCCGTTGCCTCGGATAGATGATCTATTTGATCAACTAAAGGGAGCTAGTATTTTCTCTAAGATTGATTTAAGATCAGGGTATCATCAATTGAAAATTCGTTCAGAAGATATTCCTAAGACGGCTTTTCGAACACTATACGGTCACTATGAGTTTGTAGTGATGCCTTTTGGACTAACAAATGCTCTACTTGTGTTCATGGATTTGATGAATCGTGTTTTCCACAGTATCTCAATAAATTTGTACTAGTATTTATCGATAATATTCTTGTCTACTCAAGAGACGAACAAGAACATGAGAGGCACTTAAGAGTTGTATTAGAAACTCTAAGGATGAAAAGTTGTATGCCAAATTTAGCAAATGTGAATTTTGGTGAGAGAGTAAACTTCCTGGCGACATTGTATTGGTGATGGAATCAAAGTAGATCTGCCAAGGTGCAAGCGGTACAAGAATGGAGATCACCTAAGGCGCCTAATGAAATTCGGAGTTTCTTAGGATTGGCGAGCTACTATCGACGATTCATGAAGGCTTCTCCAAAATCGCAAGACCAATGACGCAATTACTCGGGAAGGAGTAAAATTTCGATGGACGAGGAATGCGAAGAAAGTTTTCAAGAACTTAAGAAGCGATTAACTACTGACACCGATGTTGTGATGCAGGAACCCGATCGAAATTTCACCCTCTATCTTGATCGTCGAGGAACGGACTCGGATGCGTACTTATGCGGGAAGGAAGGTCATCGCTTATGCTTCCACGGCGAGTTAAGGCCGCGAACTTAACTATCAACGCATGACTTAGAATTAGCTGCGGTAGTCCATGCATTGAAGATTTGGAGACACAATCAGTATGGCTCGAAATGTGAAATTTTCACGGATCATAAGAGTTTAAAGTACTTCTTTGAACAAAAGATTTGAACATCGTCGAAGAAGATGGCTTGAACTTGTCAAAGATTATGACCGTGAAATCAAATATCACCCGGCAAAGCGAGCGTGAGTTGCGGATGCTTTGAGTCTTAAAAGTCGAGGACGACTAGGAATGATTCTCACCCAAGAACAAGAGTTGATTAAAGACTTGAGAAGTTAAAGATAGAAATAGTACTTCCACCGATACCACTTGCTAGTATCATATCAACTTTAGTGGTCGTGCAGTTTAAGGGCGAGGATCTTTAATGCTCAGCGACAAGATGAACAATTGGAGAAGTTACGAGCGAAGATCGAGCGGAAGGACTACAAGATTACTTTGTGAAGCTCGGGACAATGCAATTATGTTCAAATCGAATAGTGATACACGATAACGAAACTAAAGGATGAAATTATGAGTGAAGCTCATAACTCGCTTTATACATCGCATCACGGAAGCACGAAGATGTATCAAGATATCAAACAACAATTCTTGTGGACCGGAATGAAGAAGGAGATAACATCATTTGTGGAGCGATGTCTAGCGTGTAAACAAGTCAGGCATTACATCAGCGACCATATGGGAAGCGCAACCCTAGAAATTCACGAATGGAAATGGGACCACATCGCCATGGATTTTGTAACGGTCTACCAAGATCAAAGCGTGGGAACACGGCTATATGGGTGATTGTGGATCGTCTCACCAAATGTGCTCATTTCATCCCAATTCTGTTACTTATGGAGCCGACAAATTAGCTCAAATATATGTTCGCGAAATAGTGCGGCTACATGGAGTACTGTATCATCACATCGGATAGAGACTCCAAATTTACCTCGCGATTTTAGTCAAGCTTCGAGAAGAATTGGGAACACGTTTAAACTTTAGCACGACTTTTCATCCTCAAGCGGACGAAAAAGCGGAAAGAACTATTCAAACACTTGAGGATATGCTCTGAACCGTAGTGTTGGATCGAGGCGAACAATGGGAACAAGCCTTACCGTTAGTAGAATTCACTTATAACAATAGTTATCAAGCTACAATTAACATGGCGCCATACGAAGCTCTCTACGGTAAGAAATGCAGATCGCCTCTTTATTGGGATGAAGTCGGAGAAAGAAAAATACTAGGTCCGGAAGCTATTGAAGAAATGATCGAAATGGTTCGTCAAATAAAGAAAAGAATTCAAGAAGCTCAAGATCGCCAAAAGTCGTACACAGATGTTCGCCGTACAGAACTCAACTTTGAAATTGGAGACAAAGTTTTCCTCAAAGTTTCTCCAACCAATGGCGTACATCGATTTTGAATAAAAGGGAAATTGAGACCAAGATTCATAGGACCATACGAAGTTTTGGAAAGAATCGGACCTGTAGCATACAGGATTGCATTGCCACCAAATTTAGGCAATATACACAACGTATTCCACGTGTCGCAATTACGAAAATATGTGTTTGATCCTAAACACATCGTTCATCAAGAAGAAATAGTTCCTGAGCCAAATCTAAGTTACGAGGAAAGACCAGAGTGTATCCTGGATCATAAAGAACAACAACTAAGGAATAAATCTATTCCTTTAGTTAAAGTACAGTGGAAGCATCATAAAGCGACATGGGAACTAGAAGAACAAATGAGATAGAAATATCCCGAACTATTTATCTAAGGTACTAAATTTCGGGACGAAATTTCTTTAAGGGGGGGGATGTAATACCCCAAACTTTTAATTAGTAATTAGTCAATGATTAATGATTTAATAGGGCATTGCATCCTTAATAAAAATGAAAATAAACATGCTTATGATTTGAAAAATGTGAGGTTACTTAGTAGAATGAAATATGAAATATAAGTTATTTTTTTAAATTTGGAATAAGAGACTTGGTTCAAGAATATAAAATAATGTGTTGATTTATTATTTGATCTTAAGGATCAAATTAATTCTATAATTTTAGGAATGATTAAAATTTTGCTATTTAGGTGTTATATTTCCATAATATGTAGTAAGCATAATTAAATGGATATGCAAGTATAAAAGCGTCCTAAAGTAAGAAATTTAGAATATAAGTTATATATAAGATTAGTAGTATCAAATGGAAATAAATACACATATTATATTATTCATATTATATAAATATATGTATATATATAAATATATACATGTTCTAGAAACTAAATGACTAAGCATGTATATACTTGGAGACCAAGTAAATGTATTAATGGTTGGATGAATAATCACTCATTTAATTAAATAGAAATTAAAATAAATTCTTTCTATAAATATAACATACATACAATAGGATACATTTTACTAAAAATTTCCCTAAACTCTAACAAAACTCACGCACAAACACATTAACACACACTTGGAAGAATTTTTTTTCTAGCAATTTGATCTCCAAATTTCCATCTCTAATCTTGATTCCAAGGTTAAACAAGGTATAATTTCAACCTTTCTTCAATCTTTAAACATTAATTTTGTTATATATTTATGAAATTTGTAAGCATGATAGTTGTAGGATTTTGTGGATTTTGTAATAAACATGAATGAATATTGATGTTATAGATAAGAATTGATAGATTAGTGTGGAATTGATGAAATATTGATGATTATTTGTAAAATTTATGTTGAGAATGAAAAACCCTAGATTTTATGCTTTAGGCTAAAATAAGAAACTATTGATATTATGTTAAGAATAAGTTGTAATTATGTGATTAAAGTATGCTTAGACTAAGAAATTGGAAGAAAGAATAACAAAAATAAAGTTAGAATATATATATATATATATATATATATATATATATATTTTTAAAATTTTAGAAAATTTAGGAAAATGAGATGTTGATTTTATTTTCTTCATTTAACTTGATATATGAGTTTAATGTGATGATTTAAGTAATCTATGAATTTATTAGAATTTTATAAGGTCATATGTTGAAATTGAAATACTTTAGTTTAGGTGTTTAATTGTTATATATCTACTAAAGTTAATATATGATAGTAATATTGATGATTTAAGCTTACATATGATACTAAAGTGGGAAATTGAGAAAAATTAAAGAAATTAGAATTTATGTATATATATGTGTGAAATTTGAAAATTATAGAAAAATGGAAAGTTAAAATTTTAATGTTATTCTTCATATATCTTATATATTGTGAATATATTATGTAAATAAAGAATAATAAAGCTTAATTGAAGAGTTTAGAATTAAAAATGTGAAAGGTTTAATTTTAGAAATATATTATGTAGAAAAGAAAGTTTAAGGACAAAGAATATATATATATATATATATTATAATGTTAAGTTAATAGAAATAATTAGTATACTTAAAAGTATACTAATAGTAAGAAAAGTAGTAGTATGGAAGAAGATTGATTAATTATGACTTAATTATATGAAAAGTTTAATGTAGGCAATTAATTACTTATATTATGCTTAAATAATTTAAGAAAATAAATATAATATCTAAAGAAAGAAAGAGAGTAAAATAAAGTTATTAATGTACAATAATAGTGTTCGGTGAATGTTTGATAATAATTTAGAATGTTGAATGAAAATAAGTATAAAGTTAAGATATAAAGGATGCGATGACCGAAAAGATGAAAATTCTTATAAGTGAGAAGTTTAGACAAAACCGTCTAAACAAATCATAAAAAAATGGAAAAGATGAAATAAGAGGATTTATAGTTAGAAAATAAGAAATATTGTTTACTAATGTTATCAAATAATTAAAGGTACATCGAGAAAGGGAAGGCGGTTAAGGAAGAGAGACCGAAGAAAAGAAAGGTTTATTAAGTCGACCGACTAAAGGCGATTGGGCTTTCGAACTAAATAATAGCACGTGCTAATTTATATTGTTTCATTATGTATACTGCATGACTTTTAAATTCATTGACTTGCCAAATGTTGAGCATGAGCATGATACATTGCCTGTCCACGGAAAGAGAAAGAAAGAAAAAGAAAGAAGGAATGAAAGAATTTACCGACGTCGGATAGCGACCTTCGGGTCATAGCGTGTTTGAGAAGGAGGCCTACTTCTCAACACATAGACAGAATCCGTGGATATGCGAAGAGAAAGATGTCTGCAGACAAAGATCATGCATATGCATTTATTTTAAAATTGTGAAAATGAAAGCAAGTAAGTGTTTATTTTACAAAGCATGCACAGGTTTTTCACTAAAACCCACATGTATTGCAAAACGATGGCAAGTCAATCTTATAGCTCTAAGAGCAAAATTCTAACTGCTTTTCGGCATGTGTCAACCGAGTGCTTATGTACTCATGCCCGCATGTATTTCTAAACATCTTGGTTGAGCTTTGAATTCGAGATGGAATTGGAAAGGAACACCGTGGTTTTGCTCGTAAATATGGTTCATTGTGATTAGCATTATGATCGAATCACTTTATGTTAATGTTGGTGATAATGGAGTTGATCTCCTTATGATATTATGGTTGAGAATGTTCTTGGTTTAAATGGTCATTTTGATCGTGGATACATTGATATTGAACTCTTTATATTCTTGGTTATTGAGGTCCACTTGATTGGATTGAAGTTATGACTCTTGGCAATTGTTGAAATTGAAATTGTTTAGTTTTCTTTGTGGAAAGTTGTTACAGAAAACCGTTGCTCATTTCGTGGCCTTCTTGATAGGTATGAATCCTTTGTGAAATTGGTATACTTTGTTGCCCGAGGTTATATGTCCTCACATGTAACTCAACTACCCTTTCTGTTGCCATACTACGATTTGAGAAGCGATTATGTGTTTGTCGTTTTGGGAAGAAAGAAACCTTACGTGAAAAGATTGATTATTTTGATCTTTTTAAATTCTAATAATTCTTGTGTTCATTTGATTCTATGGAATCTATTCATACTCTTTGGACCAACAATTATCTTCCGAATTGACAATATTCCTTCATTGTTCTCCCAATTTATAGTCATCTCAACTTACTTGAAATTATTACATCATCATTAGTCTTAACCTTTAAAATATCACTAAGTGTTTCAAACAACGGAAAGCATGTGTTTCAAGGTAACCACACAACGTATTACATACAAACTAGACCAACAGATCTTTGACAAAAGGGTTCGACTGATCTGAAGGTGATATGCTTCAATAATAAAAATATCACTAAGTGTTTCAAACAACGGAAAGCATGTGAATACATATATGACGATATGCATTCAAGGTTATACTATATCAGTGACAAAAACTCCGACTGCTCAACACTTTGCCATCCATCGTCACATTTAAAACAAACATGCGGTAAGTACAAGAATGCACTTAGTGGACTCGTGCAAAATAATTTCTTTAAATTACATCGCCCATAGTATAACACGAGGATTTTAGTAGAAATAACTCGTGAATACCAAAACACTTTATCATTTCTCGAAGATCGTGCGCGGGCATTTTACGGTATGTATGATCCGTATCATTTCACATAACTGTTCATAATCGATCTCACGCCGTAGAAGTAGGCCTCCTTCTACGACGTCGTGACCGGCAAGATGTTGATAATGGCTCACAGTCACATAGCCAGGAATTCTGCATCTGACTAGGATCCGTGACCGGCCGAAGATGTTACTAACGGCTCACAGTCACCCACTGATGTACACGTTAACCCTAGCCAGGAATTCTGCATCTGACTAGGATCCGATATCGATTTTCTGATAAAGTTGGGAACTACCCAACAACTGATTCACTTTCATAGTTGGCTCGCCCAACAACATGATAGGATACATACGTAAAACATAAATACTTTGGGCATGTAATTGAATAACAGTTCATAATCATTTCTCAACTGAAAGCTTTGTAAATAAATACTTTTCGAAGAAAGCATCGTAAATAAAAGAGTTTTCGAGTAAAGCCCACCTCGTATACGTATGCTTCTACCGTCTTTCTACGGTCACTTCCTACGTCTCAGCTCAAATCACGTCCCACCTTAACGTAAGAATTATTTTAGTACATTTGTTACGTTTCGATAGAGACGAACATCGTCTAACGTCCTATGAATCAAATAAGGCTAACGTCGGACTTATTTTGACGTTTCCTAATCAAAATGATGTCGATTATGAAATCGCTCATCATATAAGAGATATTCCATCTCTTTAGCACATAATGTACGTTTTAATGTACTTACGTAACGTAAGTTACATTGTTACTAAATGTACTACGTCACATAGATCACGTATTATCGAATTTCGTACAATTTGACCTTGGTCAACGATTTTGACTTGGTCAACATTTAGTAAACATTTTGACTTGGGTCAACAATTTTGACTTCAAAGTCAACATTTTGACTTTTTCAATTATATACATATATTTTCGAAATTAAGTATAATTCTTGCTCTAAAAATTCACATAAGATCATAATATATTTAAAACATTATTTTAGAACATATTATGCAATTATACCTTATAAGATAAATTTATAACATTAATACATATAATATATAGTTTTCGGTCATTATATATAATTATCCTAGATTTGTGCAAAAATTATAATAAATTCACATGTCACACTATTTTATTAGAGGATTAATAATACGTAATTACTTTGGTCCAAGAAAATTTATACTCCTTAGTATTATATTTCATGGTTTTCGAAAACTTTAATTCAACCAAGTAAACAATTCCCGAAAATTCCAATAAATTCACATAACATCTATTACATCCTCATTAGTCACTTCCTATGTCTCAGCTCAAATCACGTCCAATAAATTCACATAACATCTATTCATTCTTAAGTATCCTTACTATAACATAATTTTTATTTATTATGAACTATTCAATAAAATTTTCCTAAGTCATGTTTCAAAAATTTTGACTTAGGTCAAAATAATTTTTAACAAATCCAATAAATTCATACAACACTATATTATGAATCTACACTATCAATATGCTATGATAACACTTAAACATGGATTATATCACAACATGTTATCATACTATAATTTTTTCGAAAATCATAGACTTATATACTATAGTTTTCCAAAAATTTTACATAAAATCATACAAGCATATTTAATACCCTAGATCATTATTTCATGCTCAAATCAACAATTAAAAATCATAATCATCAATATATCACACCCACATGATTTCGGTCCACATATAAAATTTAATAGCATGCTTAATTTTGTGATATAATCATAATACATGCTTAATAACATCATATAAACACAATATCTAAACATCTTAGCACATGATATATAATTTTCGAAAGTCACATAAACTAACTAAGCTTATACATGAATTCTAACGGATGAAAATCAAAATTCTAACATGTATACGAAGCTCGTAAGAAATCTAACCTTTTAATCGGTATCGATTTAATCGGTGAAGGTTTATTTGTCTAAGGTTTGGGATCAAACTTGGATGAACACTCTCACAATTTCCTCACAAATTTTCGATAGCTAGGGGTGTAAAATGAGTAATGGTGGTGCTTATGTTATATTTATAGTGTTAAACAAGTTGTAGTGTAATTATTACATAAAAATATCATTAATACACTTGCCTTATTTTTCAACAATTTCGGCCACCTCCTTATGGTATAAGACAAGAATTTTAATCTTATCATGTACACCTCAATATGTATCTTATCCCTTAATTAAATACATTGTATCATAGTTGTCACAAATAATTAAATTAACACTTTGTACACTCTATGTGTGTGTGTCGGCCATGCTTAGTACATTAGGATTGATTTTTATTTTGTTCTTATATTATATACTTTATTATGTTATATTATCTTTTAATTAATAAATTGTATCATAATTATCAAGAATTAAAGATTTTATCACATTATACACTCTAAGTGTAATTCTCGGCCAAGCTTAATTGCTTAGGATAAATTTTTATTTTTTCTTATCTTATACTATGTTATTATCATGTAATAAAGTCATGGTTGAAAAGTCAAAAATTTCAACTACACAAGTGGCACTATTATAAAGTTGGAAATTATTTCTTCCAACTTAATTATCCATCATTTTCGGCCCCCTATGAAGATAACCTTAGATTACTTGTTCAACTTGTTAACTACTACTACTTTACACCTAATAATGTGATAAGATCCAACTCATACCATTCATTAATTAAAGCATAGGAATTAATCAAATTTTGTCACATATATGTCACAATTTTCGGTACTTTTGGGCACAAGCGTACCCCCACTTGTGCAAGTTTTAATACACCTCTTATTATCCATAAAAATATCTTATTAATATAATAATTATCATATAACCTCAATTGGATAGCAATTAAAATTAATTAATACCATAAGTTCACATTTTCGAAAATTAGGGTTTCAATATACTAAACACTTTATTTTCTTGTAACAAATAGCTAACACATAGTTATGTGACATATTATAATCATAGATGATGAATTTAATCATAGAAAAATATTTAGAACAATTTTAGATCACAAAACCCTAGTTTTAAAAATTAGGGTTTTCGAAACCCATAGCATTTGGTACATCCTATTCCTAAATTTTCTAGCATTATTTTGATGATAAATAATGCTCTTATATCGTAAAATAATCATAGGAATTTGAATTTTATAATTCCATGATCATTTGGCCAAGTTATCGAATTATCTCTAAACGTAGACGTTTGAAACATCTCTAAATTCTCATAGTTAAATCATCTCTAAAATGTCCAAAATAAAGTTGTTACAACTTTATTTATTCCCATAATAATAAGTAATTTCGAATTATAAGCTTAAATGCTTAAAAATACTGTAAGACTTAACTGTCGAATTTAACCGACGTTAGAACAATACGTTCGAAGGAATATCAGAACTATATTTCTTAATTCACTAAGCGTCAGCGAATATCACGCAGAAATTATCAATTATGCTTGGTCAAAGTCGATCATTGACTAATTAAGATTTTAATAATCGGGATTAATCTCTAAATTACGATTTTAATTATCGTAATTAATCTTAAAACTGCGGGATATTACATAAACAAAGTGAGACGCACTATGAGTAAACGTCCACACGCGTGGCTTGCTTGCACTGTTTATCATAAGTTTGTTAGATGAGATTTCTAAATAAAACATTTTAAATCTATCGAGAAGTGGGAGTTTCATGTAAACGCCCACACGCGTGGCTCGCATGTGCGATTTTCATAAGTTCTCTAGAGATGGATATAAAATGAGATAACAAAAGAATTTGGATTGAAGCGGTATGGTCCTAGTGAGTATGCCAATTCTAATAATACATTTCTATTTGTTAAAATTGTGGTCATTGCTAGACATCACCTCAAGTACAACTTCCCACTAAGTCACTTCTTGTGATAGTGATATGGTCTAGTAAGGTCCAATCGTTAATTTCATTTGTCATAAGGATAAGTCGACATGGATTGAAATTAAACGACTAAAAGGTATATTTTAGTCCAGTCGGGGGTTCATGTGTAAACGCCCACACGCTGCTTGCATGTGGAATTCCTTAGGCGATTGGAGGTTTCAATCAATATTGTTTTATCAAAAGGTTACAATATTGTTGTTACGAATTATGTGCGATCGTATGCTTATATGTTTACATTATCTTTTCGGACATGTCTCTTACACGATTATCAATATGCTCGCACAAAATCCCTTATCCGTCCGAATTTTATCGAGTGGAAGCGAAACATGGAATATGTTCTTATCGAAGAACACATGTTTGTTCTCACTACTCCTAAACCCGATGCCCTTCGACGCATCGACTAATGAGCAACGAGTCAAGCGGACTTTGGCATAAGTCAAACAATATGACCAAATGCTATATGATGACTACTATGTCCAAAGGCTTGCAGTTGCAAAGATCGATCGATGGTAGACGCGACGAAATATGGTCAAGTCTAGAGAGTAAGTTTGGGCAATCGGATCGACGATCGCCCACACAATGAGACAAATCTTGGCGTGTAAGATGGAAGAAGGAAGTTCGGTTCATGAACATGTCTCCCACACGACTCATCTCATGGATAGTCTTGATCGGTTGGGAAGAGGTATTGACGGCGAAGCGGTCGATATCATCCTCAACACACCGCCCAAGTCTTTTGAGAATTTTCGGCGTGAATGCGATCATGAGCAAGACCGAGTATACACTTAGTCAGTTGCTTAATGATCTCGTGGCTGCAGAAGGAGTTATGGGCAAAGGAGCACATACTCTTGCTAGCACATCTAGGGGCCCAAATTTTCCGTTGCAAAATGGAAAAAGAAAAAGGGGCACCAAAGGTGGTAGAGGCAAGGAAATAGTGGGAGTAATGGGGCAAGAACATGCACATAACGAGGCTTAAAGAAGCCAAAGGAGAGGGCAAGTGCTTGAGTGCGGTAAGACGGGCATTGGAAGGCCAAGTGCTCTATGCTCGAGGCTCAGTCGCCATTTGCTTTATTAACGGAAACATGTTTAGCGACTTGTTCTACTCATTCATTGAAAGTAGATACGGTGCGATCGATCATGTTTGTTACACCTTCGTGGGTTCCCGCGGACAAGGAGTCGCATGATGGCGAGATAACGATCTCCATTGGCAACGCGACGAAAGTCGAGGCCGTTGCGATGGAGATGTTTCTTTATGTTTTGATAGAATGCTTTTAGTTTTAAGGGACGTTTTATATGTGCCGGAGTTTCGTGAAACCTTATTCTGCTTTGAAACTTTTATTCATGGATATTCGATTATTTTGATAGTGGTGTTTCTATCATAAGAAATGACGGTTATCGTGGTGGCACTTTATATAATTCGCTTTAAACTATTTACGCAAAACATAATACCTATAACTATGTCAGATCTTCTTCAAACCTTAAAAGAGCAAGTTTTCTTCGCAAGATGACACCACATTTCTCTGGCATCTTAGATTAGGTCACATCAATCTAAATAGGATCCAAAGACTGGCTAAGAATGGAGCATTGGGTGATATCAAAGTTACTCCGTTCCCAGTCTGCGAATCCTGTATAGAAGGAAAGATGTCGACCAGACCCTTCAAAGCGAAGGGTTATAGAGCCAATGAAGTGTTGGAGCTAGTCCATTCTGACCTGTGTGGACCTATGTCCACATAAGCTCGTGGAGGGTACGAGTATTTTGTCACTTTCATCGACGATTACTCAGGTACGGATACGTGTACCGCCGACCGCAAGTCCGAATGCTTTGAGAAATTCAAAGAGTTTAAGGCGGAAGTGGAGACGAAGCTTGGTAAAGTATCAAGTCATCTGCGGTCCGATTGCGGTTGCGAATACCAAGAACGAAGTTTATGGACTATTTGGTGCGGTGTGGGATTACCTCCCACCACTACACCGGCACACCACAACAAAATGGTGTGTCGAGCGAAGAAATAGGACTCTTTTAGAAAAGGTTAGATCAATGATGAGTTATGCAACATCGCTTATTTCGCTCGGGGTATGCCTTAGAAACGGTGGCATACTTGATAAATCTAGTACCATCCAAGTCAGTCGAAAAGATCGCTTTCGAGTTGTGGTTTGGGCGCAAGCCTAGCTTAAGCCACATAAGGATATGGGGTAGTCCAGCACATGTGCTGAACAAGAAAGCTGACAAGTTGGAGGCTAGATCCGACGCAAGGCTGTTTATTGGCTATCCTAGAGGAACAAAAGGTGGTTATTTCTATAATCCTAAGGATGAAAAGGTCATTATTAGCACTAATGTCCGATTCTTTGTCACACCCCAATTCCCGAGGGAAGGCACGGATGCCGGGGTGTGATTAGGGGTGGGGGTTAAAAAGCGGGGAAGAAGGGGGATACATATAACATACACGATAAGAAGACGTGACCATGAAATCGGGCAAGATCTCCTCGATAATTAGGACATATCCGAAGGGAGGTGCGCAAACAATCCACCAATGTAATAATATCGATACCATAACCTCAATGAAACATGATCTTGGTTTATAATAAGTAATGCAAGGCGAATAGCATTACACCACATTGACTAGACCGGTCAACCACATAGCATGCTCATATCGAGACTCACAAGATAATAACATAATAGCAAATCTTATTCCTAATCAGAAAGCAAAATAAGGGACAAGAATACATCAACATCGAATACGATATAACACAACATCGCGGAAGCATAGCATGAAGAACCATGCCCACCCCTCAAGATCGCCTCGTCCAGCCCTCCCCATCTGTGAAAAGATTTGAAAAAGAGTTTGGGGTGAGTACTAGCGCACTCAGCTAGGGTTTTATCATAAATCAAAAGAATCATGGTGCCGTGTTCAGAGCACTTATCTTAGAAGGTTCTAAAACGTAAATCCACTTCTAAGTAAGCAAAATAGATTTTTCGTTTTTCGATACCTGATCCGTTATTACTGTTGTTCTCATCATAGAACCAAAGAACCACGGCTCGGAACGTATCCCGCCAGCCCATCACATGTCATTCATTCGCCCGAACATATCCGGTCACCCCCGGGTATCCACCGGCTAACTCGGTGTGGACTTCAGGGTCAAATCCCATCGTAACCATAACCACCTCATTACTATTTCCGTGTGGACTTCCGGGTCTATCCCGGAACCATAACCACGTGTTCGGGTCTATCCTCTTCGATC
Organism: Salvia rosmarinus; assembly: GCA_036937905.1. Lineage (NCBI taxonomy): Eukaryota > Viridiplantae > Streptophyta > Magnoliopsida > Lamiales > Lamiaceae > Salvia > Salvia rosmarinus. The sequence continues at coordinate 37,507,251 of CM072818.1, read as the reverse complement.
AATACTCAAGATGGTGATCAACCCACCGAATAGAGATCCGTGCACAATCACAATAGAACAACATCTCGGATCGAGAACAAGAATAACTTCACCAAAATATTTTACGGCGCACATGTTTTATTTTGAAATATCGAGTAAATAACTCAAAATAAGCATATATAACCCAACCCGAATGTATTTAAAACGCCAACCGGAGATATCTACGGATCCGATGACTTCACCGATCGCACTGGTAGGTACATGGTAACAAGACGGAAAAACTTTTGGGGTCACATCCCACAAAGCAAAGCAACATCGTGATCCAAACGAAGATCGTAGCAAAACTAAGGTTTTTGACTTTCTAAACCCGCATTCGCACTCTCCGGTTTTAAAATCAACTCGATGCGAAGGAAATATATTCAGGCATCAAGACCTATAATAGGTACTTTCAAAATATGCATGCATGCAAGTTGACTCAAATCTTAGCAACAAGAAGCTTCAAAATTGATGCCTATCCTCGGATCTAGGATAAACCATCCAAAATCGATGCTTGAAAAAGGAAACATAAGCAATATGCATAACGACGAACATGGAATGACAAACTATGTTGAAAATGGATAACCCGGGCATGTACTTCCTTTAGAAAACTCAAGCAACGGAAAACATCCCGACATGCGTAAACGAAAAATAGAAAACGGATCGGTATTTTAGTAGAATGCATAGCCCGAACTCAAAACCTAAAGGACCCGTGGCAAAGGTGGCCGTTGACCACCAATCGGCGGCCAAGAGGGCGGCACGCGGTGGCGGCGGTGTGGCAATCGGCGGCCTTGACCGTTTTCTCGCCGCCGTCCTTTAGGATCCCGAGTTCTATGCTATACGATCTACTAAAAGGCGGAATCAAACAAGAAAAGGATAAAACAAAAACGGGCTGCCGGGAGGGCGATCGGCGGTGGTGGCGGCGTGGCGCAATGGTGCCGCCGTCGAGCCTCCCGGCTCGATCCCCACTCTCCGTGACGCAGCTGCACTCGAGCTGCTCGGCTCGTCCAGTAAACACGAGAGATGAAGAAATGAACGTTGAAAATTAAGGCCCCAGCCTCCTATTTATAGGAAGCGAGGGTCACAATGCTTGTGCATAAGCGTCTTTTTCGAAAATAAACAATGACGCAACTTTTGCAAACGGACTCCAAATTTAGCAAACTTAGTACCCATGGACACGAAATAAAATACCCTGACACAACGACTATAAACAAGATTTGCTTTTAAAGACCCATGAAAAGTCCGGTTTTTCGATAACTTCCTGAGTGCCAAACCTTGGGTGGTCGAAAACTCGTGCATACTTAGTGTCTATGAATTCGCCATAAGACACTCTTCACAACGCCTTTGAGGTTTCGTGACGGTCGCGATCACCGAAACAAAAGTCAACATTTGACCTTTCTCAAAAACGTGCCATGCAAACCAGATGCTCGGGAAGGACGGGTATTACATCCTCCTCCTTAGAAAAATTTCATCCCGAAATTTCAAACACGTGGAGAAAACAATTCGAGTCTTGAGCCACGAACTTGTCTTCCAACTCCCACGTAGCTTCCTCTTCGCCATGGTGATTCCACAACACCTTCACCAACGAATCGCTTGTTCCTCAACTCTCGACTTCTCGTTCCAAGATAGCCACCGGCCTCCTCGTAACTCGGATCCCGAGCAAGAACCACTTGGTCATGCTTGATCACGTGTTTGGGTCGAACACGTACTTTCTCAACCGAGAAACGTGAAACACGCCGCTCACATCTCCGATGCTAGGTGGCAAAGCTAACCTATAGCAACGGGCCTATTCTCTCTAGAACTTGAAGGTCCAACGAACCTCGGTCGCAACTTACTCGCTTCCCAAAACGAACGACTCCTCTCGTCGGGAAACCTTATGAAAACGCGATCTCCGATCATGAATCAAGATCCAGACGACTTGTCCGCATAGGACATCTGCACATCTGAGCTTCCTCGATCCTTCGCTGATCTCGATCGATAACCTCGACCGTCTGCTGAACCATCTCGGTCCTAACATCTTTCTCTCGCCCACTTCGTCCCAATAAAGTGGCGATCGACACTTCCTTCCGCATAACGCTTCATAGGGAGCCATTCTATGGTGGCTCGATAATCTGTTGTTATAGCAAACTCCACCAAAGGTAGTATCTCTTCCCAATTTCCTCCTCTATCGGCCACGATCGCCGCAAACATATCTTCTAAGACCTAATCGTCCTTTCTCGATCGACCGTCGATCGAGGATGGAAAGTCTGTCGAGATTGACTTGGTCCCCATGGCTCTGTTGACTCCTCCAAAACCTCGACGTGAACCTCGGTCACGATCGACGAATCGATACCGGCACACCATGTAACCGCATTTATCTCTCTACGTAAAGTCGAGCAAGCTTATCTAACCCGTACGCCATCCTAATCGGTAAGAAATGAGCTGACTTCGCGGTCCATCGACAACAACCCATATAGCGGTGTTTCCTCACGCTGACCTTGGAAAACTTACCACAAAATCCATACCGATATGATCCCATTTCCACTCTGGGATTGGTAGCGGTTGCAACAAACCTGACGGACGTTGGTGTACAACTTTCACTTGTCGACAAGCCAAACCACGTTCCCACAAACGCTGCCACATCCTTTTCATTCCTTCCTACCAAAAGTTCCTCTTAAGGTCTCGTACATTTGGTGCTTCCGGGATATCGAGTGGCACATAACCTTCCGGACTAATAGCGCGTTATCTCTCGCTTCCGTGAACCACTTGCTATCTCTAGCCTTGCTTTCAGACGCATCCTTTCCAAGAACTCGTCTCTTCATTGTGCGCTCACGATGGCTTCTCATCGACCCATCCTTCTTCTTGATGAACAGAACTGGTGCTCCCCACGGCGACACGCTAGGTCGGATAAAACCTAGATCCAACACTCCCCGAATCGCGCTTTAAGTTCTTGCAATTCTTTAGGTGCCATTACGTATGGTGCCTTTGATACTTGTCTTCTCACGGTTCCGGACAATAGTGAATTCCACTTGTCTATCAGTGGTAAACCCGCAAGTCCTCGGAAACACGTCCGGATATTCACACACCGGTGGCTCCTTTCCAATCGCTATGCTTGACGTGCCTCGTCAAACTCACAAAGAAAGTTTGACAGCTTCCCTTCCCGATCATCCTCAACGCCTTCGGTCTTGAGATCATTACGCAAACACCCATCCTTATGCCGTGGAAACAAACTTCCACTCCTTCCGCTGTTCGAAAAGCAACTTCTCTCGAGACAACGATAGTTGCCCCAATGCTTTTCCAACCAATCCATGCCAAAGATGACATCGAAATCTTCCATTCCGACGACATGCAAATCGACAAAGACCTTTTGCTCACGTATTTCACCTCTGGTTCGGGCATATCTCTTTTGCGCTTTAGCACTTTCCACGATGGGATGCTAATTTCAGTGGTACTGTGATTTCTTGGGTACCAAACCCAACCTCTCACACGCGATTTTGAAGCGAAAGAATGTGAGGCTCTCGTATCAAACAAAGCGGCGGTATATCACTCATATGGATTATACCGCAAGATTTCCGGAGCTCGTCTTTTGCTGTCTTGCGATTCAAAGCGTACACCCTTGCTTGCTGCGGTGGCCTTTGGTTTGTCAGTCCTAGGTGACCTCTGCTCCGTTGTTTGTCCTCGGCGGAGCTTGGTTACTCGCCTCTGCGGGCCGGATCTTTGCCTCATTGGCGGCCGCTTCGCTGGACCTCCTAATGGACAATCTCGAGCGTAATGTCCAAACTTTCTACAACGATAACACTCGACGTTACCTTGCTCGCACTCGCCTAAATGATTCCTCCGCATTCGCACCAAGGTTTTTTCCCCACCGCCGCATAGGTTGGAAATTCTTCCCAAGGTTGCCTTTCTTTCCTCGAATACCCGATTCCTCGGAATCATTGGACCGCCTGGGTCCCTCGAACACCGATCGCTTTTCCCGATCTTCCCATTTTCTTACCTCTTCCTCCGTCACCGGCTGTCCGGGTGGCATTGTTCTCTCTAGGGCAACATTGACTCAATGTTTAAAGCCGGTTTAAGATCGCATACGCCGATCTCCCCGATCGACGAGCGAAATTCGATCTCGGGTGAGTCCTCTCTCGAACCTCGCTCGCCCTAGCAGCCTCTTGTGTCGACAGTGCGTAGCATAACGCGACAGCATTTATTGAACGAGCGATCGTATTTGGTGACCGTCCTTCTTCGACGAAGATTCCAAGACTCGTTTTGCCTTGTCTGTCAGAAAGCGCCAGCACGCATTTTCCATGAGTTCTTCCTTGAAATCTTCCCACGTATACCTTGCCCATCGAACGGTGTCTCGGTCCTTCTCACGGACTCCCACCGTAAATCGACCTCATCGGTTAGCCGAAGATCGCGCAATTCAGCTTTTACGCTTCTTCGCATCCGATGTATTCAAGATCCTTTCGGTGGATCGTATCCAGCTCTCGCCGATCGGTTCGCGAGACCATCGAACGTAGGGGTATTCTCGCTGCGAAACTCTCGATCGCATGCCGTCAAACCAAATGTGGTTCTCGGGCTTCTTCCACATGATTGTTCCTCCGTTCCTTGTTCTACATTCGCATCGACGAAACATTAGAAACACGTCAGCATAGATAACCGTATCATCGCACAACATACATCATCACCCATATCACATATCATCACATATGTCACATATCACGCACGATCACATATAATCATGCAACTCGTCAACATATCATCGCATGCATCTCACATAACATCACCACATACTACATAGATCATATATCATCACGGCATAGCTCATATCACATATAAGCATCAAACATAAACATCCTATCATAGACAACGTTAGTATTAGTTTTATCTAGCTTCCACGGCAATCGCCAAAATACAAGATCAAGGTATGTCACCAAAAGGTCGATATGAGCAAAAGAATCGACTCGCCATCGCCAAAAGATGTTGCTCGTCCATGCTATAGCGCATCATGACTATCATTGTACATCTTGACGCCTGATCTCTGCTTCCATATCTCATCCACTACTCTCCGCTTGTCTCAACGGTCCCATTCTCGCCTTTCCTCATCCTCTCTCTTCCCATCGGCTTGATTGGGCCGCCGCCGCCGCGATCCGCATGGAAGCGAGTCTCGTGGGTATGATCTCATCCAAGTCACGCTCGATTGCTCGAGTATCGTGAAAGCCGTGCTCGAGTCCCTGTCTCGCGCTTGCCTTCCTCAACATGCTCGACCTCATCGAGTCATCGGCTATCTCGATCACCGGTCCTCTGAGCCCTCACTATCCTCCTCGTCCTCCTCTCGGTCCTCCTCCTCCTCGTAGTCTCCTTCCTCGGATGCCAACCGACATCGTTCGGTGGCATGAAGATTCGATCCGGCTTCTTCCCCGCCATCGCCGGATGGACAATCTCTCGCCCGGAGGTTCTCGCCTCAAAATCATTCCGGTCCTTCCAAGGTAAGGATCGTCGATGGAGGTATAGTGACCGGTGTATCCTCGATGCATTGGTGATCGCTCGGCGATGGTCGCTCTCCCAAAAGCACTTCGGGAACATCATCCCTATCATCAACTGGATCGTCCTCGAACATGCCTTGCTATCACATCCTCCTCGACGGTTTACTCGATGATCGGTCCATTGTCTCCATACCGAGCAACAACCGGTGAAATCCAAGGTAAGGTGCTCGGTGATAGATCCCGTCTCAACATCATGTATCCTTGCTTTCGCCCACGGCCGCCAACTGTTGGTAGCCTCTCCATCAACCGATAGTAAGCCTCATACTCGATATTTTCCCACCGCCTCTGATCTTTCTCCACAATCCAACAAATCTCCCTTAAATACTCCCAACGGCTCATGGACATTCACGGTACATTCCACGAACTTACGGATCCGCTCATCCATCCTGTGGGATCTTAACCAACGTTGTGCGGGCCATCAATATCCATAAACCTACATGTTAGTTCATCAAATAACAACAAATATTCACGTTTCCTTTTACGCCTCATATCGGGTAATCATGTCTCAAACACATGTTCATTTCAACACATATCAATATCAATATCGATATTCATCATAATAATCACGTAAGCAAATAACTAATTCACTTACAAGCACTTGTTTATCTTTCAATCAACAACGCATTGCTATGTAAACACATGACTTACATCAACCATACGTGATCACATCAATCACATCATATCATATAAACGACACATCACGATCGACAGGCCCTTCCGTCCCATCGACAAATCATTTCCACATCCACATCAACACCCAACCATACCACATCCATCTCACTCAACATCCACATCACGCTTACATCACGTAAACTCTTACCATGCCAAGGCACATGAAACCAAGATCATATCAAGCTCACATAGCCACATAAAGCACCAACAAATAAACACATACCTCATCCCTTTTTGAAAGGAGGCGATGACGGTGAGTGAGGGTAGTCATGCGATAAACAGTTTAGAAGAACAAGTTCTAAACACTTTCGATTTCAAGAACGCATATGATATAAAGCAAACAAACCGCTTTGATATCGGATAACAAAGCTAGAGGTCAAAGCCAAGAACCATTGCTCTGATACCATGCTGGTATCAGATAACAAAGATAGATGTCAGGGCCAAGAACATCGCTCGATGCATTATGTCACACCCCCATTCCCGGAAGGCACGGATCTTAGGGTGTGATTAGGGTTGGGGTTAAGCGGGGAAGAAGTGAGGATACATATAACATACGATAAGAAGATGTGACCATGAACGGGCAAGATCTCCTCTATAATTAGGACATAACACAAGGGGAGGGTGCAAACAATCCACCAACAAAATAATATCGATACCATAACCTCAATGAAACATGATCTTGGTTTATAATAAGTAAAGCAAGGAAGTTGTAATAACATTACACCGCCGACTAGACCGTCAACCACATAGCATGCTCATATCGAGATCACAAGATAATAACATAATAGCAAATCTTGTTTCCAATCGAGAAAGCAAAATAAGGGATAAGAATACATCAACATCGAATCGTTATAGCACAACATCGTGGAAGCATAGCATGAAGAACCCGCACCCCCCTCGGCGTCCTCCGTCCGCCCTCCTCCATCTGTGAAAAGATTTGAAAAAGAGTTTGGGGTGCAGTACTAGCGCACTTTCGGATGGGGTTTTATCATAAATCAAAAGAATCATGGTGCCGTGTTCAGAGCACTTACCTTAGAAGGTTCTAAAATGTAAATCCACTTCTAAGTAAGCAAAATAGATTTTTCGTTTTTCGATACCTAATCCGTTATTACTGTTGTTCTCATCATAGAACCAAAGAACCACGGCTCGGGCGATCCCGCCACCCATCACATCTCATTCATTCGGCCGGAACATATCCACCACCCACAATATCTCGGCCCGAACATATCTAGTCACCGCCCGGGCGTATCCAAATGGCTAACTCGGTGTGGACTTGGGTCAAATCCGTCGTAACCATAACCACCTCATTACCATTTCCGTGTGGACTTTGGGGTCTATCCTCGAACCATAACCACGTGTTCGAGGTCTATCCCCTCACGATCAATACTCAAGATGGTGATCAACCCATCGAATAGAGATCCCGCACAATCACAATAGAACCACATCTCGGATCGTAGAACGAGAATAACTTCACCAAAACATTATACGGCGCACATGCTTTTATTTTGAAATATCGAGTAAATAACTCAAAATAAGCATATATAACCCAACTCGAACAGACGTCGCCAACCGAGATATCTACGATCCGATGACTTCACCGATCGCATCGCTAGGTACCGGTAACAAGACGGAACAACTTTTGGGGTCACATCCCACAAAACAAAGCAACATCGTGATCCAAATGAAGATCGTAGCAAAACTAGGGTTTTCGACTTTCTCGATCCCGCATTTGGTACTCTCCGGTTTTCAAATAAACTCGATGCGAAGGAAATATATTGAGGGCATCAAGACCTAAAATAGGGTACTTTCAAAATATGCATGCATGCAAGTTGACTCAAATCTTAGCAGCGAAGAAGTTTCAAAATTGATGCTATCCTCGGATCTAGATAAACCATCCAAAATCGATGCATGAAAATGGAAACATAAGCAATATGCATAACGACGAACATGGAATGACAAACTATGTTGAAAATGGATAACCGGGCATGTACTTCCTTTAGAAAACTCAAGCAACGGAAAACATCCCAAATGCGTAAACGCGAAAATGTAAAAACAGAATCGGTACTTTAGTAGAATGCATAGCCCGAACACAAAACCTAAAGGAACCGTAGCCAAAGGTGGCTGCTGACCACCAATCGGCAGCCAAGAGCGGCGATGGCGGCCTTAGGCGGCGGCGGTGTGGCTATTTTTCGCCTCGTCCCTTTAGATCCCAAGTTCTATGCTATACGATCTACTAAAGACGGAATCAAACAAGAAATGACAAAACAGAAAACAGGGCGCCGGGAGGGTCGATCGGCGGTGGTGGCGGCGGCGCAATGGCGCCGCCGCCGATCCTCCCGGCCGATCCCTCTCCTCCGCCGCTCAGCTGCACTGCGAGCTACTCGGCTCGTCCAGAAACACATAGTGACGAAGGAAATGAATGTTGAAAATGAAGGCCCTAGCCTCCTATTTATAGGAAAAGCAGGTCATTGTTTGCTACAGCAAGTGCCCTTTTCGAAAACACAAAAAAGTGACGCAACTTTTCAAACGGACTCAAAATTTAGCAAACTTAGTACCCATGGACACGAAATAAAATACCGGACACAACGACTATAAACAAGATATGCTTTTAAAGACCCATGAAAGTCGGGTTTTTGACAACTTACCCTGAAAGTGCAAACCTTCGTGGGTGGTCGAAAACTCTGATACTTAGTGTCTATGAATTATTCATAAGACACTTCTTCAACGCCCGAGGTTTCGTGACGGTCGCATCATCAAAACAAAAGTCAACCTTTTGACCTTTCTCGAAAACGTACATGCAAACCCGATGCTCGGGAAGGACGGTATTACATTCTTAGAAGAAGATTGTATGAAAATCATAAATCCAAAGTTGAAATCATTCTTCAGAATTAGAAGACGATCGATTCCACCACCGATTAAGCCAAAGGTACGAGATGTCGGTGTCAGTGGGAGGATCGACACCGATACTTTAAGAAATTGAAGTGGGTCGAGTTCCATTAGAGATACCGACCGCATGGTGGCTCATATCCATCAAGTTGTGCAAGATAGAGAACCACAAGTTACTGCACCCACCGTTGCTATTGTGCGCTGGCGCCTCGTCAGAGCGGGACGGTTGTTCGTCAACCCGAGCAATTTATGTTCGTGGGTGAATCTTCTGATTTAGTCCCGTGAAAAGAGCGGCAATAATCGACCCATGGACATACAATGAGGCGATACAAGACATTGATGCAAGATCATGGCACACCGCTATGGACTTAGAAATCGAGTCCATAACAAAGAATGGATGTATATGAAAGACACTCTACCGGACGGCAAGGAAGCCGTAGGTAGTAAGTGGGTATACAAGAGGAAGAGAGATTCAGATGGAGAGGTTTCGCTTTTAAAGCCGTGCTTGTGGCGTAAAGGGTACACTCAGTTGAGGGCATCGATTTCGATGAGACCTTTCACCGTAGCAATGCTCAAGTCCATCGTAATTCTTCTCGTGATACCCCGTCCTTTCTAAGCTTCATTTTGCATGACATGTTTTTCAAGAAAAGGTCAAAGGTTAAATTTTTGTTACGGTGATGCAACCGCCACGAAACCTCGTGTTGTGAAGAGTGTCTTATGATCAAGTCATGACACTAAGTATGCAGAGTTTTCGACGACCCACGGGTTCGCACTCGGGAAGTTATCAAAAACCGACTTTTCATGGGTCTTTAAAAGCATATCTTGTTTATAGTCATTGTGTCCGTATTTTATTTCGTGTCCATGGGTACTAAGTTTGCTAAATTTGGAGTCCGTTGCAAAAGTTGTGTCGCTTTTGCGTTTTCGAAAGTGGTCGCTTCATGCAAGCAGCCCAGCTCGCTTCCTATAAATAGAGGGCTAGGCCTTCGCTTCAACGACATTTTCCTTCGTCTCTGTGTTTACGGAAGAGCCGAGCAGCTCCTGGTACGCCAGCTACTGGAGGAGTGGGGATCGGCGGGAGGCTCACCGACGGCGCCATTGCGCTGCTGCCGAGCCACCACCACGGATCAACCTCCCCGGTGGCCCCGTTTTTCTATTTTTGTCCTTTTCTTGTTTTGATTCCGCCTTTAGTAGATCGTATAGCATAGAACTTGGGATTCTAAAGGGACGAGGCGGGAAAACGGCCGGTGGCCGACCGATTTGGGAAAGACCACCGCCGCCCATTGCCGTCGCCGCGCCGTGGTGGGTTACCGATTTGGTGGCCACCGAGCCACCTTTGCCACGGGTCCTTTAGGTTTTGAGTTCCGGCTATGCATTCTACTAAAGTACCGATCCGTTTTACTTTTTCGTGTTTCGCATGTCCTGATGTTTTCCGTTGCTTCGAGTTTTCTAAAGGAAGTACATGCTCAAGTTATCCATTTTCAACGTAGTTTGTCATTCCATGTTCGTCGTTATGCATATTGCTTATGTTTCCATTTTCATGCATCGATTTTGGATGGTTTATCCTAGATCCGGCGATAGTATCGATTTTGAAGTTCACGCTAAGATTTGAGTCAACTCAGCATGTATGCATATTTTGAAAGTACCATATTATAGGTCTTGATGCTCAATATATTTTCCTTCTCGATCGAGTTGATTTGAAACCCGAGAGTGACAAATATGGGTTCGAAAGTCGAAACCCTAGTTTTTCTACGATCTTCATTCGATCATGATGTTGCTTTTCTTTTGGACGTGACCCCAAACGTTGTTCCGCCTTGTTACCGTGCACCTACCAAAGGCAATCGGTGATGTCATCGATCCGTAGATACCTCCCGCTAACGCTGCCTTTTCGGTCGGGTTATATATGCTATTTTGAAGTTATTTACCTCGATATTTTAAAATAAAACATGTGCTACCGTAAAATGTTTTGATGAAGTTATTATCGTGTTCGATCCGAGATATGGTTATATTTTGATTGTGCACGGATCTCTATTCGCGGGTTGATCACCATCTTCGGTATCGATCGTGAGCGGATAGACCCCTAATACGTGGTTATGGTTCCGCGGGATAGACCCCTAAGTCCACACGGAAATGGTAATGAGGTGGTTATGGTTTTGATCGATTTGACCCCTCAAGTCCACATCAGTTAGCCGGATACATTCGGCATGGGTCGATCGGATATGTTCCGCCGAGATATTGTGGGTCGCCGGATATGTTCCGGCCGAATGAACGAGATGTGATGGGTCACGGATACGCCCAAGCCGTGGTTCTGGTTCTATGATGGCAAGAATAAGAATAACGGATCGGTATCGAAAATGAAAATCTATTTTTGCTTACTTAGAAGTGGACTTACATTTAAAACCTTCTAAGGTAAGTGCTCGAACACAAGATCATGATTCTTTTGATTTATGATAAAACCCCAACCGAAAAGCGCTAGTACTCTCCCAAACTCTTTTCAAATCTTTCACGATGGAGGAGGTCGATCGCTTATCACCGAGGGGTGAAGTCATGGTTCTTCATGCTAGGCTTCCGATGTCAGTGTTATATACGATTCGATGTCGATGTATTCTTGTCCCTTATTTTGCTTTCTCGATTGGGAATAAGATTTGCTATTATGTTATTATGTCGTGAGTCTCGATATGAGCATGCTATATGGTCGACCGCCTAGTCAGCGGGTGTAATGCTATTTTGCTTTCTTGCATTACTTGTTATAAACCAAGATCATGTTTTCTCGAGGTTATGATATCGATATTATTCTCGGGGATTGTTTGCGCACCCTCCCCTTCGTGATATGTCCTAGTTATAGAGAGATGCGCCCGATTTCATGGTCACATCTTCTTATCGTATGTTATATGTATTCCCCTTCTTCCCCGCCTTAACCCCACCCCTAATCACACCCCTAAGATCCGTGCCTTCCTCGAATTGTGGCGTGTGAAGATGGTATCGTGAGCAAAGTGTTCTCGCCCCAACATCTATCTTTGTTATGATACCGATGGTATCGAGTAGTTTTTCCGCTTTGGGTGTCCATTGGTATCCGATATCAAAGCGCTTATTTGCTTTATATCATGCATGTTCTTGAAATTGAGTGTTTAGAACTTGTCCTTCTAAACTGCTTATCGTGCTGCCTACCCTCACCACCGTCAGCCGCCTCCTTAAAAAGGGACGAGGTATGTGTTTAATTGTCGATGCTTTATGTGGTTATGCGAGCTTGATGTGATTTTGGTTTCGTGTGCTTGCTCGTAAGAGTTTACGTGAAGTAAACGTGATATGGATAAGACGTGGTTGGATGGTGATGTGGACGTGGAAGTGATTGTTGATAGAACAAAAGGCCTGTGTGGCTGTGATATGAAAACCATTGGTGTGGTATGAATTGATGGATTGATATGATCACAAATGGATGATGTCAATCTATGTGTTTACATAGAAATGTATTGTTGATTGAAAATCTTGTTTATTTTGATAAACGAGTGTCTGTAAGTGAATCCTGTATTTGCTTACGTGATTATTGTTATAAATATCCATATCGATGTTGATATGTGTTGAAAGTGATTATGTGTCTCAAGACATGATTACACAGATGACTGGGGCAGAAAAAGGGAACGTGAATATTTGTTGTTATTTTATGATGAACTAACATGTAGGCTTATGGATATTCAGTGGCCCAGACAACGTTGGTTGAGATCTCATAGGATGGATGAGCAGATCCGTAAGTTCAGGGAATGTACCAGGAATGTCCATGAGCCGTTGGGAGTATTTCTGGGGAGATTTGTTGGATTGTGGAGAATGATCCGAGATAGTGGGAAAATATCTGAGTACGAGGCTTACTATCGGACGACAGAGAGCCGCCGACAGTTGGCAACCGTGGGCGAAGGCAAGGGCACGTGATGTTCCGTCGATCCTATCACCGCATAGCTTACCTTGATTTTACCGAGTTCATTTGCTCGAGTACGGAGACGATGGACCGTGTTCGATTTGTATATCGAAAGCGGTTTGGTTGAGCTTGTATACAATGTTTCCTGTTACCACTATTACAATCTCCTATATGATTTGAATACTTGATTACATATATTTGTGTCCCCTTATCTCATATATAAGTTAGATCATACGATGTGTAGAAGATCACGTAAGTCTCGTATGATTGGTCAAGCTTAATGAGATATAAAAGTTTCACACCGAGACGACTTAAGGACGAGTTGTCGGTTTAGGGCTCTTTGTATAGATAAGAAGTGACTTGACTTAGTTGCTTGTCTATGCCGGATGCGTCTCGACGTATCAAGGATCACGATGAGATGAGTTCTTCTTCCGACCGTCGTGAAGAACCAAGATCTCGGTGACTTACGATGATCTAAACCTCGATAAGGTATTAGGTGAGTATGAGTTCTTGACCATCACTTTGACTTGTTATGAGTGAGGTTATATGTTCTAACCCAAGATTCTCCGTGATCTTGGGTGGTGGCAAGGTCTTGTATGTCACGCTAGTTATCAGTCGAGTCACGTATCCGCTTAGGACGATGACGTCCCCTTAAGGAGCTCAAAGGTTTATTGTACTAAACCCCGCAGTTGAGTTAGCTCGCACAATAATAAGGTTGAGTGGTACTACTTAAGGAAATGAAGTTATTAATCGTTTTAAGCGATGATTGCTAGAAATGATTAATGGACGTTCGATATCTTAAATACGGGATTCGTAATGTCTAAGTGCAAGCCCGACTCAACTTCGTAATAAAGGGTAAGTCAACATTCTTTCTAGTGGCATGATCGAATGTTTATAAATTAAATTATGTTCGGGTCAACATAAGATAATTAATTTATTTGAGGCCCATCTTTATTCCTTGCATTTGATCCTGGTCCGGCCCATCCAGGCCCGTGAATCGATGAAATCTGCGCCCTATAGCTCTCAAAGGCAAGATTTTATTCTCTTTATCCCACAAGGATATAATTATATTTATGGTATATGCATAGATCCTTTCCATATAAGATTATGGTAATAATCTTGAGAGTATGGAAATAATCCTAAGAGTATGGAAATAATCCTAAGAGTATGGTAATATTCCATATAGGATTATGGTAATATTCCATATAGGATTAAGGTAGTGCATTATAAATATAAGGTATGAGATAATGTCTAGGTTAATGCTCACATATTGCAAGCATAATTTTAAGCCATCACATATTGAGATTCTCGAAAATTGTGAAGAGCTCGAGGTGATTTTCCGTGCATTCTCCATAGATCGCCCTCACTCGACGTTGGAGTTTGGGTATCCGGATACAGTCCAAGGTCAAAGCACCAGTCTCGACCGCTCAACCCGCTCATCCCGCTCGACCCACCCCGATTGATCCAAAGGTAAACACGTGAAAACCCCTACGTGTTGCGATTTAATTATATAGACGCATGCTAGGTTTATAATCAATGTATGGTGAATTAAACACCCAAGATGGATCCTCGGGCGAGGGTTAACATACGTTTTCCTACACTGGTATCGTAGCCGGGATCGTAATCTTGGCTCTGCTGGATTAATTCACGCTGATTATTACGTGCGTTTATTTAATTGTGGATCCGCTGCTCATCGTGGCTCGCTTATTGTTTTGTTGGTTTTGTTTTACACCACGAGAAAATCCGTGGTTAGATTAGATTTTATTATGTAAATCTTATCTCGTAAAAGAAGAACGAAGACGAAAGAACGAAGAACGAAAGCGACGGAAAAAGCGAGTCACTTTCGGCCCCTCGACGGTATCTCGAAGCGAGCCTCGCGGTCGCGAGGGCGATCGCGAGGCGCGGCGGCGAGGCGCGTCACAAGACGAGATCCCTGGCGCCACGCGAGCAATCGAGCGATCGAGCGATCGCGAGATATGACCGCTACAGCGAGCGAGCGAGCTAGCGGGCGACGGGCGCGCGTCGCGCTGCCGCGAAACCCGGCGCTCAGCGAAAGCGACTTCATGGTCGCGAAGCTACCCGCTTGGCGACGACGCCTCTCGGCGGACGTTCGGCGCTCGGGCGTGGCAGCGCACGCGCAGCCGACGGGGTCGCGGTCGCGTTAGCGATCGCGAGGTAGCCCGCGAGAACACGCGGGCGGCGCAAGACGCAGGGGGCGCGCGGCCGGGCTTTACCCCAGCGGCCCAAAGACAGCTTTAGGCCGACCCGCCCGCACCGCTTTCAGATTTCCGGCCGTGCCCGTGCACGCGAGGCCCATTTGTTGAATCCGTCCGCGCCCGAGCACGCCGAGGCCCGTCAAGTTTAATTGCATGCTTTGTAAATCTATGTAATAGATTAGATTTAAATGTCGCGATTTCACGATTGGGCGCGATGAACGTTTATTTTATTTTATCGCTCATATGCATGTCGTGGATGTTTAAATTATGCGGAGCATGTTATGTATATTTAAATTACGTTGACAAACCTTTAAGTGTTTTACGTAATTGGATGCGCATTGTAAGCATGCTAGGTTTATCGCGTTTATCAAGCATATTTTAGAATTACTCGCGAGCATGTTTTACATGTTGAGTTCTATAGAAAAGCATGCTAGGATTACGTGATCCGCATGGACAAACCTTTTGAATAAAAAGACTAAGCAACAACCCGACATATTAATTTTCAAATTAAAATGTCAAGACCTCCACTTTTGATCTCTAAACAAAGTGAGACGACCGTGAGTAAACGCCCACACAGCGTGGCTTGCTTGCACTGCTTATCATAAGTTTGTTAGATGAGATTTCTAAATAAAACATTTTAAATGTATTGAGAAGTGGGAGTTTCATGTAAACGCGATCCACACTGCGGGTTTGCATGTGCGATTTTCATAAGTTCTCTAGAGATAGATATAAAATGAGATAACAAAAGAATTTGAATTGGGCGGTATGGTCCGAGTGAGTATACCAATTCTAAGAATTCATCTTCCGTTAAAATTGTGGTCATTGCTTAGACATCACCTCAAGCACAACTTCCGCCAAGTCCCTTCTTGCGATAGTGATGTGGTTCAGTAAGGTCCAATCATTAATTTCATTTGTCATAAGGATAAGTTGACATGGATTGAAATTAAACGACTAAAAGGTATATTTTAGTCCAGTCGAGGGGTTCATGTAAACGCGATCCACACGCGTGGCTTGTATGGGATTCCTTGGGCGATTGGAGATTTCAATTAATATTGTTTTATCAAAAGGTTACAATATTATTGTTACGAATTATTTGGCGATCGTATGCTTATGTGTTTACATTATCGCTTGAGATATGTCTCTTACGCCGATTATCAATATGCTCGCACAAAATCCGTTATCCGTCCAAATTTTATCGAGTGGAAACGAAACATGAATATGTTCTAGCACTGAAGAACGCATGTTTGTTCTCACTACTCCTAAACCCGATGCCTTATCGACGATCGACTAATGAGCAATGAGAGTCAAGCGGACTTTGGAATAAGTCAAACAATATGGCTAAATGCTATATGATGACTACGATGTCCAAAGGCTTGCAGTTATGCAAAGATCGATCGATGGTAGACGCGATCGATATTTGGTCAAGTCTCGAGAGTAAGTTTGGGCAATCGGATCGGACATCCGCTTCCACACAATGAGAGAAATCTTGGCGTAAGATGGAAGAAGGAAGTTCGGTCCATGAACATGTCTCCCACATGACTCATCTCATGGATAGTCTTGATCGGTTGGGAGGAGGTATTGGGCGGCCAAGGTCGATATCATCCTCAATACACCGCCTAAGTCTTTTGAGAACTTTCGCGTGAATGCGATCATAAGCAAGACCGAGTTTACACTTAGTCGGTTGTTTAATGATCTCGTTCTGTCGGAAGGAGTTATGGGAAAAAGGAGACATGCTCTGCTAGCACATCTAAGGGCCCAAAATTTTCATCGAAATGGAAATAGAAAAGGGTGCCAAAGGTGGTAGAGGCAAGGAAATAGTGGGAGTAATGGGAACAAGAACATGGTTGCCACCGGAGGCTCAAGAAGCGAAAGCGAGAAGGCAAGTGCTTCATGCGGTAAGACCGGGCATTGGAAGGCCAAGTGCCCTATGCTCAAGGCTCAAGGTACGCCGTTTGCTTTAGTAACGGAAACATGTTTAGCGACTTGTTCTACCCATTCTTGGTAGTAGATACGGGCGAATCGATCATGTTTGTTACACCTGCGTGGGTTCCCGCGACGCGGAGTCAGCTTGATGGCGTAGATAACTATCTCCATGGGTAACGCGCGAAAGTCAAGTCATTGCAGCTGGAGATGTTTCTTTATGTTTTGGGACAACAGCTTTAGTTTTGAAAGACGTTTTATATGTGCGGATTTTCATGGAACCTTGTTTCTCGCTTTCAAATTATTTACTCACGGATATTCTGTTATTTTTGATAGTGGTGTTTCTATCATAAGAAATGACGGTTATCAGTGTGGCACATTATATAATTCGCTTTATACTATTTACGCAAAACATAATACCTATAACTATGTTGCATCTTCATCAAAACCCAAAAGAGAAAGTTCTCTTAAAGATGACTCTACTTTTCTCTGGCATCTTAAATTAGGTCACATCAATCTAAATAGGATCCAAAGACCTGCTAAGAATGGGCGTTGGGTGATCTCACGCTACTCTGCTCCCACCTGCGAATCCCGTATAGGTAAGAATGTCGACCGAGATTCCCTTCAAAGCGAAGGGTTATAGAGCCAAAGAAATGTCGAGTTAGTCCATTCGACCAGTGGACCAATGTCCACACAAGCTCGTGGAGGGTACGAGTATTTTGTCACTTTCATCGACGACACTCAAGGTGCGGATACATATACCGCTTCACCGAAGTCTCAATGCTTTGAGAAATTCAAAGAGTTTAAAGGGAAGTGGAGACGAAGCTAGGTAAGAGTATCAAGTCATCAAGGGTCGATCATGGTGGCTTAATACCTCAAGAATCGAGTTTATGGACTATCTAGTGAAGTGTGGGATTACATCCCAACAAGACTTTCACCGCACACCACAACAAAATGGTGTGTCGAGCGAAGAAATAGGACTCTTTTGGAAATGGTTAGATCTATGATGAGTTATGCTACATTGCCTATTTCGATTACGGGGTATGCTTTAGACGGCAGTGCATACTTGCTAAATCTAGTACCGCCCAAGTCAATCGAAAAGACCCTTCGAGTTGTGGTTTGGGCGAAGCCCGCTTTAAGCCACATAAGGATATGGGCGATCCCAAGACATGTCTTTGAACAAGAAGGGCGACAAGTTGGAGGCTAGATCCGACGAAAGGTTGCTTATGGCTATCCTAGAGAACGAAGGTGGTTTATTCTATAGTCCCAAGGATCAAGGTCATTATTAACACTAATGCTCGATTTCAGAAGAGGACTACATGAAAATCATAAGTCCAAAGTTGAAATCATTCTTCAAGAATTAGAAGACGATCGTATTCCACCACCGATTAGCCAAAGTACGAGACGTCGAGTCTAGTGGGAGGGATCGACACCGATACTTCAAGAAATTGAAGTGGGTCGAGTTCCACCGGAGATACGACCGTGCAAGTGGTACCCACACATGCAAGTTGTGCAAGTTAGAGAACCACAAGCATCTGCACCCACCGCCGCTATTGTGCTCAGAGAACCTCGTCAGAGTGGGAGGGTTGTTCGTCAACCCGAGCGATTTATGTTCGTGGGTGAATCTTCGGATTTAGTCCCAGCAGCAGAACATGCAACAATCGACCCATGGACATACAAGGAGGCGATACAAGATATTGATGCAAGATCACGGCACACCGCTATGGACTTAGAAACGGAGTCCATAACGGCCATGGATGTATATGAAAAGACACTCTACCGGATGGCAAGGAAGCCATAGGTAGTAAGTGGATATACAAGAGGAAGAGATTCCGATGGAGAGGTTTCGGCTTTTAAAGCCGTGCTTGTATGAAAGGGTACACTGCATTGAGGGCATCGATTTCGACGAGACCTTTTACGCTGTAGCAATGCTCAAGTCCATCGTAATTCTTCTAGCTATAGCAGCCCACTGAACCTAGAGGTTTGGCAATGGATGTTAAACCGCTTTTCTAACGGTTTACCTTGAGGAAGGTAGAGACATCTATATGCAAGAACAACAAGGTTATGTGGTAAAGGGTGAAGAGCATCTAGTATGGAAGCTAAGAAGTCCATTTACGGACTTGAGTGCCTCCCCGATCATGGAACTTACGCTTTGACGAGGTGGCAAAGTCCATGGATTTACCAGTTGCCTAGCGAGAGTTGTGTGTATCGGTTAGATGTCAACGGTGATGTGGTATTTTGCACTTTATGTAGATGACATCCTTCTAGTCTGGCAACAACGTGAAGTTCGATATCGCATCGTAAAGAGTTGGCTATCCGATCGTTTCAAATGAAAGACTTAGGAGATGCAGCGTATATTCTTGGGATCAAGGTTTCTGAGATCGCAAGAAGAAAATGTTGAGCTTATCTCAGCGCCTTACATTGATATCGTGATTACTCGCTTTAGTATGCAGACCACCAAGAAAGGATTGCTACCTTCGCATATGCATGCCCTTTATCTCAAAACGCAGTCACCCGCGATCGCAAAAGAGATAGAGGAAATGAGACAAGTTCCTTACGCTTCCGCCGTAGGAAGTCTCATGCACGCAATGCTATGCACGAGGTTCCGATATACGCTATGCGGTAGGCATAGTAGCTAGATATCGCCTAACCCCAGACAAGCTCATTGAATTTGCAAAGAAGCATATACTCAAGTACCGAAAAGGACTTGAGATTATAGCTAGTTTACCTGCGTATAGTCTAATGCCTTTGGGTTACATGCACTGGATTTCAAGTCGACAATGTGATGAGAAAAAGTCAACCTCGGCTATGTGTTTACCTTGGGAGGTGGGCCGATCTCAAGTGAGTGCAAAGCAATGATGCATTGCGGACTCTACCATGGAAGCCGAATATGTAGCCGCTTCCTGAGGCTTCTAAGGAGGTCAGATGAGTTCAAGAACCACCATGGATCTAGGGTGTGGTACCGGTTTGCCCAAGAGTATCATAGTTTCTTCGTGATAACTCGGGTGCATGGCAAACTCGAAGGAAACCACGGACCCTACGCGCAACAAAACACATAGAGAAAGTACCATGTCATACGAGAAATCGTTAGACGAGGTGACGGTTGATTGAAAAGATTGATACGACGGAAAATCTAGCGGATCCATTCATCGAAGAGCCCGCCGCAAAAGTCTACGATGAACACGTTAGAGGACTTGATTGCGCTGATGGCACCCACTTAGAAAGGAAACTTTTGTATAAGTGGGAGAACAAAGTGATGGTTGTTTGTAATAGCTAGTAGAAAGACACATCAGATACTAAAAGTTTGCTTTAGTATAAGTGGGAGATTGTTGGATTTGTATAACAAAGCGCTTTGGTTGAGCTTGATACAATGTATCCCAATTACCACTATTACAATCTCCTATCCGATTTGAATACTTGATTGCATATATTTGTGTCCCCTTATCTCATACATAAGTTAGATCATACAAGGTGTGAAGATCACGAAGTCTCGTATGATTGGTCAAAACTAATGAGATATAAAAAGTTTCACAACCCGAGATGACTTAAGGACGAGTTGTCGGCTTGAGGGTCAGACAGATAAAGTTGACTTGACTTAGTTGCTTGTCTATGCCGGGCACGCCTCCCACGTATTGAAGGATCACGGTGAGATGAGTTCTTCTTTCCGACCGTCGTGAAGAACCAAGATCTCAGTGACTTACGACGATCTAAACCTCGATAAGGTATTAGGTGAGTATGAGTTGTCGACCATCACTTTGACTTGTTATGAGTGAGGGTTATATGTTCTAACCCAAGATTCTCCGCATCTTGGGTGGTGGCATCTCTTGTATGTCACGCTAGTTATCATGATCGAGTCACCGTATCCGCTTAGGAGGATGACGCCCCTTAAGGAGCTCAAAAGGTTTATTGTACTAAACCCCGCAGTTGAGTTAGCTCGAAGCACAATAATAAGGTCGAGTGGTACTACTTAAGGAAATGAAGTTATTAATCGCTTTAAGCAAATGAGTTGCTAGAAATGATTAATGGATCGCTCGATATCTTAAATACGGGATTCAGAATGTCTAAGTGCGAGCCCGACTCAACTTCGTAATAAAGGGTAAGTCAACATTCTTTCTCTAGTGGCATGATCGAATGTTTATAAATTAAATTATGTTCGGGTGAACATAAGATAATTAATTTATTTGAGGCCCATCTTTATTCCTTGCATTTGATCCACGGGTCGCCCATCCAGGGCCGTAGCATCGATGAAATCGAGTAGCCTATAGCTCTCAAAGGCAAGATTTTATTCTTTATCCCACAAGGATATAATTATATTTATGGTATATGCATAGATCCTTTCCATATAAGATTATGGTAATAATCTTGAGAGTATGGAAATAATCCTAAGAGTATGGAAATAATCCTAAGAGTATGGTAATATTCCATATAGATTATGGTAATATTCCATATAGATTATGGTAATATTCCATATAGATTAAGGTAGTGCATTATAAATATAAGGTATGAGATAATGTCTAGGTTAATGCTCACATATCAAAGCATAATTTTCGCCATCACATATTGAGATTCTCGAAAATTGTGAAGAGCTCGGTGATTTTCGGTGCATTCTCCATAGATCGCCCTCACCGACGCTGGAGTTTGGGTATCCGGATACAGTCCGTGGTCAAAGCACCCAGTCTCGACCGCTCAATCCGCTCATCCCGCTCGACCCACCTCGACAGATCCAAAGGTAAACACGTGAAAACCCCACGTGTTGCGATTTAATTATATAGGCGCATGCTAGGTTTATAATCAATGTATGGTGAATTAAACACCCAAGATGGATCCCGGGCAGGTTAACATACGCTTTCCCTACGCATCGATCATCGAGACATACCATCCGAGGCGGATGTGATAGCGAGGCATGTTCGAGGACCGATCCAGATCGATGATAGGGATGATGTTCCCAAGAGCGTGGGGAGAGCAGCCATCACTCGACGATGCGCCAGCTCATCGAGATACGCTACCACTACACCTCCATCTACGATCCTCACCTTCAGACGCACTCAGAATGATTTTGAGCAGGGACCTCCAGAGTAAGAGATGATCCACCGACCGTGGTAGGAAGAGGCCCAGATCGAATTTTCATGCCACCGAACTGTCGGGTTGGCATCCGGGAAGGAAACTCCGAGGAGGAGGAAGACCGGGAGGAGGATGAGGAGGACAATGAGGACTCGGAGAGCATGATCTAAATAGCGGATGACTCACGAGGTCGGGCATGTTGAGGAAGGGCAAGCGCCGAGACTGAACCCGGTCTACGACTTTCACCGAGACTCAGCAATCGTGGCACGCTTGGATGGGATCATACCCACGCAGAGGCTTGCTTCCATGCAGGATCGCTCGAGGCAGCGGTGTCGATTTGTATCTTGAAAGCGCTTTGGTTGAGCTTGTATACAATGTTTCTGTTACCACTATTACAATCTCCTATCTCGATTTGAATACTTGATTGCATATATCCGTGTCCCCTTATCTCATATATGTTAGATCATACAAGTGTGTGAAGATCACGGAGTCCGTATGATTGGTCAAGCTTAATGAGATATAAAAGTTTCACAATTTGAGACAACTTAACTGAGTTGTCGGTTTAGGCAGCAGATAGATAAGAAGTGACTGACTTAGTTGTTTGTCTATGCTTGCACGCTCTCGACGTATCAAGGATCACAGTGAGATGTGTTCTTCTTTACGACCGTCGTGAAGAACCAAGATCTCGGTGACTTACGATGATCTAAACCTCGATAAGGTATTAGGTGAGTATGAGTGTCGTCCATCACTTTGACTTGTTACGGGTGAGGTTATATGTTCCCAACCCAAGATTCTCCGCATCTGGGTGGTGGCGATCTTATGTCACGCCAGTTATCATGACGAGTCACCGTATCCGCTCAGATGATGACGCCCCTCAAGGAGTTCAAAGGTTTATTGTACTAAACCCTACGGTTGAGTTAGCTCAAGCACAATAATAAGTTGAGTGGTACTACTTAAGGTAATGAAGTTATTAATCGCTTTAAGCAATTGATTGCTAGAAATGATTAATGGACGTTCGATATCTTAAATCTGGGATTCGTAATGTCTAAGTGCAAGCCCGACTCAACTTCGGTAATAAAGGGTAAGTCAACATTCTTTCTAGTGGAATGATCGAATGTTTATAAATTAATTTATGTTCGGCCGAACATAAGATAATTAATTTATTTGAGGCCCATCTTTATTCCTTGTATTTGATCCACTGGTACAGCCCATCCAGAGCCCATAGCAGGAAAATCGGCCTCATGCTCTCCGATGGTAAGATTTTATTCTCTTTATCCCACAAGGATATTATTATATTTATGGTATATGATAGATCCTTTCCATATAAGATTATGGTAATAATCCCGAGAGTATGGAAATAATCACGAAAGTATGGAAATAATCCTAAGAGTAAACACATGTGAGAACTAGGATGTCTCTTTGTCAGAGGAAAACTCGTGAAGAGTTTGGCGGATGAAGATTGAACTAGTTGAACCACTGAAACAATTGTGAGTCATACGCTACACTCGACCTCGATCTAAGAAGAGAATTGTCAGAGACAGGATTGAGGAAAAGTTGGAAAAGATCCAGAAAGATTAAGGTCGAAGGATTCAAGAATTTCAAGAGCGGATAACGCCTTATTGTTTGAAGGTAGGATATGCGTTCACGACGCGAGCTTCGAACGAGATCATGAGTGAGGCTCACGATACGCTCACCGCCCACCGGTAGTACTAAGACGTACCGACCAAGGAAAATTTTTGGTGGGAAGGCATGAAACGAGACATAGCTTCCCGAGAACCTGTCTTGTTTGCCAACAAGTGAAGGCTTTACACCAACGACCCTATGGGAAGTTACAACCGCTGAAATCCCGAATGGAAGTGGGACGATATACGATGGATTCGTTACAAGCACCCAAATCAAGAAGAGGAACACGCCATATGGGTAATTGTGGATAGGCTACCAAAAGTGCTCACTTTTACCTATTCAAAGCACTTATGGATCCGATAAGTTGCCCAGATTGTATGTTAGGAATGTATCGACTACATGGAGTGCAAATCTATTACCTCGATCGAGACTCCAAGTTCACATCCAGTTTTGGATTAGTTTGCGAGAAGGCGGGTCAAGATTAAACTTAGACGACTTCCACCCACAAACCGACGGACAATCGGAGAAACGATCCAAAGCGCTAGAAGATATGCTTAGAACTGTAATTTTGGACCATGATGCAAATGGGAAGATATTTTACCTCGATTGAATTTGCTTACAACAACGTTATCAGCGACGATCGGCATGGCCCATCGAAGCACGGCAAAAGTGTAGATCACCACTTTATTGGGATGAAGTCGGTGAGAGAAAAGTCATAGGGCGATGCGGTGAGTGAAATGATCGAAATTGTTCGACAAATTAGGATGAGGATAAAGAGGCTCGGACGAGAATCTTCTGTGATGCGCGTAGATCGAGCTACGGTTTGAGGATGGAGACAAAGTATTTCTTAAAGTCTCTCATAAGGATTGTCGGTTGGCCGAAGGAAAGCTTAGGCCGTACATAGGACCTTATGAGATCCTAGAAAGGATAGGTCCAATAGCTTATAGGTTGCTCTTCCAAACTAGGAAATGTCCATAATGTTTTCCACGCCTCACAATTACAAATCGTTCGACCCAGGCACGTGATTCATCAAGCGGCGTGATCCTCGAGCCGCACATGAGCTATAAGGAAGAACCCGCCATCCTGGACCACAAAGTTCAACAACTACGAGCAAGTCGATTGTTAGTAAAAGTATCGTGGAACACCACGACGAAGCAGCGTGGGAGCTTGAAGAAGCAATGAGGAAAAGTACCCGACTTATTTTTCTAAAGGTATACAAATTTCGGACGAAATTTTTCGTAGGGGTGGAATGTAATAATCAGAAACGAATATACGATTACGGTGATTCGAACCCGTAATTGGGTTTTGCGATATTATCTTTTACGACATCGAATCTTGTGACTTCGATAAGATATCGTTATAACGAATTCTTTTCATAATTCACTAAGGATTGTGAATTAAAGGATTGAAATATTACGAAATGATTCGTCATATTTTTAACGCAAACGCGTCGAACGCGACTTTCATGAAAATTTCGGCGGTGAAGCTTGGAATTAATTTCCATCTTAATTCCTTTATTAAATGGAATATATTTACTTAGTAAGTATGAACTTCTGCACCATTTTGAGATGAGTCGATTTGAACGTTTGGGCGTTTGACGTTAACGCTGAGACGCGTTGAAAAATGAGTTTAATGCTCGGAAATTATAATAATTAATTTCCTATTATTATTTTATATAATTACTGTATTAATGATTATTAAAATCGATATTTGAGTATTAAAACTCGATATTTCTTATTTACAATTTCGAAAACCCTAATCTTTTAAATAAAGGTTTTATCACATGAAATGATACCATTAAATTATCCTATGGTATCTAAACTTTATAATATGATATATATGAATAATATTAAGCATTAAATCAGATTTCCAGCCATAAAATCGAAGGATTCAATTTTATAAAATTTAAATTCAAGCTTCAAATTAGGGTTTTATTTCTCTAAATGTGTAATAATTATATCCTATGCTATTATTTAATATCTAAATCATATATTATGATATATATGTGTATATTTGGGACGAAAATTACATGAGTATCAATAATAGGTGTAATTTATATTTTAATCCTATTTTCATATTTGGATCGGTAATACCGATTTGTGCATATATTATGTTTTAATTATTTTTATGGCATGTATTATATATTATGAACTATACTATGATTAATACATGTATTATGTGTAATTAGAAAATTAAAACAGCCCTAGAACCCCCGTCGTCGGCTATGCTTCCCATGCAAATGATTTCACTTTTAAATTTTGCCCAATACATGAAGAGCTCGCACTCTTTAATCATCATCTCCCTTCCCAAGTGCAGCCATAATTTCCCATGTATGTGTGTGTGTAGTGTAAGTGAGAGAGATTAGGGGAGAGGCTCTTCACCTTATACACTATCCTTCTCCATTTTCAAACACAAAAATACACATTTTCTCTCCATTTTCGCACACAACCAGAGAACACTCTCATTTTAAAATTTTCTTCTTCCATTTTCATCTCCATTTCTCCTCCAAACTTGATACCATTTAGTGTTCTTGACACCTAGACCCTTCAAGGTAATACATAGTATTTAGCTTCGATTTTATCCTCTTTTAAACGAAAATTTCGAAACCTTATACATATATGTATGTGTTCGAAAATCTTTAGTATGTATATACATGTGTTAAATGTTCTTGAAGCATGAGCTATGGTTATCTATGTTCTTGATGATTTTTATTTTCAAAATGTGAGTATACATGTGTAAATGAACATAGGTTGTTATATATATGAAAAGCATGAATGTATCTAGCCTATGCATTATTTTCGAACCATAGTATGTATATTGTTATAATTTTCAAAAATGGTACAAAATGTTGGTGAGGACCGAATACATATTGATATGTTCTAAGCATTTTATGATGAATATATGATCTATGTTATGATTTAAGACTATAGTATTGATTTAGGAATTTTGAAAACCATAGCTTAATTTTTAAAAATACCGTGACATATATATATGAATATCTTGATGTATAATTTTATTTCAAGCATCGATGACATATTGGTGCTTTAGAACCTTGATTATATGTTATATGATTTAATTAGAATTTTGAAAACCATATGCTTAAATTTTTTATTAAGGCAGAGCTTTATAAAAATATAGGTTGATGTATGATTTTATTTTTGAACATGCAATGGTGTATTAATGCTTTACTATAGTGTATAAACATAGTATATAATTGTTGAAAATTTTGAAAATCAAATACCATTTTTTTCAAAAGCCGAGAGCTTGTAGCTCCATATGGTGATGATTCAAATGGTTTTGGTTGATATTATGATGTTACAAAGTTATAATATAATGTTTATTGATAGTGGAAATTATTTAGAATTTTTAGAAATTATTTACTATTTATTTGGTAATTACCCTATAATTACCGTGTGAAATATTGTTATATATTGAAATAAATAGTTATGATGAACTATGGGTTATGAGAATATTATATACTGATGTTGGGATGTTATAATAGGTATATACCAATTTTGGAAATTTTGGATGATT
Source organism: Salvia rosmarinus (assembly GCA_036937905.1). Lineage (NCBI taxonomy): Eukaryota > Viridiplantae > Streptophyta > Magnoliopsida > Lamiales > Lamiaceae > Salvia > Salvia rosmarinus. The sequence goes on along the minus strand of CM072818.1, from coordinate 37,479,904 downwards.
ATTCCTATTTATTGAATTACCATGAATATTTATATATGTATATATATAAATAAATAGAAAAAGTGTTATATGAATTTCATAAATTCATATTCTGGACCATAGTGTATAATAATACACTATATTAATTTAGAAAATTTTTCAAAGATCATTTAGTATTTTTAATCTAATTATCGAAATTACGATAATTAATAAGGATTTTAAAATCCTTTTAAAACAGTTTATTTATGAAAATTTACTAAATTAATATTCTGACAGTTTTCAAATGTTACAAAATTTTATAAACATAGATTGCTATGTTTGAGACGAGCGTCATTTTGTAACGTTTAAAAACAATCTTTTTAATTATAAAAGAATTATTAAAATGCGAAAATAATTATAAGTCCTTGATTTACAAGATAAATGGGAATAGGACTACGTTTCAAATCGATTAAATTCGATTTATAAAGCAAAATAGTAAGAAATTACTATTTAAAAGTCAAAATCATTGACTTTGTTGACGGTCGATTGACTTTTCAAAGTCAAACGTCGATTAAACGTTGTAAATACGTCGACGCCGTAAGTATAATACCTCATTATAAGAAAGGATTTCATAAATGAAATCCATATATCGAAAAGCTCTTATCGTTGACGATCTCGAGACGAGAAAAGTCGATCGTATACGATTAGAGGATCAATTCACTAAGAATTCAGTCTCACATCGATATGAAATATCAAAGTTATCTTAAGTTTCGAAAGTCTCGATGAACTTGAGCGACGTACTAAAGCCTCGCTTTCGTAAAGGTGTGGGCCAAACGCAGCGGGATTTTGACGACGATCGAACTAGGACCTTTACTACGAACCTAGTCGGTGGGCTTTTCCTTCTTATCTCAAAATGGGCTTCTTGTTTTCAAAAATAGACCTTCTTGTCATATCAAATAAATTTACTTACAGACACTTATACTACATTTGTTATCAAATGTTTACCGCATTACACCGCAAAATATTTCGCTTTGTGTATGGATCCTATCGTTATGCGGTAGAATGTGAGATGGTTGGAACTATTATATTAATTGTTGTGGTAGCACCACCTTTTTAATGTCGGTCTGTCTGCGGATGACAAATGCAGCTAGGATTGGCGTGAAGGTTGGAACTACTTGTGTTAACATATGCTTGCAGAGGTACTGTGTCTAGCGGGATTACGGCGGTCACGGCGTCGTAGATGGGAGGCCTCCTCTCGGCTTTATTTAATTATTTATTATTATGTATTGTGACTATGAGATACGGACCATACACACGAAAATGCTGCCGGCTATGTTCTGACGAAAATGATTTGGTAAGCCAGGCATTTTAACTAAAACCCTGTGACTTACTCGATATTGGCAGTAATCCAAATTCTATCAAAATATTTTCGACACAAGTCCACGAGTGCAATTTCTTGTACTAGCCCATGTTTGTTTTAAATGTGCGAGGTTGAGCTCGATGGTGATGATGGGGATGTGTTGAGGTCCAAGTGTCCCACCGATTTACTTGAACTTTTGGTTATACCTGAATACATATCGTCATATATGTATTCACACACTTTCGCTATACTCGAACTCCTTTATTTATGTTTTATGTTATGAACTATCAGGCCCATCGGATCGGGCAGTTTTGGGGTCCGTGGCCTAAACCTTTTCAAAAACATTATAACATCACCCATATATTTCGAAGCATGTTAGTTTATTCTTATGCATTTTTATTTTACCGTGTCCCCAAAAACTACTCCTAGTATTAGTCGCCCTCGGGTTGGTCCGGATTGGGGTCGTGACATATAAAGTGCAACACGAGATAACCGTCATTTCTTATGATAGAACACCACTATCAAAAATAATGAATATCCATAAGTAAATAGTTTGAAAGCAGAAACAAGGTTCCAGAAAATCCGGCATATAAACGCCTTTAAACGAAAATTGTTCTCTCAAAACATAAAGTAACATCTCACAACGGCCTCGACTTTATTGCGTTGCCCATGGAGATCGTTATCTCTACATTACTCACTCCTTATCCGCATGAACCCACGCAGGTGTAAAAACCAGTCAGATTGTCTACTACCCAGAATGGGTAGAACAAGTTGCTAAACATGTTTCCGTTACTAAACGGCGACGAGCCTGAGCATAGGGCACTTAGCCTTCATGCCGCTCTTACCGCACTGAAGCACTTGCCTTCTCCTCGCTTCTTCAGCCTCCGGTGGCGACATGTTCTTGCTCCCATTACTCCCATTATTTCCTCTACCACCTTTGGTGCCCTTTTTTCCATTTTGCAACGGAAAATTTGGGCCCTTAGATGTGCTAGCAAGAGCATGTGCTCCTTTGCCCATAACTCCTTCCGACCACGAGATCATTGAGCAAATGACTAAGTGTATACTCGGATCTGCTCATGATCGCATTCACGCGTTCTCAAAAGACTTGGCGTGTATTGAGGATGATATCGACCTGGCTGCGTCAATACCTCCTCCCAACCGATCAAGACTATCCATGAGATGAGTCATGTGGAGACATGTTCATGGACCGAACTTCCTTCTTCCATCTTACACGCCAAGATTTCTCTCATTGTGTGGGAGCGGATCCGATCCATTGCCCTAAACTTATCTCCCCCTTAAACTTGTCTTTCTCCAAATGCGTTTTGGTTGATTTTTCAGTCCATGCAATATTGGTGTTACTTGGGTTGGTAGCGGTAATTCTCTAATCTGCGAGGCGATAAGATTTTATCATTTGCCCTTCTCGTCTTCTGTACCATTAATGTCACGGGGCGTGGGCGGCGTTTGGAATCAATGGATCATTCCTTTATACCGTGCGGTGTAACTGCGAGACCGGGATAAGCACTCGTAGGTGTCGTTCCATCGCATTATATGTATACTTGAACCCGTTGACAAATCCTGGTAAGTCAGTCGAGGCTTTGGAATTTTATCATGGAGAAAATATTCTCTTGATACTTCTTTTAAAAATTTGCAATCGTTGGAAAATGAGAATCGTCGTTGGTACCATCCTCGTTTAACGATTATAGTTACGAATCCATCCGAGGTGCAAAAATTTTCTCCATTTCTAAATTCATTCCTAGTTCATATTAAAAGAGCCGATATGCTCGTGTGAGTTATAACCTTGTAGGCCTTGGGGTTAACTCCTTCTTTTTTTTTTTTACTCGTGAGACCCTTTTTGTCATGCATAGCATATAGTTCTAGATAAGTCCAACTTAATTTAAGCAATGGAGGAATTTTAATAAGAAGGATCTCTTAATGAATTATACACCTTAAGCGTATATAACCGTAGACTACTTGTGACACGACTCATGACACTTATCTTAATACTCATTTCGTTTACATCTTGTCATATGTTGCCTTAAAGATATTCGCATAGACGAACAGTGGGTACTGATATTACGTCGTAAAACCCTAACGAAAAGCTAGGCCGTCACTAATACACAAACCATTTCAAAACTTGTCTCTAAAATTATATCTACGTTCACATAGATATAATGATCCAAATCATTGGATAGAACTTTAAGCGATTCTAGGTTCAATTAAGCTTAAGTAACACTTGCGATGGTCAAAATTCTCGTATAGGTAAGGGATTTTCATTTCTTGATTACACCTGAGTTGGGTTCTATCTACACATACTTGTGCGATGTCAGAAGCGTTATTGAACAAAATCTTATAGTATTCAGGAATTTTCCTGTAATATCGAAGAATTAAATGCTAATTACGATTTTAAATTAGTAAATTAGGATTTACGAATAATAGATTAGTAAATTATCGAATTATGATTTGAATAATTACGAGAACAAATTCTATTTTATATTCACAAAGAATTGTGAATTAAGGAATAGAAGTTTATAAAGTGTTTGACGAGAAAATTTTACGCGTCGATTGAGTATCGATAGTTAAAATTTTGAGAAATTTCTAACAACGAATTAAATTCCATATTAAATGGAATAAATTAATAAAGTAACTACGACTTTATTACGACCATTTTGAGATGAGTCGATAATTAACGTTTTGAGACGTTTTTGTTTAGAGATGAATAGATGAGTTTAATGATCAAGGAATTATAGTATTTAAATTCCTATGATTATTTTATGTAATTAGAGTATTATTTAGCATTAAAACAATGCTAGAATATTAAGATTAATTATTGGACAATGATATTTTAAAACCACAATTAAAATTAGGGTTTTCTAATGAAATGATACTAATAATTTTTCCTATGATATAATTTATCATCTAAAACATATATTATGATATATATCTATAAATGGTATGAAAATAAAATAAGAATCACTTGTAGTGAAGAGGCGTGACTTATGGTTTGACACCATAATTCACGTAAGTTTTCTTTGAATGTTATGAGATGAATTAATTCATGCAAGTGGTATCTAATGTACACAATAACCAAGTAATGAACAAGTGGGATCAAAAATTGTGTGAGTGCCGATTTCTTTGACTAAGAATAATACTTTGATGATGTAAATTTTATTTAGGATAGAGTGTAGAATTAAATACATGGTATTAAACAAGAATAAAATTTCCTTCTCCTTACACAACGAGGATGACCGATGGCTTTTGCTCTCCAAAAGGCAAGGATATTTCTTTGTTTCTTTCAAAATGTAAGAGCAAAGTTAATACCATGACATATGAAATAGTGAGTCACCACTGATTCTTGTGTAATCTTGTTGTGTGTGATATAGGCGATGCATTTCTTCACCAAGACAAAGAATTAAATTGTTTTATCCAATGAAACTTTATACATAGTTAGTATGGATGATGTAATACTCTATGACTCACCAAGCTTTATTGAAAAGGGCTCTCAAATTGTGTCTTGCATTTGTGAGTGAAGGACCGAGAGAGAGAGTGAGAGAAGTGAGGTATTTTATTTCAATTACTTAAGTGTATCATACTTAATACATCAAAACACATTCCTCTCTCATATTCAGTGAGAAGAACCGTGAGCTTTCTTGGAAACCTAGAGTTCTTCACCTCTTTCAATTAGCAAAGCTCGATGCTTAATCATCTACATTAAATCCAAACCGTTAAAGAGGTTAGAAATCGAGCGAGCTTCGATTGTACATTAAAATTTTAATTATCCAATGGTTCGATTTTTATTTTCAAGCATGTGTTTTGAGGAGAAATTATGTTAGCATGTTAGTTGTTTACAAATTATGTTAAGTATGATGAAATAGACATATATTGATGATTTAAATAAAGCTAAGCATGTTATATTAATTATCTTATGATGATCGAAAATTGTAAGACTTGTTTTAATGTTGGAATCATGATATATATTAGCAAAGGAGTACATAGTGATTATATGAGAATTTTAAAAATCATATGCTAATTGATTCAATATTACGAAAATAATGAGAAAATGCTAAGTTAGTGAACAATTTTTGTTTGAGAAATGTAATAGCATAATGATGATCTAGAGTATTGATTATGCATTATATGAATTAACTAGAATTTTGAAGATAAAATGCACATCTTATTCTATAGAAACCGTGAGCTTCATGGTGGATTTTAAGCATGATTATGTTGTTTTAGTTAATGTTATAATGAAATGCTAATATACTATAGAGTATAAGTATAGTGTAATTTAATTGAAATTTACAAAATGTTTGGTATAAAAATTGGAAGGAACGTGACCTTTGAACAATAATACCTTAGTATAGAAATTTCATATGATGGACTATAGGTTATAAGAATCTATAAATTAATGTTGGGCATTGTATAAATTAATTAGAATTTTAGAAAATTAATTGGGCAATTTTCCTAAGAACCGTGGCCTATATGGAATAAATAGATGATGCCCAAAATTTATATAGTTAATGTTAATACATATTAGTGATACTATGATAAAATAGTACACTATATGAATTTAGAAGAATTTTGGAAGAAGGATGAAAAAAAGAGCTTAAAACCGTGAGCTAGTAATAATATATTAAGGATTTTAAATCCTTAATATCGAAAAAAATAATACATTATATGTCTAAAATTAATTTAGACATATTAAAATTATGAAATTTTATAAACATAGAATACTATGTTTTATGAACGATTATATTAAATAACGTTAGAAATGAAAAATAATGTTTAAAGAATAAGTTAATTAATATTTAAGAAAAATATTAATGAAGTTTATCGATTTGCGTGAAAAATCGAAATTAGGACTTTATGAAAGAAATCGATTGAATATCGATTTATATTGAATTAGATATTAAAAATGAATTATTAATGAATTTAATAAAGAAAAGTCAAAATGTTGACTTTTGAAATCAACGTATGAAATACGTTCAAAAATACTAATCGTGTAAAGCGTATTATTTATATAAAAATCTCATTAGTGAGAAAAGATTTCATAATTGAAATCATTGCATCGAAAAACGTGTAAATACGCTAAGCGTTTAACCTAAAGGTTAAAATAAAATAGTTGAACATATCTCGAAGTACGAGAAATGTTAGTTCAAAATCGTGATTGAGCGTATTGAATTGATTAAGAATTCAAATTATATTAGAATAAGTTATCAAAGTTTATTCTAAACTTTGAAAATCTCAAAACGTGACCAGCGTATCGTTTTTACGTAAAGGTGTAGGTGTGACGACTTGCCTGAAGAAGAATCGAAAATTTGACGATCAAGGAGTCGGTGGGCTTTACTATACTCAAAATGATAAAATGCTTACCAAATGATTTATTTACGATGCTTATTTCCGAAATAATGATGAAATGATTTATTTAATTACACGCAAAATGTTTATGTTTTATGTATGTATCCTATCCATGAATAAATGAATGTTGTTGGGTCATTCCAACTTATGAATGAAATCGAATTGGATCCTATGCCGGAAGGCTTATACAGCTAGGGTTAACGTGTACAGGAAATAGTATTTGTGGGAGCTGTAAGGACAATCTGCGGCGGTCGCGACACGTGAGGAGGCCTCCTCTACACGCTAAATTATAAAGATATGATAAAGGATAAGGACATGGATCATACATGCAAGTAAAATGCTTGGCAGCGATGATGTTTATGAGCGATGAAAATGATTTAGTAAGCATAAGGCATTTCAGTAAAACCTTATGCTTACCATGGAGTGTGATGTAATTTAAATACGATAAAATGATTTGGCATGAGTCCACGAGTGCATTCTTGTACTCGACCAGCATGTTTGTTTTAAATGTGCGAGTTGGTGATGATGATGATGATGGAGGGTGTTGAGAATGTCAGCGCTTTTGAATGTTAAGTTAGAAACCTTGGGTACACGTCGTAAATACGTGTATTCACTGCTCCATGTGTTTGAACAATAGCGCTTTTGAATATTATGCTTATGTCGAATGTTAATAGTTTAAGTCCTTGATCGTTGGTATTCTTTGGATCGATGGCTAGCTTTCCTTGTACATTGTGTTATTAATGTATATTATGGTTGAATTGTCTTATTGTGAGGTTTATGTCTTTGAAATAGGCTTTCATGAACCACATTCCTTCCTAGTATTAGTCCTCTTTAATCCGTCTTTAGGATTATGGGTGTATAGTGGTATCAGGCAGTTCGCTCTTTGATCCAAAACCTTCTTTCAAGTTAAGTCTAGATTGAGTCACTAGACTTCAGAAATCAGTACTATACTCAACACTCCATCCAAATTTCAACGGGACGAGGTAAATGATTTCCTTCTCAAATTCTTGAAATGAAAAGTTTAATGATGAACGATTGGAATCATTTTTGAAGGAAAAGGAAAGAAATGTTATGATGTTAGATTGAAAAATAAGTTACGAGAAAGAAATTGTCAAAACTTATTTTCATTAAAATAAGTAAAGATTGAAAAATATGATTAAAGTTGGAAATGAAGCGAAGTTCATGCGGGTAATCATGTTTGAAATGAATACCTATGTTCGATAATAAGCATTATGTGCCACAAATGAAATGTTGAATTTGCAATTCAATTAATACATGCTTTAATAAGTTATATTATGAAATTGGATAAAACTTTCAAGTTTTCATAATCGAAGTTGTTCAAATTTCAAGCAGATAATGAATAAATAGTAAAGCAATAATGGCGATAATAATAGATTCTTTGGAATTCAAAGAAATATGCATGTATAAATGAATCGTATTCTCATTCTTTGAAACTTTAGTTTCAATTTTCAAGATTGATTATGACGAATGATATGTCATCACAAGAAGAACATAGACTACATAGAAGCTGATCACATATTGCAAAGAACATAGAAGCGAACTTCTCCGTGCAAGAACAAAAGGAGGGCGTGAACAACGATAACGATAGCCTCGAGCTGAAGGCAAAAGCGAATCGAAGGCGATTAGGACCTCACGTTTGAAGCGAGCGGCGTCGATGCCATCATTACGACTTGGCGTGCGACTTATCTTCGACTTGGCATGTGCGAGTCGTCTACGACTTGGTGTGCGACTCATCTTCAATCTCGGCATGTGCGAACTCGACTTCAATCTCGGCATGTGCGAACTCGACTTCAATCTCGGCATGTGCGAACTTGACCGACCTTGGCATGTGTGACTCGACCTCGACCTCGGCATGTGCGACCTCGACTTTGGCCTCGGCATGTTCGACCTCGACTTGACCTCGGCATGTGCGACTTGACTTCCACTTGGCATGTGCGATCGTCGACTTTGACTTTGGAAGTCCATAACATCGACTTCGATATATCGACCGTGGTAGCTTGTACCTCGAATCGGCAACGGCATGCACGACCTCGGTGTCGGCATCGCCAACAATCTTGGTGCGAGCGCGCGAAATTTTTCTGCATTGCAGTGATTTTGTTTTAGCTCGTTCTCTTTCGTCTGAACTCCGAATTACGCACGGTTTTCGCCTGCGTACTCGTAACACTGAAATTCATTTGTTATGAAGGACTGAACCCTGTTTCTATCTCCAGAATTCACGAGTCTATAGAATTTTAGTTCGAGTTTTACTTAGTACAAAGACCTTATAGTACAACATAGACTTTAGAACGCTGCTAGATAATAAGTTTCCTAGTAGAATAAGAGAGTTACGATGTATAATGTACATGAAAACATTTCCTTATAACATTTATCTGTTTATCGGATGTGTTTGAATTGTTATCCCTTATAGATTGTCCGGTTTATCTAGTCGATATGAGATCGTTTAAGTGTATCTTATCTTTATCGGATAATATTTAGTTTGACTTCGCTAGTTTTGTGCATGGCAGATGGAGGAGATGCGGTATACTGCTAGGAGGAGGCTAGGACCACACCGCGAGGAAGTAGTTCGTGCTTATCGGGAGTATTGGATGTGTTACGGCGATGACTTGGGAGAGTTCTTGATGCAATACCTCGGACATTGGAGGGATGCAGTATATGGTGTGGATTTCGATGGCGTCAGCGCTCTTGACGACTTCCGTATGATTGGGAAGATTATGGCGGAAGTGTCCGGTGATTACATCTACCGAGTGGGCGGAGACTATGACTTGATCGGACCTACCGCGATTCATCACCATCTTAGTTATGTCTTACGCATCTGAGCCGCCCAGAGGACCTTACCTCCTCAGGAGTATACATGGCGTGAGACACGCGGAGTGGCTTACGAGAGGTTCCGGCGGGTTAATCTGTGGTGCCTCGGTATCTTTTGATGAGGCGACTTGCCCAGTGGATAAGCGCTGACGATTGCACTCGGGCGCTTTGTTTTCCACCGTTGTCTTTGGACATCCTCACGTCCACCACTCCCGCCCCTACGCGATGGCGGCCACCACCTCCAGGTGAGCCCTACCGCGATGGCGCTCCACCATCTCGGTAGAACCCTATCGCCGTCTGGCGAGATGAGAGTGTCGGACACTCGGGATGCCTACGATCGTGCGTGTTAGTTCGATCGAGCACGAGGATTACGCCCGATCGCGACATCCATGCGATCGGAGAGGATGGGCGAGACCATCAGGGTTCGTGCACGAGAGGACGACTCGATGAGGAAGAAGATCGATGAGGATGAGGAAGAGTGAGAGAGTTCGGCGAAGAGCGGAGCGTAGATTTTGAGGCGTGTATGATGTAGTATGTATATAGTGTGGTTGCTTATGTTTATAGTGGAAGTGAAAACTTAGTGTTTTGTAATGACATGTAAGTTTGTATGTATGTAACTTCCTTTTGATAAAGCGCATGCTGAACGGCCTTTCTTATGGCAAAAGTTTTCGATGTATATATATGACCGAATGGGCTTTTTGCGCAAAAGGTGTATGACAAAGATGAAATGTTTTTATTAAAAGCTGTTTTACAATAAGATTGTATGATGATATTATGTATGTTTAAATTGTGAAAATAATGGGTTTTAATTGAATGTCTTATATATGAAATGCCTCCTAGAAGAGATCCGAACAGGATTAGAGGTAGAGGAAGAGGAAGAGGAAGAGGAAGAGGAAGGGAATAGAATCGGTTCAAGAACCGAAATTATACCTCAACCACCCCACCTGATCGTAGGATAGAGGAACTCTTTCTAGGCGAACCCTCGCTTTTTAATGGGAAAGGAAACCGGATGAGGCGAACAATGGATAAGGGCAATGGAGCAATTTTGACTTTCTGATGCACCGCAGGAGCGTATCGTGCATTACCTTTCAGTTGCTGGACCTGCGACTACGGTGGGAAGCCGGAAAAGATTTTTACACGAGCAAATGGGCTAATTTCTTGGGAAGACTTGAGGGAGATGTATGAAAATACATTCGAAAATTATAGAAAAGGAAAGAGAACGAATTCTTCGTTTTAAAGCAGAGAAGATGTCGATGACTATGATCGCATCTTTGCGACATGTCGAGTATGCACGATCGTGAACACGACTGAAGATGTCGAGAGAAGTTTAGGTCGGGTCTAAGGCCGAGATCGGATGTCTCGCCAGACCATGGAGACTTGACTATAGGGCTCTTGGGCGAGCCTTAGATATAGAGGCGGATGCCGGATGATAAGTCACATCGCTCGGACCAGTCTGAGGAGATAGAGGTAAAGGAAGTGGAACCAAACTTTGGTAGCAATAATCGGAAATCTGATAATGTGAACAACGGCAATGGCGAGGAATGTGGCGCCTCGAGGCGGGGATGGAAGAGGCGTCTTTTCCCTCGTGAGAGGTCCACAAGAGCGGTTAGGGCTCACCTTGTCCAAGTGCGGAAAATGCACAAGGAATGTGCATGGCGGGCGGAGCTGTTTAAGTGCGGTGTGAAAGGACATTCGCTAACAATTGCCACAGGACACGCCGGAAACAATGGTAAGGCGAATCAGCCCGGCAATGCCCAGCCACTCGGGCTATTCAGTTCGCCCAACCTCAACAAATCGACAACCCCGAGCAGGCGGTAACCACGGAGCGTCGGCGCGCAACGTCGACAAGCCCGCAACAACAGCAAGAATCAGCAGGGACAAGCGCCCGTCGACTCGGCCGCCAGGCTAGGCGTATGCTCTACATAGGAGGCGAGCAAGCAGAACGAGGAAACGGCGGTGAGAATTCTTCTCAACACGCTTATATTGTTGTTCGATCGGTGCTTCACATTCCTTTATCAAGAACATGTGTTGATATGTTTGAACTTAGATCCGAGAAGACCAAGCAGGACATGAGAATCTCTTCACCTATAGGTGGGATTTTGGTATTGCATTTTTGCTCGAACCTAGAGTTGAACTTAGGATCACTTAAGGTTACGCGAACAATTTGAACATAATACCCATGGGTGACATAGATATAATTTTAGGAATGGATTGGTTAGCTACAAACCATTCCACGATTCTTTGCAAGAGAGGAAAATTTCATTTCATTTTCTGGACAAGAAACTACGCATTTCCACGGAATCGCATGGGAAGAAAGTCCCAATTATATCGACACTAAAGCGAGAGGATGATAACCGGAAGGATGCCACGTATCTTGTTTACATGAGCAGGGAAGATAAAAGCGGAAAGGCTGAAGATGTAGAAATTGTTTGCGAATTCCCGGATGTTTTCCTAAAAATCTACCGGATTACCTCGATAGACAATTGGAATTCACCATCGACTTGGAACCGGATCGGCTCCGTGTCGAAGGCCCTTATAGAATAGCTCGAAAGAACTAGAAGAATTGAAAATCCAAATCCAAGAGCTTTTGGACCTAGGTTTTATCGACTAGCGTTTCGCTAGGGGCCTTTATTTGTCAAAAGACGGTTCCTTGAGAATGTGTATAGATTATCGAGCCCGAATAAGATGCGTTGAAGAATAAATATCCTTTGCAGGATAGATGACTGTTTGATCAATTACAGTAGCGAGTGTATTCTCGAAGATTGACCTCAAGTCGGTTATCACCAACTCAATGCAAGGGAGATATCGAGCAGCATTCGGACGAGATATGGCCATTATGAATTCATAGTTGTGCCGCTTCGGATTGACAAATCGCCACGTATTTATGGATCTTATGAGCAGTGTTTCATCCATACTTAGATAAATTCGTTTTGGTCTTTATAGATGATATTCTCATCTATTCAAAGAATGAAGAAGACCATAAGAATCACCTAAGAGTATTGAAATCCTTGAGAGATGAACAACTTTTGCTAAGTTTAGCAAATCGAGTTTATTTGAAGGAAGTAATGTTCCTTGGACACATTGTGTCTTTGAAGGAATTAAAGTAGATCCAAAAGTAGAATGTCGAGAATGGAAATCGCAGGACCGAGCGAGATCGAAGTTTCACGGGACTAGCTGGTTATTATAGGAGATTTATCGAGGATTCTCCAAAATTGCAAGGCCAATAACCCGGCTACTCAGAAAATCAAGTTCAAATGGATCGAAGAATGTGAGGAATTTTGAAGCTTAAGGAAAAACGACAAGTGCTCGTGCTGCGATTCGGAAGCGGATAAAGAATATGTAGTTTATCTTGATGCTTCTAAAGGAATGGGTTGTGTCTTGATGCGAGGAAGGAAAAGTGATAGCTTATGCCTCCACAACTCGACCACATGTGAACTACCCAACTCATGATCGGAACTAGGCGTGGTTCATGCTGAAAATTTGGAACACCATCTTTATGGAGTGAGATGTGAGATCTTCGACCATAAGAGTTTGAAGTACTTTTGCGAGAGATCTAAACATGAGGCGAGAAGATGGCTCGAACTAGTGAAGGATTACGACCGTGGTATTAACTATCACCGGTAAAGCGAATGTAGTGCGATGCCTAAGTCGTAAAAATCAAACTAAATTGGGATGTCTCCTACAAAGGAAAAGAAACTCGTTGAAGAGTTTGAGAAAATGAAGATAGAAATGGTTGAAAGTCCGGAGGCATCATGAGTGTATTGCTACACTCACCTGACGTCGACTTAAGAAAAGAATCATAGAAGGATAAAGGATGGAGGAATAGTTAGAAAGAGCAAGAGCCAAAGTAAGGACGGAAGGACTAAGAAATTTTCAAGCACAGACAATGCTTTATTATTTGAAGGAAGATTATGTGTTCAGACAACAACGATCTTGAAATGAAATCATGAGTAAAGCTCATGACACACCTATACCCCACCGACACGAAAATGTATCAAGACTTAAGAAAAGGTTACGGTGGGAAGGTATGAAGCGAGGCGTAGCCTCTTTTGTAGGCGTTGTCTTGTTTGCCAGCAGTGAAAGCATTGCACCAGCACCTACGGAAAGTTACAACCTTTGGGGATACCGAATGGAAGTGGGATGAGATAGCGATGGACTTCGTTCGGGTCTACCAAAATCAAAAAGGAAACACCGCCATCGGGTAGTTATTGATAGGCTCACAAAATGTGCGATTTTACGCCAATCGGATCACTCATGGATCGATAGGTTAGCCAGTTGTATGTAAAAGAAATTATACGACTTCATGGGTGCCAAAATCTATCACGTCGATAGAGACTCCAAGTTCACTTCAAGATTCGGGTTAGCTTGCAAAAGAATTAGGCCGAGTTGAATTTCAACTGACATTTCACCCACGGTGATGGTCAAGTAAAGGACGATTCGAGACACTAGAAGATATGCTAAGAAACGAGTGTTGGATCGAGGTGCAAATGGAAGATGTTTTACCCTTATTGAATTTGCCTACAATAATAGTTACCAAGACGATTAATATGGCCCCATCTGAAGCCTTGTAGGAAAGAAATGTAGATCACCGCTTTATTGGGATGAAGTGGGTGAAAGAAGAATCGTAGGGCTGAAGCAATAAGTGAAATGATTGAAATCGTCGAGCAAATTAGGCAAAGAATAAAAAGAGCTCAAGATGAGCGAAGTCGTACGACGTCTGCGTAGATCGAGCTATATTTTGAGGCGAGATAAAGTCTTTCTCAAAGTCTCTCATCAAAGGGATTATAAGGTTTGGAGTAAAGGAAAACTAAGACCCGTTTTATAGGACCTTATGAAATCTAGAAAGGATAGGCCCGATGCTATGGGTTGGCTCTTCCGCCAAGTCGGGAATGTACACAACGTGTTTCACGTGTCACAATTAAGAAAACGTACGATCCAAAACACGTGATCCATCAAGGCGGCGTGATCCTCAATCCGGATATGAGCTATGAAGAAGAACCCTGCGATTCTAGACCGTAAGTTCAGAATTCTGAAACAAGTCCATTCCGCTAGTCAAAGTGTTGTGGAGAAATCATGGACGAAGAGGCCACGTGGGAACTTGAGGAAGCTATGAAAGAACGATACCGGATTTTTCTAAGGTATGCAAATTCGGACGAAATTTCTTTTAAGGGGTAGAATGTAATATCCCGAAGAATTAAATGCTAATTACGATTTTTAAATTAAGTAAATTAGGATTCATGAAATAATAGAATTAGTAAATTATCGAATTATGATTTGAATAATTACGACGAACAAATTCTATTTTATATTCACAAAGAATTGTGAATTAAGGAATAGAAGTTTATAAAGTGTTTGCGTAAAATTTTAACGTCGATTGAGTATCGATAGTTAAAATTTTGAGAAATTTCTAAACGAAGCTTAGAATTAAATTCCATATTAAATGGAATAAATTAATAAAGTAACTACGACTTTTACGACCATTTTGAGATGAGTCGATAATTAACGTTTGAGGCGTTTTGTTTAGAGATGAATAGAAATGAGTTTAATGATCAAGGAATTATAGTATTTAAATTCCTATGATTATTTTATGTAATTAGAGTATTATTTAGCATTAAAACAATGCTAGAATATTAAGGATTAATTATTGGACAATGCCTAATTTTAAAAACTAATTAGAAAATTAGGGTTTTCTCATGAAATGATACTAATAATTTTTCCTATGATATAATTTATCATCTAAAACATATATTATGATATATATCTATAAATGGTATGAAAATAAAATAAGAATCACTTGTGAAGTGAAAGAGGTGACTTATGGTTTAGCAATAATTCACGTAAGTTTTCTTTAGTAATGTTATGAGATGAATTAATTCATGCAAGTGGTATCTAATGTACACAATAACCAAGTAATGAACAAGTGGGATCAAAAATTGTGTGAGTCCGATTTCTTTGACTAAGAATAATACTTTGATGATGTAAATTTTATTTAGGATAGAGTGTAGAATTAAATACATGGTATTAAACAAGAATAAAATTTCCTTCTCCTTACACAATGAGGATGACCGATGGCTTTTGCTCTCCAAAAGGCAAGGATATTTCTTTGTTTCTTTCAAAATGTAAGAGCAAAGTTAATACCATGACATATGAAATAGTGAGTCACCACTTGATTCTTGTGTAATCTTGTTGTGTGTGATATAGGCGATGCATTTCTTGACCAAGACAAAGAATTAAATTGTTCTATCCAATGAAACTTTATACATAGTTAGTATGGATGATGTAATACTCTATGACTCACCAAGCTTTATTGAAAAGGGCTCTCAAATTGTGTCTTGCATTTGTGGTGAAGGAAGAGAGAGAGTGAGAGAAGTGAGGTATTTTATTTCAATTACTTAAGTGTATCATACTTAATACATCAAAACACATTCCTCTCTCATATTCGATGAAAGAACCGTGAGCTTTCTTGGAGAAACCTAGAGTTCTTCACCTCTTTCAATTAGCAAAGCTTGATTAATCATCCTACATTAAATCAACCGTTAAAGAGGTTAGAAATCGACGAGCTTCGATTGTACATTAAAATTTTAATTATCCAATGGTTCGATTTTATTTTTCAAGCATGTGTTTTGAGGAGAAATTATGTTAGCATGTTAGTTATTTACAAATTATGTTAAGTATGATGAAATAGACATATATTGATGATTTAAATAAAGCTAAGCATGTTATATTAATTATCTTATGATGATCGAAAATTGTAAGACTTGTTTTAATGTTGGAATCATGATATATATTAGCAAAGGTACATAGTGATTATATGAGAATTTTAAAAATCATATGCTAATTGATTCAATATTACCGAAAATAATGAGAAAATGCTAAGTTAGTGAACAATTTTGTTTGAGAAATGTAATAGCATAATGATGATCTAGAGTATTGATTATGCATTATATGAATTAACTAGAATTTTGAAGATAAAATGCACATCTTATTCTATAGAAACCGTGAGCTTCATGGTGGATTTTAAGCATGATTATGTTGTTTTAGTTAATGTTATAATGAAATGCTAATATACTATAGAGTATAAGTATAGTGTAATTTAATTGAAATTTACAAAATGTTTGGTATAAAAATTGGAAGGAACCGTGACCTTTGAACAATAATACCTTAGTATAGAAATTTCATATGATGGACTATAGGTTATAAGAATCTATAAATTAATGTTGGGGCATTGTATAAATTAATTAGAATTTTAGAAAATTAATTGGGCAATTTTGCTAAGAACCGTGGCCTATATGGAATAAATAGGTGATGCCCAAAATTTATATAGTTAATGTTAATACATATTAGTGATACTATGATAAAATAGTACACTATATGAATTTAGAAGAATTTTTGGAAGAAGGATGAAAAAAGAGCTTAAAACCGTGAGCTAGTAATAATATTAAGGAGTTTTAAATCCTTAATATCAAGAAAAATAATACATTATATGTCTAAAATTAATTTAGACATATTAAGAATTTATGAAATTTTATAAACATAGAATACTATGTTTATATGAAACGTTATATTAAATAACGTTAGAAATGAAAAATAATGTTTAAAGAATAAGTTAATTAATATTTAAGAAAATATTAATGAAGTTTATCGATTTGCGTGAAAATCGAGAATTAGGACTTTATGAAAAGAAATCGATTGAATATCGATTTATATTGAATTTAGATATTAAAAATGAATTATTAATGAATTTAATAAAGAAAAGTCAAAATGTTGACTTTTGAAATCAACGATGAAATCGTTCAAAAATACGCTAATAAGTGTAAAGCGTATTATTTATATAAGGAAATCTCATTAGTGAGAAAAGATTTCATAATTGAAATCATTGCATCGAAAAAGCGTGTAAATACGCTAAACGTTTAACCTAAAAGGTTAAAATAAAATAGTTGAACATATCTCGAATGAAATGTTAGTTCAAAATCTGTGATTGAGCGTATTGAATTGTTAAGGAATTCAAATTATATTAGAATAAGTTATCAAAGTTTATTCTAAACTTTGAAAATCTCAAAACTGACCAACGTATCGTTTTACGTAAAGTGTAGAGGGGACGACTTGGCCTGAAGAAGAATCAAAATTTGACGATCAAGGAGTCGGTGGGCTTTACTATACTCAAAATGATAAAATGCTTACCAAATGATTTATTTACGATGCTTATTTCGAAATAATGATGAAATGATTTATTTAATTACCGCCAAAATGTTTATGTTTTATGTATGTATCCTATCCATGAATAAATGAATGTTGTTGGTCATTCCCAACTTATGAATGAAATCGAATTCGGATCCTATGCGGAAGGCTTATACAGCTAGGGTTAACGTGTACCAAGGAAATAGTATTGTGGGAGGTAAGGACAATGCGGCGGTCCGACAGCGTAGAGGAGGCCTCCTTCTGACGCTAAATTATAAAGATATGATAAAGGATAAGGACATGGATCATACATGCAAGTAAAATGCTTGTGACGATGATGTTTATGAGCGATGAAAATGATTTAGTAAGCATAAGGCATTTCAGTAAAACCCATGTCTTACCATGAGTGGAGTGTAATTTAAATACGATAAAATGATTTGGCATGAGTCCCGAGTGCATTCTTGTACTCACCCGCATGTTTGTTTTAAATGTGCGAGTTGTGATGATGATGATGGAGGTGTTGAGAAGTCTGAACGCTTTTGAATGTTAAGTTAGAAACCTTGGGTACACGTCGTCATACGTGTATTCACATGCCTTCAGTGTTTGAACAATAGCTTTTGAATATTATGCTTATCGAATGTTAATAGTTTAAGTCCTTGATCGTTGGTATTCTTTTGGATCGATGGCTAGCTTTCCTTGTACATTGTGTTATTAATGTATATTATGGTTGAATTGTCTTATTGTGAGGTTTTATGTCTTTGAAATAGCTTTCATGAACCCACCATTCGTTCCTAGTATTAGTCCTCTTTAATCCGTCTTTAGGATTATGGGTACATTCATTCCTCATACCTATCAGCCTTTTGGGTTTTGTTTGTTCTGTTTCGGTGCGAGTATAGGCTTTGGTCAACGGTCTTCGTTTATTCAAGTAAACATCTATTTCATATGTCCTGTCCTTTCCATTGGGACATCATGTTCCTGCTATGGCCTTCATTCCTCATTCACGTATACTTCTCGGTATTAGTATCGTTATGCTTTTACTAATAGCATTAGTGGTTAGGTTTACATCAACCTATCTTTTGATATTGATATCTCAATAATTAAATCTTATCGTAAAGATCGTCATGTCTCTATTACTATCATTCATTCTTGATCCAAGTATGAATGATTTAATTTCCTTGTCACTTTATTGATCTTGGGATATATTTCTATATATCCTTACTTTAAACTCCTTTCGAGAAGTCCTTGTCGGCCTTTAGCGCCATCGTTTGTAATATCCCTTTTTGGATATAGTCATTTCTTCTTAATCTTTATTGATTCATCGTGCAATTTCGCATAAGATAAAATCCTTTGTCCGGGATGTATTATACTTTTGCCTGACATCAAATATCTTTACCATTTTCTCGACATTCAATGATTTCTTCATTTCCATGTCGAGATACTTAATACCTCACTTTATTGATCGTCACAAAAATATGGGGTAAGATTTACAATTAGGTCCACCTTAAGATCCTTCCATGTGAATCTTTTCTGTGTTCTCTTGGATGTATTTCTTTGCAAGATCTATAGAAGCTATCTTGCTTGTTAACTATTAAGTTACACAAGAAATTTGGTGATCATAACTTAGGGTATTAAGATTTATTTCAAAATAATGAATCTATTTCTTTACTTCAAAGGAATTACCTTACTCATCAAGTCATAACATCTCTCAAGCTTATATCATATCGAACTATCTAATTGTATAGCTCGTAATTTCTTACTATTTTTACTTTTTGCATTTTCATGGTATTTGAAAGTAATCTTACTTTCGTTATACTTGGTTTCCACTTTCGGGACTAGAATCGTTATCATTGTCATATGGCTTGGTAGGGTAGTACATTCGTACTCCATAACTTAATTCTAAGCATCTTATTTCCATGTCTTGGCTTTGGAGTTATTTCTCCATACTTAGTTCACATACTAGGGCTATCCTCGTCGTTCACACAATCTTGAGGATTATGATTCCTCAATCTCATTATCTTTGTTTAACTATGTTTTAATTACTCAAATCGATTATGCTCAAGCATAATCTCATGATGAGGTATAAGGCGAAAGATTTATTTTCAGGATGCTATCACTTTATATATATATTCTTTGAAAAGAATATCTTGTATGCATCTTCATTCTTTTAAACATGTCCAACCTACTAACGAGGTTTCAAGGGCATCCAACTATCTTAAAGATAAGTTGTATTCGCTCGTCATGACATAATAAGGGAAATTAATGTCCCAGATATCATATACTTTTCTTTACTTTTACTCTTTGATTCAACGTAAAGAGTATCTTATTCATAACTTGGTATCATAACTGATCATATGAAGGCATAACTTCATCATCAATCTTTGTAAAGCCCATCAAAGGTCACCACATCCGTGTGTATCATAGGAAAATAAATATCTCGTCTCATCGAGATTTTCTTTACATCATAATTTCTTGATGTCTATCACTTTTCGATCGAAACTTTTAGGTGGTAGATAAGTCAACCTATTTCATGCCCGACATTTATCGCTTTACTAATTCATACTTAGGTGACAAGGTAAGTCAACCTTCATCATACTTGATGGTTTCAAGAATCAAGGAGAAATTATCACGATTAGCTACAAAGGTCTTGTCATCCATCAAGATAACATCTTTTCAATGATTGAATCGATATGTTCCTGATGAATAAATGGGGCTCTAGGGTCCGAAGACCGAATGACGACTCGAGATTTCTTTGGTCATATGGGCTGGCGGACCGTCACAATTATATTCTCGTCACATAAGGCTTTAGGTTCAAAAGGACACTTTGTAAATTTTTATTTTGGTCGAAATTTTCTTGAGAAAAGTGAGAAACTCGAATGAATTCTCAATTGGAACTAGGTCATAGATTTAAACTCAATGCGAAATTGGGTAACAAATAGAATTTTGAAAACTCATATACCGTAATAGGTCATCAACAAAGTTCTCATGTATGTCAAGGTTCTACTTGTATTCAAGATCTTACTTTCTTAGTAACATTCTAGGATTCGTATCATACTATATGTCTTACTCTTTTCAAATCATAGAACTAACTTCAACTGATTCTCATGAATTCGGAGTAGGAATCAGGATTTGGTGCTTCATAAGAAATGAAGTACAGTGCATTAGGGACACGTAGGAGAAAACCATCGTAAATCGAGTTCACACGATCGAGAACTAGTCAAAACAAAATCACTGCGAGTGTAGGAAAAATTTACGTGCGTTCGCGCCGAGGTCATAAAGCGATGCCGACACCAAGGTCGTGCATGCCGTTACCGATGCCGAGATAGTACAGAATATTGCCGACAGGTCGGACAAACTACCCAGTCGACATGTCAAAGGCGATGTTATAAATGCCGATTTTGAAGTCGAGCGATCGCGAGGTCGGCCGAGGTCGTACATGTCGAGGTCGAACAATTTTGTATAAATCTTTCACTTTTCGATACTCAAGATGGAATGAAGTTCTCAAATACATCACTAATCTTGTTCTTGTAATTGAAGGAAATTCTTACTTCTATGTTCTTTCGTAGAAAGGGATCATGCGTCTTATAAAGTCTATGTTCTTTTGAACTAGCATGCTCATCATCATAATCAACTATGAGATTGAAGTAAAACTTGAATATTCCTCGTAGCTCATTTGTAGCATATTTCGTTGAATTTAAAGAGTTCAACATATCATATTTGACAAATCAATGTCCAATCTCAATCATTTTAAAACATGAATAACATAACATTGTTCATAAAATGAACTCTTATTAATTCGGAATTAAATATTTCATCTTTGGCATATCGTGCAAACTTTCTCATATCATTGTCATCATCTTTCTTATATCTTCCTTCCTTATAACTTTCTTGACAAATCATTTGTCACAACATTCATTCTCAATCTTTCTCATAGCTTTCATTTCTTTTGAAGATCATATCAATCATCATCAACTTCACAACATAATATTTCTTTTGCAACATTTGCAATAACTTCCATCTTAAATAAATTCACACAACTTTCATTTCACTTGATAAAATTTTGTTTCACTTTCAAACTTTTGTTTCAAACCGAGAAAAATAATTTCATAAACATTAATCTTGCGGTAATTTTCAAAACTTTGGAAAAAGTCATTTACCTCATTCGGTTGAGCTTGATGTGATGGAGTGTTGAGCATTGTCGTGATCTCTAGAAGTCTAATGACTCAATCTAGACTTAACCTTAAAGGATACCACTCATCACGCCCACAATCCTAAGTACGGATTAACAGGACTATAACTCTAAGCAGGATAAAAATGCAAGGAGACTCTTTTAAATAAACGTAATACATATGTCATTTATGTTTTGGGACTATATTACATAATTTGGGTTTTGCGGAAACATGTGATATGTACATATGACGATGTACTATCAAGGTATAAACATTTCGACAACATTCTATTGCTCAACACGCTCCATCCATCATCGCTCAACTCGCATTTAAAACAAACATGCGGTGAGTACAAGAATGTACTCGGTGGACTCATGCCAAAAACATTTTATCATTTGTAGATTACACGCCACATCATGGTAAGACCAGAGGGTTTTAGTTGATCCATATCCCTTATCATCATTCATCATAACATCATAGTCGAGCGTCGTGAAGGAGGCCTCCCCTCGAGCGTGATCGGCCGTGAATTTTCCTTCGACACAGTCATAGGTGTACACGTTAATCTAGCGGTATTGTCCTTCCGATATAGGATCCGATATCGATTTTCATTCATAAGTTGGGAGCGACCCAACAATATTCATAACATTTCATGACATCTCATGGATAAGATACATACACAAAACATAAATATTTTTGGCAGGTAATCTTGTAAACATTTTATCAACAGTTGAAATAAGCATCGTAAATAAATATTTCAATAGCATTTCATTTTTGAGTAGAGTAAAGCCCACCTGGACTATCGATTGTCTAAATCGATTTCTTGGACTATAAGTCCCAGACTTAGCCTATCTATTCCTGGAGTAGAAACTATCCATTGTGTCTTAGAATCCATATTTCTACTATAGTGTATATCAAGGTATGATATACACTCAATTGAGCATGTAAGAAGCACCTATTCAAATGGTTCACGTTAGGGCATGCTCCCGTAAAAATATCATGTTGTGTTGTTTTATTACAATCGTACATCTTATTAATTCTCTATCGCACCTTGCGACATGACATATTGAATGCATCGATTAATAGCATATTCGTCACATAAGGCATATTTCACATAAGGGTTTCCAACACTTAGTCAAATTTTCAAGTGTTTAATTTCAAGAAAACAGCTTGAAACAACCCAAGTGACGTGCTTTGACGATTCATAACTCTCGATTCAGAATACGTATGGTCGCACAAAGATACATTCTGAAACCTCTAAACATTTACTACAAGTTCTAAGAAGGAATTAAATCCAAAAGAGTCGTGGTTTTGGAGATATAGGGTCTCAAAGTGGGCAACTCAAACTGACTTCTATACTTGGAAAATTTTTCAAATTTCAGTTTTAGCTTAACGACGAGGGTTTTGCGAGGCCGTAACTTTTACTCACAATGCCAAAATGGCTGCAGGCTACCAATTTCGAAACCTTGTAACAAGAACTACATATTTCATGAAGACCATACTGGAAAATATCTGATGCATCGAGAAATACATAAGCTCAAAGTTGACTAGTTGGAAATGGACAGTTTCCAGTAGGTGACTTTGGGTCGATGAAAGGTATACCTATAAAACTTGGTTTGGGATAAAACTTTCCAGATCATAACTAGACATGGTGAGGAACATTTCTTATGAAGAAACCCAAGTCCAAATCGGACTACAAACGGCTTGAACATCTCAAGTAAAAGTCATACTCGAACAGCCTATTACATGAAAAATTCACTAAAGCGGTTTGTCCAAAAACTTCTTCAGAATGTATCAACTTCAAAAATTCACCGTGAGTTCATTATAAGGAATATGGGAATGAAACCAATCATATTGAAAATCCACTTAAGTATAGTTTAATCCAGAAAAAAGCCTCACTCAATGATTCACAATAGATTGGGAGATAAAATATTTTACTACAAGCTATCACTTACGTGATGCTTTTGTGCGCTTAGATTGTAAAATCTGTAATAAATATTAAAAGTTTTATAAAATTTTAAAATTATGTTTCTGCAAAATTTTAGAGTTTTATCATTAGCCAAACTTAAAACTAAAGCCACGGACTATGGGTGATGAACACGGAAATTTCACAGTTTTTGCGATGCTTTCGAAAATTACGATTAAAATAGAAAATCAAGTTGGATGGCCTTGAAATTTTACAGAGGCATATTAGACACATATAAGTTAACATATTAAAATTCACAATCATCGGACGATGTAAATTAGTCTATTAATTTTATAAAGTAACTATTTTAGTGAGATAACTTCCGGTTTTGCGATAAGATTATAGTTCAACATGCAATCACATATATGTGTTCGATACTATTGAATTACCCACCTATACACATGCATGTATGATCTAGCCATGTCCAAGAATCATAGGATGTAGTTACCTCAGCCACGAAATTGGAAGAAGACGAGAGAGATGGAGAGTGGACTGGTTTGTCCCTCCTTGGGGAGCTTGATTGTTGTCGTGAGATGTGGAAGGGGTGGGGAGAGCTCTCAACTCCCTTGCAGATTTTTGAGAGAGGAGGAGAGAAGGGAAGGGACGGCAGATTGAGGTGTGGGAATGGCTGAAATCTGATTTTGGGGGAGAGTGAGGTATGGGATGTGTGTGGGGTCTTTTGGGTGACAATTGTCACCCTTACACATGCAAGTTAACACCTACACACACATGCACGAAAATATACACATATATATGTATATATATATATATATATATATATATATATCAGATTTTAATAGTGTAGTTAGGATATAATTAATCCAATGTCACTTAGATACATGTAATAGAAAAAATCAACAAGATAAACTTATACACATAAGTGTATAGTTTTCGGCTATTACACTATGCCAATGGGTCTAATTTTTATTTTCCATGCCAAACATTGATATATGTTATGACATATAGTTTAAATGATAAATAATATCATAGGATAAATTTATGGCATCATTTTATGCGTTAAAAATCGAGTTCGAAAATTAAGGTTTTCGAACGTTTGAAAAATTGGTCACTATCAAATCTTGATGATCTAGCATTGATTTAATGCCAAATAATACTGTAATAATATATGAAAATCATAGGAAGTAATTTCCTATAATTTCTTGATCGATTAAAACGCTTTTTTTAAATCTCAAAACGTTAACGCTTGAAAACGCTGCAAAGCGCTCATTATCGACTCATCTCGAAATGGTCGTCATCACTTTATTAAATTATTCCATTAATAATGGTATTTAATTCTAAGCTTAATTGCTTTAGAAAATATCATGAATTTTAACTATCGATACGCGATCGACGTTAAAATAATCTTGCCGATACACTTCATATACTTTTATTCCTTAATTCACAATTCTCGGTGAATATAAAATAGGAATTCATTCCTTCAGTAAACAATCGAAATCATTATTCGATATCTTAGTGATTGAATAACTCGGCTAAACTCAGTTTACGAGTTTTAAATACCGTAATTAGGCATTTAAATCTGCGGGGTATTACAGAAATTATTGATGTTATGTTAAAAATAAGTTGTGATTATATGTTTAAAGCATGCTTAGGTTAATAAATTGGAAGAAAAGATAGCAAAAATAAATTTTAGGATATATATATATGTTCGAAATTTTCGAAAAAAAGGGGAAGTGATGTATTGATTTTTATTTTCTTCATTTAACTTAATATATGAGTTTAATATGATGCTTTGAGTATTATATGAATTTATTAGAATTTTCTAAGTTTATATGTTGAAATTGAAAATTTTTAGTTTAGGTGCTTAAGTGTTAAATATAGGTTAGAGTTAATATATGTTGTAAATATTGATGGTTAAGCTTACACATGATATTAAATTGAGAAATTGGAAAGAAATTTAGAGAAATTATAATTTATGCATTTAATGGTATAAATTTCGAAAACTTTGGGAAAAAAGGGAAAATTATTTCTAATGTTGTTCTTTATAAATCTTATGATTTGTGAATATAGTATATAAATAAGGACTAATGAAGCTTAATAGAGGATGTTAGAACTAAAAATGTGAAAAGTTGAATTTTATAAACATATTAAGTTGAAAAGAAAAGTTGATGACAAAGAAAATAAATTATATGTTGATAAGTAAAAAAAAAAATAATTGATATACCTAAAAGTATACTAATAGTAAGAAAAATACTAATGTTAGCAAAGATAAGTGCCTACAACCTAATTATGTAAAAAGTTTAACGTATGCGATTAATTGAAAACACTATGCTTGAACAACTTAAGAAAAGAATATAATGTCCAGATAAAGGATGCAATGACCCGAAAAGACTTAAATTTTCGTAATAAAAGTTTAGGCAAAAATTGTCTAAACAAAACCTAAGAAATGAAAAAGAAAAGAAAGAGAAATTTTAAATAAGAAATATTGTATATGTATACTAATGTTATCAAATCATTAAAGGTACATAGAAAAGGGAAGCGATTAAGGAAGAAGAGGAAGGAGGAACAAGAGGACTAATAAAGCTTACTGACTAGGAACAACAGGTGGGCTTTCGAACTAAATAATAGCACGTGCTAATTTATATTGTTTCATTATGTATACTGCATGACTTTTAAATTTATTGACTTGCCAAATGTTGAGCATGAGCATGACGCATTGTCAGTCCACGGAAAGAGAAAGAAAGAAAAAGAAAGAATGAAAGAATGTACCGACGTCGGATAGCGACCTTCGGGTCATAGCGTGTTTGAGAAGGAGGCCTACTTCTCAACACATAGACTGAATTCGTGGATATGCGAAGAGAAAGATGTCTGCTGACAAAGATCATGCATATGCATTTATTTTGAAATTGTGAAAATGAAAGCAAGTAAGAGTTTATTTTGAAAAGCATGCATGGGTTTTCACTAAAACCCCTGTGTATTGCAAAGTTATTGCAAATCAATCTTATAGCTCTAAGATCAAAGTTTTAACTGCTGCATGTGTCCACCGAGTGCTTATGAACTCATGCCTGCATGTATTTCTAAACATGCGCAGTTGAGCTTAATTTCGGAGATGGAGTTGGAAAGGAACATTATGGTTTTGTTCACAAATGTTACTATGTTGTGAATAACTTTATGATCAAATTACTCTATGTCAATGTTGGTGATAGTGGAGTTTAACTCCTTATTATATTATGGTTGATGATATCCTTGGTTGAATGGTCATTTGATCGTGATTAAAGTGAAATCAAACTCATTACATCCTTGTCTATTGAGGTCTACTTGGTTTAATGGAAGTTATGATTCATGGAATTGTTGAAGTGGAAATTGTTTAGTTTACTTTGATAAAAGTTGTCTTGGAAAACCTTTGTCCATTTTGTAGCCTTCTTGACAAGTATGAACCTTATGTAAATCGTTATACTTTGTTCCCGGGTTATGTGTCTTCACACATGTAACTCAACTACCCTTTCTGCTGCCATACTCGACATGAAAAATGGTTATCGATTGTCGTTTGGGTGAGAAAGCCCTTCCATAAAAAGGACTTACTGTTGTTGGTCATTTTAAATTCTGTTAGTTCATATGTTCATTTGATTCTATGGTACTTATTTATACAATTTGGACCAATACTTAGATTTATGTTGACAACATTCCTTAATTGATCTTCCGAATTATGGCCGTCTCAACTTCCTTGAAATCCTTACACCCTCATTAGTCCTAACCTTTTATGTTAAGTCCCTAAGTCACAGCCTAATCTCTTGGTTAAGAAATTGGGCTGTGACAGGTAAAAACATACCTAAAGACAGATAACTTTCCAAAGGAAAAATACAATTCCGACGAAGGGCTCTGAGACATAGAATCCTAGGGTAATATGAGACTTATATGTGGGTAGTGAGTCATGTTGTAAATGGTATGGTTAGAATGTGTGATGTAAACATAGTTTAGTAATATCTTTTGTTAGTATGTGGATGTGGTGTCAAAATTTTTGTGTAGATAGAACAAGACGCCATGTAATTAATCAGTCTGATAGACTGACCCTCATAATTAATGTATGAAAAATCATCATGGAGGCGTTTTGATGGTATATATTACCTGGTCTTTGTAGAATGATATCGGGTGTACGAAAATGAATTTTCCGAACAAGATATGGCCACCATGAGATGATAGTTATGTCATTCGGACTGACTAATGCACCAAACCTGTTCAGGAACCTCAAAAAATTCGAGTGTTCCACACGCATTTAGACAGTTGTCTTAATCTCTAAGAATGATGTTCCTATCTATACATATAATAAGAAAGAACATAAAGAATGTTGAAGAAGCGCTTGCGGACATTTAGAGCCAACCAGATTTATGCCAAGTTTAGCCAATGAGAATTTTGGCTCAGAGAATTAATATTACGTAGACACTTAGTGTCTTTAGAAGGAATCAAAGTGGATCCGGCAAAGGATAAAGCAATGCCAGAATGGAAGTTGTCAATAACCCAAAATGAGATTGGGAATTTCTTGGGTTAACTGGCTACTATAAGAAATCCATTGAGAATTCTCTAAGATAGTAAGCCCGATAATACAACTACCCCAAAAGGAAATCAAATTTACATGGACCAATAAATGTGGGGCCATGTATTAAGGCAAGAAAGATAATAACTTACGCATCACAATGACTTAGACCACATAAATAGAATTACCCAACTCAAGACTTGAGATAGCAGCAATAGTATATGTACTAAAGTTTTGAAAACATCACTCATATGAAATGAATTGTGAATTCTTCACAAATCACAAAAGTTAGAAATATTTCTTCGAGCAAAGAAACTTGAAAATGAGATAGGAAATATGACTCGAATCAGTAAAAGATCACGACTGTGGAATAAATTATTACCTACGGAAGATTTATGTAGAATCTAATGTCCTAAGTTATAAAATTCAGTCTAAATTATGGTATATCCTTATAAAAAAGGAAAACTCATCAAAGAATTTAAGAAAATGAATATAGAAATAGTTAAGCAACCAGAGACGATCATGAGCCGTATTGCCACACTCACGATTACGTCAGATTTGAGAAAAAGGGATAATAAAAAAAATAAAGGATCGATGAGAGATTTGAAAGAATACGAGCTAAGAAGAGGAATAAAGGGCTGAAGGATTTTAAAGAAGCGCCAGGCAATATCATATTGTCTAAGGAAAGATTATTTATTTCAAGCAATAATAAGCTTAGAAAGGAAATCATGAATGAAGCTCATGATATTCCTTATATCGCTCAACCAGGCAGTATCGAGATATATTATGATTCACGAGAAAAGTTATATAGTAAGAAATGAAATTAGATATAACCACATTGTCGAGCATTGTCTCGGTTACCAACAAGTGAAGGCATTATATCAATGACCATATAAGAAGTTATAATCTCTAGAGATATACAAATGAAAATGGGATGACATAGCAATGGATTTTATGACGGGTTTAGCCAAAGTCATAGAGAAGTAACACTACTATATGGGTAGCAGTGGATTGACTCACCAAATATGTTCATCTTTGCTTATTTAGATGACCCATGGATTTGATAAGTTAACTCTGTCGTACATGAAGAAAATCATATTTTTACATGGGGTATCAAAACCTATCACTTCAGATAGAGATTCCAAATTTACCCTAGATTTTGAACTGACTCATCAAAAGGAGTTAGACACGAGATTGAACCTTAACATAGATGTCCACCCACAAACAGATGGACGATCAAAAGGATAATAAGAACAATTAAGGATATGATGAGAACATTAATATTAAATCGAGGTGCCAGTGGGAACATGTTGTACCATTATCAAGTTCACCTACGACCATAGCTGTCAAGCAATGATCGATAGCCCATATGAGGCATTATATGAAAAGAAATGTCAACCATCTCTTTATTGAAATAAAGTAGGTGAGAGAAAGTATAAGGTCCTGACAACGTAAATGAAATGATTAAGATATCTGCCAAATTAGGCAAAGAATGAAAGAAACTCAAGACATACAAAAGTCTTACGCTGATGTGTGTAGATCTGAACTGCATTTTAAATGCAGAAATAAGAGTTTCTTAAGATTCCTACATCGGGGGAAATTATAAAGTTCAGAGTACAAAGGAAGTTGAGACCACGTTCGATAAGGACCTTACGAGATCCTAGAAATAATAGGCCCATTAGCCTATAGATTGGTACTTCCACCAAATTTGGGGAAAGTAATAGGCCCAGTAACCTAGAAATGATAGGCCCAGTAGCCTATAGATTGGTACGAAATATTTTCCACGTCTCACAGTTAAGAAAGTACGTATATGATCCAAAATACGTGATCCATCATAATGACGTGATCCTTAACTCAAATATGAGTTATGATGAAAAGTCTACGACTATTTTGATCGTAAGATTCAACGATTAAGAAACAAGTCTATACCTTCAATAAAAGTCCTATGAAAACACCATGGACAAAAGAAAACCACGTGGAAATTTGAGAATATTATAATGCTAAGATACCCCATACTCTATGAGGTATGCAAATTTCGTGATGAAATTTCTTTTAAGGGGGCTAGAATGTAATACCTCGAAGTTTTAAAACCTAATTACATTAATAAAAATCGTAAATTAGGGTTTCGTCTCAATAATTGAAATAGTAATTTATCGAATATTGATTACAATTATCTATGATACGAGGATTCGTATATCATATTCACTGATGATTAGTGAATTAAGGAATATAAATTTATATTATTCCTTTGAAAGTATAATTCTAACGTCGATTGAATTTCGACAGTTAATCTTACGATATTTTCTAAGCATCGAAGCTTAGAATTAAATTTCCTTATTAATAAAAGGAATGAATAAAGTGAGTAAGAGTTTATTATGAGAATTTTAGAGATGACTTGAATATTAACGTTTTAAAACGTTTTAAACGTCAACGTTTAGAGACGATTCGAAAACTTAGTCGAATGATCAAGGAATTATATTATTTAAATTCCTATGATTATTTTATGTAATAAGAGCATTATTTATCATTAAAATAATGCTAGAGAATTATGAATTAATGATTGAATAATGTGAGTGAATTTTCGAAAACTAGAACTTCGAAAATTATGTTTACGACTTGAAATGGGCCTAAATAATTTTTTTAATGAATAAATTCATCATTTAGGATTATTAACATGTCACATAGCTATATATTAGCTATTTGTTACAAGAAAATAAAAATATAGTATTATAGGTATATATGTTTTGAAAATGTGGCTCTATAGTATTAATTGAATTTAATTACTACCAAGTTGATGATATACTGTAATAATTAGGATAATAAAATATTTATAAGGATAAGGTGAGGTGTATTTGGCATGTTGTGCAAGTGGGATAATTTTTCTCCATTATGGCCGACATTTTTGAACAATTAGAAGGAAAATTGTTGAAAATTCAAAGCTTGATAATTGTGAAAGTGATGTTTTTGAGGATGCTACATAAATGCTTGTATATAGCATATGAAATTAAAATGTCATCCTATATGCTAGGGAGTGGCCGATCCATGTATGGATATAGGTGATAAGATTTGATTTTTTTTGATAAAGTAAAGGCATGGTATTATTGAAAATAAATGAAGTTGTAATTGTTGACTTTTCAATTGGATATTTCTTAAAGTATTTTGATAGACTAAACTTGATAAGGACACATAGGATTCATTAAATGAAGAGCAATACAAAATGAAATTTGTCTTCTATATCTATTAATGTAGCCGACACCTATACACATAAATTAATGTAATTATCATCAAATCAATTAGAAATAATCTTTTGCCAATTTGTGAGTGTCGTGCACATACAATGAATAAAGAAGAGAATTGCATTGAAAGTAATAGATTATGATAGGGTTGAGAGTGATATATGAAATTTTGTATGTTAACATAAAATAAATAAAACTATCCCTATTCTATATGTAAGTGCCGTAAGCTTTAGGGGGTTAAAAGAAAGAAGATTTTTACATTTTTTTATTATGGTGTAATGATATAAAATAATAATTTTGTCCTATGCTAAACTAAAGTGACCGACAACTATGAGTTATAAAGTAGTATAACTTTCAAAATTTGCTAGATATTGTTGTACCAAGTGGACGAAAAAAAAGGGGATGGCAATTTAGAAAATAGATTAATTTTGTTGAATATTTTTCTAGCACAAGTGGATTAGCTTATTAATGTGATAGGCTTTATTTTTTTTCTTTCTCATTTTGCTCCAAAGTGACCGAGAGCTAGAGGAAGAAAAAGAAGAGGGTTTTCTCAAATTCTTTCTTAGATCTAGGATAGAAAAACGTTTTCGTCAACAATCGACTCCGATTAAAAGGTTAACAATCGTTCAAGTTTTACGTACATACTTAAATTTTTAAAATCCAACCATTAGATTTTAAATGTGTTTATATGATGTATATGAGCTTATATTATCAATTATTCACAAAGTTAAGCATGTATGAAATTTATATGTGAGGACCGAAAATACATGATGTGTATATGTTGTTGAGAATGGTTTTAAATGTTGATTTGAACATGAAATAATGATCTATGATATTAAATGAGCACATATGATTTTATGTAGAATTTTTGAAAAATATTTGCATATATATTCAAAAATACCGAAAAGTATGAGATGATTTATTGTTGATGTATAATTCATATTTAAGTGATATTATAGCATATTAGCGATGTAGATTCTTAATATGGTGTTGGATGAATTTATTGGAATTTAGAAAAATTAATTGTTCCTAAGTCTAGGTTTCGAAAATTAGGGTTATAAGGTATATTGATGTATGAGTTGTAATTGATGAAAATTATGTTATAGTGATGATATATGGTGTTGATTATGTGTTGTGTGATTTAATTGGAATTTTTGAGAAATGGTTGATATATTTTTCAAAATAACCGAAAACCATAGTGAATATTAAGATGATGTACAATTTTTCTATGATCAATATTATTACATATTATTGATCCTATGTTCATATAGAGTGTTATGTGTATTATAAGAATTTTTGGGAAAAGATTTGATATATATATCAAAAAGGGACGAAACATATGATATGAGGTATTAAAGTTTTAATTTTATTTTATCATGTATAAGCACATATTATGTTTCAAAAATATGTTTTAGACATATTATGAATTTATGTGATTTTTAAAGTAAGCTATACTAAGTATATGATAAAACGTTACGTTATGTGAAAGATCGAGACGTATGATAATATGATTGAAAATCGATTGAAAATCGATTTATAAGTATTGATAGACATATATGTCTATAATTTCAAAATATATGTTCATAAAAGTCAAAATTGTTGACTTTGCTCAAAACATATGAAAAACATTAGTACATGAACTGTGTTATGTTGTACGTCTATTAGGAATATGATATACGTTGAACAAATATACTAATACGTGTAAGACGTATTAGAAATATATGAATATCTCTTTCATAAGAGACGATTTCATAATTGAAATCATTTTATCGAAAGACGTGAGTATAAGTTCGACGTTTGATTTAAATGAC
The DNA here is from genome assembly GCA_036937905.1 of Salvia rosmarinus. Classification (NCBI taxonomy): domain Eukaryota; kingdom Viridiplantae; phylum Streptophyta; class Magnoliopsida; order Lamiales; family Lamiaceae; genus Salvia; species Salvia rosmarinus. The sequence continues at coordinate 37,446,565 of CM072818.1, read as the reverse complement.
TAATATGAGGTCATAAATCATATTTCGTCTTTATCGAAGTACGAAACGTTATAAGTTAAGATATTCAATGAAAAGACGTACTAAGTTAGTTAAAAAGATGCGAAGTATTATTTTAAAAGGTTATCAAAGTTTATTAGACTTCGACGTTCTTGAAAAACGTGACCGACGTACTAAATTAACTTCTTACGTAAAGGTGGGACGCGACGTGATCGTTGACGTTAAGGAAAGTCTGTGTAGAAAGCTTACGTACCAGGTAGGCTTTTCTTTGACTCAAAATGACAAATTCTTTAGTTAAAATGCTTTCTTTGAAATGAAAAGTATTTATGATGCTTTCTCTTTGAGAAATGATGATGAAATTACCTGCCCAAATATTTATGTTTTTATGTATGTATCCTATCCATGAATGAATGAATGATGATAATGTTGTTGGGTCGCTCCCAACTTATGAATGAAATCGATATCGGATCCTATGCCGAGGGTCAATTCTCGCTAGATTAACGTGTACACTTAATGGTGATCAAATGGCCGTAAGGACAATGCACGACCGGTCACAACGACGTAGAAGGAGGCCTACTTCTACGGCGTGATAATGATGTTATAAGGATGTTATGATGATGTGATGAAAGGAAAGAGATATGGATCATACATACAAGGAAAGATGCATGGCCAAGCGATGATTTGATAAATGATGAAAATGTTTTAGTAAGCACAAAACCTTTCAAATAAAACCCTTGTGTCTTACCATGATGGGGCAGAGTAATTTAAATATGATAAAATATTTTTGGCACAAGTCCACTGAGTGCATTCTTGTACTCAGCCCTGCATATTTGTTTTTAAATGTGCAGGTTGAGTTGATGATGCGATGAGCAGTGTTGAGCAATAGGGATCTTTGTCGCTGAAAGTTAATACCTTGAATGTACATCGTCATATGTACATTTCACATGTTTTCCGCTGCAATAATTCAAAGATATGTAATGGGGTCCAAAAGTATGCTTGATCTATGTATTACAGTTTAATGTCCAATGGTCCTTTTTATTTATAAATTCATGTTTAGAGTAATAGTCCTTGCTAATCCGTATTTAAGATTGGAGGGCTGTTACAGTTGTTCTTCTCGTTCGATTCATTATTGGGATTTGAGGACCATAAAATCATTCTTCGTTCAACTTTAGTTCATCTCTTGAATCATAAATGTTCGAACCATACTTTGAAACATCGAAAGATTCTTATTGTTGTTAAAGCATTTCTTGAATACATATATTCTTAGTATGGTTATCCTTTTGTTATTATCTGCTCCCAGCCGTTGTTTTTCTTCATTTGAACTTTTATTATGGTTTGAAAACACAAAATCATCCTTTGTCAAATTTCATTATAACTCTTTGGACTATAAGAGTTTGAATCCTTCATGATGAAAGTTGATATCAACTATTGTTACTATTGATTACCAGAATTTCTTTCTTAACCCCGAGTCACGGCCTAATTACCTGATTAAGTAGTCGGGTCGTGACAGAATGGTATCAAAGCGGTTTTGAATTCTGAACCTGTGAACTTTTGTAAATTGTGCGATCAGTACGCTAATTTGGTCTGAACTCAGAAATCCTTGAGAATTTTGTGCAGTTTGTGCACATTTTTGAAATTATGAGCTTGTGAATTCTTGTGAACTGTTGTACAATTAAGTATAGTTTTGAACTCTGAACTTGTAAATCCTTGTGAATCCTTGTGCAGCTTGTGCGCTGTCATGAATTCTAAATTCATGAATCTTTGTGAGTCTTGTGCAGTTTGTGCACCTTGAGCATATGAATTATTTTGAGCTGACTCTGTTTGAGAATTTAAGTTTATGGAGTCAATTGTTGGACTCTATCATGAGAATATGAGTTAAAGAGTCAGTTGTTCATAAAGAGAAGCTCAGCATTCCGATTCCATCATCTCTAGCTCACCAGGTAAGAGCTTATGATTATTATTTAAGAGCTTATAATTATGATTATGCTTATGATTATATCACAGATAATGTTGAGTACATGCTTTATTGAATGAATTGTTATATGAAAATGTATGCTTGAAATGATCTATTGCTTTATGAGTTAAAGTTGAAAAGAAATCTTGAGAAGACACGACAGAGCAACATGAATATGTTTTCGGCAAGCGTTCGAGCATTCTTTTATCTAGGATGGCAAAGACCGTCCGGACAGCTTGGACTTAGACGAGCACGAATTTTGTTGTCGATATATCGTTTATCGTCATTACATTTGTCGACATTTCGTTCATCTTCATTAGTAAAGATCAGAGAACGTTTCTATCCGTATACACCAGATGAGCAGTATATCTAGAGCGAAATTTCTTGCTCAATTCCATCGCTTATGAGAAAGGCATAGAGTGCGATACAACGGGACCGATGGGATACTCCGGTTTATTCTATTGCTTAAGGGTGGCGAGATTGACTTGGGATAATGATCGATGCACAAGCAAAGAGGTAACCAAAGATAAAAGGAACAAGCTATCGACCACCCGAGAATCGCTAGCCGGTCATGAGTTTGCTCGAGAAAGTTTAGTACCGAGACTAGCGACTGACCTAACGATTGCTAATCCGACCGCTAGCACCATGACTGATGAAATTTAGGGTTTCACCCATCAACTATAAATACCTCGCACCATCCATCGCACGTAACTCTTTTTCGCTAATTATTTTTCCAGACTCCTAACTATCATCACTTCTTATTATTATGTACACTTGAATTCCCTTTTGGCTAATTTTCCTTTATGACCGAATTCATCTCAGCTATTCATCAGCTCTAGTTGACTGATAACTTTTCTTTTATACCTGATAACGATGAGAACGTTGAACCATTGATGTTGATCCTACCATCCCTGAGTATGATGCTAGTACCCATGCTCTAAAATAAAGTTTTCATTTCCAGATACTCAGCTATCTATGCCTGAGTATGATGTATATCCTATACAGTTTGATCATTTTTATCTCCATATTGAGATGTTCTCTATTGTAATACCCCGCAGAATTAGATGCCTAATTACGGTACTTAAAATCCGTAAATTAGAGTTTCGCTGAGTTATTCAACCAGTAAGATATCGAATAATGATTTCGATTGTTTACGAAGGAATGAATTCTATGTTATATTCACCGAGATTTGTGAATCAAAAATAGAAAGTTATAAAGTGTTTCAAGAAGATAATTTTAACGTCGATCGCAGATCGATAGTCAAAATTTCATGAAATTTTCTAAGCATTTAAGCTTAGAATATAATTCCATTATCAATGGAATAATTTAATAAAGTGATTACGACTTTATTACAACCATTTCGAGATGAGTCAATAATGAACGTTTTGCAACGCTTTCAAACGTTAACGCTAGAGATTTAAATGAAAAGCGAGTTTAATGATCAAGGAATTATAGAAATTAATTTTCTATGATTATGATATGTAATTACAGTATTATTAAGCATTAAATCAATGCTAGATCAACAAGAATTGATAGTGACCAATTTTTGAAACGCTCGAAAACCTAATTTTCGAACTCGATTTTTATCGCATAAAATGATGCCATTAAATTATCCTATGCTATTAATTATCATCTAAATCATATACTATGATGCATATATCTATGTTTAACATGAAAAATAAAATTTAGTCTATGTTTGGGCATAAGGGCGAAAATGTTATATGTGTGTAACAAATGTATGTTAATCATCCCACTTTTGCATATATCTACTATATGGCAATGTGATTAATTATATGGTCTAATTAAATGATTAAATACAGATATATATACATATATAAGAGTAAAATTCGTGCATGTGTGTGAGGTGTGTAAGTAGAGTGTGTGTGGTGTCGATTGTGCGTGGCATAAAGTGACATTTGTAATACATGAAGACACCCCAAACACTTGTCACCCCTAAGCAACCACCCCACCCTCTACCACCACACAACCCCCAAATTCAGATTGCAGTCTTCCCTTCCAACTCTCCTCTCCTCACTCCATCTCCTACAATGGAGACCCTTTCCACCATAACTAAACTTAAACCGAAAGTCACGCACTGAAGTAGATTGTGGAATTTATTTGACTAAGTTGCAGTGGTCGATGAAGGTTAAATTTAAGAATGTATATATTAAGCATGAATAGTATATATTTATAAAATTTCATGTCGATATGATGTGTTTTACTATTTCATTTATATTTTCAAAACCACTGCACAAAACTGTAAAATTTACCATGTTCATCACCCACGGTTCATAATCTTTGTTCCGAGTTTGGCTAATGGTAAAACTCTAACATTTTTCATAAGAATAATTCAGCATGTCTAGAAGATGTATGTAAATTTTCAGAATTTTCTAAAAATTTTTACTATTTATTCCAGATTTTACAAGCTAATCAACAAAGCATCCTTTAGCGATAGCTTGTGAATCGATGAGTGAGGCTTTTTCGGATTAAACTAGACTTAAGTGGCTTTTCAATATGATTGGTTGCATTCCCAGATTCCTTATAATGAACTCACGGTGAATTTTTGAAGTTGATACATTACAAGAAGCTTTTTTGGACAAACCGCCTTAGTGAATTTTTCCATGTAATAGTCGCTCGAGTATGACTTTTACGTGAGATGTTCAAGCCGTTTGTAGTCCGATTTGGACTTGGGTTTCTTCATAAGAAATGTTCCTCACCATGTCTAGTTATGATCTGGAAAGTTTGATCCCAAACCAAGTTTTATAGGTATACCTTTCATCGACCCAAAGTCACCCACGGAAACTGTCCATTTCAACTAGTCAACTTTGAGCTTATGTATTTCTCGTCGTCAGATATTTTCCAGATGGTCTTCATGAAATATGTAGTTCTTGTTACAAGGTTTGAAATTGGTAGCCTGCAGCCATTTTGGCATTGTGATTCAAAAGTTACGAGCCTCGCAAAACCCTCGTCGTTAAGCTAAAACTGAAAATTAGAAAAAATTTCCAAGTATAGAAGTCAGTTTGAGTTGCCCACTTTGAGACCCTATATCTCCAAAACCACGACTCTTTGGATTTAATTCTTCTTAGAACTTGTAGTACATGTTTAGAGGTTTCAGAATGTATCTTTGTGCGACCATACGTATTCAATCGAGAGTTATGAATCGTCAAAGCACGCCACTGGGTTGTTTCAAACTGTTTTGTTGAAATTAAACACTTGAAAATTTGACTAAGTGTTGGAACTCCCTAGGTGAATTATGCCTTATGTGAATAGGGTGATGATCGATTGTTATATGGATGATATTAATACATATTAATGACCATAAGTGTATAATAATACACTATATGAATTTAGAAAGAATTTTGGAAATCATTTGGTAATTTTAAGAATTTCGAGAGCATTAAAGGAATTATAAGGATTTTAAATCCTTTCTAATTAAGAGTAATAATATATTATATGTCTAAATATTATTTTGGACATATCTGAGATTTATAAAATTTTATAAACGTAGATCACTATGTTTATAACGAAACGTTATATTTAATAACGTTATAAATGAATAATAAGGATTTATGGATAAATGGATTAATATTTAAGAAAAATATCAATAAAGTTCATAGATTTACGTGACAAATCGAGAATTAAGACTTTACAAAAAGAAATCGATTGGAAATCGACTTATAACATGAATTAGTAAGAAATTACAATTGAAAGTCAAAATTGTTGACTTTTAAAGTCAACGTACGAAATACGTTCAATAAATACGCTAATACGCGTAAGGCATACTAATTAGGTAAGAAACCTCATTAGTAAGAAAAGATTTCATAATTGAAATCCTTATATCGAGAAACGATAAATACATCGAACGCTTAAACCGAAAGGTTAAAACGATACGGTTGAACATGTCTCAAGAATCGAGCACTATTCAATTGAAATACGTAATTGAAAAGCGATCGAATTCATTAAGGAATTCGGTTTATATCGATATAGAATATCGAAGTTTATTCTCGACTTTGAGAGTCTCGAAACGTGAACGACGTACTAAAACATCATTTTACGTAAAGGTGTGGGCGTGACGCGACGGCCGGACGTTGACGAATAATCAAGTTTAAGAAGAACAATAGTCCAGTGGGCTTTACTCTACTAAAAATATAATGCTTCCAAATATTTAATTACGATGCTTATTTCAACTGCTTGATAAAATGTTTACAAGATTACCTGCCAAAATGTTTATGTTTTGTGTATGTATCCTATCCATGAGATGTTATGAGATGTTATGAAATGTTATGAATGTTGTTGGGTTGCTCCCAACTTATGAATGAAAATCGATATCGGATCCTATGCCGACGGCTTATACCGCTAGATTAACGTGTACATCGATGGTGACCGTGTCTTTGTAAGGATAATTCACGGCGGTCACGGGTCGTAGAGGAGGCCTCCCTCACGACTTTCGACTATGATGATATGACGAAAGGATGATAAGGGATACGGATCATACACACCAGAAAAATACCTGGCCAGGCGATGATATTGAGAAATGATGAAAATATTTTAGTAAGCACAAGACATTTCAACTAAAACCCTTGTGTCTTACCATGATGTGGCAGTGTAATCTACAAATGATAAAATGTTTTTGGCATGAGTCCACTGAGTGCATTCTTGTACTCAGCCCTGCATGTTTGTTTTAAATGTGCAGGTTGAGCAGATGATGGATGGAGCAGTGTTGAGCAATAGAAATGTTGTCACTGAAATGTTTATTATACCTTGATAGTACATCGTCATATGTACATATCACATGTTTTCATTGCAAGAACCCCAAATTATGTAATATAGTCCAAAACATAAATGACATATGTATTACGCTTATTGTTAAAAGGTTCTCCTCAGTATTTTTATCCTCGCTTAGAGTTATAGTCCTGTTAATCCGTATTTAGGATTTAGGGGCATGACAGTGGGTATCGAGGCGAGGTTCGCTCTTGAACATAAAATCTCCTTTAGAGTTAAGTCTAGATTGAGTCATTAGACTTTTAGAGATCAGCTGACAATGCTCAACACTCCATCTCATCAAGCTCAACTGGAATGAGGTAAATGATTTCTTTTCAAAAGTTTGAAAGTGAAAAAGGATGGAAATGTTTCCCCCGCAAAAGTTTTGAAGTAAAAGTGATTCCCACAATATGCAGGTATGGGACTGCATATTTAAGGAAAACTTAAAGGATTTGATTTATGATAGATAAATGATTTTTCTCGATTTTGAAACGAAAAGTGTGAAAGTGAAATAATTTTTTCAAGTGAAATGAAAGTTATGTGAATTTATTTAAGATGGAAGTTATTGCAAATGTTGCAAATGAAATATTATGTTGTGAAGTGGATGATGATTGATATGATCTTTCAAAAGAAATGAAAGCTATGAGAAAGGTTGAGAATGAATGTTGTGACAAATGATTTGTCAAGAAAGTTATAAAAAGAAGGAAGATATAAGTAAGATGATGACAATGATATGAGAAAGTTTTGCAAGATATGCCAAAGATGAAATGTTCAATTCTCGAATTGATAAGGGTTCATTGTTATGAACGAAGTTATGTTATTCATGTTTTAAAATGATTGAGATTGGACATTTATTTGTCAAATATGATATATTAAATTCTTTAAATTCAACGAAATACGACGTATAAATAAGCTACGTTTGAATATTTGAAGTTTTACTTCAAACCTTAAAGTCGATTATGATGACGAGCATGCTAGCTCAATGTAACGTAGACTTTTAAGAAGCATGATCACTTGTTATGAAAGAACATAGAAGTAAGAACTTCCTTCCATTACAAGAACAAGAGTAATGATGGATTTGAGAACTTCATTCCATCTTGAGTGAAGAAAAGCAAAGGATTCATACAAAATTGTTCGACCTCAGTATGTGCGATATTCGACTCTGACTTTGGGAATTTGTAATATCGACTTTGACATGTCGACTTTGGTAGCCTGTACGACCTCGGTGTCGGCAATATTCTGTACTACCTCGGCATCGGTAACGGCATGCACGACCTTGGTGTCGGCATCGTTTATGACCTCGGTGCGAACGCGTGTAAATTTTCTCGCACCGCGCAGGATCCTGTTTTGACTCGCTCGGTCGTGTGAACTCCAATTTACGTCGGTTTTCGCTCACGTGCTCCTAATGCACTTTACTCATTTCTTATGAAGGACCAAATCCCTGATTCCTACTCCAGAATTCATGAGAATCAGTTGAAGTTAGTTCTATGATTTGAAAAGAGTAAGAATGTTATAGTATGATAAGAATCATAGAATGTTACTAAGAAAGTAAGATCTTCAGTAATACAAGTAGAACCTTGACATACATGAGAACTTTGTTGATGACCTATTACGGGTATATAAGCTTTCAAATTATATCCATTACCCAATTTATGTCATTGAGTTTAATTCTATGACCTAGTTCCAATTGAGAAATCATTCGAGTTTCTCACTTTTTCTGAATAAAACTTCCAACCCAAAAATTTACAAAGTGTCCTTTTGAACCCAAATCCTTGTGTGACTGAGAATATAATTGTGACGGGTCTGGCCAGCCCATATGACCAAAGAAATCTCGAGAGTCGCTATTCGGTCTTCGGACCCAGAGCCCCATTCATTCGATCCTAAAGAGCATATCGATTCAATCATTAAAAAGATGTTATTTCGATTGTGAAATAGTACCTCTTGTAAGTGGTCGTGATAACTTTTTCACGATTTTTGAAACCATCAAGTAAGAAGAAAGTTGACTTATTCCAGTCACCTAAAGATTTCAGACCAGTAAAGTGATAGACATCAGAAATTATGATGTAAAGAAAATCTCGATGAGACGAAATATTTTCCCTATGATACACATGGATGTGATGACCTTTGATGGGGTTAACAAAGAATGATAACAGTGAAGTTATACCATCATACGACTGTTATGATAACAAAGTTATGAATAAGATACTCTTTAGCATTGAATGCAAAGAGTAAAAGTAAAGAAAAGTATATGATATCTGTGGGACATTAATTTCCCTTATTATGTCATGACGAGAGCGAATACAACTTATCTTTAAGATAGTTGGATGTCCTTGAAACCTCGTTAGTAGGTTGGACATGTTTAAAAGAATGAAGATGCATACAAGATATTCTTTTCAAAGAATATATATAAAGTGATAGCATCCCGTAAAATAAATCTTTCGCTTTATACCTCGGTCAATGAGATTATGCTTGAGCATAATCGATTCCGAGTAATTACAACTTAGTTAAACAAAGATAATGAGATTGAGGATTCATAATCCTCAAGATTGTGTGAACGATTTAGGATAGCCCTAGTATGTGAACTAAGTATGGAGGAAATAACCCAAGGCCAAGACATGGAAATAAGATGCTTAGAATTTAAGTTATGGAGTACGAATGTACTACCCTACCAAGCCATACGACAATGATAACGATTCTAGTCCCGAAAGTGGGAACCAAGTATAAAGAAAGTAAGATTACTTTCGGATACCATGCTCAAGAAATGGACAAAAGTCAAAATAGCGTAAGAAATTATGAGCTATACAATTAGATAGTTCATGATATGATACAAGCTTCGTAAATGTTATGACTTGATAAGTAAGGTAATTCATTGGAAGTAAAGAAACGGATTAAGAAATGATTCATTATTTTGAAATGAATCGTAATACCCTAAGTTATAATGACACAAAACGCAACATCTCGTGTAACTTAATAGTTAACAAGCAAGATAGTTTCTATAGATCTTGCAAAGGAAATACATCCAAGAGAACACATGAAAAGATTCACATGGAAGGATCTTAAGGTGGACCTAATTGTAAATCTTACCCCATATTTTGTGACGATCAATAAAGTGAGGTATTAAGTATCTCGACTTGGAAATGAAGAAATCATTGAATGTCGAGAAAATGGTAAAGATATTTGACGTCAAGGTAAAAGTATAATACATCCCCAGTGGACAAAGGATTTTATCTTATGCGAAATTGCATGATAAATCAATAAAGGATTAAGAAGAAATGACGTATATCCAAAATGGGATATTACAAACGATGGCACTAAATGCCAGTACAAGGATTTCTCTAGAAAGGAGTTTAAAGTAAGGATATATGAAAAATATATTCCTAAGATCGATAAAGTGAAAAGGGGAATTAAATCATTCATACTGGATTAGGAATGAATGATAGTGATAGAGACATGACGATCTCTACGATAAGATTTAATTATTGAAATATCAATATCAAAGGATAGGTTGATGTAGACCTAACCACGAATGCTATTGGTAAAAGCATAACGATACGGATACCCGAGAAGTATAGGGTGAATGAGGCAACAGAAGACCATAGCAGGGGAATATAATGTCCCAATAGAAAGGACAATGACATATGAAATAGATATTTACTTGAATAGACGGAACACCGTGAGACCAAAGCCTATACTTCAGACCGAAAATGTAACAAACAAAGCCCAAAAGGCATGATAGGTATGAGGAAAATTCCTCAGAATACCTATAAGATTTTGTTCAATGTAAATGCTTCGCTTTTTGACATCGCACAAGTATGCGTAGAAGCGATAGAACCCAACTCAGGGTAAGCGAATCAAGAAATGAAAATCTCCTTACCTATACGGGAATTATGACCATCGCAAGTGTTACTTAAGCTCGAATTGAACCTAGAATCGCCTAAAGTGCTATCCAATGATTTGGATCATTATATCTATGTGGAACGAGATATAATTTTAGAGACAAGAAGTTTCGAAATGACCGTCATTCATGTGATTAGTGACCGGCCTAGCCTTTCCGTTAGAGGTTTCACACGACGTAATATCAAGACCACCGTCGCCTATGCGAATATCTTTAAGGCAACATACGATCAAGATGTAAACGAAATGAGTATTAAGATATGTGTCATGAGTCGTGTCACAAGTAGTCTACAGGTGTTATATACGCCTTAAGGTGTATAATTCATTAAGAGATCCTTTTGTTTAGAAATCCCTCCATTGCTTAAATTAAGTCGGATTTATCTAAAAATATCCGCTTACGTATGACAAGAAAAGGAGTTTAATGGGTAAGAGTTAACCCCAAGGCCTACAAGTTTATAACTCACACGAGCGTATCGGATCTTTTAATATGAACTAGGAATGAATTTAGAACAGTTTTGAAGAAATTTTTGCACCTCTGGATGGATACTCGTAACTATAGAGTGTCAAATGAGGATGGTACCCAACGACGATCTCGCTATTTGCCAATGATTGGCGTAATTTTTGCAAAAGAAGTATCAAGAGAATATTTTCTCCATGATAAAAATTCCAAAGCGTGGACGGACTTACCGTGATTTGTCAATGTGCTCAAGTATACCTATACCGCGTGGAAACGACACCTCGAGTACTTGTCCCGACCTCGGCAAGTTACACAAAGACGGCATAAAGGAATGGTTGTACCGATGTTCCAAACGCCGCCCACGCCCCGTGCCATCAATGGTACCAGAAAGAGACGAGAAGCGGCAAAAGGATAAAATTTTATCGCCTCGCGGATTAGAGAATTACCGCTACCAACCCAACCATACTTTCGATAAAAGTAACACCAACTTATGGTATTGAAGAAAAACGGGAGCACTGGACCCGGCTCTCGAAGAGAATAATCATCAAATATGAAACAAAACGTACTTGGAGAAAAATAAGTTTCCAAGGGAGGAGTACGACTCCGACGAAGGTCACTCAGAGACCTAGAATCCTAGGATCCTATAAGACTTATATGTAGATAATGGTTTATGATGAAAATGGTGTGATTAAGATATGTAAAATAAACGTAGTTTGGAAATTTTGTGAATATGTTAATAAAGTGTCAAAACTTTGAGTGTAAAAGAACTAGACGCCAGAATCGGGCCACCAAGAGACCGACCGTAAGTAGTGTACGAAAAGTCCTCACTAAGGCAATATGATGTAATATTATATGGACTTGAAGAATGGTATCCGAAATACGGAAATGAATTGTTCCGAATAAGATATGGTTACTATGAGATAATAGTTACGCCATTCGGACTAACCAATGCACCAACCCTATTCATGAACCTCAAAAATCGATTGTTTCACACATACCTAGATAATTTTTATCTCAATCCTCATGGATGATGTTCTTATCTATTCAAAGGACGAGAAAGAACATAAAGAAAATCGAAGGGCTGTCTTACGACTTTTAAGAACCAGGCTAATTTTGCCAAATACAGTTTTGTAAATTTCGGCTTAAAAGAGAAATATTCCTCGGGCACATAGTGTCTTTAGAAGAAAACAATGTAAATCGACAAAGGACAAAACAATTAAAGATGAAAGACGCGTCGATAACCTAAAATAAGATCAGAATTTTATAGATTGATTAACTACTATTAGAGATCCATTAAGAACTCTCTAAGGTAACAAGACCAATAAGATAGTTACCCCAAAATAGAATCAAAATTTCATGGATTAATGAAAGAAAGGCTATGTATTAATATGAGCAAGATAATAACTTATGCATCACAATGACTAAGGCCACATGAATATAATTTTCCAACTCATGACTTAAAATAGTAACAGTGGTTGATAGGATATGGCCCAACCTCTCAAGCCCACTAGCAGGCCCAAGCGAGCTGGGCCTAACCTAGTGTTGCCCTATTCGGTTACGCCCAGTGACAGCCCCCAAACCCTAATTAAAGGCGGAATCAAGGGCACAATAATGAGGTAACGGTAGAAATCATGGGTAATAACGGTGGAAATCATGGGCAGTTATGGTGGAGATCATGGTCCCGCCAATCAAGGGATTCATGATAAGGTTTACGTTTATGTATAAATAGGGGTTAGATTGAAGGTAAAAGGGTTAGCAAATTACTGAATACTAGAGCTCTTGGAGATACTTGTCAGAATCAAATTATAGCAAACATCTTGAGGATCATCTCCTCCGTGGACGAGATCTTATTCTCGATCGAACCACGAAAAGTCTCTCGTGTTCTTTCGCTTTCATAAATCTCGCATACCGATTTATCATTGGCGCCGTCTGGGAAATACATCTTGAACAAAAGTCGTGTTTTCTCCAATCTAATGGCAAGGACACGTGCAAATGCTAGTACGGTCGGCGATGCCGTAACAACCGTGTGAGAACGATCGTGGTCACACAACACCGGGAAAGGAGATTGCGGACGCCACCAGCGGTCACACACCGAGGGTTACATGGAGAATGCTTCCATACACCCTCGTGATCGCCGCCCCAACGAAGAGGAAGACACCGACCTCGACGGTGAATGAGGTTCACCGCCCCACGAGGTCCTCGGTCGAGCAAAGGTCCGAATTCCTCAACGCCAACCTTAATCAATTCCGAGTTTCTCAACCGAGGACAAACGGAGCGGGCCCTCAAGAGTGCCCGGGTGGTGATTACAGTAATCGAGGTCGCCACCTCTCCGGTAATCAACGCTCACCGCAAAGATAATGACCGCCCGATACTGTGGTTCATTCGCCTCGCATCTCCGCGAGCCGTTTCTCCACCTCGACGTGATACCCATGTGAGTGGACGGAAAGAAGGAGGAAAGACGAAGTCAAACTCCCTCAAGAGACGACAGACGCCGTTATCGATTCCCACTCCCGAGAGGATGGTAACGAGCTCCCTGATTCGACCGACACGGACGAATTATATCTCATTTTTCAAGGAGATTCGATACACCTCGCCACGCCGATACCGGGCTCCGAATATTGCTGCATACGATGGCCTTGGAGATCCCTCTGACTTCCTATTTGCCTATACCACCAACATGGCGAATCAAGGGATGGAAGATTTCCACATGTGTAAGGTCTTTCCCGAGGTGCTGATCTCCAACGCTCGACGTTGGTTCACCCGCTCGCCGTAACAAAGATCCATTGCTTCAAAGACCTCATGGATCGCTCAAATGGCGCTTACCAAAAGATGCCGCCAACAACCTTCGTCCGATCGCACAATCCGCCAAGGGCGGACGAAACAATGTCGAACTTCGCCTCCGATTCATCATGGAATCCCTTAAAATAGATGAGAGTAACGATCTCTACATCATCAACGATTCAAGAACGGATCCGACCGAGCTCAATAAAGAGATCACCCGCGAACACCTAAGACAACTAGTCGCCTTTGGACCTTGGTCGACAACTTTGTCAAAGGGGACGAGTCGGACCGGAAGAAGAGAGATCCGGATGAGCAATGATCGAGAGAAGGAAGCCGTAAGATCGGGTCGAGGTGCCGAACGCCAAAGTGCGCTCGAAGAATAAAAAGGGCCAAGAGAATCAAGGCGTGGGACCTCGCCAAACCTTGTAATAACGAACGCCTCTATTCAAATCCAGTATGGAAATATTTGAGCTTCACATCGAGCTCTTTCAAAACCTCCTCCTATGAAAGGAGGATCCAAAAAAAAGTCAACGGGAAAGTATTGTGACTACCACCAGGGGTACGGTCACGATACAGAAGATTGCAAGTCCTTGAGCTCACAGATTGACGAGCTCGTCAAGGAAGGAGCGCTGAAGAAGTACACCGGCCGACCTGGGCCGGGTAATAAAAAGCGCAGAGGGAAAAATGGAGGTGGAAACAATTGCGGACCGACCTCAACGGCAACCCGACCTGAAGATGACGAGGACGAAGGTCCCAATGCAATGGAGTAGGTCTACGCTATAACCGGACTGCCAGTTGGTACGACGAGGTCGTCACTAAGAAATGAAGCTCAAGGCCGACCCCCGAGGAGCCGAAAACAAGCGACTCCGAGATGGAGAGAACATCGTGTTCTCCAAAGACGACCCAGTACCCAAGATCATGCCTCACCAGGACGCCATCACTATACAAGCCGTGGTGGGTAACAAGAATGTACACCGGGTCTACATTGACATCGGAGCCTCCGTTAGCATCATATTCCGTAGCCGCCTAGATAAACTTGATGTCGGAGGAATTAGTACACCCCGCACCTTCCCGCCATGAGCTTTACTCAAGAGGCGGTCCAACCCGAAGGTGTCATTACCTTCCTGCCACCGTAGGGCGCGCTCCTGTGTCGTGCTACCAAGGCCATTCAATTTTTCCCGGTCCGAGCTCCTCTCCATACAACATTATCCCGGAAGAGATCGGTCAGATGCAATCGAGCCGCCTGCCCATGTACCACCTCACCATTAAGATACCCACCCCGTGGAGTGTTAAGCATTCTGGGGTGACCAAACGGCAGCTAAAGAATGCCTACGAGTCTCAACCCAAGATGCGGCCTTACCTCGTGCCTAGCAATTACAGTAACACTCCGGTTGCCACCTCGGGATGATCCGACCGAGAATCTTCACCATACGACGACGACCCTTCCAAAGTTGTCAAGGTTGGTACCCAAGGTTCACCAATATTCGCCAATGTGTCATGCAATTTCTAAGGAATATAGAGATGTATTTGCATGGTCTCCATTGATATGATCGGGGTCTCGCCGAGCTCATAACTCATCGCCTCAACATCGATCCGGCTACTAAACCAGCTCGCGTAAGAAGAAAGTTTTGTCGCGAGCGAAGCCAGTCATACGAGACGAGGTAACCCAACCTGTGAGGCTAAAATCAGACGAGGTTAAATACCCAACTTGGATGGCTAATCCCGCTGTAGTTCGAAGCCGTGAGGGATGGCGCGTGTGTGTCGACTATACCGACCTCAATAAACACCGCCTAAAGGATCATACCCTCCCGACATCGACAAGAAGGTGGAAGCATTGGTGGGGCATGAGATCTTCGCTTGATTTATACAAGGATACCACCAAGTCTTGATGAGCCCTAAGACGCCCAAAACAAATGCTCATTATCGACTTCGTGTCTTTGCCACCGAAGATGCCTTCGGTCTCGAAAACGCTGGAGCTACCTACCAAAGAATGGTGGACGCGATCTTCAAGGATCACATAGGAGAAATTGTTGAAGTCTATGTCGATTTATATAGTAGTCAAAAGCAAAAAGTCGAGAACTCGCGCCATCGACCTCGAAACTATTCTTCACCTCCTCGTGTCGGCCAACCTCAAGCTCAATCCCGTAAGCACATTCGTGGTGAAGACGGTAAATTTCGGGATGCTGGGTTTCTCAAGAAGGCCCGAAAGCCAATCCTACCAAGGTGAAAACGGTGCTCGACATGCAGATCCCAAAAACCATCCGTGAAATACACAAACTCACCGGATGCCTGGCCGCCTCACCGATTCCTATCTCGAGCCGCCGAAGCGCTTCCTTCTTCAAAATCCCGAGGAGAGCTCCAGATTTCACCGGCAGAAGAACACCAGTCGCCTTCAGACAACAAGGAATATCTCGCCGACCGCCGACACTATCCGCCCAAAGCAAGGTGAAACTCTATCGTTATATCCGCCACCCTGACGAGGCAATTAGTGTCAGATCTTGGTGCGAGATGAGACGGGACGGCAACTCCCCATCTACTTCATTAGCCGGGCTCTCAAGGACCGAGACGAGGTACACCAACCTCGAGAAGGTAGCTCGCCTTGGTGAACGCCAAGCGACGCCCGCCTTACTTTCAAGCTCATTCACCCGTGTACTAACGGACTTACCTCTAAGACAAGTCTTATCAAAACCGAGTCATCCGGACGATAGCTAAGTGGGCACCGGAGCTCGCGAACACGATATCTCATACTCCCCTGTGCGGCCATAAAAGGGCAAGCCTTGCAGATTTCCGGTGGAGGTCAAATTCACCGAGGTCGCCTCTACCAAGAGGTCACTCCCACCTCACGGCGGAGGAATCATCCTCTGCATCACCCGCTGAATGTTGGCGTATGTATGTGACTGAGCTTCATGCAAGACGGTAGCGGAGCGGCATCCTCCTCCTCGGCCCGATAAGCAAGAAGTGACATACGCCCGGCTTACCTTCCCACCACCAACAACGAAGTGGAATACGGCACCGATCTCGTGACTTCGCCTAGCAAAGGAATTGAAAGTGGACAAAGTCCAGATATTTGGAGATTCCTGTGTCGTGGTAAACCGTGTCTTAGGCACATACGAGGCTAAAGAGGATCGAATGAAGCAAGACTTGAGAAGGCAAAAGAGATGTCGACCTCATTCAAATACTTCAAGATAATCAAATCCCACGGAGGAAAACAAATGAGTGACATCCTTAGTAAATTAGCTTCACATCGACAAAGCCGCCAAGAGAGGAAGTTCATTCCGTAAGCATTGAGGCGCCCACATCGCTATCTCGAGGTCGAACTAAATTGGACGACGCCTTAAAAGCATACCGGAAGTTGGCACACTACCTCGTGGATCGGCTAGAGGCCAAAAAGATGATGGTGAAATCCCAAAAGTATCTTGTGTATGAGGGCTCTCTATCGAAGTCTTACCTTCAACCCTCCCGAGGTGCCTCGCCGTAAGGTCGACCACGTGCTTAATGAGATTCACAGAGATCTTGCGAAGCCACATCGGCTCTCGGGTTCTTTCAAAGAAGACGTTGAGGTCGGGATATTATCGCCCACCCTTTTCGAGATTCACCAACTCGCAAAAGTGTCCGGCGCCGCCTTCATGCCACGGTCAAGAAGCTACCCGCACCGATCCGAGCAGTCGCAGAGCCCATGGCCTTTCATGCAATGGGGATCGACATCGCTGGTCCGCTCGACCGAGCACCGTGTCGCCTTCGATATTTAGTCGCCGCCATAGACTACTTCACAAAATGGGTCAAGCCGAGCCACCGCCGAACCTCACGAGCAAAAGGATTCGCACCTTCGTGGAAGAATATAGTCCGCCGCTCGCATACCACACGTCCTGGTCTCAGACAACGGCACCCAATTCGTTGACAAAAACTTCAAGGAGTGGTGCGAAGAGCTTCAGATCGATCAACGCTTTACCTCGGTCGCACACCCGCAAGCGAACGGTCAGACCGAGGTGACGAATCGCACGATCTTACAAGGATTGAAGAAGAGGCTTGACCGAGCTAAAGGCGACTGGGCTGAAAATCTCCCTCAAGTCCTCCGGGTCCCACAGACCACACCTCGGACGCCGCACGGAAACCCCTTTAGCCTCGGTCATGGTACCGAGGCCGCCATACCGGCCGAGATCGGTGCGCCAAGCCCGCACTCTTTCACTTCGACCGTGCCGAACGAGGAAGACCAAGGGCCAACCTTGATGCCCTCGAGGAGAAGTTAACTCGCTTCATAAATGAAGCTAAGTACAAGGGCCGTGTCGCACGGATTACAACAAAAGGGTTAGAGCCTCCGCACCGCAAGTAGGCGACCTCGCCCCACGAAATAATGAAGCCAGCAGAGCCGAACGCCTTAACAAATTGATCCGACATGGAAGGCCCATACCGCTCACGAAGACCTCGCAAGGGGCCTATAAACTATCTCACCTATCCGTGCGCATATTCCCTAACTCGGCATATTTCTCATTTAAGGAGGTACTTTACATAGCTTCGATTACGATCGCCTTTATGTTAGTCTCCTTACTTGTTTTGTCAAGTGCGATGTTATATACTTGTTGAATAAAATGTTTATTTTTGTATATGAGCATTCCATTTTATTGATATGCGAACATCTATCCGGATATACCGCATTTAAACCTTCACGAGGGACACCTCACGAAGATGAATAACCCACCAAGTAGGGTACTCACTAAGCGCTACCGCACTCGTAGATTACTCATGAAATTGAACGTCTCAAAGGCAACGACACGCATAACTCATTAATTTGAAAGTCTACATGCACACATGCATTACTCATTAAATTGAAAAGTCTATATGTAAAAGACATCCAGATCGATCTCACCAAATTATGCTCAGATACAAGATAAATACATTTACGACCAAACGAAGTCCTAAGCTATGTTTATACCTCTCAAGAGGAAAACGACACTTCAACGAGTCTAAATACATTTATACCTACATACAAACTCCCGCACTATATACAATCATTCGACTTCCGGCCCGCCTCGCGAGATTCACCGGTCGAGATAGTTTTGAACGAAATCTCCGTGTCGGCGATGAATACCCGGAATGAACTCAGCCTTCCACCCAATCTATGAGGACAAGACTACCGGCCTCGCCTCCAGAGCGCCGACCCGACGCGGGCGGATTCCGCCCTGGGAATGCGATCCTGCACCGGGCCACACTCGACCCCATGAGCCCGACGCCGACCAAGACAATGCCTCGCCCCGAACTCTTGCCCTTCCACGCCGACCGCCTCCGCCGCCTCCCTCCGAATCGCCGAGCCCGTCCTCTAAAAGCTCCTCCGGGTGGACCCATTAGACGGAGCACTTCGCGTGATCAGATAGCCGCCTCCTCTTCGTGCTCTTCAATTATGGGATCACGCGCGTCCATCAAGATGCTGCAATGGGTTGGGGCATGCGCTGCTTAGAACGAACTCATACATCCGCATGTATTTCGTGACGTAGTCGAGGCGCCTTTAAACTTCGCTATTTGGATCCTCCTCATCCTCAATACCATGCCCTCCGCCAACAAGCTCTGAACTCGATCGTCGGCTTCAGATATAGTAGTCCCACCAGTCCGGCGGATTACCTTCTCATACTCTGCATGCTCTTCCGAGATCCGAGCCGCCTCGTCAACTCAAGCCGCCTCGCGCATTGCATCGCCGTCCTCGATCACATCTGCAGATAGATCAGCCCCCTGGACTTCGAGTTGTGTAATCTTTAACTTTAAAGCCTCATTCTCAGTAAGGAGGCGGACCACTTCGCAGTCAGCCTCATGCAACTTTTGTTTCAGTTCGGCTGAAGATGCCGAGCTGACATCCATGCTAGCCAGAACTTGAGTCAACTCGGCAGACCGACTTCTCCAGTGTGTCACTTCCTCATCCTTCTCGGCTAGAGCACCTCGGACTTCTTTCAGCTTTGTTAATAACTCATGATCGAGCCCGAGGTATTGAGATGAGGAATGCTAGAAATAAGACAACACACGCGCATTTTAACAAGATATGTCTATTATTCAAAATGGAAGTTTGTACAAACACGTGGTCCTATCGACCGCAAATCATCCTATTACATTGGGTCCACCGACCTCGTGCTCATTGCCGGCCTCTCCGACCTCCCCGCCGCCGCCGCCGCCGCCGGTTGCCGATCTCCCAAGGACGTCCGAGCTCGACTGCCCCCTTGCTGCCTCAACTCGCAAGGAAGGCTCAAGCTCCACGCCTTCATCTTCCTCAGACCGAGTTACGGCCTCCGCCGCCGAGTGAGGCGAAGATGCCAAGGCATCCACCACGGAAAAGAGGTCGCCCAACGATTATGCGAGCATAATTCATGCATACCTCCCGGTTCGACCTCAACCCAACCGTGTTGGGCCTTGTCAAAATCAGTCTCTCGGCCGCCAACTTCTCGAGGTGGGCACATATCACCGCGGCCTCATCACACCGCAAGGTCGGAGATGAAGGAGGAAAACTCTCCGACTGATAAGCTCGCCGGGCGAAGGCCCTCAAGATAGGTCCTCGCCCCAACAGGCGCTTGTCTCGCGCCGCCTTCCTCTCACCCTCGGCAACCTCCTCTCGAGCGCCTCCGCCGCACGGGCCACTGCAAATCCGTCCTTCTTCTTGAGGGCGCCTCGCCATCCATCTTCGCCACTGCCCTTCGCCGCTTTGCAGTTCGGCGTCCGCCCGGCAAGATCCAACATGGATTCAAGAATGCCCTCGCCTTGTCCGCAGCCGCCGCCTTCTCTCCATGGCCTCGATCGCGAGGCGCCTCAACAACAAGCCCGCCATGCGGTGCATCTCACCCGCCATTGAGGCCGCATCCTGAATATGGAACAATTAGCAACACGTAACAACAAACTCACAAGGAGAAAAGTAGCAACTTATACCTTTGGGAAGGATAACGGAGTGTTGGAAGCCGCACCTCGGCAGAGGCGGCCATGGACCTCGATTTCCATTGTCGGACCCGAGGTTGCCCGAGGACCGGTCATTAAGTCCTCGTATGCCCACCACCACGGGTCTGGGTGGACTCGCCGCCTCGCCTTCTTCCTCGCAGCTCCCTTCGCCGATGGTGCGGTGCGCAAGCGAGCTCGATACATCGACTTCTCGGGGGTCAATCTTCACCGCAAATGTAATGAGAATCTCGTTAGCACAACGAAATCGATTTGAGTAAATAAAAATAAGAAGGTTGCCTC
Source organism: Salvia rosmarinus (assembly GCA_036937905.1). Lineage (NCBI taxonomy): Eukaryota > Viridiplantae > Streptophyta > Magnoliopsida > Lamiales > Lamiaceae > Salvia > Salvia rosmarinus. The sequence goes on along the minus strand of CM072818.1, from coordinate 37,425,515 downwards.
ACCCAAATCGCACTGGCATCGAGCTGCTCGACCTATGTACACTCAAATTTCAAAGATCGCTCGTGTCATCTTCGTATAATCGATCGACAGATCTCACCCATATCGCTCAACAGCTTCTCCATAGGGCCTGTGGGATTAAATTTCACGCCTTTATTGCCCGAGGTCCCACTCATACCCGGATACCCTCACCCAGAAGAAGATCTATTCGCGCCAAGGATACCTTCACGGGAAGCTATTTTAAACTTTAGGCGAGGTGAAAGATAATACACTCCTCCTATAGACTTGATGCTAAAAACGATCAAGACTTCGAAGAAAACTCCTCGCCTATGCCGTAGAATAAAGCCAGCCCTAGCCCAACCGCACCTAATAGAATTGGAGGTCACAGCATATGGGATTCAAAGTACTCTTGTAAACTAAGGAAAATAGGGCAAAAGGAAATCTAAGCCCAAATATTAAACTATCTACATAGATGGTAATAAACCCTCCTGAGGGCCATCGCCTATCATTGGGTTTCTAAGGCACCACCATGCATCCTCCGGGACGTGGTATTTCTCAAACCACCAAGAGCTCCTCTGTCGTCAAAGTCGATCTCGCCGCACCAATCCTGATGCCATCCCAAACCGAAGACACCGGTGAAACCCTAGAACTAAGTCCTATAGATTTACCTAGGCGGTTATGGCATATGTAATCCCTACGCTGAACTCGGACGCCGTAACCCGCCGAACCGAGTTATCGAGCGAGAAGAGGAATGAGAAGGTGAAGAATACATACTTACTTTTTCTGGAGCGGAATTTCCGATTTCTTCAACAAAGTGTGAAAGAGGAATTGGGGATTTCTAAGGTTATGCTCTCTGGATTCAAACGTCGAAGGAGAAAGTGAACAGTTGCCTCTTTTGGACCTATTTATAGGATAAATGGCACCTAAAATCTGCCGCTTCGCTTATCACACGTGCCTATCTACGATTGGATGTGTGACCGACGCGCGCACGCTTTTCGAAATTCCCAACTACCGCCTGGCGCGTATGACGTACTCTATGGAAAACAGCCCGCCAGTCTGATACATAATGATTACATCGAGCTCGAACATCGGACTACGCCCATGTCCTCATACCAACAGAAGTATTTCAGGTCCGACCTCGACGTCCCCCTGACATCGGACCTCGACGTCCGCCAGTCTGATCACGTGATAATCTTGAGCTCGGACATCGGGTTACGCCCCGTATCCACCTCGGACCAGCAGAAGTGTTTCAGGTCGGACCTCGACGTCCTTCAAAGCCATACAGCAAGAGACAAGAACTTTCAACGAAACCTTCAGCCAAGCAACATCCCGCCTCGGCAAAGCACATTCTCCGCTTCACCTCGGCAAGGCTATTCCTTGACTTTTCGGGGGGGGCTATGATAGGATATGGCCCAACCTCTCAAGCCCACTAGCAGGCCCAAGCGAGCTGGGCCTAACCTAGTGTTGCCCTATTCGGTTACGCCCAAGTGACAGCCCCCAAACCCTAATTAAAGGCGGAATCAAGGGCACAATAATGAGGTAACGGTAGAAATCATGGGTAATAACGGTGGAAATCATGGGCAGTTATGGTGGAGATCATGGTCCCGCCAATCAAGGGATTCATGATAAGGTTTACGTTTATGTATAAATAGGGGTTAGATTGAAGGTAAAAGGGTTAGCAAATTACTGAATACTAGAGCTCTTGGAGATACTTGCTGTAATCAAATTATAGTAAACATCTTGAGGATCATCTCCTCCGTGGACGTAGATCTTATTCTTGATCGAACCACGTAAAAGTCTCTCGTGTTCTTTACTGTTTTCATAAATCTCGCATACCAGATTTATCAGTGGTATAAATACCGGAGCCTTGGAAATTTCACCCTATAACAATAAATTAAGAACCTTCACAATTTACAAAGTTTGAACTTATTCTTTGAGCAAAGAAACTTGGATCTGAGGATAGGAAAGATGGCACGAATCAAGAAAAGATTATAATTGTGATAAATAATCACCTAAGGAAGGTTAATATAGAATCTAATGCCTAAGTTATAAAATCCATCTAAATTATGGTATGTCCTTATAGAAAAAAAAACTCATTGGAAAGATTAAGAAAACGAGAACATAAATAGTCGAGAAATCAAGGACTAACGTAAATGGTACCCTCACAACCAAGGTGAAATATGACTAAAAGAGAAATGAAAATGGAAATGAATACTAATTAAAATAAGGAATGAAGAGCTAAAGGATATTTTAAGGAGTACTGGATAGTGTTATATTGTCTAAGAGAGATATATACATATATTTCAAGCAATAATAAGCTTAGAAATGAAATCGTGAATAAGTTCATGATCATTCTCATACCGTAACCGTGCATTATTAAGTGACATTGTGAATTATGAGAAAGGTTAGATAGGAAGGAATGAGATAAGATATAACCATATTGTCGAGCAGTGTCTCGGTTACCAATAAGTAAAGACATTGTATCAAAGGCCTTATAAGAGAGTATAATCTCTAGAACTATACGAATGAAAATAGAATGATATAGAAATAGATCTTATGACAGATTTTACCAAAGTCATAAAGAAGTCGCACTACTATATGGCTAGTAGTGGATTGACTCGCCAATTATGTTTTGTCTCTACCTATTCAGATGACTCATAGATCCGATAAGTTAGCTCGACCGACATAAAGGAAATCGATATTTACAAGGAGTAACAAAACCTATCAGTCCAGATAGAGACTTCAAGAGTACCCCTAGATTTTGAACCAACTCATAAAAAGGAGTTAGATACGAGATTGACCCTTAACGTGGATGTCCACTCACAGATAGATAGACAATCAGAAAAGACAACCCAAATGTTTAAGGATACTGGGGAACATAAGTGTTAGATCAAAGTGTAAGTGGGAACGTATTGTACCACTTGGTAAGTTTATGTACGACCATAACTACTAAATAACAATCAATATAGCCTTATGAGGCATATTATGGAAAGAAGTATCACCACCACTTTATTGTAACAAAGTAGGTGAGAAAAGGTATAAAGTCCCGACATCGTAAGTTAAACGACCGAGATATCTCGCCAATAAGGCAAAGAATAAGAAAAGCTCGGATGATAAAAGTCTTACCGATATCGTAAATTTGAACCGCATTTTAAATGCGGAGTTAAAGTTTCTTAAGATTTCTCCATGTAGAGAAATTATAAGTTTAGATACAAGAATGTCGAGATCACGCTTTATAGGACCTTACGAGCTCCTAGCAATGATAGGCCTAGTAGCCTATAGCTTGGTACTTCCACCATATTTGGGGGAAAGTACGAAATATTTTTCCACGTGTCGCAGTTAAGAAAATACGAAAATGACCCAATTCTCGTAAACCAACACGATGACGTGACCTTTGACTCAGATGAGTTATGATGAAAATCTACGACTAATTTGATCGCATTTATTCAACGATTAAAGAAGCAAGTTTGGGTCTTTTAATGAAAATCCAACGGGGAACCATGGACAAAAAGAAAGACGTGGTAAATTATGATGTTATGACGTTAAAATACCCATACTTTATGAGGTATGCAAATTTCGGGATGAAATTTCTTTTAAGGGGGTAGGATGTAATACCCCGCAGAATTAGATGCCTAATTACGGTCCTTAAAACCCGTAAATTAGAGTTTCGCTAAGTTATTCAACCAGTAAGATATCGAATAATGATTTCGATTTTTTACGAAGGAATGAATTCCTATGTTATATTCACCGAGATTTGTGAATCAAAAAAATAGAAAGTTATAAAGTGTTTCGGCGGTATAATTTTAACGTCGATCACGATCGATAGTCAAAATTTCATGAAATTTTCTAAGCATTTAAGCTTAGAATATAATTCCATTATCAATGGAATAATTTAATAAAGTGATTTCGACTTTATTACGACCATTTCGAGATGAGTCAATAATGAACGCTTTAAACGCTTTCAAACGTTAACGCTTAGAGACTAAATGAAAAGCGAGTTTAATGATCAATGAATTATAGAAATTAATTTCCTATGATTATGATAAGTAATTACAGTATTATTAAGCATTAAATCAATGCTAGATCAACAAGAATTGATAGTGACCAATTTTTGAAACGCTCGAAACCCTAATTTTCGAACTCGATTTTATCGCATAAAATGATGCCATTAAATTATCCTATGCTATTAATTATCATCTAAATCATATACTATGATGCATATATCTATGTTTAACATGAAAAATAAAATTTAGTCTATGTTTGGGCATAAGGGCGAAAATGTTATATGTGTGTAACAAATGTATGTTAATCTTCCCACTTTGCATATATCTACTATATGGCAATGTGATTAATTATATGGTCTAATTAAATGATTAAATACAGATATATATACATATATAAGAGTAAAATTGTGCATGTGTGTGAGGTGTGTAAGTAGAGTGTGTGTGGTGTCAATTGTGCATGGCATAGGGTGACATTTGTAATACATGAAGACACCCCAAACACTTGTCACCCCTAAGCAACCGCCCACCCTCTACCAACACACAACCCCCAAATTCAGATTGCAGTCGTCCCTTCCTCCTCTCCTCTCCTCACTCCATCTCCTACAATGGAGACCCTTTTTCCACCATAACTAAACTGAAAACTGGAAGTTGCTGCACGAACAGTAGATTGTGGAATTTATTTGACTAAGTTTCAGTGATCATATGAAGGTTAAATTTAAGTATGTATATATTAAGCATGAATAGTATATATGTATAAAATTTCAAGTCGATCTGATGTGCTTTACTATTTTATTTGTATTTTTCAAAACCACTGCACAAAACTGTGAAATTTACCATGTTCATCACCCACGGTTCATAATCTTTGTTCCGAGTTTGGCTAATGGTAAAACTCTAAAATTTGGTATAAGAATAATTCAGCATGTATAGAAGATGTATGTAAATTTTCAGAATTTTCTAAAAAAATTTACTATTTATTCCAGATTTTACAAGTTAACTGCACAAAACTGTCACTGTAGCGATAGCTTGTGGTAAAATATTTTTATCTCCCAATCTATTGTGAAGCATTGAGTGAGGCTTTTTCTGGATTAAACTAGACTTAAGTGGATTTTCAATATGATTGGTTGCATTCCCAGATTCTTTATAATGAACTCACGGTGAATTTTTGAAGTTGATACATTACAGTAAGCTTTTTTGGACAAACTGCCTTAGTGAATTTTTCCATGTAATAGGCTGTTCGAGTATGACTTTTACGTGAGATGTTCAAGCCGTTTGTAGTCCGATTTGGACTTGGGTTTCTTCATACGAAATGTTCCTCACCATGTCTAGTTATGATCTGGAAAGTTTGATCCCAAACCAAGTTTTATAGGTATACCTTTCATCGACCCAAAGTCACCTACTGGAAACTGTCCATTTCCAACTAGTTAACTTTGAGCTTATGTATTTCTTGATGCGTCAGATATTTTCCAGTATGGTCTTCATGAAATATGTAGTTCTTGTTACAAGGTTTCGAAATTGATAGCCTACAGCCATTTTGGTTTTGTGATTCAAAAGTTACGAGCCTCATAAAACCCTCGTCGTTAAGCTAAAACTGAAAATTCTGAAAAATTTTCTAAGTATAGAAGTCAGTTTGAGTTGCCCACTTTGAGACCCTATATCTCCAAAACCACGACTCTTTTGGATTTAATTCTTCTTAGAACTTGTAGTACATGTTTAGAGGTTTCAGAATGTATCTTTGTGCGACCATACGTATTCTGAATCGAGAGTTATGAATCGTCAAAGCACGCCACTGGGTTGTTTCAAACTGTTTTGCTGAAATTAAACACTTGCAAATTTGACCAAGTGTTGGAACTCCTAGTGAATTATGCCTTATGTGAATAGGGTGATGATCGATTGTTATATGGATGATATTATTACATATTAATGACCATAAGTGTATAATAATACTCTATATGAATTTAGAAAGAATTTTGAAATCATTTGGTAATTTTAAGAATTTCCGAGAGCATTAAAGGAAATATAAGGATTTTAAATCCTTTCTAATTAAGAGTAATAATATATTATATGTCTAAATATTATTTTGGACATATTTGGGATTTATAAAATTTTATAAACGAGATCACTATGTTTATAACGAAACGTTATATTTAATAACGTTATAAATGAATAATAAGGATTTATGGATAAATGGATTAATATTTACGAAAATATCAATAAAGTTCATCGATTTACGTGACAAATCGAGAATTAAGACTTTAAAAATAAATCGATTGGAAATCGATTTATAACATAATTAGTAAGAAATTACAATTGAAAGTCAAAATTGTCGACTTTTAAAGTCAACGCATTTGAAATCGCTCGATAAATACGCTAATACGCGTAAAGGCGCACTAATTAGGTAAGAAACCTCATTAGTAAGAAAAAATTCATAATTGAAACCTTATATCGAGAAACGATAAATCGCCGAACGCTTAAACCGAAAAGGTTAAACGATACGGTTGAACGTGTCTCAAGAACGAGAACTATTCAATTGAAATACGTAATTGAAAAGCGATCGAATTCATTAAGGAATTCGGTTTATATCGATATAGAATATCGAAGTTTATTCTCGACTTTGAGAGTCTCGAGAAACGTGAACGACGTACTAAAACATCGCTTTTAAGTAAAGGTGTGGACGCAGCACGCGACGGCCGGACGTCGTTGAAATAATCAAGTTTAAGAAGAACAATAGTCCGGTGGGCTTTACTCTACTAAAAATATAATGCTTCAAATATTTAATTACGATGCTTATTTCAACTGTTGATAAAATGTTTACAAGATTACCTGCCAAAATGTTTATGTTTTGTGTATGTATCCTATCCATGAGATGTTATGAGATGTTATGAAATGTTATGAATGTTGTTGGGTTGCTCCCAACTTATGAATGAAAATCGATATCGGATCCTATGCCGGAAGGCTTATACCTGGCTAGGATTAACGTGTACACTGATGGTGACTGTGTGCTGTTAGGACAATTCACGGCCGGTCACGGGGTATGATGATATGACGAAAGGATGATAAGGGATACGGATCATACACACCTGAAAAATGCCTGGCCAGGCGATGATTTTGAGAAATGATGAAAATATTTTAGTAAGCACTAGGCATTTCAACTAAAACCCTTGTGTCTTACCATGATGTGGCAGTGTAATCTACAAATGATAAAATGTTTTTGGCATGAGTCCACCGAGTGCATTCTTGTACTCACCGCATGTTTGTTTTTAAATGTGCGGTTGAGCGGATGATGGATGGAGCAAGTTTGAGCAATAGGAATGTTGTCATTGAAATGTTTATACCTTGATAGTACATCATCATATGTACATATCACATGTCATAATATAGTTAAAAAACATAAATGACATATGTATTACGCTTATTGTTGTAATACCCCGAGAAATTTTCATAAAGAAGTATGATATATATATATATATATATTTATATTTTAAGAATGAATTATTTTTCTTTAAATTGTGAACTAATGAAAATTTGAGTTTTGAACGCTTTTACGTGTTGTTCGCCAAGAGCAAGGATGCGCCTAGCGAAAATGTAAAGTTTGATATTATAAGTTTTAATGCTTTAGTAAATTATAATTATGATTTTTTTAATGAAAGTTTAATTTTTATGCATTGGTCATTATAATTCATGATATTACGTGATTTGGATATAAGAATCGATTAAAACGTTTACATGTTATGCATTAGAGTAATAAATTAAAAAGAAAATAACAAATGGATATATATGTAAATATGAATATTTGATGCCTAATATGTGGTAATGTGTGGAGAAGTGTAGAGAATTATAGAATTATCTAGAATGGTGAATAATCACCATTAAAATAATTGAAAATAAAAGAAAATTTGTGGATAATTTCTATAAATAGGCTACTATTCATCATTTTCATCATTTTCTTCCCAATTTCGTGCTTCACACACTACACACACACTAAATTTTTGAAAACTTCATGCTCCAAATTTCACGATCCAACCGTTAAATTTTCGATCGGTCTTCGAAATCAGGTATAATTCCATCCTTAGAACACATCTATGGTTTGAAATTTAGAAAAATATGAACTTATGAACATGATGTATTTTCGGTCATTTTGTGAATTATGAAGAGGATTTGTTGTTGTTTGATGATTTCTTGATCTTATGTTAAGTTAATCGTAGATTTAATCGCTTAACGTTGAAATTTTGAACATATGTGCATTCTTTGGAATTTGGTAAATTTCAAATTTTGGAGGTCTTTATCTTGAATTTATATTGTTTATATGCTTGATATTTGTTCATATATGTGTTGTTGGATTGAAATAAATATGTTTTGAACAAGAAAACGTTTGAAATCGAAGCCGTTGAAAACCCCTTTTGGCCGAAACCCTAGACCATGTAATGTTGGATTTTGATTTTATTTGATCATTTTGACTTCATATTTGGATTCTATGGTATGATTAAAGCTTAAAATAATTTATTCGATTTTTCTACCGACGATTCAAAATTGGAAAATTTTAGTTTGACGTCGAATTAGGGCTTTCAATGCTAAAGCTTTGATTTTGGAGTTTGATGATTGATTTATGTTCTTTGATAATAGTTGAACATATATGGAGGCTCGCTTAAGATAAATGACGCCTTATGCGATTTTTCACGTTGAACATACGTTAGGTTAAAAAGGGTATTGTTGATTTTGGTTAAGACTAGATAATTTGTACATGTTGATGAGTCTTATATACTTAATTGTACATATGAAACTTAGTTAAGAGTAATGTTAAAGTGCTAGGTGGCGTAACATCCGAAGCTCAAGGACGGACAACCAAGCAAAGGCTAAAGAGTTTTCAAACGCTTACACGAGGCTGGGTTTACTCGATCCGTAAGCACGTTGTATGGTTATAATCATTGTTGTGTTTTGTGCATGCATGTGAGCTAGAATGTTAAAGAAGACCCTCGAGGAGACCCACAAGGGGTCTAGTGTAGCGATCTACACTCGAGGAGGCCCACAGGGGCTCAATGTTAAAGAATTACCCTCGAGGAGGCCCACGCGGCTAACCAACGCGATAAATAATGAGTACCCGCAAGGGTAAGCGCCAATGAGATAAATAATGAGTACCGCAAGGGTAATCAGCATTAAAGAAGAGTTCATTATGTTGTGTGCATTACGCAATTGGTTATAACTGCTTGCAGTGTATTCCCCACTGAGTATGTTTACATGCTCACATCCCCTATTTTCATATATGTTTTTGCAGGCTGAGAAGTTGACGGTTGATGCTGACGGGAATGAGCTCCACACATACATTCTCTCAAGATCATGTTTTATGTAAATATGTTTTAAACCATGCTAGTACTCAAATGTGTTGAGAACAAACTTAAATGGTTTTTGGCTAAAAACTATGTTTGATATACTATGATATTTAATAGATATGTATATATTTTGATGAGGGCTGTGTCCCTAGATGTTGTTGATATCGTCATAGTTGCTGTTGGAATTGTTGGTATTGTTTTTGTTTCAGGTTGGCATATACGTATTTCCAGGGTATATGCTGTCCGTTTGTCGAATTTTCCTCCGCTGCTTACAAATAATGTATACCAATATTATTATTATTAATAATATTATTTTAAAATTGTTAAAGATAGAAAGATTTTAGTAATGTCTCTGTTACAAGAATGGGGGCGTTACAGTTTGGTATCAGAGCAAGGTTTACATTCCTGTAGACTTGCTAATAGTAGGAACGATGATATGTGTTTGAAAGCTTTTGAATTTTGATTGAGACGAGAGAATGTGTGGGTCATTACCATTGCTCAACGTCGACTCGTGTAATTTATGTTTATGAAAAGTGTTTAATTGTTTTTAAAGTTATGATGTGAGTATGCAATGAATTGAAATGAAAAGAAAGATTGTGTCGGGATAATGTTTGAAAGTTTTCGTATCAAAAGAAATGAGAAAAGTTAAGAAGTGTCCACAAGGGACAAAGTATATTGATTTGTTATGCTTGATACTGAATTAAAGATTTATGCAATTTCCGACACATTCTTTATAAAGTTATAGATGAAAGTTATATGAAGTGTTTCTTAACTTCTGAAAGTCGGTATTCAAGTTAAGAAAAATGTGTTATGCTATGAAAAAGAAAATAAAGCAATATTTTCATGCTATGAGAAAGAAGTCCTCGAAATATAACCTGTAGGTCTGAAAGTAAATGACTTGTATCTTTGATTTAGAAATTGAAGTATGCCACCAAGACGCAATCTGGCCAAGAAAATGGGCCACAAAACCCAGATAATGGTGTAGATTTTGTTCAGTTTCTACAAACGCTGCAAGGGTTTATGCATCAGCAAGCAAATCGAGGTGTGGGAGTGAATACCCAACCGAGAACTTAAGAAATTATTGATCAGTTTAGAAGGATGGATCCACCAAAGTTTAAGGGATATGAAAGCCCAGAAAATGTTGAGGAGTGGATCCGAGTTCTCGAGCGGATTTTTGAGTTGATGGGTTGCTCTGAAGAGCAAAAAGTTTCATGTGCTATATACCACCGGTTGAGGAAGCAAGTTATTGGTGGGAGTCGATGTTCGAACAATGATCACGAACAACGCCAAGCTTTGACGTGGAATGATTTCAAGGATTTGATTAGGATCGTTACTTCCTCAATCATATAGACCGGAGAAAGAGACCGAATTTCTTAACTTAAAGCAGGCAACATGACGGTGGTTGAATATGAAAGGAATTTTAATAGATTGTCTCGATTTGCACCGTATTTGGTTGATCTGATGAGAAGAAAGCTCGCCGTTTTGAACAAGGGTTGCGATCGTAAATTCGAGGAATATTAGTCGGCTTGAAATTAGCAACTTATAGTTAAGTAATTGAGCGAGCACAAGCGATTTCTAGTGGTCTGCAACTAGAAACCCGAAATGAGAAACGTGAATTTTATGGAAAAGAAAAGGGAGAATTCGGGGAAAAGTGGAAGTGAGCGGTCAGGCAAGAGATGGCAACAAATATCACGTTCTTGATAGGTTCGCAAACACTGCAACAAGCACTGACAAGCCTCTGTGCCCAAATTGCAATAAACATCATAAAGGTGAATGCTGGCTAGGAAAGAATGTGTGCTATTCTTGTGGAAAACCAGGGCATGTGTCATATAACTGCCCCAATAAGATGAAGGAGCCTGAAAAGAAAGTGCAAGTACCTAAAAAGAAAGTGAAGCCCCGAGTCTTTGCTATGACACAAGGAGAAGATAACTCTAAAGATGGAGTAGACACGATGTCAGGTATTCTTCAAGTGTTCAATACTCCAGCTTTGGTCTTATTTGATTCTGGAGCTACACATTCCTTTATCTCTACAAAATTTTGTTCCAATCTTGAAATGCCTTGCTATGTTGATTGTGATGCACTAGAAGTTAGCATTCCTTCAGGAAAAACTATTATAACTTCTAGGATAATAAAAGGCATAGTAATAGATTTAGAGGGAAAGGAACTAGAAGCTGACCTTCATGTTATAGACATGCGAGATTTTGATATAATCCTAGGAATGGATTGGATGGGTAAGAATCATGTAACACCTGATGTCGTGAGCGGAAGTGAGATTCAATATCCTCGGAGAGCCAAAATTTTGTTTTCATGGTGCAAGAACAAAGGCTCCATCCAAAATTATCGCAATAATAAGCGATGAAAATGTTAAGAAAAAGTAATTGCTTTGGGTATTTAGTTACCATGATCAAACACAACCGACAAAAGTAAGATCACGGAGTACCGGTAGTAAGGAATATGTAGATGTGTTTCCGAGGAATTACCAGAGATTCCACCAGATCATCGAGTTGAATTTACATAGATCCGCACACAGGCAAAGACCGATCTCAAAAGCACCATATCGAATGGCACCGAGAGAATTGCAAGAACTCAAAGTTCAATTGCAAGACCTACTTAGAAAAGAATTTATTCGACCAAGTGTATCTCCTTGGGGTGCTCCGGTATTATTTGTGAAAAAGAAAGATGGAACTCTGAGAATGTGCGTTGATTACCGAGAATTGAATAGATTGACGATTAAGAATAAGTATCCATTGCCCAGGATCGAAGATTTATTTGATCAGCTTAAAGGTGCTAGTGTGTTCTCAAAGATTGACTTGAGATCGGGTTATCACCAACTAAAAATCAAAGAGAGTGACATTCCGAAAACAGCTTTTAGAACAAGATATGGTCATTTTGAATTCACTGTCGTACCTTTTGGTCTCTCGAATGCGCCAGGCGTCTTCATGGACTTAATGAACCGAGTTTTCTACTCATATCTTGATCGGTTTGTTATTGTGTTCATTGACGATATTCTAGTGTATTCAAGGGATAAAAGCAACATGCTTTGAACATCTCAGGACCGTATTGGAAATATTAAGAAAAGAAAAGTTGTATGCAAAATATCAGAAATGTGAGTTTTGGTTGGAACAAGTTGCTTTTCTTGGACATGTGATTACTTCGAGAGGAATAGAAGTAGATCCGTCAAAAGTTGAAGCGATAAGCAATTGGAAAAGACCAACTAATGTGAATGAGGTCAGAAGTTTTCTTGGAATGGCAGGGTATTATCGAAGATTTATAGAAGGTTTCTCAAAGATTTCTGGTCCATTAACAAAGTTGACACGTAAAAATGGGAAGTTTCAATGGAATGAACAGTGTGAGCAAAGTTTCCAAGAGCTAAAGCAACGCCTCATGTCAACTCCTCGCTCTAACGTGCTCGATGGTACCGATGGTTTCATTATCTCGGTGATGCTTCAAAGCAAGGACTTGGATGTGTGTAATGCAACATGGAAATGTGATAGCTTATGCTTCAAGACAATTGAAACCACACGAGCGTAATTATCCGACACATGATCTTGAGCTTGCGGTGTGGTACATGCATTGAAGATTTGGCGACATTATCTTTATGGGAGCAAGTGTGACATTTACATCGACCATAAAAGTTTGAAATATTTCTTCACGCAGAAGAGTTAAACCTTCGCAAAGAAGATGGTTAGAGTTGGTTAAAGACTATGACCGCACCATTCACTATCATCCCGAAAGGCAAACGAAGTTCTTGATGCATTGAGCCGAAAAGTTACGTGGCAACGTTATTTACCAAACAAGAAGAACTGATTAGAGAATTTCAGAAATTGAATTTGGAAGTGGTGACGCCACCAAACACCACGATAGGAATCATTTCTACACTTGTGGTTCGTCCGATAATTCAAGATCGAATTAGAGAGGCACAAAAGAATGATCAATTTTTGTGCAAAATGAAGAAACGAGCAGAAGAGGGTACAATTCAAGGATTTGCTATCACGACCGATGGTACACTTGTCTTTAACGGGAGATTGTGTGTGCCGAATAATGAAGAATTGAAACAAGAACTACTTGAAGAAGCTCATAATACTCCATATTCCGTGCATCCCTGAGGAACCAAATGTACAAAGATTTGAAATCAATCTACCGTGGCGAATATGAAGAAATCCATTGGAGAGTTTGTAGAAAAATGCATTACATGTCGGTGTGAAATTCGAACATCAACGACCGCCTAGTTTACTAAATCCACTTGAGATTCCCGAGTGGAAATGGGAACACATTTCTATGGATTTTGTGGTTGGGTTACAGCGTCTGCTAGAGGTAATCACGCTTATCCGGGTTATTATTGATAGATTGACAAAATCAGCTCACTTTCTTCCCATGAAGATGACTTTTAGCATGGATCAGTTAGCTCAACTCTATATTAATGAGATTGTAAGGCTACATGGAGTGCCAGTGTCCATTGTGTCTGATCGAGACACAAGATTTACTTCCAATTTTTGGAAAAGTCTCCAGTCGACTTAGCACTAAGTTAAATTTCAGTACAGCTTACCATCCTCAATCAGATGGACAGACAGAGCGAACTATCCAAATTCTGGAAGATATGCTCCGTGCTTGCGTGTTAGATATGGGTGGAAGTTGGGAGAAGTATCTCACACAGGTGGAATTCGCTATAATAATAGCTATCAAGCCACTATTGAATGGCTCCATTTGAAGCCTCAGTATGGAAGAAAATGTAGGTCACCAATTCATTGGGATGAAGTTGAGAGAGACGGATTTTAGGGCCCGAATTAATTGAAGAAAGCAGTTGGAGTTATCACAAAGATCGAGAAAGAATTAAGGCACCCAAGATCGCCGAAATCGATCTTGACCAAAGGCGAAAGGATATACACTTGAGATTGGTGACAAGGTATTTTTAAAGATAGCGCCGATAAAAGGAGTGATCAGACTTGGCAAGAAAGGAAAGTTACAGCCTCGTTATGTAGGGCCTTTTGAAATACTTGAAAGGATAGGAAATGTGGCATATCGATTAGCTTTACCTCCAGACTTGGCTGGCGTTCATGATGTGTTTCACGTGTCGATGCTTAGGAAATATATTTCGATCCGTGTCATGTTATATCTCATGAGAATTTACAGTGTCACTAAATCTAACATACGAAGAGGCACTGATTGCTATTCTAGATAGAAAGGTGCATACTTTAAGAAATCGAAGGTGCCTTTGGTGAAAATACAAATGGAGTAGGCATGGACCCGAGGAAGCCACATGGGAAAGAGAAGATGAACTTTTGGTTCGCTATCCCAACCTTAGAGATTTACTGTGTTTATTTCGAGGACTAAATTATTTTTAAGGGGTAGAATGTAATACCCCGAGAAATTTTCATAAAAAGTATGATATATATATATATATATATATATATATATATATATATTTTAAGAATGAATTATTTTTCTTTAAATTGTGAACTAATGAAAATTTGAGTTTTGAACGTTTTTACAGTTTGTTCGCCAAGAGCGAGGATGCGCTAGCGAAAATGTAAAGTTTGATATTATAAGTTTTAATGCTTTAGTAAATTATATTTTTGATTTTTTTTAATGAAATTTTAATTTTTATGCATTGGTCATTATAATTCATGATATTACGTGATTTGGATATAAGAATCGATTAAAACGCTTACATGTTATGCATTAGAGTAATAAATTAAAAGAAAATAACAAATGGATATATATGTAAATATGAATATTTGATGCCTAATATGTGGTAATGTGTGGAGAAGTGTAGAGAATTATAGAATTATCTAGAATGGTGAATAATCACCATTAAAATAATTGAAAATAAAAGAAAATTTGTGGATAATTTCTATAAATAGGCTACTATTCATCATTTTCATCATTTTCTTCCCAATTTCATGCTTCACACACTGCACACACACTAAAATTTTGAAAACTTCATGCTCCAAATTTCACGATCCAACCGTTAAATTTTCGATCGGTCTTCGAAATCAGGTATAATTCCATCCTTAGAACACATCTATGGTTTGAAATTTAGAAAAAAATATGAACTTATGAACATGATGTATTTTCGGTCATTTTGTGAATTATGAATAGGATGTGTTGTTGTTTGATGATTTCGATCTTATGTTAAGTTAATCGCCGACTTAATCGCTTAACGTTGAAATTTTAAACATATGTGCATTCTTTGGAATTTGGTAAATTTCGAAATTTTGGAGGTCTTTATCTTGAATTTATATTGTTTATATGCTTGATATTTGTTCATATATGTGTTGTTGGATTGAAATAAATATGTTTTGAACAAGAAAAACGTTTGAAATCGAAGCCGTTGAAAAACCCCTTTTTGGCCGAAAACCCTAGACCATGTAATGTTGGATTTTTGATTTTATTTTATCATTTTGACTTCATATTTGGATTCTATGGTATGATTAAAGCTTAAAATAATTTATTCGGATTTTTCGTACGACGATTCAAAATTTGGAAAATTTTAGTTTGACGTCGAATTAGGGCTTTCAATGCTAAAGCTTTGATTTTGGAGTTTGATGATTGATTTATGTTCTTTGATAATAGTTGAACATATATGGAGGCTCGCTTAAGATAAATGACGCCTTATGCGATTTTCACGTTGAACCTACGTTAGGTTAAAAAGGGTATTGTTGATTTTGGTTAAGACTAGATAATTTGTACATGTTGATGAGTCTTATATACTTAATCGACATATGAAACTTAGTTAAGAGTAATGTTAAAGTGCTAGGTGGCGAACATCCAAGCTCGAAGACGGACAACCAAGCAAAGGCTAAAGAGTTTTCAAACGCTTACACGAGGTGGGGTTTACTCGATCTGTAAGTACGTTGTATGGTTATAATCATTGTTGTGTTTTGTGCATGCATGTGAGCTAGAATGTTAAAGAAGTACCCTCGAGGAGACCCACAAGGGGTCTAGTGTAGCGATCTACACTCGAGGAGGCCCACAAGGGGCTCAATGTTGAAGAATTACCCTCGAGGAGGCCCACAAGGGGCTAACCAACGCGATAAATAATGAGTACCCGCAAGGGTAACTGCCAATGAGAGAAATAATGAGTATCCGCAAGGGTAACTGTTAAAGAAGAGTTCATTATGTTGTGTGCATTATGCAATTGGTTATAACTGCTTGCAGTGTATTCCCCACTGAGTATGTTTACATGATCACATCCCTATTTTCATATATGTTTTGCGGTGAGAAGTTGACGGTTGATGCTGACGGGAATGAGCTCCACACATACATTCTCTCAGGATCATGTTTTATGTAAATATGTTTTAAACCATGCTAGTACTCAAATGTGTTGAGAACAAACTTAAATGGTTTTCGCTAAAACTATGTTTGATATACTATGATATTTAATAGATATGTATATATTTTGATGAGGGTCAGGTCCCTAGATGTTGTTGATATCGCCATAGTTGTGTTGGAATTGTTGGTATTGTTTTTGTTTCGTGTTGGCATATACGTATTTCGGGTATATGCTTGTCCGTTTGTCAATTTTCCTCCATTGCTTACAAATAATGTATACCAATATTATTATTATTAATAATATTATTTTAAAATTGTGAAAGATAGAAAGATTTTAGTAATGTCTCAGTTACAAGAATGGGGGCGTTACAATTGTTAAAAAGAGTCTCCTTGTATTTTTATCCCTGTTTAGAGTTATAGTCCCTGTTAATCCGTATTTAGGATTTAGAGGTCATGACATCTATCGACCTAGATTGGTATGGTTAATTTTTCATATCTCTTGAGATTCCGATACCGATTCAACTGCTTAATTTTCTCATGTTTTTGAAACTTCTCATTTGAGATTTGAAACTTCTGATTTGAGATTTGAGAAGAGACTCAAGCTAATTTATCGAGACTCCAGATGCCTCAAGATCTTTTATGTCTAAACCCGAGTTTTGCCAGTTGTTGGCACAACATAGCTACAGTCCCTAGATATCAGTCAAATATTTTTGTGACTGATTCTGGCATCCTTTACCCTAGAGTCATTCTCTTGTATTTATTTCCCGAATATGCTATTGATTTGCTATCTCCAGAAATTGAGAAAGATCGTAGAGATGCCAGACTCCTATGAAGTCATTGATGACAGTGAAGACAGAGTAATAGAGATGGAAGAAAAGAATGATGACGATGATAGACTATCTTGGACATATTGATGTATATATATAGATTAGTAACGTCTATAAATATTTTTATGATGCGATAGCGTGCTTGAGAAGCCATACCAGATATGTTTTGTTCGAGATACCAAAACACACATATGCTTGAAAACCCCAGATTGCAAAGTTTTCCCTGCTTTTGTAAAAGCGCTCAAAGAAGCAGTTTTCTTTCCTTTGATATCTATATGATAATTTTGCTATCGAGCTATGTTATTTCATATCATAACCTTATGATAAAAAATTAAGAAGATCCTTGAGATATAAGCTTGTTTGTTGATTAAGAACTTTTTATCGTTTTTGGTAAACGAAACATGCTGCATTTGGCAATTAGTTGCAATGCAGTATACCACCCAGAAAAAGAAATCCTCATTCTAAAGAGGAAAAATAAGAAAGTGACAATTCTTCTCATGATTCGCCTATATCTTCTTTCCTTTAAACCGATCGTAGAATTTAAAAGCTTTTTCTGCGTCAGAATCCTCCATCTTCCAATGGAGATAGTAGCCCAGCTGATGCTGAAAAATGAGTTCGCTTATGTAATATCCCGTAGTTTTAATACTAGATTACGATAATAAATTCCGTAATTAGGATTATTAACCCGATAATTAAAATCTTAATTAGTCAACTCTTGACTTTGACCAAGCATAATTGGATAATTTCTGTATGAGATTCACTAATGCTTAGTGAATTAAGGAATATAATTTTCAATATTCCTTCGAACGTAATTTTCTAACGTCGAATAAATTCGACGATTCGTCTTACGCTTTATTAAGCGAGCTAAGCAATTTCAAATTCCTATTATTATAGGAATAAATAAAGTTGTAACAAACTTTATTTTGAACTTTTAGAGATAATCAAACTATGAGAATTTAGAGACGCTTCAAACGCTCACGTTTAGAATAATGCGATAACTTTAGCATATGATCTCGGAATTATAAAATTCAAATTCCTATGATTATATTATTATATAAGGGCATTATTTATCATAAAATAATGCTAGAAAATTTAAGAATGCAATGTACCTTATTTTATGGGTTTCGAAAACCCTAAATATTTAAATTAAGGTTTTTATGATCTAAATTATTCTTAAATACTTTTCTATGATTAAAATTATTATCTAAGACATATAATATGTCACCTAAATATGTAGTAGCTATTTTATACAAGGAAATAAAATTTTTGGGAATACCTTAGTAATTTTCGAAAATATGAGTTCTTAAGTATGATTTAATATTTTATTCTTAATCAATTAATGATATATGATAATTATTATATTATTATGATGTCATTAAGGACTAAATGAGGTGTAATACAAGTTGCACAAGTGTGGGTGCACACTTGCACATATGGGACGAAAATTAGAGGCTTTTTAGTATGATTTTATGTATAAATATCCTACAACAATTAATGAGAGTAATGAGTTGTATCCTATCTTGTATTAGTTGTAAAGTAGCATTAAATAGCTAATAAAACAAATCATCCAAGGCTCATTAAATGAAGGAGCCGAAAACTTGGAAAAAATGGTTGAAAAATTCTTAATTTCATACTATATTATAGTGCCATTTGTTTAGTAATTGACTTTTCAAACTTCACTTTATACTATAATAATAATATAATAATAATATAGTATATAATAGGAAAATAAAATAAAATCCTAGCCTAATACTCTAAAGTTGGCGTAAATGGCATAAGGAGGATATAATGAAATAATTCTTTTATTTCTTGGTAATTATGTTATAAATTATTAATTTAAATTATAATGTAACATAATAAAGTATATAATATAAAACAAAATAAAAACTTAGCCTAATGTACTAAATGGGCACACACACACAACATTAGTACAAAGTGTTGATTTAATTAAAATTTGTGACAACTAAGCTTCAATGTCTTAATCAAAGGATAAGATAACATGATGAAATATATTGATAAGATCAAAAATTTTGTCTCACACCATGAGGAGGTGGACTAAAATTTTGACTTAGTGTAACAAGTGTGTAGTTGATATTTTCATGTAATAATTTCACTACAACTTGCCTAAGTCTATAAATATAACATAAGCTCCTCCATTCTCCATTTTGAACCCCTTGAGACCGAAAATATAGTGAGAAATTTAAGAGAGTTCATCAAGTTTCAATCCAAATCTTTAGCAAATAAGCGTTGCGATCAAAATCGAAACCGATTAAAGGTTAGAATTAGCCCTAGCCAGATACATGCTTAAATTTTCGAATTTCGTCCGTTAGAATTTATGTTATGATCTTAGTTTATATATGAAATTTTCGAAAATTATAGAACTTATGTTAATATGTTTAGATATTATGTTTATATGATGTTGTGAAGTATGTATATTAATTATATCATGAAATTAAGCATGCTATTAAATTTATTCATTTGACCGAAAACTTAGGGGTTATATATGTTGATGATTTTGATTTTTAATTGTTGTTTTGAGTATGAAATCATGATCTAGGGTATTAATTATGCTTATATGAATTTATGTAGAATTTTTGGAAAACTATAGCCTATAATTTGATGAATACCGAAAATTATAGTATATGTTATAATGTTGTGATATAATTCATGTTTAAGTGTTATAATAGCATATCAAGTGTGTAGATTCATAATATATGGTTGTGAGAATTTATTGAAATTTATAAATATTATTTTGACCTAAGTCGAAAATTTAGAAAGTGACTTAGGTAAATTTTATTCAATAAGTCATAATAAATAACAATTATGTTGTAGTAAGCATAATTAAGGGTGATTAATTGATTTATGAATTTATTGGAATTTTTAAAAATCATTTGATGGGGTTTATTATAGAAACCGAAAACTATATGTTATAATACTAAGGTGTATAAATTTTATTTGACCAAGGTAATTACATATTATTAATCACATGATAAAATAGTGTAGCATGTGAATTTATAAGAATTTTTGCACAAGTCTAAGCTATTTAATTGAAATAATGAAAACTTTATAAAATATGAATTAATGATATAAATTTATTTTATCAAGTATAATTACATATTATGATCTAAAATAATGTTTTAGACATAGTATGATTTTATAGGAATTTTGGAACAAGAATTGCACATAAAATGATAAAATTTCATAAATAGTTGAAAAGTCAAATGTTGACTTTTCGTTGACCAAAATCAAAATTGTTGACTTTTGGTTGACTTGGTCAAAATAGTTGACCAAAATCGTTGACCAAGGTCAACGGCAAGCAATCGATAATACATGATCAATGTGGCGTAGACGTTTAGTAACAATGCTACTTACGTTACGTAAGTACGTTAAACGCACATTATATTCTAAAAAGGTAAAAACCCTTTTATGTTAAGAGATTTCATAATCGACATCAATCGATTAGGAAACGTCAAAATAAGTCCGACGTTAACCTTATTTGATACATAGAACATTATAGACGATGTTCGTTTCTATCGAACGTGACCAACGTACTAAAATGATTCTTACGTTAAGGTGATACTTGGGCGAGGCATTGGCGTGGAGCGAGACCCAAGTATAAAGACCTCGTTAATGCGAGGTGGGCTTTACTCGAAAACCCTTTTATTTACGACGCTTTCTTGAAAAGTATTTATTTAAAAGCTTTCGGTTGAGAAATGATTATGAACGTTATTCAATTACATGCCCAAAATATTTATGATTTAACGTATGGATCTATCATGTTGTTGGGCGAGCCAACAATGTATGTGAATCGCCATTGGGTCGCTCCCAATTTTAAAATCGATATCGGATCTTAGTCGATGCAATTCACAGCTAAGATTAACGTGTACGAGTTTGTAATCGTAATAACCCGCAGCTTTTAAAAGCTAATTACGGTCTTTAAAACCCGTAAAATAAAATTTTGCCGTGAAATCAAATCACATATGAAATCAAGTATGATTTCAATTGTTTACAAGGAATAAATTCTGTTACACACTCACTCAAAGTCGGTGAATGAAAGAAATCGAAAGTTTTAACTTTTATCGTGAAGCGTTTTAACGTCGAATGCATATCGACTATTGAAATGTCACGATATTCCTTAAGCAATCAAGCTTGGAATTATATTCCATTATTAATGGAATATTTTTATGATGAGATTACAGTATTTACGACCATTTTAAAGATGAGTCGATCGTAACGTTTTGAGACGTTTCAAGCGTCAACGCGTTTAGAGATAAGATGAGCGATGGTTTTAATGATCAAGAAACTTTAGGAAATTATTTCTTATGGTATTTTTATGATATTACAGTTCTAATAAGCATTTAATTAATGCTTGAATATTAGAATTAGTAAAAATACCATATCTAGTTTCAAAACCTAATTTTTTCGAAATTAGGGTTTCTTCAAAATAAATGCTCTTTTAATTATCCTATGCTATAATTATTATCTAAATCATATACCATGGTGTATATACCCATTAATGATATGAAATAAAATTTTAACCTATGTTTTAACCAAAGGGCGATGGCCATTTTCTTGGGCATAAGTTGAATTATTTTTTCTCTTATGTTATTTAATTAAACTATGATATTAAATATCATCTAAATCATATATTATGATTTATAAATCTATGATTAGCATGAAACAAGAATTTTAACCATTAATTGGCCTAATGGCCGAGAGATACATATATATGGGTATACAAATTTAAATTGTGATATTTCTCCACTCATGCATGTATACTTATATATTTTCAGATTTTATACCAACAAATCTCTCACTAATAATACATTTTAACTATTTCCAAGATAGTGTGTAAGACACTAATGATTGGGAACCCATTAGTGAATAAACTAGTATTAAAATGTGAATAGTCTTGTGTTGTATTGGGGAGAGAGAGAGCCGAGAGTGAGGGGATAATAGGGGATGATTTCAGTTTTATTCATTCTTCACTCACCACTCAAACACTCTACACCCATCTCTCTCCAACACTCTCAAAACTCTCTCTCTCTCTCATTTCAGCCATAGCCGAGACTCCTCTTCTTCTTCAAGCTTCATTTTCTTCTTCTCTTCTTCCATACCACCTCAATACCTTGTACCTTGTCCATTTAATCTATACCAACAAGGTAGGGATCGATTCAAGCATTTCTTGCTTCTTTTCAAACTTTCGAACACAATGCGAGAACATTGCATGTGTTCTTGATTTTACTTTGAAAGATCTTGTGTGTATATGTTAGCTTATGGTAGATATATGGATGTTGGTGTTCCTACATTGTTAAGTCTTGCATGTATGATCCAACCTCAAAATCTCATGAATATATGGTATGTTATGTTCTAAGAATGTATAGCATACTATTTGGAAGCTAAATCATGTTTTAAAAATTTTATTCAAACATGTATGAAAATTTTTGAAATAGCCGAGAGCCTTGAGAAATTATTTTGGGTTTGAATCTATGATCTATAATGTTATATGTATCTATGGTATTTAATTGAAAATTTTAGAAAAATCCATGCTATTTTTCTTCTTGAAACCGAGAGCCATGCATGAAGTAAGTGGGTGTATGATTTTATTTGATTACATGCAATGTGATATTATTAATTATTGATGTATTGGAAATGTATGTAAATTATTTGAGAATTTTTGAAGTACTCTTGCTATTTCTTTTTTAATAAAATCGAGACATATATATATGTATATATATATGTGTATGATTTCATTTTGTACATGCAAGGTGTTAATCTTGTGTTATGAGGAACTAAGAATGTATAGTAAATTGTTGGAATTTTTTTTAAAAATCAATTCTATATTTTCAAAATAATCGAACCTATATATATAAGTATATGTTAAGGAATGATGTTTATATGAGACATGCAATGATATATAGTTACTCTATGATGATATAAAAGTCTATAGTGATTTAATTGGAATTTTGAAAAATTCTATCTATTATTTTTAAAAGAGTCGAACATGTATATATTTATACATTAGTGTGTAAATTTATTTCATGACATGCAATAGCATATTATTGTTCTAGGGTGTGAACTATACACTATATGTTTTAGTTAGAATTTTGAAAAATTTCTATGTGAAATATCAAAAGAACCGAGGCATATATGTTTATATATATTGATGTATGATCTTGATTTATAACATGCAATGTTATATTATTGATGTTGAGTACGTTTATGCATCCTATGTTTTTGTTTGAATTTTAAAAAAAATCAATTACAATTTTTATTCAAATAAACCGAAAGCCTTGAGCTAAGTTTGGTGATGAATAAAATTGTTCTTGATGTATTTTATGGTGTTACATTATTACACTATAATGTATAAGCATGTTATAATTGTTTGGAAATTATATAAAATTGTTTGACATGTTTAGTGTAAAGGGCCGAGAGTTATATACCATTTATATGGTGTATAAATGTTATATCATGAATTATATGACATACATATGTCATGGACTAATGTTTGGACCTTGTATTAATTTAGTAGAATTTTAGAAAAAATTTTGGGCATTTTTCAAATTGCGAGACCTTGTATTAATATTAAGGTGATGATTGAACAATGTTTGATTGATATTATGACATACTAATGACCATAGTGTATAATAATACACTATATAAAATTAGAAAAATTTTAGACACCAATTGGTAATTTTACTAATTACCAAAAGGTTTAAGAATTTTAAGGATTTTAAGTCCTTTTAATTAAGGTTATTAATAAAATTATATGTCTAATATTATTTTAGACATATTTGGAAATTATAGACAATTCTCCAAAATAATTGATTGTCAAAATTTAAAATAGCCAGTGAGCTATTTTAAAAATAGAAATAAGGATTTTAAATCCTTAAATTCATTATTTATAATGAATTATATGTTTAAAATTATTTTTAAACATATTAAAACAGTTTATAAAAAGAAATCAATTGAAATGGATTTTCAAAGATTTTAATATTAAAATAAGACTTAGTAATTAATTTACTAAGAAAAAGTCAAAATTGTTGACTTTTGAAATCAACGTCTGAAAGGCGTTCGATAAATACGCAAATATCGTAAGGCGTATCATTTGCTAATGATATCACGTTAATATGAAAAGATTTCATGTTTAAAGTCATGAAATCGAAAAGCGTGAGAAAACGTTGGACCATTTACCAAGAGGGTAAATTAGTCATTTATAACACATATCTCGTTTCTATCGAAGAGCGAAATGTTAAATTGATCTGGCGTGAGAAACGAATTAAATTCATTAAGGAATTCAATTCGCGTCGATATGAAATATCGAAATTGATTATAGACTTTGTAAGTCTCATAAACGACGTACTAAAGCATCCTTTTTATATAAAGGTGTGGACGCTGATGCACCAGCTGGACGTTGACGAGTAAGGAAAACGTTAAGGA
Source organism: Salvia rosmarinus (assembly GCA_036937905.1). Taxonomy (NCBI): domain Eukaryota; kingdom Viridiplantae; phylum Streptophyta; class Magnoliopsida; order Lamiales; family Lamiaceae; genus Salvia; species Salvia rosmarinus. The sequence continues at coordinate 37,400,651 of CM072818.1, read as the reverse complement.
CGAACAATAATTTCCAGGTGGGCTTTATTACTAAAATAGAATAACTTTGCTGCTCTTTTCAACTGTCCTGTTTACAGTACTTTTCAACTAATGCTAAAATTCTTTAAATGATTACACCCAAATGTTTACGTTTTGTGTATCGTATCCTATCCATGTATGATGTGATGTTGATGGGTTATTCCAAACTTATGAATGAAAATCGATATCGGATCCTATGCCGGAAGGCTTATACCTGGCTAGGATTAACGTGTACACTGATGGTGACTGTGTGCTGTGAGGACAATTAACGGCCGGTCACGGGGTCGTAGAAGGAGGCCTCCTTCACGACTTTCGACTTTGAAAACATGATGGAATGATAATAAGGGATATGGATCACGTACACCAAGAAAATGCTTGGCCAAGCAACTTTTATAAACTCGTGAAAATATTTTAGTAAGCACAGGCATTTTCAAATAAAACCGCTTGTGTCTTACCACTATATTGCGAGTAATTAAACGAAAATGAAATGTTTTGGCATAAGTCCACTGGTACAAATTTTGTACTTAGCCTGCATGTTTGTTTTAAATGTGCGAGGTTAAGCTCGATTCTTGGTGATGGAGGAGTGTTGAGAAAGCCATATGTCCTTGATGTTCATTAGGAATGGATAACCTTGAATACATATCGTCGTATATGTATTCACACACTTTCATTGCAAACTACGAACTGCTTTATTTTCATGTTGGTTATTATAACAAAGTGAACTATGAAGTCTTTCGGATCGTTATATCCTTTGGATCATTGGCTAAGCCCTTTTGAACTAAATTGTATCGGTGAATGTTTAATCTTAAGTTCTATATTCCTAATATTAGTCCGCTCACCCGGTCAACTGGTGGGGTGACACAGTGGTATCGAGCGGTTGCTCTATGAAACCCATTTCCTTCTAAACTAAGTCTAGAATTGAGTCACTAGACTTCTAGAAAATCTCTGGCTATTCTCAACACTCCATCACATCGAGCTCAGCGGGAAAAGGTAATTAGTTTCATTTGAGTTTATGAAATGAAAATTTTATATAATGACCAAATTTGAAAAGATTTTTGAAGTAAAGGGAAAAGGAAAGTTGTAATGTGATGATGATTGAAATGATGAGTTATGAATGAAATTTTTCCAAAATCCTAAATTTTGAAAGTTGATAGCAATGATATGAAGTGGATAAGTTGAAATGTATGTTTGAAATGAATCATGATGATTTAAGATGAATGTATGAAAACAAAATGATATGTACGAGTTATGTATGAGCGAAGAATGATATGATTTGGATGTTATGCTTATGAATTATGAAATCTATGTTGATAACAAAATATGCTATGCTCTTGAGAAGAGCGTAGATGATATAGGAAGTATGTTCCCATAATGAAGGAAAATAAAAGAATGACGGGAAGTATGAATGTGTTTTTAATTTCGGGTTTTGAACGGCGAGAGTGGAACGTAAAGATGATCGGGAACGACGTTGACTATGACGAATGAAGAGGGTGGATGCTGTATCACAGTCAAAGTGAGCGATCATAACCATAATTTTCAACTTGCGTGACTGAGGACCGAGATTTCAGAACGGCAAGCTTCAATTTGAAGACGTGGACGTAATAGTTATACTAAGTCGGCAGTAGCCATAGCGCGTATGTTTTCATTATTGGCACCTTCTCGAAACGTCGTTATAATCGCGAAAATTTTCTGCACTGCGCGATAAATTTGTTTTAACCGTACTCCTCGATGGGACCCGTTTCGCATGGTTCTCGCCTGCGTATTCCTAACGTTCTGAACTTCATTTGTTATGAAGGACAGAATCTCTTTCCATCTCCCAAACCCAGTAGAGTCTGGGTAAAGTTCAGCTTGAGTTTTAGATAGAACAGAGGAACCTATAATACCTCGTGTAGCTTAACATAGCAATAGGAGTTTTGTTTACTAGGCGGGTTAAACGTTTGGTTATAGGTTGAATAGTTTATCCTAGTTGATTAATCAAGTACTAAGCTATCCTATCTGCTATCGGTATTAGTAGTGTCTAACGGTTAGTTTTGATCGTGACGGATGGAGAGATGCGTTACATTGCGAGGAGGAGGATAGGACCTGACCCGACTCACGAGGAGACTATTTGTATCTATCGGGAAAGGCTGGATGTGTCTTGGCGAGGATTTAGGAGAGTTCACGATGTATTACTTTAGGTTGTGGAGGAATGCAAGAGTATACGGCGTGACGGACTACGGCGGCATTAAGCGTCTTCTTACTATACTTCCATGCGATTGGGAAGATTATGCTCGTGAGGTGTCTGGGATTACATTTACCGTCGGTTGGAGGATATGACTTGATAGGTGATCTACCCGTGTTCATCGACCACGACATATGTATATAGCATCTATGGCGCAGCACCGAGAGGACCTTATCTCCTCCACGGGAGTATACATGGCGGGATGAGTCACCGAGTGGGCAGACACACGAGGTTCCACGGATAGTTGACCCGGTGGTACCACGATATCGGATTGACGAGGCGAGACTTGTTCGGCGGACGGGCAGCCGAGCTAGAGCGTTGGGAGCCCTGTTTTCCGCCATTGATATTCGGACATCCGTGCGATCACCACTTCCGCCTCTACCACCGATGGCGGCACCACCGCCATTGAGAGTTTCCGTCGGGCAGACGCGGATTAGTGTGACGGTACTCTTGATGGGTATAATCCCATCCATGACAGCTACTGATCCGATTCGGGTGGATTATGGTCCATTGCGTGACATCCGATGGTAGAGAGTAATGGGCTGGACCCTCTAGAGCATATGGCGGTGATGACTCGGACGAGGAGGAAGAGGATCACGAGGAAGATGAGGAAGATTCGAGGAGTTGATGTAGATAGTGATGTTGATGTAAAATTTGAAGGATTATGTTATCTATTTTTATGTATGTTTTAATTATGCTTTTGAAAAACTTGAGCGATGGGGAAAACTCAATTTTGTAAGGCTATAAAGCCGTTGTGCATGACTTTAATTTTGTAAAGCCTTAAGGCCGATATGTGTATGGCCTTTTCTTTTGAAATATTTTGGAAGCAAGTATGTGAGTAATCCTTGAAGTAAGGACTTGTGTTTGCAGTCGTTATCTATGGTGCTTTGCAATTGTATGTATGTGTGATCGAAGAGGCTTTTGCAACAAATTTATGTATGACAAGAATGAAATGTTTTATTTAAGTTATCGTTTCTAAAAAGGCAAAGAAATGAAATTATACATATTGAGTTATAAAATGATACATGATGCTAATGATATATTTTACACAACGAATGCCTCTAGACAAGACCCGAGCGAGAAGTAAGAGGCGGAGGCGCACCTAGGAGAAGAGGTAGAACTCCGAACAAGAGGAACAGGCTGTACCTCAACCACCTCCACCTCAACCTGACCGCAGGATAGAGGAATTGTTCTTAAGACAAAACCCTCCAACTTTCAATGGGAAAGGTAGTCCGGAAGATGCTGAACAGTGGATGAGAACCATCGAGAGAATTTTCACTTTTCTAAGGTGCACAACACAAGAAAGACTATCGTGTAGCCTTCCGGTTAAATGGGCTGCTGATTTACGGTGGGAGGCGGAAGAAAACTTTCACGGCGAGGCGGATGGAAGAGTTGACATGGGAAGATTTTAAAAGGAAGTGTATGATAAGTATGTATCAAGAGTTACAAGAAAAGAAGGAACATGAATTTTCTTGTTAAAACAGAAAAGATGTCGGTAACCGATTACGATCGCACTTTTGCGAAATGTCTAGATATGCCCTGGATCAGGTGGATACGGATTTAAAGATGGCGGAAAAATTTAGATCAGGGTTAAGGCCAGAAATAAGAATGTCTCTTGCTGGTCTTGGAGACATGACTTATACTGAGGCTCTTACACGGGCTTTGGACATTGAGGCAGCAATGCCAGATGATAAGTTGGGATCGGCTCGGATCGAGAATACTATGGACGGAGGAAAGAAAGTGGGATGCTAGTTTTGGTAATAGTAGCGAGGAAGCTTTGAAAACAAAGGTAACAAACAGCAGTGGCAGGGGAACTCAGCAAACCAAGGGCAAGGATGGAGGAAGCCAGCTTTTATTCCTCCAGCAAGGGGACTACAAGAGCAGCGAAGGGCTCTTCCGTGCCCAAAATGCCGAAAGATGCACACGGGAATGTGCATGGCGGGCAGTGGAAACTGTTTTAGGTGCGGTATGAAAGGACATTACGCAAACTTTTGTCCGGGATACGTTCGGAAACAATTGTAAGGCCGAACCAACCCGGAAATGTCCAACCGTGAGGCTATCAATTTCATTAACCTCAACAGCAACTACAGCCGCAACAATGGCAACAACCTCCACAACAGCTGCAGCAGCCACAACAACAAATACCACAACAGCAGTGGCAGCCACCTCAGCAACGAAGACAGCAACCACAACGGCAACGTCAGCGGCAACAGCAGCCCAGACAACAGCAACAGCCCCAGCAAAGGCAAGCACCACGCCAGCCGCAGCTACCTCAAGCTAGAGCGTATGCTTTGCACCGGCAACAAAACGAACAGGACCGAGAAAACACGGCGGTATGGAATCCTTCTCAACATACCTGTTATAGTATTATTCGACACAGGTGCTTCGCACTCTTTCATAGCAAAATCATGCGTAGATCTGTTGGGACTTAGTGCAATAAAGGCAAATCAGGATATGAGAATCTCTTCACCTATAGGAGGAATTATGACTGTTACACATTTCTGCTCGAACCTAGAGTTGAACTTAGGATCACTAAGGGTTCTAGCAAATAATTTGAACATAATGTCCATGGGTGGCGTAGATATAATCTAGGGATGGACCGTTGGCGCAAACCACTCCACGATTCTTTGCGAGGAAAGGAAAATATCATTTCATTTTCTGGGCAAGAAGCAACGCATTTCCATGGAATCGACATGGGAAAGAGAGTCCCAATTGTGTCCGCATTGAAGGCAAGGAAATTGATGAATAAGAAAGGATACCATGCTTTTCTCGTTTACCTGAACGGAGAAGAAAAGCGGGCGAAGATAGAAGACATAGAAATTGTTAAGGAATTTCGGATGTATTTCTAAGGATCTACCAGATTACCTCACGATGAGACAATTGGAATTTACTATTGACTTGGAACCGGGATCGGCTCCGGTGTCAAAAGCACCCTGAGAATGGCCCCAAAGGAATTGGAAGAACGAAAATTCAAATCCAAGAACCTGTTGGACCTAGGTTTCATCGCACCTAGTGTTTCACCTTGGGGCGCTGTATTGTTCGTCGAAAAGAAGGATGGATCTTTAAGGATGTGTATAGACTATCGAGAGTCAATAAGATGGCGCCAAGAATAAATATCCTTTACCAAGAATCGACGATTTGTTCGATCAATTGAGAGGAGCGGCATATTTTCAAAATTGATCTCAAGTCGGGATACCATCAACTCAAGTGCGACACGAAGACATAGCTAAAACGCATTCCGAACAAGATATGGCCATTATGAATTTGTAGTTACGCCATTCGGATTAACTAATGCACCAGCGGTGTTTATGGACCTCATGAATCGAGTGTTTCATCCGTACTTAGACAAGTTTGTATTGGTTTTCATAGATGACATTCTCATCTATTCGAAAATGAGGAAGACCATAAGGAACATCTAAGAATGGTGTTACAAATTTTGAGGAATGAAAGATTGTTTGCTAAGTTGACAAATGCGAATTTTGGCTAAAGGAAGTAATGTTCTAGGACACATCGTGTCTGCCGATGGAATCAAAGTAGATCCACCAAAGTGGGCGAGTACAAGAATGGAAATCACCGCGAACTCGAGAATGAGATCAGGAGTTTTCTAGGGTTGGCGAGTGTTATTATAGGAGATTCATTGAGGATTCTCCAAAATAGCAAGACCAATGACCCAATTACTTGAAAGGGAGTTAAGTACACTTGGTGAGGAATGTGAGGCGAGTTTTCAAGAACTCAAGGAAAAGTTAACAAGTGCACGGTGTTAGCGATCCGGAATCGATAAGGAATATGTGGTTTATCTTGGCCTCGAAGAATGGACTAGGATGCGTTTTGATGCAAGAAGGAAAAGTAATAGCGTCGCGATCACGACAACTTAGACCACATGAGCTAAACTACCCAACACACGATTTAGAGTTAGCGGTGGTTCATGCACTGAAAATATGGAACACCATCTCTATGGGTGAGATCACGAAATTTATCTGGATCATAAGAGTTTGAAATACTTTTTCGAGCAAAGAGATCTAAACATGAGGCGAGAGAAGATGGCTCGAACTAGTAAAAGATTACGATGTGGTATTAACTATCACCGGGTAAAGCGAATGTAGTGGTGGCGCCTTGAGTCGTAAAAATCAAACTCATTTGGGATATCTCTTGACACGAGAAGATAAACTTGTCAAGAATTCAGCAATTTAAAATTGAATTGATTAAACGACGAGAGCGATCAAGAATTGTATTGCTACACTCACCATGACACGATCTAAGAAAAGGATCATTGAGAGACAAAGGATTGAGGAAAAGTTGGAAAAGATAAGAAAAAGAGTGAGAAGCGGCGAATTGGAAAATTTCCGGGAAGCATCGAGATAATGCTTTAATGTTGAAGGAAGAATATGTGTTCGATGATGTTGAGATTGAACAACATAATGGGTGAGGCTCATGATACACCTTATACCGCCCACCCAGCGATGACGAAGATGTACGAAGACCTAAAAGAGAAATTACGGTGGGAAGGCATGAAGCGAGACATAGCTTCTTTAGTAGAGCGTTGCCTTGTTTGCCAACGGTAAAAGCTTTACACCAACGTCCTACGGGAAGTTACAACCGTTGGGTATACACGAATGGAAGTGGGACGAAATAACGATGGATTTCGTTTCGGTTTACCCAAGTCTCGAAAAGAAACACTACTATATGGGTAATAGTAGATAGACTCACCAAGTCGCTCACTTCTTACCAATTCAAAATACATATGGGTGATAGACTAGCCCAAATATCGTAAAAGAAGTGATACGACTACATGGAGTACCAAAATCTATTACATCGATAGAGACTCAAGTTTACATCAAAATTGTGGATGAGCCTACAAAAGAATTGGGAACAAAGTTAAACTTGATCTGACATTTCACCCACAAACGATGGGCGACGAGAAGGACAATCAAACTACGGAAGATATCTTTGAGAACGTAGTACTAGATCGAGGTGCTAAATGGGAAGACATTTTACCTCTTATTGAGTTGCCTACAATAATAGTTATCAGCGACGATTGATATGGCCCCATATGAAGCTTTGTATGGCAAAGTGTAGATCACCACTTTCTTTGGGATGAGGTAGGTGAAAGGAAAATAATAGGGCCGAGCGGTGGATGAAATGATTGAAATTGTCCGACAGATTAGACAAAGAATCGAGGAAGCTCAAGATGAGACAAAATCCTACTGACGTCTGGCGTAGATCGGACTGCATTTTGAAGTTGGAGACAAAATATTTCTCAAAGTCTCTCATCGAAAGGATCACAAGATTCAAAAGTGAAAGGAAAACTAAGACCCGCTACATAGGACCATACGAGATCTAGAGAGAATAGGCTCGATGGCTTATAAGTTGGCTCTTCCGCCCAACTTGGGAAATGTGCATAATGTTTTCACGTATCTCAACTAAGGAAATATGTATACGATCCAAAACACGTGATCCGTCAAGGCGACGTAGTTCTCAATCCGGACATGAGTTATGAAGAAGAGCTATCGCAATAATAGACCATAAAGTGCAACAATTGAAGAATAAATCAATTTCGTTAGTCAAAGTCTTTGTGGGAATCACCACGGACGAAGAAGAAGCTACGTGGGAGCTAGAAGATCTGATGAAGGAGCGGTACCCAGTTATTCTTTTAAGGTATACAAATTTCGGACGAAATTTCTTTTAAGGGGTAGGATGTAATAAGCGCATGCTTTTAAAAGCCTAATTACGGTCTTTAAAACCCGTAAAATAAAATTTTGCCGTGAAATCAAATCACATATGAAATCAAGTATGATTTCAATTGTTTACAAGGAATAAATTCCTGTTACACACTCACTCAAAGTCAGTGAATGAAAGAAATCGAAAGTTTTAACTTTTATCGGCAGTACGTTTTTAACGTCGAATGCATATCGACTATTGAAATGTCACGATATTCCTTAAGCAATCAAGCTTGGAATTATATTCCATTATTAATGGAATATTTTTATGATGAGATTACGAGTATTTACGACCATTTTAAAGATGAGTCGATCGTAACGTTTGAGACGTTTCAAACGTCAACGTTTAGAGATAAGATGAACGATGGTTTTAATGATCAAGAAACTTTAGGAAATTATTTCTTATGGTATTTTTATGATATTACAGTTCTAATAAGCATTTAATTAATGCTTGAATATTAGAATTAGTAAAAATACCATATCTAGTTTCGAAAACCCTAATTTTTTCGAAATTAGGGTTTTCTTCGAAAATAAATGCTCTTTTTAATTATCCTATGCTATAATTATTATCTAAATCATATACCATGGTGTATATACCCATTAATGATATGAAATAAAATTTTAACCTATGTTTTAACCAAAGGGCCGATGGCCATTTTTCTTGGGCATAAGTTGAATTATTTTTTTTTCTCTTATGTTATTTAATTAAACTATGATATTAAATATCATCTAAATCATATATTATGATTTATAAATCTATGATTAGCATGAAACAAGAATTTTTAACCATTAATTGGCCTAATGGCCGAGAGATACATATATATGGGTATACAAATTTAAATTGTGATATTTCTCCACTCATGCATGTATACTTATATATTTTTCAGATTTTATACCAACAAATCTCTCACTAATAATACATTTTAACTATTTCCAAGATAGTGTGTAAGACACTAATGATTGGGAACCCATTAGTGAATAAACTAGTATTAAAATGTGAATAGTCTTGTGTTGTATTGGGGGAGAGAGAGAGACCGAGAGTGAGGGGATAATAGGGGGGGATGATTTCAGTTTTATTCATTCTTCACTCACCACTCAAACACTCTACACCCATCTCTCTCTCCAACACTCTCAAAACTCTCTCTTCTCTCTCTCATTTCAGCCATAGCCGAGAACTCCCTCTTCTTCTTCAAGCTTCATTTTTCTTCTTCTCTTCTTCCATACCACCTCAATACCTTGTACCTTGTCCATTTAATCTATACCAACAAGGTGGGGATCGATTCAAGCATTATTGCTTCTTTTCAAAAAATTTGAACACAATGCGAGAACATTGCATGTGTTCTTGATTTTACTTGAAAGATCTTGTGTGTATATGTTAGCTTATGGTAGATATATGGATGTTGGTGTTCCTACATTGTTAAGTCTTGCATGTATGATCCAACCTCAAAATCTCATGAATATATGAGTATGTTATGTTCTAAGAATGTATAGCATACTATTTGGAAGCCTAAATCATGTTTTAAAAATTTTATTCAAACATGTATGAAAATTTTGAAATAGCCGAGAGCCTTGAGAAATTATTTTGGGTTTGAATCTATGATCTATAATGTTATATGTATCTATGGTATTTAATTGAAAATTTTAGAAAAATCCATGCTATTTTCTTCTTGAAACCGAGAGCCATGCATGAAGTAAGTGGGTGTATGATTTTATTTGATTACATGCAATGTGATATTATTAATTATTGATGTATTGAAATGTATGTAAATTATTTGAGAATTTTGAAGTACTCTTGCTATTTCTTTTTAATAAAATCGAGACATATATATATGTATATATATGTGTATGATTTCATTTTGTACATGCAAGGTGTTAATCTTGTGTTATGAGGAACTAAGAATGTATAGTAAATTGTTGGAATTTTTTAAAAATCAATTCTATATTTTCAAAATAATCGAACCTATATATATAAGTATATGTTAAGGAATGATGTTTATATGAGACATGCAATGATATATAGTTACTCTATGATGATATAAAAGTCTATAGTGATTTAATTGGAATTTTGAAAAATTCTATCTATTATTTTTAAAGAGCGAAACATGTATATATTTATACATTAGTGTGTAAATTTATTTCATGACATGCAATAGCATATTATTGTTCTAGGGTGTGAACTATACACTATATGTTTTAGTTAGAATTTTGAAAAATTTCTATGTGAAATATCGAAAAGAACCGAGGCATATATGTTTATATATATTGATGTATGATCTTGATTTATAACATGCAATGTTATATTATTGATGTTGAGTACGTTTATGCATCCTATGTTTTGTTTGAATTTTAAAAATCAATTACAATTTTATTCAAATAAACCGAAAGCCTTGAGCTAAGTTTGGTGATGAATAAAATTGTTCTTGATGTATTTTATGGTGTTACATTATTACACTATAATGTATAAGCATGTTATAATTGTTTGGAAATTATATAAAATTGTTTGACATGTTTAGTGTAAAGGGCGAGAGTTATATACCATTTATATGGTGTATAAATGTTATATCATGAATTATATGACATACATATGTCATGGACTAATGTTTGGACCTTGTAGAATTTAGTAGAATTTTAGAAAAATTTTGGGCATTTTTGAAATTGCGAGACCTTGTATTAATATTAAGGTGATGATTGAACAATGTTTGATTGATATTATGACATACTAATGACCATAGTGTATAATAATACACTATATAAAATTAGAAAAATTTTAGACACCAATTGGTAATTTTACTAATTACCGAAGGTTTAAAATTTTAAGGATTTTAAGTCCTTTTAATTAAGGTTATTAATAAAATTATATGTCTAATATTATTTTAGACATATTTGGAAATTATAGACAATTCTCCAAAATAATTGATTGTCAAAATTTAAAATAGCCGTGAGCTATTTTAAAAATAGAAATAAGGATTTTAAATCCTTAAATTCATTATTTATAATGAATTATATGTTTAAAAATTATTTTTAAACATATTAAAACAGTTTATAAAAAGAAATCAATTGGAAATGGATTTTCAAAAGATTTTAATATTAAAATAAGACTTAGTAATTAATTTACTAAGAAAAGTCAAAATTGTTGACTTTTGAAATCAACGTCTGAAAGACGTTCGATAAATACGCAAATATCGTAAGGCGTATCATTTGCTAATGATATCATGTTAATATGAAAAGATTTCATGTTTAAAGTCATGAAATCGAAAAACGTGAGAAAACGTTGGACCATTTACGAAGAGGGTAAATTAGTCATTTATAACACATATCTCGTTTCTATCGAAGAGCGAGAAATGTTAAATTGATCTGCGTTTGAGAAGCTAATTAAATTCATTAAGAATTCAATTCGCGTCGATATGAAATATCGAAATTGATTATGAGACTTTGTAAGTCTCATAAACGACGTCTAAAGCATCCTTTTTATATAAAGGTGTGAATGATGACGCACCACCGGGCGTTGACGAGTAAGGAAAGCGTTAAGACGAACAATAATTTCGGTGGGCTTTATTACTAAAATAGAATAACTTTCTTTCTTTTTCAAGCATCACATTTACGATGCTTTTCAACTAATGCTAAAATTCTTTAAATGATTACACCCAAAATGTTTACGTTTTGTGTATCGTATCTATCCATGTATGATGTGATGTTGATGGGTTATTCCAAACTTATGAATGAAAATCGATATCGGATCCTATCTTGGGAAGAACTTATACAGCTAGGATTAACGTGTACACCGATGGTGATTTGTGTCTTTGTGAGGACAATTAACGGCGGTCACGGGTCGTAGAAGAGGCCTCCTTCACGACTTTCGACTTTGAAAACATGATGGAATGATAATAAGGGATATGGATCACGTACACCAAGAAAATGCTTGGCGAGCAACTTTTATAAACTCGTGAAAATATTTTAGTAAGCCTGAGGCATTTTCAAATAAAACCTCATGTCTTACCACTATATTAGCGAGTAATTAAACGAAAATGAAATGTTTTCGGCATAAGTCCACTGGGTACAAATTTTGTACTTAGCCCTGCATGTTTGTTTTTAAATGTGCAGGTTAAGCTCGGTTGCTTTGGTGATGGAGGAGTGTTGAGAAAGCCATATGTCCTTGATGTTCATTAGGAATGGATAACCTTGAATACATATCGTCATATATGTATTCACACACTTTCCGCTGCAAACTCTGAACTGTTTTATTTTCATGTTGGTTATTATAACAAAGTGAACTATGAAGTCTTTCAGATCGTTATATCCTTTGGATCTGTTGGCTAAGCCCTTTTGAACTAAATTGTATCAGTGAATGTTTAATCTTAAGTTCTATATTCCTAATATTAGTCCGCTCACTCCGGGTCAACCTGAGTGGGGTCGTGACAAGAATCGTGAGCCGTTAGCAACATCATCGGCGGTCATGGATCCTAGTCGATCGAGAATCACGACTATGTGATTGGGAGCCGTTAGCAACATCTTGATCGATCACGGGCGTCGGTAGAAGGAGGCCTACTTCTGGGCGTGAGATCGGTTATGAGATCGATTATGAATAATTATGTGAATGATAAGGATCATACGAAGCGTAAAATGCCCGCCAAAGCGAATCTTTTGAGAAATGATAAAGTATTTTGGTATTCACGAGTTATTTCAACTAAAATCCTCGTGTTATACTAATGGGCAGTGTAATTAAATGAAATTATTTTGGCATGAGTCCACTAAGTGCAATCTTGTACTTAGCCCCGCATGTTGTTTTAAATGTGCGTGTTGAGCTCTCGATAGGATGGACAAGTGTTGAGCGATCGGAGTTTTTGTCGTTAATAGTTTACCTTGGATGTATATCGTCATATATGCATTCACATGCTTTCATTGTTCAAAACACTTTATTATATTTTTGGATATTACTTACGTTACCTCCGGATCAGTTGAATCCTTTTGTTAATGGTCAGTTGGTCTAGTTTGTATGAAATCGTTGTGTGTTTATCTATAAAAGTTTGGAGTCTTGAAGGTTGTTGGTCATTATGTTCTTAATCCTCGCTAGTTGGTACAAATCCGTCTAATCCGTACTTTGGAAAGGCGGTCATTACGATTAATATCGAGCGGTCGTCCTTTGACCCTAAAACCTTCTTTCAAAAGTCAAGTCTAGATTGAGTCACTAGACTTCTAGAAATCACCGACCGTGCTCAACACTCCATCGCATCAAGCTCAACCGGAAAAGAGGTAAATTATTTTCTCTGTTTTGAGTTTGAAAGTTGAAAGTTTGAACCGTGAACTTGAAATTTTGGAAAATGAGATTGGATTCACATTTTGAAAACAGTGAAGGTTATGAAAGTTTTGGAACGTATTCCGAAAAGAATTTTTCTGTGTTATGAGAAAGTTGACAATTTTATGTCAAAAGCTTTATGATAAGTGAGTTATCAGTGAGATGAGACTAAGTTTACGAAGAATGAGAAATAATTGACATGATAATGTCAAAAGTGATGTTTGAGTTACTGAAAGCATGAGTACAGAAGTTATGTTACGATTTTTGAAATGTTTATTCAAAGTTTACAGTTTATTCTGAAAATGGATATGTTATTCCCAAAAGAACATAGATGCTCTAAGAAGCATGCTCACCTCTTGAACATAGAAGTATAGGTTCTAGGAGCTTGATCCCTCTTGCGAGAACAATAGCAAAGTATTGATTTACGAACGAACGAAAAGTCGACTTGAAACGAACTCGAGTTTCAAAGAAAAGCTGACGAAAGCAAAAGAAAGGATCAAAGCTGCAAGACGCATGGGTTCGATAAGGAACAAAGAAAGCTAAACAAATCTTGTAAGGGAACTCGTACGAAGCAGAACATGAGCTCGGAATCGTTCGGAAGGAAGTAATTTCCGGCGCGCAATCGCGCAGGCAGAAAACTGCACTGCGCAGTGTTTTTGTTTTGGCTCGTTCTTATTCGTTTGAACTCCGTTTTGCGAACGGTTTTCGCTCTCATACTCTTATCTCAACGAAATTCAATTCATATGAAGGACAGAAATCCTGAATCTTTCTCCAGAATTCGTAAGGAACAGTTGAAGTTAGACTGAAAATTTTGCTAAGAATAGAGAACTTAAGAAGTTGAAAGTAGAAATTCCATAAGTATAATTATGATGTAGAATGAACATAGGATCTTTGATGTAAACATTTATCTGCTTATCAGATGTGTTTGCTTTATCTGCTTAACAGATATGTTCTATTCTTTTATCTGCTTATCAGATATAGATTGACTTACGCTAGTATTATCTGTGATAGATGGCCAGTCGTTACTACTCACCGAGGCGAAGGATGATGCCGAGGGTTACCCCAGGAGAAGTCCTTGAAGCCTATCGCACTTACAGTATGGGTTGGGGCGACAGTCTAGGAGAGTTTCTGATGAGTTATCTACGATTATGGATGGACGCCCATGAGTACGGTGTGACGGGATATGACGGCATCAAGCGGTTGCTCACTCGATTGCCAGTTGATTGGGAAGACTATGCAAGAGAGATATCGGGTGACTATATCTATCGTGCGGGCATTGACTATGACCTGATTGGAGATTTGCCGAGGTTTGTCAGCCATCTCATATATGTCTACAGCGTATATAGGGCTGCACCAAGAGGGCCCTATCTGCCACCAAGGGAGTACACTTGGCAGGACGACACACCGGAATGGTTATACACGGAAGTTCCTCGAGTGGTCAACCCTGCAGTGCCGAGGTTCATGGAAGCGGAGATCGGCCGAGCATGTGACGAGGGCATCGCGACCAGTCATTGGGAGTGCCGGTTCTTCCACCCATGACGTTCGGACATCCGACGCGACCGCACCACCCGTTCTACCACCAATGGCGGCACCCAATCACGAGAGGACATACATGGAAGCATACGGCCATCAAGAAGGTTATGTTCCTGTCGCGCGATGTATGCCATAGGGGATGAGAGGACTGGACCGTCACGTGGGCGTGCTCGAGAGGAAAGCTCGGAGGAGGAATCCGAAGAGGACCCGTAAGAAGAAGAAGATCTGAGGAGGATCCAGCGAGACCTAAACTGCAAGGAGAACCGTGAAACGTGAGCGAAACATGGACGAAAACGGATATTAGTATACGAGTAGTATGTAATAGGTAGTATGTAGTAGTGATGTTAACAAAGTTATAGAAGCATAGTATTTTAAGACGTCTTATAATCAATATGTAGTTGACAGTAGCATACATAGTACAGAGTGTGCTTAGCTCTCTTTTGCGCTTAATGACTTGTACAGAATAGTCCTTCGAGGCAAAGTTTTCCATATATATATATGATGATAACCCAAGAATGGGCTTTTATGAACATCAAGTTGTGCAATAAGAATGATGGCTGCTTATGTTGTTTTATGATTCGATTATATAAAGATATTATGTATAATTAATCGCAATGAACATTACTCGAATACTAACTACGTTTATTAACGAATACCCATTGACGAGCACCTCAAATGAAGTGAGGCGGGGGTAGAGGAAGAGGCGGGCGGGCGAGAATACCCGGGCTGAAAGTGAAGAGATCCGGTGCCACCCCCACCTCCACCGACCGTAGAGTGGAAGAACTCTTTTAAAGCGAGAACCCGCCTCCTTCAATGGTAAAGGAAGCCACGAGGATGCGAGCAGTGGGTGGGGCTATAGAACAATTTTCGACTTTCTTGTTGTACTACGCAAGAAAGGTTATCTTCGTGACATTTTAACTCACCGGACCGGTGACTTACGGTGGGAGGCGAGGAGAAAGACACCGACCTAACAAATGGAATACTTTACCGGGCGACTTCAAAGCGGAAATGTATGATAAGTACATTCCCAAAAGCTACCGAACAAAAGGAGATTGAATTTTCACCTAAAGCGAGGCAAGATGTCGGTCATCGAGTACGACCGATCGTTTCGCGATATGTCTAGATACGCCCGGATATAGTGAACACCGACATGAAAATGTCGAAAAATTCAAGCGAGGATTAAGACATGAGATAAGGATGTCATTTGCGGTCACGGCGACTTAACTTATCTGGAGGCTCTTAGTAGGGCATTAGACATAGGCGGCAATGCCCGAAGAGAAATCTGCACCGACCCAATCACAAAATGTCGGTGACAAAGGGAAGCATAAATGGGAAGGAAGTCCCAATAACAACAACGCCAACCGGGGATTCAACAACAACAACAAGAGGCCATGGCAGAATAACATGGCTCCACAAGGGCAAGGCTGGAGGAGACCCATATTTACTCCACCTACCCAGGAGATTGTGCGGATCCCACCATGCCCGAAGTGCAACAAAAGGCACACGGGGGTGTGCATGGCGGGAAATCCCATCTGCTATAAGTGTGGCGTTAGGGGCCACTATGCTAATGAATGCCCGAATTGCCGACAACCATGGGAGGCTAAATCAATCGTGCCACGCCCAACCGTTAAGAGCAATTCAGTACCAACCCCAGCCACAACAAGAGTAACAAGAATGACGGCAGCAGAGAGAGACAGAAGAACATGGCAACAACAGCAGAATCAACAGAGGCAAGCACCTCGCGGACGCAACCAGCTCAGGCCAGAGCCTATGCGCTACATAGGCGTCGAACAAGCGTAATCAGGTAACCTAGCGGGTATGGGATTACTTTGCAATATACCTATTATACTTCTGTTCGATACGGGTGCTTTGCATTCTTTCATTTCAAAAGTATGCGTTGATATGTTAGAACTTAACCCTGAGGAAACAAATCAGGAAATGAGAATCTCATCACCTATAGGAGGTATTATGACCGTTACATAGGCTTGCTCGAACTTAGAATTGAACTTAGGCTCAATTAAGGTTCTAGCAAATAACTTGAACGTAATACCTATGGGGGATGTAGATATAATCTTAGGAATGGATTGGTTGGCCGAAAACCATTCCACGATCTTATGCAAGGAGAGAAGAATTTCGATGCAACCACCGGAAAAGAAGCTACGAATTTCTATGGGATTAGTATGGGAAGAAAATCCCATAATATCCGCACTCCAAGCCCAAGAATGATGAACAAGAAGGAATGTCAAGCATTCCTTGTGTATCTAAATGGAGAGGAAAGGACGGAAGTAAGGGTCGAAGACGTGGAAATTGTTCGGGAATTTCCAGACGTCTTTCCTGAGACATTACCAGGACTACCCTAGATGGCGGTTAAATTCACAATTGATCCGGGCCGGATCGCTCAAGATCAAAAGCGCCTTATAGAATGGCACCCAAGGAACTCGAAGAGTTGAAAATCCAAATTCAAGAGTTATTGGACTTGGGTTTCATAAGGCCAAGTGTTTCACCATGGGGCCTTTGTCCTTTTGTCGAGAAAAGGATGGATCATTAAGAATGTGCATCGATTCGAGAATTAAACAAATTGACGCTTAAGAACAAATATCCGCTACCAGGATAGACGATTTGTTCGATCGGTTGAGAGGTGCAAGCGTATTCTCGAAAATCGACCAAGTCGCTACCATCGCCTAAAGTGCGACCGGAGGATATATCCAAGACGGCATTCGAACAAGGTATGGCCACTACGAGTTTGTAGTAGTGCCGTTCGGACTAACTAACGCACCTGCCGTGTTTATGGATCTTATGAACCGAGTATTCCATCCATACTTGGATAAGTTTGTCTTAGTCTTCATAGATGATATTCTCATCTATTCGAAGAATGAGGATAAACATAGGGAACACTTAAGAACAGTGTTACAGACCCTACGAGCCGAACAACTTTATGCTAAATTCAGCAAGTGTGAATTTTGGCTTAAAGAGGTAATATTCCTTGGACACATTGTGTCAGCGGAAGGAATAAAAGTTGATCCGGCAAAGGTCGAGGTCGAGGTCAGATAAGGATGGAAAGCACCACCACTCAAAACGAATTGAGTTTCTGGGATTAGCTGGTCACTATAGGAGATTCATTGAAGGCTTCTCCAAGATAGCAAGGACAATGACACAGCTACTCCGAAAGGGGATCAAATTCACGTGGACTGATGAGTGTGAGGCAAGTTTCCAAACGTTAAAAGAGAAACTGACTAGTGCACCGGTATTAGCTGTTCCAGATTCAAACAAGGAATATGTTATCTATACTGATGCTTCCAAGAATGGACTTGGTTGTGTACTGATGCAAGAAGGAAAGGTAATAGCTTACGCATCGAGACAACTTAGACCACATGAGTTGAACTACCCGACTCATGACTTAGAACTGGCAGCTGTGGTCCATGCACTAAAGATTTGGAGACATCATCTTTACGGAGTAAGATGTGAAATCTTTACTGACCACAAAAGTTTAAAATACTTTTTCGAGCAAAAGGATCTGAACATGAGACAAAGGAGATGGCTCGAATTAGTAAAAGACTACGACTGTGGCATAAACTATCATCCAGGGAAAGCTAATGTAGTAGCAGATGCCTTGAGTCGTAAAGGTCAATCAAAGCTTAGATGTCTCTTAACAAAGGAAGGAAAACTCATTGAAGAGTTTGAGAAGATGTCAATAGAGATAGTCGAACCACCAAGGACAATCATGGATAATGTTGCTACCCTTACTATGATGTCCGATTTAAGGAATAAAATCATAGAAGAACAAAGAAAGGATGAAGAACTAGAGAAAATAAGGGCTAAAGTGAGAAAAGGAGAACAGAAAGGTTTCAAGGAAGCAGCTGATAACGCTATATTGTTTGAGGAAAGGCTATGTATTCCAAACAATGACGAGCTCAGAAATGAAATCATGAGTGAAGCTCATGATACTCCTTATACCGCCCATCCAGGCAGTACCAAAATGTACCAAGACCTACGAGGAAAGTTCTGGTGGGAAGGAATGAAGAAAGATATAGCCTCATTCGTCGAACGTTGTCTTACTTGTCAACAAGTAAAGGCATTACATCAAAGGCCATATGGAAAGCTGCAACCTTTGGAGATACCCGAATGGAAATGGGACGACATAGCTATGGATTTTGTAACAGGTTTACCAAAGTCACAAAAGGGTAACACTGCTATATGGGTAATAGTGGATCGCCTTACAAAGTGTGCTCATTTCCTACCAATACGAATCACCTATGGGTCCGACAAGTTAGCTCAACTATATGTGAAGGAAATTGTACGTCTGCATGGAATACCGAAATCTATCACTTCTGATAGAGATTCAAATTTACTTCAAGATTTTGGTAAGCTTACAAAGGAATTGGGGACGGTCGAATTTCAAAGACAGACTTTTCATCCACGTATGACGGGCAATCGTAAGCGACGATCCAAACGCTAGAGGATATGTTGAGAACGGTAGTATTGGATCGAGGCGCAACTGGGAACAAGTTTTACCACTTATCGAGTTAGCCTACAATAATAGTTATCGGCGACAATCAACATGGCCCCATATGAAGCATTATATGGAAGAAAATGTCGATCGCCACTTTCTTGGGATGAAGTTGGTGAAAAAAATCTTAGGGCCCGATACGATCGAGGAAATGATTGAAATTGTGCGGCGAGATAAGACAAAGAATAAAGAAGCTCGGGATGGCGTAAATCATATGCCGATACCCGTAGATCCGAGCTAGAATTTGAGTGTGGCGACAAGGTTTTCCTTAAAACCTCTCCGTCCAAAGGCATTGTAAAATTTGGGGTAAAGGGAAAATTGAAACCACGATTTATAGGACCTTACGAGATCCTCGAAGATAGGCCACAGAGCCTATAGATTAGCATTACCACCAAGTTTGGGTAATGTTCATAATGTGTTTCACGTGTCTCAAGCGAGAAATACGTGTATGACCCAAAACACGTAATACATCATGATGACGTGGTCTTAAATCTCGATATGAGCTACGAAGAGGAACCCGTGGCTATTTTGGACCATAAAGTTCAACAATGAGAAATAAATCAATCCCAAGTGAAAGTCCCATGGGGCACCACTGACGGGAAGAAGCTACGTGGGAACTCGAGGACACCATGAAAGAGCGATACCCCGAACTCTTTTGAGGTATGCAAATTTCGAGGACGAAATTTATTTTAAGGGGGGTAGAATGTAATATCCCGTAGTTTTAATACTAGATTACGATAATAAATTCCGTAATTAGGATTATTAATCCGATAATTAAAATCTTAATTAGTCAACTCTTGACTTTGACCAAGCATAATTGGATAATTTCTGTATGAGATTCACTAATGCTTAGTGAATTAAGGAATATAATTTTCAATATTCCTTCGAATCGTAATTTTCTAACGTCGAATAAATTCGGCGATACGTCTTACGCTTTATTAAGCGATTAAGCTTAATTTGAAATTCCTATTATTATAGGAATAAATAAAGTTGTAACAAACTTTATTTTGAACTTTTAGAGATAATCAAACTATGAGAATTTAGAGACGTTTCAAACGTCTCACGTTTAGAGATAATGCGATAACTTTAGATATGATCTCGGAATTATAAAATTCAAATTCCTATGATTATATTATTATATAAGGGCATTATTTATCATAAAATAATGCTAGAAAATTTAAGAATGCAATGTACCTTATTTTATGGGTTTCAAAACCTAAATATTTAAATTAGGGTTTTATGATCTAAATTATTCTTAAATACTTTTCTATGATTAAAATTATTATCTAAGACATATAATATGTCACCTAAATATGTAGTAGCTATTTTATACAAGGAAATAAAATGTTTGGGAATACCTTAGTAATTTTTGAAAATATGAGTTCTTAAGTATGATTTAATATTTTATTCTTAATCAATTAATGATATATGATAATTATTATATTATTATGATGTCATTAAGGACTAAATGAGGTGTAATACAAGTTGCACAAGTGTGGGTGCACACTTGCACATATGGGACGAAAATTAGAGGCTTTTTAGTATGATTTTTATGTATAAATATCCTACAACAATTAATGAGAGTAATGAGTTGTATCCTATCTTGTATTAGTTGTAAAGTAGCATTAAATAGCTAATAAAACAAATCATCCAAGGCTCATTAAATGAAGGAGCCGAAAACTTGGAAAAAATGGTTGAAAAATTCTTAATTTCATACTATATTATAGTGCCATTTGTATAGTTGAAATAATTGACTTTTCAAACTTCACTTTATACTATAATAATAATATAATAATAATATAGTATATAATAGGAAAATAAAATAAAATCCTAGCCTAATACTCTAAAGTTGGCGTAAATGGCATAAGGAGGATATAATGAAATAATTCTTTTATTTCTTGGTAATTATGTTATAAATTATTAATTTAAATTATAATGTAACATAATAAAGTATATAATATAAAAACAAAATAAAAACTTAGCCTAATGTACTAAATGGGCGACACACACACAACATTAGTACAAAGTGTTGATTTAATTAAAATTTGTGACAACTAAGCTTCAATGTCTTAATCAAAGGATAAGATAACATGATGAAATATATTGATAAGATCAAAAAATTTTGTCTCACACCATGAGGAGGTGGACGAAAATTTTGACTTAGTGTAGCAAGTGTGTAGTTGATATTTTTCATGTAATAATTTCACTACAACTTGCCTAAGTCTATAAATATAACATAAGCTCCTCCATTCTCCCATTTTGAACCCCTTGAGACCGAAAATATAGTGAGAAATTTAAGAGAGAGTTCATCAAGTTTCAATCCAAATCTTTAGCAAATAAGCGTTGCCGATCAAAATCGAAACCGATTAAAAGGTTAGAATTAGCCCTAGCTTCAGATACATGCTTAAATTTTCAATTTCGTCTGCTAGAATTTATGTTATGATCTTAGTTTATATATAAAATTTTCAAAATTATAGAACTTATGTTAATATGTTTAGATATTATGTTTATATGATGTTGTGAAGTATGTATATTAATTATATCATGAAATTATGCATGCTATTAAATTTATTCATTTGACCGAAAACTTAGGGTTATATATGTTGATGATTTTGATTTTTAATTGTAGTTTTAGTATGAAATCATGATCTAAGGTATTAATTATGCTTATATGAATTTATGTAGAATTTTGAAAACTATAGCCTATAATTTGATGAATACCGAAAATTATAGTATATGTTATAATGTTGTGATATAATTCATGTTTAAGTGTTATAATAGCATATCAAGTGTGTAGATTCATAATATATGGTTGTGAGAATTTATCGAAATTTATAAATATTATTTTGACCTAAGTCGAAAATTTAGAAAGTGACTTAGGTAAATTTTATTCAATAAGTCATAATAAATAACAATTATGTTGTAGTAAGCATAATTAAGGGTGATTAATTGATTTATGAATTTATCGAATTTTTAAAATCATTTGATGGGTTTATTATAGAAACCAAAACTATATGTTATAATACTAAGGTGTATAAATTTTATTTGACCAAGGTAATTACATATTATTAATCACATGATAAAATAGTGTAGCATGTGAATTTATAAGAATTTTTGCACAAGTCTAAGCTATTTAATTCAAAATAGCCGAAAACTTTATAAAATATGAATTAATGATATAAATTTATTTTATCAAGTATAATTACATATTATGATCTAAAATAATGTTTTAGACATAGTATGATTTTATAGGAATTTTTGGAACAAGAATTGCACATAAAATGATAAGAATTTCATAAATAGTTGAAAAAGTCAAAATGTTGACTTTTCGTTGACCAAAATCAAAATTGTTGACTTTTGGTTGACTTGGTCAAAATAGTTGACCAAAATCGTTGACCAAGGTCAACGGGCACGCAATTCGATAATACATGATCAATGTGACGTAGTACGTTTAGTAACAATGCTACTTACGTTACGTAAGTACATTAAAACGTACATTATATTCTAAAAAGGTAAAAAAAACCCTTTTTATGTTAAGAGATTTCATAATCGACATCAATCGATTAGGAAACGTCAAAATAAGTCCGACGTTAACCTTATTTGATACATAGAACATTATAGACGATGTTCGTTTCTATCGAACGTGACCAACGTACTAAAATGATTCTTACGTTAAGGTGATACTTGGACGAGGCATTGACGTAGGAACAGAGACCCTAGTATAAAGACCTACGTGTACGAGGTGGGCTTTACTCGAAAACCCTTTTATTTACGACGCTTTCTTCGAAAAGTATTTATTTAAAAGCTTTCGGTTGAGAAATGATTATGAACTGTTATTCAATTACATGCCCAAAATATTTATGATTTAACGTATGGATCCTATCATGTTGTTGGGCGAGCCAACAATGTATGTGAATCAGTTATTGGGTCGCTCCCAATTTTAAAATCGATATCGGATCTTAGTCGGATCACGAAATTCGCTAAGATTAACGTGTACACCGCCATGTATCGTGAGCCGTTAGCAACATCATCGGCGGTCATGGATCCTAGTCGACGCAGTAATCACGACTATGTGATTGGGAGCCGTTAGCAACATCTTCCGATCACGGCGCCGAGAAGGAGGCCTACTTCTACTGCACGTGAGATCGGTTATGAGATCGCTTATGAATAATTATGTGAAAGATACGGATCATACGAAGCAGAAAATGCCCGGCCAGCGAATCTTTGAGAAATGATAAAGTATTTTGGTATTCACGAGTTATTTCAACTAAAATCTCGTGTTATACTAATGGGCGATGTAATTAAATGAAATTATTTCGGCATGAGTCCACTAAGTGCGATCTTGTACTTAGCCCCATGTTTGTTTTAAATGTGCGGGTTGAGTCATTGATAGGATGGACAAGTGTTGAGCAGTCGGAGTTTTTGTCGCTAATAGTTTACCTTGGATGTATATCGTCATATATGCATTCACATGCTTTCCGCTGTTCAAAACACTTTATTATATTTTTGGATATTACTTACGTTACCTCCAGATCAGTTGAATCCTTTTGTTAATGGTCTGTTGGTCTAGTTTGTATGAAATCGTTGTGTGTTTATCTATAAAAGTTTGGAGTCTTGAAGGTTGTTGGTCATTATGTTCTTAATCCTCGCTTAGTTGGTAACAAATCCGCCTAATCCGTACTTTGAAAGGCGGTGTTACAACTTAGTAAAGCGAGTTTTCAAGTTTTGGAGTGCTCTAATCGAGTGTCTCCTATGTATATCGTGTCGCTTAAGATGGTGCGAGAATTTTGGTGAGAATCACGATAGAAAGTTCTTTCTCCTAAGATCTCTATCACGTATGAAGCTGACAAGTTAGCTCGAATATACGTCTAAGAGATGGTACGTTTTTGCATGGAGTGCTCTTCTCAACCCTCTAAAACGGAGACTCCAAGTTTACATCTCGTTTTAGATGAGTTTTCAACAAGAAATGGGTACAAAATTTAATTCGCATATGACAGTTACCAAGCAACGATTTATATGACGCCCTATGAAGTTCTCTACGGCATAAAGTGTAGATCGCCGCCCTTTAAGAACGCGATTCGAGAAAGAAAAGTGCTTGGACTAAAAGCGATTGAAGAAATGATCGTAATCGTACAACAAATCAAGAAAAGAATCCAAGAAACTCATGATCGTTAGAAATCCTACGCAGATAAAAGAAGAACGGAGCTAAGCTTCGAGAATTGAGATAAAGTTTTCATGAAAGTATATCCTTCCAAAGGAATACATCGCTTTGGAATCAAAGGAAAGCTCAACCAAGATATATCGACCATACGAGATTCAAGAAAAGATTGGGCCAATCATCTATAGATTAACATTGCCCTCAAGTTTCGCAATATTCACGATGTTTCCCGTATGTCGCAGTAATGAAGATATGTGTTTGATCCAAAACACATCATATATCAAGAGAACGTTGATCCTGAACCATATCTAAGCAATGAAGAGAAACCAAAAATGCATCTTAGATCGAAAGGAACGACAACTAAGGAATGAATTAATTCCTTCAGTTAAAATCTAATGAAAGTATCATGGTAAGAAGAAGCGACATGAGAGCTAAAAGATCAGATGAGAAAGAAGTACCTCTACAAAAATGTACTAAATTTCGGGACAAAATTTTTTTAAGGGGGTGGGAATGTAATACCCCGCATTCCTATAGCATAGATTAGCTCTTGATTAAAATCTTATGAGAACGGCATTGCATCCTTAAGAAAGAGTTGTTTAAGCTAGAAGCTTTTATGTTAAGCTTCGTGTCGATAAAAATAGAATTTGAGATTTATTCGAAATGGATTCGAGATAGAACCTAACATAAGATTCTTAGGTTTTGTTTAGGATAAGAAGACCTAGATTCCAAGGGTCTTGAGATGATAGATACATGCTCAACGAAGTCTTGATTTCATAAAATGGAGAAATTCAAATCTTTGTTTTTATGATATCGGCATTTGCCGACCCTAATCGTCGGCTGAATGTCTAAAATGGTTTTTTTTGAAGCCAAAAATGTTATCACAATCAAAGTTTGATGTTTATAATATGTTATTTGAGTTTTAAAAGAGAATTTCAAGTAGAGAGCATTTTATCAGAAATTGAGTTTTGAAATCGGAACAATATGAATTAATAGTATACATTTATAATAACATTGGTATTATTTATAGATAAGTGGACATTTTTGTAAATTGCTAGAACATGATTATTCATCCTTAATTAAAGAAAAGGAAAAATGGAGAAACTTAGAGAATACTTGAGAATTCTCTAGATTAATGATGATTAATCATTTATTAAAGAAAATGAAAAATAAAATAGAATTTGTTATTAAAAACACATAAATGCTTGGAGATCACTATTCATCTCCATTTTCTTCATCATTTTCGTGCCTCACACACACTTACCTACACTAAATTTTTGAAAATTTCATACTCCAATTTTAGAAGATCCAACCGTTGGATTTTCAATCCGTTTTCGAAACAATGTATAATTCTAACTTTAGAACACATCTATGGTTTGAAATTTTGAAAAACATGAACTTATGACCATGTTGTAATTTTTGTTCATGTTGGAAAATTATGAAGGACATGTTGTTGTTTGATGATTTCTTGATGTTATGTTCGATTCATCGCCGATAAGTTGTTTAACGTTGAAATTTTGAGCTTATATCCATTCTTTGGAACTTTGATATTTTTGAAAATTATGGAAGCTTTGATATTGAATTTATGATGTTTATATGCTTAATATTCTTTCATATATGTGTTGAGGAGTTGATATAAACATGTTTTGAGCAAGAAAAACGTTTGAAATCGAACTTATGCAAAAATTCCATTTTGGCCGAAACCCTAAGCCTCATAATGTTGGATTTTTATTTTATTTGATCATTTTGACTTCGTATTTGGATTCTATGAGATGAATAAAGCCTAAAATGATTTATTCGGATTTTTCGGCCGACGTATTCGAAAGTTGAAAAATTTTAGTTTGACGTCAAAAATTTGTTTTCAAGGCTAAAGATTTGATCTTTGAGTTTTGATGGTTGATTAATGATATTTGATGATATTTGAGCATGTATAGAGGTTCGTCTAAGTTAGACGACGTCTTGCGAAAATTTCGACGACGGACATAAGTTACGTCTTAAGGGATCGTTAGGTTTTCGGCTAAGGTTGAATGGTTTAAGCTTATTGTCGAGTTTTCTATGCTCGTTTAGTCATATGAGGCTTCGTTAAGTCTTGTTATATGTTTAAGATGTTAGAGGATGCAATGACCCGAATGTTTATTTACCATAGTGTCTTGTGTATTGAGAAAATATAGTCGTATCGACGACTAAGATAAAAGTTATTTCTTGCTTGGTTATTGATAGGCTTATATGCCACTTTATATGGATTGATGGACCAAATGAGAAAAAGAAAGATATGAAAGATAAAAAGCACGATTCGAAAGGACCGTCATGCGGTGGGTATAAATATTTTGTATGATAATATGCTCTGCTTACATATATATTTTCAAAATGATATGATATTGTTATGCTTTTATGTTTTCAAAATGAAATGAATTGCATTATGAGCAAAGTTTCAAAGTTGATCGACTTACTGTTTTGAGCATGAGTATGAGCATAATGCATTTACCTATCCACGGAAAGAAAGAAAGAAAGTATGAATGAAAGAATGTTACCGACGTCGGGTATGACTGCTGGCATGGTACCCTTCAGTCCATCAACACGGGTATGTTATGTTAAGATGTGTTTGAGGAGGAGTCTTAGTCCTCGGATCAACACAAAGAAAGAAAGTCCGTGGATATGGGAAGGAAAAGTTATCGGCCGACATGAGACATGCATATGCATATTTTTGTGATGCTATGAAATGAAAGCAAGTAAGTGTTTATTTACGTTGCATGCACAGGTTATTTTACTAAAACCCTTGTGCGTTGCTAATGTTATGGAAAGTCAATCATATAGCCCTAAGGGCAATGTTTTATGTTTTCGGCGTATACCACTGAGTGCATTTTTGTACTCACGCCCTGCATGTATTTCTAAACGTGCAAGTTGAGCTCGAGAGGATGTTGGAAGCGAATGCTGTGCAAAGGAGCTTCTCTAACTAATTTGATTCATGATGATATTGATAAATTGTTGAGGTTATTCATTTGATGTCAACTTGTTTTGTTGCCCGCAGAGTTATGTCTTCATACATAATTCTCACCACTCTTCTTGTTCTTGAACTTTGGTCTTTATTTGTTCATGCTCGCTAAGACAAAGTGATCATGTTCATTGCTCTGTATGATTTAAGATGTTGATAAATTCTCAAAGTTATCAAGCATGCTCAAATATGTACATTTTGATATTGGTTATTCACAGTGATGATTTTCCTCACCGTTGTTCTTCTCGCTCGATTCATTATTGGGATTTGAGGACCATAAAATCATTATTCGCTCAACTTTAGTTCACCTCTTGAATCATAAATGTTCGAACCATACTTTGAAACATCGAAGATTCTTTTCATTGTTAAAGCATTTCTTGAATACATATATTCTTAGTATGGTTATCCTTTTGTTATTATCCACTCCCAGCCGTTGTTTTTCTTCATTTGAACTTTTATTATGGTTTGAAAACCCAAAATCATCATTTGTCAAATTTCATTCTAACTCTTTGGACTATAAGAGTTTGAGTCCTTCATGATGAAAGTTGATATCAACTATTGTTTTGACATGTATTATTGATCATAATTGTTACTACTGATTACCAGAATTTGTTTCTTAACCCCGAGTCACGGCCTAAGCTGGATTAGGATTGCGCGCAGTGTTGTTCGGTGAAGACAGAAATTGAGATGGAGGAACACCGGTGGGGGAGATGAAATCATCAAATCCAAGCGCACGTATGGTGGTAAGAACTTGAATACGCCAGAATGCGTAGTTGTTGCGATCCAATCGCAGGATCAGAGAATGAAGATTCGGTAATGTCAAATTTGCTGAAGCATTCGCCATGAATGAGCCGATGAAGGAAACCAGGAACATATCGGAAAAATGTTAGAGAAAGATCAAGTTTATTTAAATGAAATCAGTTGATAAGAAACCAATGATCTCCTCAAAAAAAAAACTCAAGCTCTGATACCATGTTAAGAGATAAACTAAGCTGAGATTGAGAGCGACGAAGAGCTGATCTTTCATTGATTGAAAACTGAATTACAGAAAATATCTAAGCTGAGCTATATGTATCATGCAGCTTAGAGAAAAAAGGAAAACAAAAAACAGAGGGTAGGAGAGAGATAGCAACAGCCTAACAACTTCTTAACTAACCCTGCTGACGTGGACAACATGTGGAATATCATTCCAATGATAAACTAAGCTGAGATTGAGAGAGACGAAGAACTGATCTTTCATTGATTGAAAACTAAATTACAGAAAATATATAAGCTGAGCTATATATATCACGCAGCTTAGAGAAAAAAGGAAAATGGAAAACAGAGGGTAGGAGAGAGACAACAACAGCCTAACAACTTCTTAACTAACCATGTTGACGTGGACAACATGTGGAATATCATTCCAATAATTTATATCTAGTGTGAAAGAAATGATTTTCTATGATTTTCGAGATTTATGAATAAAGAGAATAATTATTTGATTATTTGTATATGAAAAGAGTTAAATCCATATTTATATGGTTTGCATTCCAATAATGGATTTAATTATTTTGGATTTTTATATTAATGAGAAAATTGAGTTTTTACTATCAAAGAATATTAGTATTCAACATTAGCAATTTTAGAAAAATATTTATACTATTTTCGAAAATGATGAGAAAAGAGAAGAAAATGAATAAAAATTAAATAAAGCTATCTATATATACATACTTCTAGAACTAATATTCATATGAACCATCTTCAAGCTCTTTCTCCCTCATTTTTTCAAACACACACACTAGATCTCGAGGAAATCGACTTTAACCCTCTCCCGAGGATCTATCTTGGATGTTTAATTCACCATACATTGATTATATGCCTAGCATGAACCTATATAATTAATTGCAACACGTAGGAGTTTTCTCGTGTTTACCTGCGAATCTGTCGGGGATGAACGGATCAAGACTCGTGCTTTGATCTTCTGGACTGTATCCCGTTTGCCTAAACTCCAATGTCGAGTGAGGACAATCTATGGAGAATGCTATAGAAAATCGTCTCTACTTCCTCACACAAATTTCAAAAATTCTCACTATTTCCAAATAGTAATTCTCGAAAATATGGTTAAGCATTAGCCTCGATTTTCTCTCACCTTATATTTATAATGCAACCCTAAACCCTATCAAGATAAGATTTAAGCATATCTAATAAATATAATCTTATCCTTTAAGATAGAGAGGATCGTTGAGTCCCAGAGGACTCTTCATGGAGGGGACTAAAATTCTTCTAAGCAACAGCCCGGATAGGCCACCAGGATCAAATGCAAGGAATAAAGACGGGCCTCAAATAAATTAATTATCTTATGTTCACCCGTAACATAAATTAATTCATAAACATTTATTCATTCCACCAGAGAATAAATGCTTGACTTACCCTTTATTACCGAAGCGAGTCGGGCTTGCACTTAGACTTTCACGAATCCCGTATTTAAGATATCAGACGTCCATTAATTATTTACAAATGCTCGACCGCTTAAAATAATTAATATATTTAATTCCTTAAGTAATACCACTCAACCTTATTATTGTACTTGAGATAACTCAACCTGCATGGTTTAGTATAATAAACCTTGAGCACCTTAAGGGACGCCATCATCCTAAACGGATACGGTGACTCGACACGTAACTAGCATGACATACAAGACCGCCACCACCCAAGATGCGAGAATCTGGTTATCTCATGAACCTCACCCGTAGCAAGTCAAAGTGATGGTCAAGAACTCATACTCACCTAATACCTTATCGAGATTTAGATCAATGTAAGTCTCCGAGATCTGGGTTCTTCACGACGGTCGATAGAAGAACTCATCTCATCGTGATCCATCAATACGCCGAGACGCATCAAGATGACAAGCAACCAAGTCAAGTCACTTCTTATCTACACATGACCTATACCGACAACTCGCCCTCAAGTTGTCTCACCGTGTGATACCTTTTATATCTCATTAAGCTTGACCAATCATACGGACTTCATTATCTACAACACAATCGTATGATCTAACTTATATGAGATAAAGGGATATACATATGCAATCAAGTAAACAATTCGGATAGAGATTGTAATAGTGGTAACAAGAAACATTGTATACAAGCTCAACCAAACCGCTTTCAAGATATCAAATCCAACAATCTCCCACTTATACTAAAGCAAAACTATTATTATACAATGTGTCTTTCTATTAGCTATTACAAACAACACCATCACTTTACTTCTCCCACTTATACAAAAGTTTCCTTTCTAAGTGGGTGCCATCTCATGCAATCCAAGTCCTCGAATATGCTCTTCGTAGACTTTTGCGGCGCTCTTCGTGAATGGATCGCTAGGTTATCCGCAGCATGCCAATCTTCTCAATCAGCACATCCCTCGCTTAACGATTTCTCGTATGACATGGTACTTTCCGACACGATCCTCGCAGGTATGAAGGATCTATCGACACGCCGAACGGAAGAACGAACAAGACGGAATATACCAAAACCTCTCGAATCTAACCTCAAGTGATATAGGTCAAGATTTCGCCTATACCCAACTAGATAGTCGACGCAGACAACTCGGGACGATGAATGACACACCTAACGAGGATTTAATGTCTCGTCGATACGTCGATAATTGAATTCCTTGGCAAACACAAGAAAATTCAAGAGCTAATGAAGAGAGAATAAAACTCACATTTATTGATCAATCAAAAGTCGAATATTTTCGGTATGCTTACAAGTCTTTATATAGGCCGAAAAATAAAGAACCCTAATCCTTGTCAAATAAGGATTCCTAATCAAAACAGAAAATAAAGAACCCTAATCCTTGTCAAAAGGATTCCCAATCAAAACAGAAACTAATTAATATAAGAGACCTAATTAAACTAGGATACTATTTAATCTAACATCTAAACGGGCTGCAAAAATAATTAAAACTAAAAACGTGGCCCACAATATCAAGTAATGGGCTGAAATATCTGACTCCATCATTCCCTCCTCTGAGAAGGATTTGTCCTCAAATCAAGTCGTCACCTATATCAACCGATGGCTTTTCCTTATTCACCACCCACTTCAAATCACTAGCTCTCGCAAGATAAGAACGAGGGATTAATCCTTTCTCCTTACATCTATCACTTTGCCCAACCGACTTCACCAACTTCGACTCCTTTTGCAACAAAGACTTGATCCTCATAAACTTGTTTTGGAGTAAGAGGAACAAGTGACACTTTCTTTGATTGAACTCGAGGAGTATTTGTTCAGAAACCATTATGCTTCACTTTTCTATCAAACCGCCACGGTCGTCCCAATAGTATATGACTTGCTCGCATCGGAATTGCATCACAAAGAACTTCATCCTCATACTTTCCAATGCGAAATGGAATCTTCACTTGCTTCGTCACCTTGACAATGCCACTATCATTCAGCCATCGCAACCGATATGGTTTGGGATGTTTCACTAATGGTAGCCCTAACTTCTCAACCATGGTCATGCTAGCCGATTGGTACAACTCCCAACATCGATGATCATGCTCCACACCGTATCTTTGACATGACACCTCGTATGAAAGATGTTCTCTCGTTGCTCAGTATCACCATCGGATTCTCAGACACTCAAAGCTCTCCTAGCAACAAAAATGAGTGCATTCGTGCTTCAATCTCTTCAACATCGAATCCTCCAAGTCGACATCTCGGATTAGTAGTCTCCTTCATCATCGGTCACCACCTCTCCATCATCCCGAATGATCATCACCTCTTATTCGGACACTCTAGCAATATGTCCAATTCCATGACAAGTAAAACACTTCAAATCACGATTTGGTACCGTTAGGGTTAGCTTCGAGTTGTGTAACTCGTAGGATCTGTTCTTGCTTTTCAAATGGCCACTTCTCCTCATTCGGATGCTCATCTTTCTTCCATTGGTGCCCTCTTGATGAAGAACCACTAACATTTTGGGGCTGCCTCAATTGACTGATTTTGTTTAGTGTTACCGCCATTACCCTCCTCTCGAGTTGGTTCTCAATCTTTATAGCCATGTGAACCATATCCTCCAACTCGACATAATGTTGCAACTCCACTCCATTGCGAATCTCCCAATTCAATCCAACAAAAATCTTGCCATAGTCGCCTCTATCTTCAACAATCTTGCTCGATCATGGCTACTTCCATCTCCTCAAGTAGTCATCCACACTCGCCCTTGCCTCAAATTACGTAATTTGTTGTACAGCTCACGATAATAATGATTACGCACAAATCGCTTCCTCATCATGCCTTCATCTCGTCCCATGTGTGGATAGACCGCTCTCGATTCCTCCTCCTACTACTCACCAACCGATCCCACCAAACAAGTGCATAATCGTGAGAACTCTATTGTCGCTAACTTCACCTTCGAGCTCGGAATAATTATGGCAATCAAACATGAGCTCTAACTTTCTCCCACTCCAAGTATAATTCGTGATCATTTTCCCTTGAAAAGAAGGATGTTCATCTTGATGTCGCCGCATTGTTATCTTCTCGATCTCTTCCTCTAGGCCGCCTTTCATCAAAATTTGAAACTCATCTTCCTCATTTCCGAGCCTCTTCGTATCTATTATCTCGATGAAAATTTACGCCGCCTACCTCCTCTTCGCTTCTCCACCTCGTTGATACACAATAGGATCTAGCCGACGTCGTTCCTCTCGAGGTCTCTCCTCAAGTCAAGTGATTCGATCATGCGCTCTTCCATCTCTTTGTGATTATCATTCCCAATTGTAACGCATAAGACTTCCATCATGAATTTTGTTAGAGTCATCGTAGTCCTTATGACATGATCCATCCGATTCCACCTTCTTAGACATTGCCGCCCGATATCAAATGATACGACCCTCGTTGGTATGAAGGATCTATCGACACGCCGAACGGAAGAACCAACAAGATGGAATATCCCAAAACCTCAGAATCTAACCCTCAAGTGATATAGGTCGATTTAGCCTACCCTGACCAGATAGTTGACGCAGCAACTCGGGACGATGAATGACACACTAACGAGGGATGAATGTCTCGTCGATACGTCGATAATTGAATTCCTTGGCAAACACAAGAAAATTCAAGAGCTAATGAAGAGAATAAAACTCACATTTATTGATCAATCAAAAGTCAATATTTTCGATGCTTACAAGCCTTTATATAAAAAAATAAAGAACCCTAATCCTTGTCAAATAAGGATTCCTAATCAAAACAGAAAATAAAGAACCCTAATCCTTGTCAAAAAGGATTCCCAATCAAAACAGAAACTAATTAATATAAGAGACCTAATTAAACTAGGATACTATTTAATCTAACATCTAAATGGGCTGCAAAAATAATTAAAACTAAAAAACGTGGCCCACAATATCAAGTAATGGGCTGAAATATCGGACTCCATCACTTTCTCTCTATGTGTTTCGTTGCCTTGAGGGTCCGTGGTTCCTTCGAGTTTGCCACTGCACCTGAGTTATCACAGTAAACTATGATACTCTTGGGCAAACCAGGTACCACACCTAGATCCATGAGGTAGTTCATAAACATACACCTCCTTAGCACCTCTCCGCGGCTACATGTTCGGCTTCCATGGTGGAGTCCGCAATGCATCGCAGCTTTGCACTCCGCCAGATCTGGCCTCCTCCCAAGGTGAAACACATAGCCCGAGGTAGACTTCTTCTCATCACGGTCAACTTGGTAATCCGAGTCTCAATAACCCAAAGGCATTAGACTATCTGCATGGTAAACCGGCTATAATCTCGAGTCCTTTCGGTGTACTTGAGTATATGCTTTACCGTAGTCCAATGAGCTTGTCCAGGGTTAGACTGATACCTAACTACTATGCCTACCGTGATAGCAGAGATATCGGTCTCGTACATAGCATTGCATACATGAGACTTCCTACGAAGCGTAAGAAACTTGTCTCATTCCTCTATCTCCTATGCAATATAGGTGGTTGCTTCCTTAGATAAAGGAACACCATGTCTGAAAGGTAGCAATCCTTTCTTGGCGGTCTGCATACTAAAACGAGTAATCACAGTATCAATGTAAGACGCCTGAGATAAGCTCAACATTTTCTTCTTGCGATCTCGGTAAACCTTGATCCCAAGAATGTACAATCGATCTCCCAAGTCTTTCATTTGAAACTAATCGGATAACCAACTCTTTACGCCCTGATAACAACTTCACATTGTTGCCAGTAGAAGGATGTCATCTACGTAAAGTGCAAGAAATACCACATCACCGCTGACATCTAAACGACACACAACTTTCGCTAGGCAACCTGGTAAATCCATGTGACTTTACCACCTCGTCAAAGTTTAAGTTCCGTGATCGTGAAGCTTTCTTAAGT
This sequence comes from Salvia rosmarinus, assembly GCA_036937905.1. NCBI lineage: Eukaryota > Viridiplantae > Streptophyta > Magnoliopsida > Lamiales > Lamiaceae > Salvia > Salvia rosmarinus. Next base: position 37,365,859 of record CM072818.1, on the reverse strand, counting down.
CCATAAATGGACTTAAGCTTCCAACCTAGATGCTCTTCACCTTCACCACATAACCTTCGGGTTGCTGCATATAGATGTCTCTACCTTCTTCAAGGTAACCGCTTAGAAAAACGGTTTTCACATCCATTTGCCAAACCTCAAGCGTTTAAGTGGGCTGCTATGGCCGTAAGAATTTTGATGGACTTGAGCATTGCTACAAAGTGAAAGGTCTCATCGTAATCGATGCCCTCAACTGAGTGTACCTTTCGCCACAAGCACGGCTTTAAAAACGAAACCTCTCCATCTCAATCTCTTCCTCTTGTATACCCACTTGCTACCAATGGCTTCCTTGCCATCTGGTAGAGGTGTCTTTTTGTATGCATCCATAGCTGTTATGGACTCAATTTCTAAGTCTATAGCGGTGTGCCATGATCTTGCATCAATGTCTTGTATCGCCTCGTTGTATGTCCATGGGTCGATTATTGCACATTCGCTTCTCGACTAAACCAAGATTCACCCATGAACATAAATCGCTCGGGTTGACGAACAACCTCCCACTACGACGAGGTGCCACTGCACAATGGCAACGGTAGGTGCGAGAACTTGTGGTTCTCTATCTTGCACAACTTGCTGAATAGGAGCCACTTGACGGGCCGGTATCTCGATGGAACTCGACCCACTTCAATTTCTTGAAGTATCCGTGTCGATCCTCCCACTAGACACCTACATCTCATACCTTTGCTTAATCGGTGGTGGAATACGATCATCTTCTAATTCTTGAAGAATGATTTCAACTTTAGATTTATGGTTTTCATATAATCATCTTCTAAGAATCGGGCATTAGTGCTAATAATGACCTTCCGATCCTAGGACTATAGAATAAACCAACTTTAGTCCTCTAGGATAACCAATAAACAAGCTTCAAGTCGGATCTAGCCTCCAACTTGTCGCCTTCTTGTTCAACAGACACGTCTTGGACGCCCCATATCCTTATGTGGCTTAAACTAGGCTTGTGCCCAAACCACAACTCGAAGGGGTCTTCCGATCGACTTGGATGGTACTAGATTTAACAAGTATGCACCGCTTCTAAGGCATACCCCGAGAAACGAAATAGGCAATGTTGCATAACTCATCATCGATCTAACCATTTCTAAAAGAGTCGTATTTCTTCGCCCGACACACTATTTTGTTGTGGTGTGCCGGTGTAATGGTGGGAGGTAATCCCACACCGCACCAAATAGTCCATAAACTCGTTATCGAGGTATTCGCCACCGCGATCGGACCCTTGATGACTTGATAATTTTACCAAGCTTGTCTCCACTTCCGCCTTTAAACTCTTTGAATTTCTCAGCATTCGGACTTCGGTGAAGCAAGTATATGTATCCGCACCTTGAGTAATCGTCAATGAAAGTGACAAAATACTGCACCCTCCGTGAGCTTGTGTTGACATAGGTGCACAGTCGAATGGACTAGCTCCAACACTTCTTTGGCTCAGATAACCTTCGCTTTGAAGGGTGCAGTCGACATCTTTCCTTCTATACAGATTCGCAGATCGGTGGGAGTAACGTGAGATCACCCAATGCTCCATTCTTAGCCGCCTTTGGATCCAATTTAGATTGATGTGACCTAATCTAAGATGCCGTAGAAATGTGGTGTCATCTTCTAAGAAAACTTTCTCTTTTAAGGTTTGAAGAAGATCTGACATAGTTATAGGTATTATGTTTGCGTAAATAGTATAAAGCGAATTATATAATGTGCCACCACGAGATAACCGTCATTTCTTATGATAGAAACACCACTATCAAAAATAAGAATATCCATTAATAAATAGTTTGGAAGCGGAAATAAGGTTTCACGAAACTCCGCACATATAAAACGTCTTTCAATACTAAAACAGTTCTATCAAAACATAAAGTAACATCTCCACTACAGCGGCCTCGACTTTCACCGTTGCCCATGGAGATCGTTATCTACGCCATCACATAGCTCCTTGTCCGCAGAATCCTCGCAGGTGTAACAAACATGACTCGATCCTCGTGTTGGATTTGTATCTTGGCGCGTTTTGGTTGAGCTTGTATACAATGTTTCCTGTTACCACTATTACAATCTCCTATCTGAATTGATTACTTGATTGCATATATCTGTGTCCCCTTATCTCATATATAAGTTAGATCATACAGTGTGTAGAAGATCACAGAAGTCTGTATGATTGGTCAAGCTTAATGAGATATAAAAAGAATCACAGCTGAGACAACTTGAGGACGAGTTGTTGGTATAGGCTGCGGTATAGATAAGAAGTGACTTGACTTGGTTGCTTGTCTATGTTGGTACGTCTCTGACGTATTGATGGATCATAGTGAGATGAGTTATTCTATCTGATCGTCGTGAAGAACCTAGATCTCGGTGACTTACGATGATCTAAACTTCGATAAGGTATTAGATGAGTATGAGTTGCTGATCATCACTTTGACATGTTATGGGTGAGGGTTATATGTTCTAACCCAATATTCTTCGCATCTTGGGTGATGGCAGTGCTTGTATGTCATGCTAGTTATCAGACGAGTCACCGTATCCGTTTAGGATGATAACGTCCCTTAAGGAGCTCAAAAGGTTTATTGTACTAAACCTGCAGTTGAGTTAACTCAAGTACAATAATAAGGTTGAGTGGTACTACTTAAGAATTAAAGATATTAATTATTTTAAGCGGTCGAATGCTCTAAATAATTAATGGACGTGCGATATCTTAAATACGAGAATTCATAATGTCTAAGTGCAAGCCCGACTCACCTTCGGTAATAAAGGGGTAAGTCCGCATTTATTCTCTAGTGACATGAATGAATGTTTATAAATTAATTTATGTTCTGGGCTGAACATAAGATAATTAATTTATTTGAGGCCCATCTTTATTCCTTGCATTTAATCCCTGGGCTGGCCCATCCATGCCCGTAGCTTGGAAGGAAATCGGAGCCTACCTCCCTCTATGGCAAGGATTTGATCCTCTTTATCCATAAGGATATTATTATATTTATGGGATATGCATGGATCCTTTCCTAATGGGATTATGGTAATGCATTATAAATATAAGGTAAGAGATAAGATCAAGGTTAATCATCAATTAACATCCTTATATTTTCGAGAATCCCATAGGTCTTGGGAGTGAGTTTTCAAATATTCATAGAGAGGTTAGGGTGATTTTCTGTAGCATTCTCCATAGCTTATCCTCACTCGATATTAGAGATTGGGTAACCGGGATACAGTCCAGAAGATCAAAGCACTAGTCTCGATTCGTTCATCCCGATCCACCTCGACAGATTCAAAGGTAAACACGAGAAAACCCTACGTGTTGCAATTAATTATATAGGTGCATGCTAGGTATATAATCAATGTATGGTGAATTAAACATCGAATAGATCCCGGGAGAGGGTCGAAATTAGTTTTCCCTACAATTGGTATCCGAGCACGGGATCGATTCTTGGCTCTGTTGGATTAATTCACGTTTGATTATTACGTGCGCAATATATATATTAATTGTTGGATCTGTCGTTCATCGTGGCTCGTTTTAATTTTTGTCGGATTTTGTTTTTCACCACGAGATAATCCGTGGTCAGATTAGATTTATTTTTCTATAAATCTTATCTGTAAAAGAAGAACAAAGACGAAAGAACGAAGAACGAGACGACGGGAGTTCATCGGCAAGAGGTCGCACGGTGTGCGGGCGACGGTGCGTTTGGCACGCACGGCGCTCGTGGACACGCCGCGCGATGGCGAGCAAGGCGAGGCGGCGGCGGCATGGCTCGATGGCCGGGGTGCGGGGCTCGCGCCGCTCACGGAGGCCTCGGCACCGCCTGGCGCTAAGGTGCACGCCGGCGGCGCCGTCGCAGTCGAGGCCATCTTGGCGTTCGCTGGCGGCGGCACGCATAACGCGTGTGCGTGGGCGGCACGGCCGCGCTTGTCGTGTGAGATCCCCGACGCCGCGGGCGGCAGGCGTGCGTTTGTCGTCGAGATCCCGATGCCAGCGTGCTGGGCGGCGAGCGCCGAGCATGGCCGCGCATGCGTGCTCGGCGTGTCGCGGTCGTCTTCGCGGCGAGGCAGCCGGGAGGAGCACGCGAGGCGGCGCGAGTGTGGGCGGCTGCATTGTCTTTGGTAGCGCATGGGGTGTGCCCAGCCCTGCCAGCCACCATTTGGGCCAACCCGCCAAACTCGCCCAGACCGATTTTCGCCCAAACCCGATTTTGGTCCGACCGCTTTGACAAATCCGGTCCGTGTCCGTGCACGCGAGGCCCGTTTTTCAAAGTTTACTAAGATCTGTACTTTGTAATTCTATGTAATAGATTAGGCAAGAAAGTGCAGGTTCCACGAGTGGGCCACGATGAATGTTTTATTTTATTTTTAATCGTTCATAGCATGTCGTGTCATTAAATTATCTTGAAGCATGCTATGTAGGTTTAAATAACGTGAAAAACATATTATATGTTTTCGTGATTGGATCGCGCATAGTAAGCATGCTAGGTTTATCAGCGTTTTCAAGCATATTTTAGAATTCTCGCAGCATGTTTTACATGTTGAGTTCTATAGAAAAGCATGGATTACGTGATCTGCATGGACAAACCTTTTGAACAAAAGACTAAAAAGCAACTCGACAAATTAATTTTTAAAATTAAAATGTCAAGACCTCCACTTTTGATCTCTAAACAAAGCGTGGCGATCGTGAGTAAACGCCCACACGCTTGCTTGCTTGCTTACTTGCTTATCATAAGTTTGTTAGATGAGATTTCTAAATAAAACTTTTAAATCTATTGAGAGTGGGAGTTTCATGTGTAGCGATCACACGCGTGGCTTGCATGTGCGATTTTCATAACTTCTCTAGAGATGGATATAAAATGAGATAACAAAGGAATTTGGATTGGGCGGTATGGTCCTAGTGAGTATGCCAATTCTAAGAATTCATTTTATTTATTAAAATTGTGGTCATTGTAGACATCACCTCAGTACAACTTCCCGCCAAGTCCCTTCTTGTGATAGTGATGTGGTCTAGTAAGGTCCAATCATTAATTTCATTTGTCATAAGGATAAGTTGACATGGATTGAAATTAAGCGACTAAAAGGTATATTTTAGTGCAGTCGAGGGGTTCATGTGTAAACGCGTCACACGCGGCTTACATGTGGAATTCCTTGGGCGATTGGAGGTTTCAATTAATATTGTTTTATCAAAGGTTACAATATTATTGTTACGAATTATGTGCGATCTTATGCTTATGTGTTTACATTATCTTTCGGATATGTCTCTTACACGATTATTAATATGCTCGCACAAAATCCTTATCCGTCGAATTTTATCGAGTGGAAATGAAACATTGAGAATGTTCTTCTTTGAAGAAAATCTATTTGTACTCTACACCCCGTCCCAAGCCTCTAGGCGATTCTTCTCTTGATGAGGCGCAAGGAGCACGAGAAATGGGACAAATCAAATAGAATGGCAAAGTGCCTTCTTTTGGTCACCATGTGCGAGTCCTCGCAACTCCAGATCAAGAGATGGAAGATGCAGACCATGATATGGCTAAGTCTTATGAAATTGTATGAGGAGTCGGACGAGAATCGCTTGTCATAATTTGACAAAATTAATAATGTCGAGTTCAATGAAGGAAGCGATTGGTGCATGACCATGTAGAGCAAATGATCAATCTCTTCGGAGAGCTCGAGTTGGTTGGAGGATATATTGATGGCGTGGTCGAGAATCGATATGATCCTCAACACTTTGCCAAGTCTTTGATGACTTCATATAAGCATCCTTTATGATAAGAGTTATACTCTAGATTCATTGCAAGAGGATCTAGTAACGGAAGAACGCAAAAATGAGCAAGGTGCCACGATCTTTAATGCGCTCCTCAAAGAAAACCACTTTTTATCGAAGATGAAAAGGAAAAGTGGAATTCAAGAGATGTTAAGGCTAAAGAAAAGAGTGGGAGTAATACAAAGGGCTCTACCACGTTTGAAAATGCCAAAGGAGAAGGGCAAGTGCTTCAGTGTGGTGAGGCCGGGCATTGGAAGGCTAAGTGCCCCAAGCTCAAGGCTCAAGGTACGCTTATTTGCTTTAGTAACTGAAACATGTTTAGCGACTTGTTCTACCCATTCTTGGGTAGTAGACACGGGTCTGATTGATCATGTTTGTTACACATTGCGGGTTCCCGCGACAAGGAGCCGCATGATGGCGAGATAAAGATCTCCATGGGCAACTCGGCGAAAGTCGAGGCCGTTAATCGGAGATGTTACTTTATGTTTTGAGACAACAGCTTTAGTTTTAAAAGACGCTTTATATGTGCTTGAGTTTCGCATGAACCTTGTTTCGCTTTGAAATTATTTATTCATGGATATTCTGTTATTTTTGATAGTGGTGTTTCTATCATAAGAAATGACGAAGTTATCTGTTGGCACATTATATAATTCGCTTATACTATTTACGCCAAACATAATACCTATAACTATGTCAGCATCATCTACAAACCTTAAAAAGAGAGTTTTCTTGCAAGACGACACCACATTTCTCGGCATCATAGATTAGGTCACATCAATCTAAATAGGATCCAAAGACCTGCTAAGAATGGGCGTTGGGTAATCTAACAGCCATCTGCTCCCGGTCTGCGAATCCTGTATGTAAGGTAAGACGTCGACTGCACCTTTCAAAGCCGGTTATAGAGCCAAAGAAGTGTTGGAGCTAGTCCATTCGAACCTGTGTGGACCGATGTCCACACAAGCTCGTGGAGGGTACAAGTATTTTGTCACTTTCATTGACGATTACTCAAGGTGCGGAACGATACCTACTTCACCGCAGTCCAATGCTTGAGAAATTCAAAGAGTTTAAGGTCAAGTGGAGCGAAGCTTGGTAAAGTATCAAGTCACCGCGTTACGATCACGGTGGCGAATACCTCAAGAATGAGTTTATGGACTATCTAGTGAAGTGTGGGATTACCTCCAACAAGACTACACCGGGCACACCACAAAGAAAATGGTGTGTCGAGCGAAGAAATAGGACTATTTTGGAAATGGTTAGATCAATGATGAGTTAAAAGATCGCTTATTTCGTTACGGGGTATGCCTTAGAAACGGCATACTTGCTAAATCTAGTACCATCCAAGTCACCGAAAAGACCCCTTTCGAGTTGTGGTTTGGGCGTAAGCCTAGTTTAAGCCACATATGATATGGGGCGATCCGGCATGTGTCAGAACAAGAAGGCGACAAGTTGGAGGCTAGATCCGACACAAGGCTGTTTATCGCTATCCTAGAGGGACGAAGGTGGTTTATTCTATAGTCCTAAGGATCAAGGTCATTATTAGCACTAATGCCCGATTCTTAGAAGAGGATTATATGACAAACCATAAATCCAAAGTTGAAATCATTCTTCAAGAATTAGAAGATGATCGTATTTCACCACCGATTAGACCAAAGGTACGAGATGTCGTGTCTAGTGGGAGGATCGACACCGTGATAGTTTAAGAAATTGAAGTGGGTCGAGTTCCACCTGAGATATCGACCGTACAAGTGGTACCTACCAAAGAAAGTGTGCAAGATGAGAACCACAAGTTATCACCACCGTTGCCATTGTGCCGAGGCGCCTCGTAGTGGGAGGTTGTTCGTCAACCCGAGAGATTTATGTTCGTGGGTGAATCTTGATTTAGTCTCGTGAAACGAACAGTAATAATCGACCTATGGATGTACAATGAGGCGATACAAGACATTGATGCAAGATCATGGCACACCGCCATGGACTTAGAAATCGAGTCCATAACAAATATGGATGTATACGAAAGACACTCTACCGGATGGCAAGGAAGCCATAGGTAGTAAGTGGGTATACAAGAGAAGAGATTCGTGGAGAGGTTTCGATTTTAAAGCTGTGCCAGTGCGAAAGGGTACACAGATTGAGGGCATCAATTTCGATGAGACCTTTTACTCAGTAGCAATGCTCAAGTCCATCGTAATTCTTTCCGCCATAGTAGCCCACTCAACCTTGAGGTTTGGCAATGGATGTGAAAACCGCTTTTCTAAACGGTTACCTTGAGGAAGGTAGAGACATCTATATGCAAAGAACTCAAGGTTATATGGTGAAGGGTGAAGAGCATCTAGTATGGAAGCTAAGAAGTCCATTTACGGGCTTAAGCAAGCCTCACGATCCTGGAACTTACGCTTTGACGAGGTGGTAAAGTCTTATGGATTTACCCACTGCCTAGCAAGAGTTGTGTGTGTCGTTTAGATGTCAACGGTGATATGGTATTTCTTGCACTTTATGTAGATGACATTCTTCTAGTTGGCAACAATGTGAAGTTGTTATCGGCGTAAAGAGTTGGTTATCCAACGGCCTCAAATGAAAGAGTTAGGAGATGCGAGTACATTCTTGGGATCAAGGTTTTCCGAGATCAAGAGGAAAATGTTGAGCTTATCTCAAGCGCCTTACATCGATACTTGTGATTACTCGCTTTAGTATGCAGACCGCCAAGAAAGGATTGCTACCTTTCGGATATGGCATTCGTTTATCTAAGGAGCAGCCACCTATGACCGCAAATAAGATAGAGGAATGAGACAAGTTCCCACGCCCACCGTAGGAAGTCTCATACGCAATGCTATGTAACGGCCCGATGTCCGCTATGCGGTAGGCATAGTAGCTAGATATCGCCTAACCTCGACAAGCTCATTGATCGCAGAAAGCATATACTCAAGTACCGAAAAGGACTCGAGATTATAGGCTAGTTTACCATGAAGATAGTCTAATGCCTTTGGGTTACACTGCACTGGATTTCCAAGCCGACCGTAATGAGAAAAAGTCTACCTCGTGCTATGTGTTTACCTTGGGAGGTGGAGTCAGATCCTCAAGTGAGTGCAAAGCGGCGATGCATGCGGACTCTACCATGGAAGCGAATATGTAGCCGCTCGAGGCCGCTAAGGAGGCAGATGGTTCAAGAACTACCTCATGGATCTAGGTGTGGTACCGGTTTCCCAAGAGTATCATAGTTTCGTGATAACTTTCGGTGCAGTGGCAAACTCGAAGGAACCACGGACCCACAAGGCGACCAAACACATAGAGAAAGTACCATGTCATACGAGAAATCATGAAACGAGGGACGTGCTGATTGAAAAGATTTATACGACCGGACAACCTAGCGGATCCATTCATTAAAGAGCTGCCGCAAAAGTCTACGGCGCACTTTCGAGGACTCGATTTGCGCTTGATGGCACCCACTTAGAAGGAAACTTTTGTATAAGTGGGAGAAGCAAAGTGATGGTTTTGTTTGTAATAGCTAGTAGAGAGACACATTGTATATTAAAAGTTTGCTTTAGTATAAGTGGGAGATTATTGGATTTGTATAATCGAAAGCGCTTTGGTTGAGCTTGTATACAATGTTTCGTTACCACTCTTACAATCTCCTATCCTGAATTGATTACTTGATTGCATATATCTGTGTCCCCTTATCTCAAATATAAGTTAGATCAGTGTGTAGAAGATCACAAAAGTCTGTATGATTGGTCAAGCTTAATGAGATATAAAATGAATCACAGCTGAGATAACTTGAGGACGAGTTGTCGGTATAGGGCTGCGGTATAGATAAGAAGGACTTGACTTGGTTGCTTGTCTATGCCGGCACGCCTACGACGTATTGATGGTTCACAGTGAGATGAGTTCTTCTATCGGACGTCGTGAAGAACCTAGATCTCGGTGACTTCACGATGATCTAAACCTCGATAAGGTATTAGATGAGTATGAGTTCTCGACCATCACTTTGACTTGTTATGGGTGAGGGTTATATGTTCTAACCCAATATTCTCCGCATCTTGGGTGGTGGCGGTGCTTGTATGTCATGCTAGTTATCTCAGACGAGTCACCGTATCCGCTTAGGATGATGACATCCCCTTAAGGAGCTCAAAGGTTTATTGTACTAAACCCCGCAGTTGAGTTAGCTCAAGTACAATAATAAGGTTGAGTGGTACTACTTATGAATTAAAGATATTAATTATTTTAGCGGTCGAATGCTCTAAATAATTAATGGACGTGTGATATCTTAAATACGGGATTCGTAATGTCTAAGTGCAAGCCCGACTCACCTTCGGTAATAAAGGGTAAGTCGGCATTTATTCTCTAGTGGCATGAATGAATGTTTATAAATTAATTTATGTTCGGGTCGAACATAAGATAATTAATTTATTTGAGACCCATCTTTATTCCTTGCATTTGATCCTGGGCTGGCCCATCCAGTCCGTAGCTTGGAAGGAAATCGCCTACCTCCTCTATGGCAAGGATTTGATCCTCTTTATCCATAAGGATATTATTATATTTATGGGATATGTACGGATCCTTTCCCGATGGGATTATGGTAATGCATTATAAATATAAGGTAAGAGATAAGATCAAGGTTAATCATCAATTAAAATCCTCATATTTTCGAGAATCCCATAGGTCTTAGGGTGAGTTTTGAAAATTCATAAAGAGGTTAGGTGATTTTCAGCATTCTCCATAGCTTATCCTCACCGATATCGAGATTGGGTGGCCGGGATACGATCCGGAAGATCAAAGCACGAGTCTCGATCCGCTCATCCCGATCCACCTCGGCATTCAAAGGTAAACACGAGAAAACCCCTACGTGTTGCAATTAATTATATAGGTGCATGCTACGTATATAATCAATGTATGGTGAATTAAACATCCAAGATAGATCCTCGGGAGAGGGTTAAAATTAATTTTCCCTACAACCCGTATCTACTACCCATGAATGAGTAGAACAAGTCGCTAAACTTGTTTCCGTTACTAAGGCAAATGGCGTACCTTGAGCCTTGAGCATAGGGCACTTGACCTTCCAATGTCTAGTCTTGCCGCACTTGAAGCACTTGCCCTCTCATTCGCTTTTTCAAGCCTCCGTGGCGAACATGTTCTGCTCCCACCGCTCCCATTGTTTCCTTCCTCTACCACCTTCGTGCCCTTTTCTTCTTCATTTTTCAACGAAAATTTGGGCCCCTAGATGTGCTAGCAAGGGCATGTGCTCCTTACCCATGACTCCTTCCGCGCCACGAGATCATTAAACAACCGACTAAGTGTATACTCGGTCTTGCTCATGATCGCATTCACGAAAAATCTTGAAAAGACTTAGGCGGTGTGTTGAGGATGATATCGACCTTGGCCACCGTCAATACCTCCTCCCAACCGATCAAGACTATCCATGAGATGAGTCGTGTGGAGACATGTTCATGGACCCAACTTCTTCTTCCATCTTACATGCCAAGATTTCTCTCATTGTGTGGAAGCGGACGTCCGATCCGATCGCTCAAACTTACTCTCAAGACTTGACCATATTTGGTCAGCGTCTACCATCGATCGATCTGCTGCAATGCAAGTCTTTGCACATCGTAGTCATCATATAGCACTTGCCATATTGTTCGACTTATGCCAAAGTGCAGCTTGACTCTCGCTAACTAGTCGATCGTCGGTGGGGCATCGGGTTTGGGAGTAGTGATAACAAACATGTGTTCTTCAAATATAAGAACATATTCCATGTTTCGCTTCCACTCGATAAAATTTTGACCGGATAGAGGATTTTGCGAGCATGTTGATAATCGCCGTAAGAGACATATCTGAAAAGTAATGTAAACACATAAGCATACGATCGTACATAATTAAGTAACAATAATATTGTAAACTTTTGATAAAACAATATTAATTGAAACCTCAATCGCCCAAGGAATCCCACACAAGCCACGCGTGTGGGCGTTTACACATGAACCCCTCGACTGACTAAAATAAACCTTTAGTCGCTTAATTTCAATCCATGTCAACTATCTTTATGACAATTGAAATTAATGATTGGACTTACTAGACCACATCACTATCGCAAGAAGGGACTTCATGAAGTTGTACTGAGGTGATGTCTAAGCAATGACCACAATTTTAACAGCAGAAATGAATTCTTTGAATTGGCATACTCACTAGGACCATACCGCCCAATCCAAATTCCTTTGTTATCTCATTTTAAATCTATCTCTAGAGAACTTATGAAAATCGCATGCAAGCCACATGCTGTGGACGCTACACATGAAACTCCCACTTCTCAATAGATTAAAATGTTTTATTTAGAAATCTCATCTAACAAACTTATGACAAAACAAGTGCAAGCAAGCCACGCATGTGAGCGTTTACTCACGGTCATGTATCACTTTGTTTAGAGATCAAAAGTGGAGGTCTTGACATTTTAATTTAAAATTAATATGTCGGTTACTTGCTTAGTCTTTGTTTCAAAAGGTTTGTCCATGCGATCACGTAATCCTAGCATGCTTTTCTATAGAACTCAACATGTAAAACATGCTCGCAGTAATTCTAAAATATGCTTGAAAAGCGTGATAAACCTAGCGTGCTTACTATGCTCATCCAATCACGAAAACATATAACATATTTATCTACGTAATTAAACATACATAGCATGCTAGTGCATAATTTAAACATCCACGACATGCTTTGAACGATAAAAATAAAATAAAATCGCTCATCGCGCCCACTGCGTGATTCTCAGATTTCGCCTAATTTATTACATAAATTTGCAAAGCAGATCTTCAAACTTCGAACGGGCTCGCGTGCAGGCACGGACCGGATTAACAAAACAGATTTGGGCCAAAAATCAAAAGCGGGCCGGATCATTGAACGGGCCGAACCGGTCGAAAATCTAGAATGTGGTCAAAATTTCGAGATATGGGCCGAAAATTGGTCCGGGCCGAACCGGTCGGTCACCCAAAAAAACGGGCCGTCAAGCATAAAAGTTGGGCCACGCTAGGGCACAACCCATGCGCGCCCAAAGACACCGCCGCCCCCACCCACGCGTCGCCTGTGCCCAGCGAGCCAGCCGAAAACCGGCGACCGAGGGTTTCTGACGATCTCATGGCGAGGCCGTCGAGCACCGCCGAGGCCTCGCCACGAGATTCGCGCGCTGCCGCCTGCCGCGTGGCGAAGCCTCATTGAGGTTTCACGCGCCGCTAGGCCGTCCGCCAGCACGCCCACGCACACGACGCACCACCCGCGACCGAGGCGCCCGCCGAAACGCCGCCCGAGCCCCGCCGAGAGCCACCGAGATGTCGCCTAGCACCGCCGAGCACACCCGCTGGCGTTGAGGTTTCCTCGCGCGCTCTCACGCTGAGGTGGCCGAGCGATGCTGAGAAATCCGCACGCACCGCTACCGAGAATCTTGCACGCACGACACGCACCCCGTGGCCGAGAGCGCCTACACGCGCCGCTGCGAATCTGTCGGGGATGAACGGATGAACGGATCAAGACTCGTGCTTTGATCTTCTGGACTAAATCTCGTGTTTACCTGCGAATCTGTCGGGGATGAACGGATCAAGACTCGTGCTTTGATCTTCTGGACTGTATCCCGTTTGCCTAAACTCCAATGTCGAGTGAGGACAATCTATGGAGAATGCTATAGAAAATCGTCTCTACTTCCTCACACAAATTTCAAAATTCTCACTATTTCCAAATAGTAATTCTAAAATATGGTTAAGATTAGCCTTGATTTTCTCTCTCACCTTATATTTATAATGCAACCCTAAACCCTATCAAGATTGGATTTATGCATATCTAATAAATATAATCTTATCCTTTAGGATAGAGAGGATCAAGTTAGAGTCCCAGTAGGACTCTTCATGGAGGGGGACGAAAATTCTTCTATGCAATAGGCCTGGATGGGCCAGCCCAGGGTTCAAATGTAAGGAATAAAGATGGGCCTCAAATAAATTAATTATCTTATGTTCACCTGAACATAAATTAATTCATAAACATTTATTCATGCCATAGAGAATAAATGTCGACTTACACCTTTATTACCGAAGGTGAGTCGAGACTTGCAGATAGACTTTACGAATCCCCAGATTAAGATATCGTCGTCCATTAATTATTTACAACGTTCTGACTGCTTAAAATAATTAATATCTTTAATTCCTTAAGTAGTACCACTCAACCTTATTATTGTACTTGAGATAACTCAACTTGCGGGGTTTAGTACAATAAACATTTTGAGCTCCTTAAGGGACGCCATCATCCTAAACGATATGGTGACTCGACACGTAACTAGCATGACATACAAACACTGCCACCACCCAAGATGTAGAGAATCTTGGGTTATCTCATGTAACCCTCGCCCATAGCAAGTCAAAGTGATGGTCAGCAACTCATATTCACCTAATACCTTATCGAGATTTAGATCAACGTAAGTCTCCAAGATCTAGGTTCTTCACGATGGTCGATAGAAGAACTCATCTCACCGTGATCCATCAATCGTCGACGCATTCAAAGATAGACAAACAACCAAGTCAAGTCACTTCTTATCTACACGCAGCCTATACCCGACAACTCGTCCTCAAGTTGTCTCACTGTGATACCTTTTATATCTCATTAAGCTTGACCAATCATATGACTTCGTGATCTACAACACAATCGTATGATCTAACTTATATATGAGATAAAGGGACATACATATGCAATCAAGTAAACAATTCAGATAGGAGATTGTAATAGTGGTAACGAAACATTGTATACAAGCTCAACCAAACTGCTTTCAGTATACAAATCCAACAGATGCACACATAAATTTTTCTACACTTTTAAACCAAAGTTTAAGTGTAGAATTAATTGGAAATCATTCCAAAGACGGTAAATACCTTGTTTAATCCAAGTTTTTGTAGTTTAAATTGAAGAACATGATATTCTTATGCATGATGGTTTTCGAAAATTTCATTATGTGAATTAAGGTTGATTTGTTTAATTTTTGTTATGTTTATTGATTTAATTATGCTTATGTTGCTTAAATAACATAAGCTATGGTTTAAATTCTTTAAATTCATGAAGTTGAGAGATTAAAGTAGTATGTATGAACCCTATTTTTGTATGTGAATTATGTGTTATGATTTGATTAAATTGAGTTTAGATATGTGGAATTAAGTAGGAATAAACATGATTTGATAAAAGAAATTGGAAGAAATTGAAAGTATACATAATCCCTAAATTTTCGAAAATATGATGTTGGATGAACTTTGACTTATTGATTTTATTTGATGTATTTGATATGATTTTTGAGATCTATGATATAAATAATGCTTAAGTTGAATTTATAAGATTTTATGGACATGAAATGAAAAAGTTGGAAAATTAAAGTTTAGTGCTAAGTTGTTGGATTTATATGATGAGTTTGATTAAGATTGGATTTGATCACGAATTGATGATTATTGATGATAAATGAGTATGAATGTGAGTTGTTTGATATTAAATGGATTGTAGTTTGTAAAGTTCATGTAATTACATAATATGTATGGTTGAATGGCATAGTGTGATAATGGTCTAAATGAATGAAATTGAACTTGTTTTAAGTTATTAAATGTGTATTGAGATATATGGTGATGATTTGGTGGAGTCTGGGATAAGTTTGGTTGATTTGGTATTGAAATGGCGATGCATTTTATAAACGTTACTCTGCCGAAATTTTGTTAGAAATTGGTTTATTAATAAGATGTTTTGAGGAATAAATGGTAAGCTTATGATAAGTATATAAGTGAACTTGGTTCACTTGATTGCCTTGAGTTAAGGTATAAAATGTTATGCATTGATGGTCTAAGTATAAGTTGTTTTGATTCCTTTGATTATGACATGTTATATAATTTACAAAGATTGAAATTATTAAAGAATTAGTCATGAAGGGATGCAATGGCCTAACCTAATCTTAGCTTTGGGAAGAGTTAAGTGTGAAACGTGATATGTTCAAGTGAACAAGAAGGTTTGCTAAGTTCGATTATTATTTTTATGTACAAGGATCGAGCAATAGTAAGAATAGAGGAAGCTTGAAGGATCAAGTGAGAAGAAGAAAGAAGTGAAAGACAGAAGGTACAGTCCTGAGTGAATGTTATTAGGTGGGTAAACTATTTTCTAAAATATGATATGCTTTTTAAAATGACATGATATGCTTATGCATAAAAGATGATATGAGATTATATGATATGCATTTATTTGAAAAATTTATTGACTTGCCAAAGTTTTGAGCATGAGCATAAGCATAATGCACTACATATCCACGAGAAAGAAAGAAAGAAAGAAATGACCGACGTCGGGTATGACCGTAGTTGGTAACCTTCGGGACCAACTCGGGTATGTGATGTTAAGGTGTTTGAAAAGGACGCCTACTTCTCAACACGCAGAAAGAATCTGTGGATATGGACAGAAAAAGAGAAAGTTGCATACAGACATGAAACATGCATATGCATATGATATGATGATATAAGCATGTATGAAGTTCGAATGTCTTATGCAGGTAATTTAAACAAAACCCCTGCATAAGTTTATTTTTATGAAAAGTCAAGTTTATATAGCTCTAAGAGCAAAGTTTTAAATGTTTTTAGCGTATACCCACTAAGTGCATTTTTGTACTTACGCCATGCATATATTTCTAAATATGTAGGTTGAGCTCAAGAGGATGCTGGAATCGAATGTTTTGCAAAGCAGCTTCTCTAAATGATTTAACTCACGATGAAATTGTTTATTTGTTGATATTGTTTATTGATGTTGTCATGTTTTGTTGCCCAGAGAGTTATGTCTTCGTACATAATTCTAAGCCACACTTTCCGTTGCCGAACCTTGGCTTTTACTTGCTTTATATTTTTGTTAAGTTGAAATGATTGTGCTCTTGACGATAGTCTTTATTTAATGATGTGAATTCGACATTCTTATTATGTCTGTGAACAAGGGTTTCACATGTTCGTTGTTGGAAAATTTTCATGATTCTTCGGGCTATTGCTCAATATTTGGTTGAATTACGAATCTCCAATTTGGTTATCTTGATAAGGTCTATCCTTATTATTGGATATTCCTTGTGATTATTTGTCCTCAGCCGTTGTTCTTCTTCATTCGATTCTTTATTGTGGTTTGAGGACCTAGAATTATCCTTTGTCGAACTTCATTCTATCTCTTTAGACCATAAATTTTTGATTCCTTCTTGATGAAAGTTGGCATCATATCTTTCTCTTGATATATATTTGGTCATATTTGTTGATATCGATTATCGAATTTCCTTCTTAACCCCATGTCACGGCCTAATTACATGACTAAGTTATGGTTAGGAAATTGGGCTGTGACAAAACCCAAAGCATCCTTACTAGCAAGCCCATGAAAAGTAGGCATGAGTGAGAAATGATTCGGCTTAAGCTCATAATCACGAGCTGCTGATCCAAGAACAATAGGTAGGGTAACAACCCTAATCACTGGTCTGTAGAAATCACGTAGAGCTCGTGCATTTTCATCCATCTCTCTTAGCGGGGGTGTATTCTCAAAAGAAGGATTATCTCTGATTATCAGCTCTGACTATTCACCACTCACAAAAGTGGCACAATACTCTTCCAGTTCCGGGAGAAGTGATCTTTTAAACTTACGAGCATTGTCCAACGGGGTAGTAAGCGGTCTATTGAGACTACGGTGACCTAGCATACACAACACTTAAACAAAACATATCACATGCAACTAGAGAAAAATAAAAAGAAACACAGAAAAATAATCAACATAAACAATACGCCTAAAGTTTTCCCCGGCAATAGCGCCAAAATTTGTTTCAACTAAAAGTGAAGTAAGTTTCCAAGAGTTGAAGAAGAAGCTAACAACCGCTCCAGTGTTGGCCGTGCCAAAAGGAAACGATGGTTTTGTGGTCTACACCGATGCATCCAAGCTTGGTTTGGGTTGTGTTCTTATGTAGAACGGGAAGGTTATAGCCTACGCGTCTCATCAGTTGAAGCCACACGAGTTGAGCTACCCAAATCACGACCTGGAGTTAGCAACAGTCGTTCATGCGTTGAAGATCTGGAGGCACTATCTCTATGGAGTCAAGTGTGAAATCTCCACGGATCACAAGAGCCTAAAGTACTTCTTTGAACAAAAGGAGTTGAATATGAGGCAAAGGAGATGGCTGGAATTAGTGAAGGATTATGATTGCTCTATCAGCTATCATCCAGGGAAAGCCAATTTCGTGGCAGATACCCTTAGTCACAAGTTGAGAGCGAAGTTGGGATATCTTCTTACGCAAGAGAATGAGCTTATTCGAGATTTCGAGAAGCTCAGCCTGGAAGTGATTCATCCACCGGAATCAGTGCAAGGTTTCGTCGCAGCTGTGATAGTTGTACCGGACCTGAGAGAAGCGATCGTGAGCGAACAGCGAGGAGACGAATTCCTGGAAAGGATGCATTTGAAAGCGAGGCTAGAAGATAGCAAGGGTTTCACGGAAGCGAAGGAAAACGCGTTATTATTTTGAGGAAGGTTATGTGTGCAACGCGCCACCTGTCTCGGGCACCTCCTCCTGCTCCGCTTCCTTTTCCTCTACCTCTTCTTGCGCATTTAAACGTTGAGCCCATCTGTAGTGAAATTGCGAGCACATGTTCCAATTGGCGTCAGGTTGCCCAACGGTGCTTAATCTGGTGAGATCGGTGTTGGGCAGGTGAAATATGGACTGGCCGTTCTTGTCGTAGAGTAGCGGAGGTAATGGTACCTGGGTCTCTTGAAGAACGTACGACATAAAGGTATGACTTGTCCAGGAAAATATCATGAGAGATAGGATTTTCGCGAATCGTCACCCCAAAATAATCAATAATAGGGGTGACAAAACCCCCAATACAAATCCTCGCATTTCCTGAAACTTCTGACTGTATTTGGAAATGCTGGGTGAGGAACATGCCGGCGTGCATCTTTCGTCTAACTGCAGCACCTATCATGAGGCTCATATCTTGTGAGGGGCAGGTGCTAGCTGTTTGGTATGATTTTGTGATGATTCTTGGCATTGTTTTACATGTTATTTTCTATGGTTTCTCCTATTTATGCCTTTGGTTCGATTAATATTTATCGATTCGGACTTACTTCTGTTCGTCTCGATGTTTTGTAGGAAAGCGGCATAGAATAGGATGAATTGGATCTGCCAAGGATCATATATTATTGAAGACCATTTCGACGAGGAGTTCGTAGGACAAGCGGTTCATAATCGGAGTTCGAGCGAGAAAGAATGGAAGCCAACGTCGAAGCCGGCGCGACTGTCAGCCGCGCCAGCCTTGTCGATCACGCCTCCAGCGGCGCTTTCCGCGAGCGCTTCGCCCGGCCGGCGTTCACAACCAGCTGCGTTCACCAATTTAGCTCGCGCGTTCGGCTGAATCGCGCTCGCCAACCGCGCCCCGCCCGCGCGCCTCGCCAGCGTTGTACCCGGCCAGCGCCTCGCCGCCCATACCGCGGGCCTCCCGCCGCGCCCGCGCTGCCCTCGCAGCGCGCGTTCACCGCCGCCAGCGCCCGTACGCGCCGCCGCCCGCCAGCGCTGCACTCAGCATTGCTGCAAGCAGCGCCCGCTATGCGTTCTTCGCCCAGCGCCATGCTGCCGCGCGCTTCCGCTCAGCGTCGACCCAACCGATGCCCAGCGCCCAGCGCCTTCCGCCGCCCAGACTCGCCCACGATTCCCGTCCGCGGCTGGCTTCGCCCAGCGCCAGCCGCGCCACACCGCCGCCTCACCCTCGCCGCAGTCAAGCACCGCCCGCCCGCCGCCCCAGCGCCCACGCCCTCACCCGGCGCTCGAGTCTATCCGACCTGGCATCACCCTCGCCAGCGCTCTCGCTAACTCAAGCACGCTTCTCCGATCTGGAACTAAGCGCCCGCTCGCCGCCCTTCACCCGTCGCGCACCATTCTCTCCCAACCGGCGCGCACAACGAGCGAGCCATTTTGTGAGGCGTAACCTCTCCCAGCCAGCTGCTCAACCTCACCGTGTTCATATTCAAGGCGGAATGTATTCTGAGCGTGCGTTCATTTTGAACGCCGGCTCACTTTCATTTAATATAAATTTAGGCGCTTAGGGTTGAGTGAAGGGTCCGCATTTTAGTTCTTCGAGTTTTGGTTCCTTTTTCTTCTGGACCGCGGCGCGGCTCTCCATCAGCTTCCTTCCGGGAATTCTTCAGACAACAGAGTTAGATTCATAGTTTTAATTCTTGCTTTTGTTTCATTGAACAATCTTGTTTAATAATTTATGCTTTGGATTATCAGTTTTATTGAAATCAATTTCATAGTGTTTTGTTTGATGGTTTCTCTGGGATTCAATTTCATAAGTGACAATGGATTGTTCTCGTGTTTCTATCAATTTACATTGCTTAATGATTTCTGCTTTAGTTTAATTCTGCTTCTTGTTGGTTGATTGATGTTTATTGTTCATTTACTGGTAGACTTAGATTAGGGCTTGATTTAACCCTAAGAATAGGTTTGCTCACTTTTGTTTACCGCTGATTTATCGCTTTCGAGTTCAACTAGGGATTGACAACCCTAGTTTAGATTTATCGCTTTATTAGTATAGCTCGGGATTGACAACCCCAGCTTAGGTTCATGCTTATTTCTCGTATTTCTATTCCAAGATGTTTCAAACCCATGTTGGCATTAGAATGTTTAGTTTTAATAGCTTTACGTATGCGACACGAACAATAGCCACTTAAGTTTTCCTTGAGAGACGACTGTGTTAACTTATCACACTACGATTACCAAATGCGATTGCGAGTGAATTTGAGTGTGTTTTTTAGCTCGATCAATTTTGGCGCCGTTGCCGGGGAAAACTTTAGGCGTATTGTTTGTGTTGTTTGTTTTCTGTGTTTCTTTTTGTTATGTTTCGTTATTTTCTTCCCCTGGTGCGTGTGATCTTGTTTTTGTTGTTGGTGTCTGTTAATGCAGGGTTACCAGCAGTACGAATGTGGTCAAGCAGGCTGGGGGGAGGAAAGTTCGTCGTATTGGGCAAATTCTTCTTTCGAAGAAGGAGCCCAATTAGATTTTTCTTGGGCATGTCCGTTAGGCTACGTGCATCAAGCGTATGATCCATATCCTGAGCAACAAACCTATAATCCATATTGGGATCAACCACCTCCACCACTCTATGAGGATCAAGCCTCCAATCCCTATTGGGATCAACCACCTCAACCGCAGTACGAAGAAGGAGCCCAGTTCGATCATGTTGAGGGATATCCGACAGTTTATGAGAAACAATATGGTTCGGGGTGGAATAACCAACCCGATTTGGGATGTTGGGATCCGCAGCAGCAGCAGCCGCCTCCACAACCTGACCCAGAATATTGGAACCCACAACATGATTATGGATGGTGTGATCCACATCAGCCACAGCCTCCACAGCAACAGTAGTACCACCCACAGCAGCCACCACCACCTCAGAGGTATCCGTTGGATAATATGGAGACCGAATTGATTCAGACTCGTTATCAACGGTTGGATGCTGACGACACCAAAATCAGGCGCTTGCAAGCAAAATTAGAAATGATGACTGAGAAGATGGATGTGTTGCTGCAACAAGATGCAATAGGGGAGCCTCCAAGCTCACCCTATGAGGCTCAGGCTACCACTAACCATCAGAGTTCGCCAATGGATGATAGAGACGCAACTCTTGAGCATTTAGAGGAACACGTGGGACTGATTGCTGCGAAGTGGGTTGAGTATCAACAACAATGTGCAGCGAGGGAACTTCCAAACCAATCCTGTCAGGTCCAGGCGGTCACTGTTCTTGAAAGTGACCCATTTGTCGAGAATGGGGTGGGAGAGACATCTGACGAGTTGCTGCAGCCAGAGAAGGTGGAAAATGAGGAAGAATGGGAATGTGAGGATGAGGTGCTAGATCAGAGCCACGAGGAAGTTGTTACCAGGATGACTGGCGAGGAAAAGTGGGTGCATGAAACTGATGACACGCCAAAACCCACTCTGAAAGTGAAAGAGCTGCCTCAACATGTGAAGTACGTGTCCCCTGAGGAGGACACAGTGATAACAAAAGTCGAGGTAACTTCTATAGTATGTCAACATCCTAATTCACCAAAGTATTGTGCTTTGGGAATTGATGTCATCTATTTTTCTTTGGAGAATAGGATGTTCGACTTGTGCTTAAATGATTCGTTATTTGTTGTCTTTACAGTCCTCTGTTCTTGTATGGTTCATACTGATGCTTTGGCCGAGATGGTATTCCTGCAGGTGAAGGACTATGGATAGTCCGTTGTTGACCGGAACACGTCGTGCTCATGACGTTAAACTGAGTACTGCGTGGGAGTTGACCCACGGATTTTATTTTCTTTTCTTTCTTTCTTTTCTTTGTCTTGTTTTGTTGTTCTTGTTGATCTATCTGTTGTTGTTGAGTTTGTTTTGCTCGAGATCCGAAAGTTGTCGCAGCGAGATGAAGCCGTGGTGCTCCAACTCTACAACGCATATTCGCCGATTATCGTGAAGTATCATCCTCTATAGTCATTTGAGCTTTTAATGTTTTGAGCACCGGGGACATGGTTTCGATTTAAAATGGGGGATGTTTACTCGCTTTATATGCGTGATGTATTGTTATGTTGCTTAATGACGTGCCTTGTGCTTATTTTGATTGTTTGGACGTAAGCTTTGTCTATGCGAGTAAGTTAGGATCTTGATTTGTGCAACCGAACTCGTGGTATTGGTCATCTTGATTTTGAATTTCCAAACTTTTGGTGATATATGATTTGAGTATAATGTGAATTGACGAGACCGTGATTGATAGAAAATGAATAGGGGAAATTGATGTGATTTGTCCGCTAATGTTAGGGGAGTGTTAACATTGTGGTTGCCTATATACTTGTTTCATTTTATTTATATAAAAAAATATGTGAAAAGAAGAAGAAAATTAGGAGAATGAAAGCTCCAAGATCTTGTTGAGATTGTTGAAATAGAGGATGAGATTACGTCCTCTTTCTCGTAATTTGAGAAATGGACATGGGAAACCACGTTAGGAGACTCGAGTTCATCGAGAGTGCACCTTCAATATTATTCCAAAATCATTAAAACATTATTTATGCTTTATAAAAACTTGTTGCTAAAGGTGACCACATTAGTTAGTTCACCCCTAACGGAGAGTTGGAGTCCGCGAGAGATTACCTTTTATTTATTGGAGATCAATTATCGTTCTTGATTTATTTCACTTTATCTTTAAATTCGTAAACACCAAGTGTGAGGAAATGCAATAAGGTTTGATTGATTAGAATAAGAGTAAAGTTGCATGAGTTATCTTTCGACTCTTATTAGTATAGACTTTGCTTGAGGATAAGCAAATGGATAAGTGTGGGGGAGTTGTTTGGCATGATTTTGTGATGATTCTTGGTATTGTTTTACATGTCATTTCTATGGTTTGTCCTATTTATGCCTTTGGTCTCGATTAATATTTATCGATTCGGACTTACTGTTCGTCTCGATGTTTTGTAGGAAAACGGCATAAAATAGGATGAATTGGATCTGCCAAGGATCATATATTATTGAAGAGCATTTGACAGGAGTTCGTGGCACAAACGGTTCGTCGTCGAGTTCGAGCGAAAGAACGAGCGAACGCCGGTTGCCAAGACGACCCGCCGACGACGCCAGCCCATGATCACGCGCTACCGGCGCTTGCCCGCAGCGAGCGCTTCGCCCCAGCCGGCGTTCACAACCAGCGCGTTCACCACTTTGCTTCGCGCGTCTGCCTGAACGCCACCAACCGCCCGCGCCCGCCGCCCAAATACAGGCGTTGCGCCCGGCCAGCCTGCTCGCCCATCGCCGCTCAAGACGCCTGCGCGGCGCTCAGCTGCCGCGTTCACCCACCGCCAGCGCCCATGCGCAGACGCCTCGCCCGCTAAGCGCACTCGGTAGCGCGTTCAAGCCAGCGCCCGCTCAGCCATTCTTCGCCTTTCGTGCCCAGGCTCACAGCGCCACGCCACGCGCGCTTTCCGTTCAGCGTCGACCCAACCGATGCCAGCGCCCACCTCGCCGCTACTCCCGTCCGGCGTTGGCTTTGCCTGCGCCCGCCCCCCGCTCGCCTCACCCGCTCACTTCGCCCAGCGCGCCACGCCTGCCTCTCACCCGCGCCGAGTCCATCCGGCGTGGGCATCACCCCAATGCCCGTGATCTCTCGCCAACTCCGCTGCTTCTCAAATGGCGGAACTAAGCGCCCGCTCGGCTAGCCTTCACCCGTCAGGCACCATGCTCTCCCCAGCGGCGCTCACAATGAGCCATCGCTCATTTGTGAGGCGTAACCTTCTCCCGGCATTGCTCAACCTCACCGGCGCTCATATTCAAGCGAGAATGTATTACGGCGTGCGTTCATTTTGAACGCCGCTCACTTTCATTTAATATAAATATAGGCGCTTTAGGGTTGAGTGAAAGGTCCCATTTTTGTTCTCGAGTTTGGTTCCTTTTTCTTCCGGACCGCGCTTTCTCCATCGAGCTTCCTTCCAGAATTCTTCGATAATGAGTTAGATTCATAGTTTTAATTTCTTGCTTTACGTTTTCATTGAACAATCTTGTTTAATAATTTATGCTTTGATTATCGCTTTATTGGAATCAATTTCATAGTGTTTTGTTTGATGGTTTATGTGGGATTCAATTTCATGTTGACAATGGGTTGTTCTCGTGTTTCTATCAATTTACATTGCTTAATGATTTCTGCTTTCGCTTAATTCTGCTCTTGTTGGTTGATTGATGTTTATTGTTCATTTACGAGTAGACTTAGATTAGGGCTTGACGAACCCTAAGAATAGGTTTGCTCCTCGCTTTTGTTTACCGCTGATTTATCGCTTTCGTGAGTTCAACTAGGATCGACAAACCCTAGTTTAGATTTATCGCTTATTAGTATAGCTTGGGATTGACAACCCCTAGCTTAGGTTCGCCGCTTATTTCTCGTGATTCTATTTCGGTATGTTTCAAACCCATGTTGGCATTAGAATGTTTAGGTTTTAATAGCCATCGTGTGCGATACGAACAATAGCCCTGTTAAGTTTTCCTTGAGAGGCGACTCGTTAACTTATCACGCCACGATTACCCTCATTATGCGATGCGAGTGAATTTGAGTGTGTTTTTTAGCTCGATCACTGGCATTGGTACGGGCATGAATTGTGAAGGTGATGAGGCGGTGGAAATAACGGATGGCAGGATTTCAGAGTGAACTTTCTTTTTCCCTCGAGGCATCATAATACGGAGTCTGCTCCACTACTGGGTCAACAAACAATGACCACATCTCTATGGCCGAGTTCTCTAAATCCCCAATGTAACGGCCATCGGGGTTGCCATTGATGATGGCATTAAGCTCATCGATCGAGAGATGGAGGGGCTCGTTATCCAATTGGAATGCGATATAATTCGGTAACCCTTGTGTTTTGTGGATGTGGACGGTCGACAGAAACTCCTAAGTTAGGATCCTATGCGTCAGATAATTCGCTGTTATGACGAAATAGAGACTGGTTCTCTCGGCAAGCTATGTGACCTCATTGGCGATCCCCATCACTTGATAGGTCTCGATGCACATGAATCGGCAATGTCGGTGCTTCAATTGCACCAACCTCATCCAACGGTCCCTTGAAGAGGGATTCAGCAGTCGCACCCCATAAGTCTCGGGGTGAAACTCATCATGCGGTTCGTCGTGGGAGGATGAAAAGACCTCCTTTCCCTTGCGCTTGCTTCCGGACATATGCGGTATATTGTACCTATAAAATAGTTCAAAGTTAGCTCATGTACTTATTAAAAGATTCAACATATACGTCAACCCATATCAAAATTTATCTCCCCGAAACTTAGAAATAGCAAAATTCCTCCCCCCCCATAATAATATATGTTCTTATAAGGCATAACAATGGAGAGAAACGCACACAATAGTTGAAAAAAATACGAAAACTCATCAATCCAGGGTCCTCGCGACCAACCTCGGGATCGCGAGGGTGGTCGCGAGGCACAACTGCACTCACAGTGAGCTCGCCGCCGTGCTAGCGATCGCGAGCCTGGTTGCGAGATGCGACTGACAGCTAGTGTTCACGATTTTTCACCCCCGAAACAACAATGTAGGTCAATTCCTTCCACAATACATGTTAATGAACACCATTACGCCTAACGTTGTAAGAAGCATGCTCAAAAACCATGTAAATCTAACAATATAGGCTCTAGTTCCTCAATTATTCAATATTCCACAACAAGAACATATAATAGGTGAAACTCTTCCAATTGATGCTAAAAAGCTTAAAATTTAAGAAGAATTAAAGAAATGTAGCATACCTTCAGTGGAATTTACGTAGAATGCATAAGAAAAAGAAGAACAAGGGCTTTGAGCTTGAGAGTTGGCGTGAGTTGGCGTGTGTTAATGTGTGAAAAATGAGGGGAGGGTTTAAATTGTGTTAAAACACGTGGGTCGACATCTGGATCGTGGGTCGGGTCAGCCTCGCGGTCGCGAGCTCGGTGGCGAGGGTGGCAGCGATTTCTGCCCAATTTCTCACGGCCACACTCGCGGTCGTGAGGGTGGTCGCTAGTCGTGGGCAGTTTTTTCCAAGCGTTCTGCCCACTTTCACGCGGCCTCCCTCGCGGTCGCATGTCAAGTTTTTTTTTTTTTTTAATAAAAGCAATTATACCTTGGGACCTAAAAACGACCAA
Source organism: Salvia rosmarinus (assembly GCA_036937905.1). Classification (NCBI taxonomy): domain Eukaryota; kingdom Viridiplantae; phylum Streptophyta; class Magnoliopsida; order Lamiales; family Lamiaceae; genus Salvia; species Salvia rosmarinus. The sequence continues at coordinate 37,339,418 of CM072818.1, read as the reverse complement.
CAAGACACGACATGACAAAAACAAAGAAAAACAAGACAAACAAAACGAAAAACATAAAGCAGGTAAATATGTTGGGTTACCTTCCAACCAGTGCTAGATTTTCCATCGCTAGCTCGACGTTACCTCTCATCATGGTTCATTAAGCTTGGTCACCTTGACTTCGCGGTTGAAGTGTGACTTGAAGTAGGATTTGAGGTACTGCCCGTTCACCTTGAAAATGTTGCAACTCGAGTCTAGCAATTCATAGCTTCCATTGGCATGTGCTCGGTAGATAATATATGGCTCTGACCATCTCGATTTCAGCTTTTCAGGGAAGAGACGGAGTCGGGCATTGTAGAGCAAGACTTCATTACCCGGTTAGAATCCTTGTAGATCCTAGAGTTCTCGAAAGCTTCGCTCCTCCATACATCGAGCTCAACATTATTCACCTCTCATCAACCCGGCTCCTCAAGTCTATGTTGATTCTCCGCGCCCAATAAGCTTTATGTTCCAACTCAACCGTAAATGGTAAGATTTCTCAAATACCATTGATATGGAGATAGACCTATAGACGCTTTGTAGGCAGTCCGGTAGGCCTAAAGAGCATCATCCAATTGTTTGCCGAATCTTTCCTATGGACAATCGATTTTTCTAAAATTGCTTCGATCTCTCGGTTTCTGATTTCAGTACCATATCCGCGGGATGATATGGAGTGGTGACTCTATGATTTTCGCCATACTTAGATAGGACATTGCCTAACCACTTGTTGTTGAAATGCGACCTTTGTCGATTTGATATCGAAGCGCTTGTTGAGCTTCAGATACAATGTTTCCTCGTTACCACTATTACAATCTCCTATCCGAATCAATACTTGATTGCATATATTCAGGTCCCCTTATCTCATATATGTTAGATCATACAGGTGTAGATCACCAAGTCCGTATGATTGGTCAAGCTTAATGAGATATAAAAGTTTCACAAACGAGACAACTTAAGGACGAGTTGTCGCTTAGTCAGTAGATAGATAAGAAGTGACTCGACTTAGTTGTTTGTTCATGCCGGTACGCCTCGACGTATCAAGGATCACGCGAGATGTGTTCTTCTTCTCGACCGTCAGAAGAACCAAGATCTCGTGACTTACGATGATCTAAACCTCGATAAGGTATTAGTAAGCATGAGTTGTTGACCATCACTTGACTTGTTATGAGTGAGGTTATATGTTCTAACCCAAGATTCTCCGATCTGGGCGGTGGCAGGTTTCAGATGTCACGCTAGTTATCTCAGACGAGTCACCGTGATCCGCTTAGGACGATGACGCCCTTAAGGAGCTCAAAAGGTTTATTGTACTAAACCCTACATGTCGAGTTAGCTCAAGTACAATAATAAGGTCGAGTGGTACTACTTAAGGAAATGAAGTTATTAATCGCTTTAAAAATGATTGCTATAAATGATTAACGGACGCTCGATATCTTAAATACGGGATTCAGAATGTCTAAGTGCAAGCCCGACTCAACTTCGTAATAAAGGGTAAGTCAAGATTCTTTCTCTAGTGGCATGATCGAATGTTTATAAATTAATTTATGTTCGGGTCGAACATAAGATAATTAATTTATTTGAGGCCCATCTTTATTCCTCGCATTTGATCCTGGCCGGCCCATCCAGTTCAGTAGCAAGTGGAAATCTACGCCCTATAGCTCTCAAAGGCAAGATTTTATTCTCTTTATCCCACAAGGATATTATTATATTTATGGTATATGATAGATCCTTTCCATATAAGATTATGGTAATAATCCCGAGAGTATGGAAATAATCCCGAGAGTATGGAAATAATCCTAAGATTATGGTAATTTTCCATATAGATTATGGTAATTTCCATTTAGGATTATGGTAATTTCCATATGGGATTAAGGTAGTACATTATAAATATAAGGTATGAGATAAAGTCAGGTTAATGCTCACATAACAACACTAGAATTTTCACATCTCCATGATTTTGAGAGAGAATTTTCGCGAGTTTTAAGAGAGAGCAAAGGTGATTTTCAAGCATTCTCCATAGATCGCCCTCACCGACGCTGAGATTGGGCAACCGGATACAGTCCGTAAGGTCAAAGCACGAGTCTCGATCCGCTCGATCCGCTCATCTCGCTCCATCGACCTCGATGCATCCAAAGGTAAACACGTGAAAACCCCACGTGTTGCGATTAATTATATAGACGCATGCTAGGTTTATAATCAATGTATGGTGAATTAAACACCCAAGATGGATCCGGGCGAGGGTTAACATATGTTTTCCTTACACTGGTATCGAGCCCGGATCGAATCTCGCTCGCTGGATTAATTCACGCTTGATTATTACGCGCTTAATTAATTGTGGATCATCGCTCATCGTGGCTCGCTTATTATTCTTGTCGGATGTTGTTGTTTTCACCACTAGAAAATCCGTGGTTAGATTAGATTTATTATGTAAATCTTATCTCGTAAAAGAAGAACGAAGACGAAAGAACGAAGAACTAAACGACGGAAAAACAGTCTCTAGCCCTCGACGGTATTCGAGCGATCTCGCGGTCGCGAGGGCGATCGCGAGGGCGCGGGCGACGGGCGTATGTCAGGCACGAGATCCTCGGCGCCACGCGAGCGAGCGAGTGGTCGCGAGATACGGCCGCAAGCAACGCGAGCGAGCGAGCACGGGCGACGGGCGACGTCACAAGACGAAACCCGGCCGCTGGCGAGCGTATCGCGGTCGCGAAGCTTCGCCGCTGGGCGACGACGCCTCGACAGATGTTCGGGCGACGGGCGGCGGCCACGCATGTTCGTTGCCGGGTCGCGGTCGCTTTAGCGACGCGAGGTAGCCCGCGAGGGACACGCGAGCACGCCCGCCGCAAGAGTCGGGCGCTGCCGGGCCTTCAGCCTAGCGCTGCCAAGATGATTTGGCCGACCCGCCCGCACCCATTTTTCCAGATTTTCCGTCCGCGCTCGCACGCGAGGCCCATTTGTTGAATCCGTCCGTGCCTGCACGCGAGGTCTGTCAAGTTTAATTGCACTTTGTAAATCTATGTAATAGATTAGATTTAAATGCAGTGTTTCACGATCAATACCGCGATGAACGCTTTATTTTATTTTTATCGCTCATATGCATGTCGTGGATGTTTAAATTATGCAGTAGCACGTTATGTATGTTTATATTACGCTGACAAACCTTTAGTGTTTTACGAATCGACGCGATAGTAAGTATGCTAGGTTTATCGCTTATCAAGCATATTTTAGAATCTCACGAGCATGTTTTACATGTTGAGTTCTATAGAAAAGCATGCTAGATTACGTGATCTCGCATGGACAAACCTTTGAATAAAAAGACTAATAAGCAACCCGACAAATTAATTTTTCAAATTAAATGTCAAGACCTCCACTTTTTGATCTCTAAACAAAGCGAGACGACCGTGAGTAAACGCCCACACGCGCGGGTTTGCTTGCACCGCTTATCATAAGTTTGTTAGATGAGATTTCTAAATAAAACATTTTAAATCTATTGAGAAGGGGAGTTTCATGTGTAAACGCCCACACGCACGGCTCGTATGTGCGATTTTCATAAGTTCTCTAGAGATAGATATAAAATGAGATAACAAAAGAATTTGAATTGGAAGCGTATGGTCCGAGTGAGTATACCAATTCTAAGAATTCATCATTCAGTTAAAATTGTGGTCAATGCTTAGACATCACCTCACAACTTCCCGCCAAGTCCCTTCTCGATAGTGATGTGGTTCAAGTAAGGTCCAATCGCTAATTTCATTCGTCATAAGGATAAGTTGACATGGATTGAAATTAAACGACTAAAAGGTATATTTTAGTCCGGTCGAGGGGTTCATGTAAACGCCCACACGCGTGGCTTGTATGTGGAATTCTCGGCGATTGGAGGTTTCAATTAATATTGTTTTATCAAAAGGTTACAATATTATTGTTACGTAATTATATGCGATCGTATGCTTATGTGTTTACATTATCGCTTCACATATGTCTCTTACGCCGACATCAATATGCTCGCACAAACTGTTATCCGTCCAAATTTTATCGAGTGGAAACGAAACATGGAATATGTTCTTATCGCCAAGAACACATGTTTGTTCTCACTACTCCTAAACCCGATGCCCCATCGACGATCGACTAATGAGCAATGAGTCAAGCGCACTTTGGAATAAGTCAAACAATATGGCTAAATGCTATATGATGACTACGATGTCCAAAGGCTTGTACCGCAGATCACCGATGGTAGACGCGATCGATATTTGGTCAAGTCTCGAGAGTAAGTTTGGGCAACCGGATCGACAACCCGCCCACACAATGAGAGAAATCTCGCGTAAGATGGAAGAAGGAAGTTCGTCCATGAACATGTCTCCCACACGACTCATCTCATGGATAGTCTTGATCGCTGGGAGTGAGGTATTGACGGCGGCCAAGGTCGATATCATCCTCAATACACCGCCCAAGTCTTTTGAGAACTACAGAATGCGATCATGAGCAAGACCGAGTTTACACTTAGTCGCTGTTTAATGATCTCGTGGTCATGGAAGGAGTTATGGAAAAGGAGCACATGCTCTTGCTAGACATCTAAGGGCCCAAAATTTTCATCAAAAATGGAAATAGAAAAGGGTACCAAAGGTGGTAGAGGCAAGGGAAATAGTGGGAGAATGGGAACAAGAACATGGTTGCCAATTGGAGGCTTGAAGAAGCCAAAGGAGAAAGGCAAGTGCTTCAAGCGTGTAAGACTGGGCATCAGCGCCAAGTGCCCTATGCTCAAGGCTCAAGGTACGCTATTTGCTTTAGTAACGGAAACATGTTTAGCGACTTGTTCTACCCATTCTGGGTAGTAGATACGGGCGAATCGATCATGTTTGTTACACCTGCGTGGGTTCCCGCGACAAGGGAGCTGCTTGATGGCGAGATAACGATTCCATGGGCAACGCTGGCAAAAGTCGTAGGAAAACGATGTTAACCCTCGCCCGAGGATCCATCTGGGCATTTAATTCACCATACATTGATTATAAACCCAGATGCGCTATATAATTAAATCGCAACACGCTAGGGGTTTTCACGTGTTTACCTTCGATCCAAGAGGTCGATGGAACGAGATGAACGGATCGAACGGATCGGACTCGTGCTTGACCTTCCGGATCAGATCCCGATTGCCCAATCTCCAACGCCGAGTGAGGACGATCTATGGAGAATGCTTCGAAAATCACCCAATGCTCTCACCAAGCTCTCGAAAATTCTCTCTCAAATATTATGAGATTACCAAAATTTGTGTGTCGATTAATGAGCATTAACCTAGACTTTATCTCATACCTTATATTTATAATGCACTACCTTAATCCTATATGGAATATTACCATAATCCTATATGGAATATTACCATAATCTTAGGATTATTTCCATACTCGTGATTATTTCCATACTCGTGATTATTACCATAATCTTATATGGAAAGGATCTATGCATATACCATAAATATAATAATATCCTCAGGATAAAGAGAATAAAATCTTACCATGGGGAGCAAATAGGCGCCGATTTTCCTCTAGCTTATGGGCTCTGACGGGCCACCTGTGGATCAAATGCAAGGAATAAAGATGGGCCTCAAATAAATTAATTATCTTATGTTCACCCCGTAACATAAATTAATTTATAAACATTCGATCATGCCACTAGAGAAAGAATGTCGACTTACCCTTTATTACCGGGTTGAGTCGGGCTTGCACTTAGACATTACGAATCCTCGTATTTAAGATATCGAACGTCCATTAATCATTTATAGCAACTGATCGCTTAAAACGATTAATAACTTCATTTCCTTAAGTAGTACCACTCAACCTTATTATTGTACTTGAGCTAACTCAACCTCGCAGGTTTAGTACAATAAACCTTTCGAGCTCCTTAAGGACGCCATCATCCTAAACGGATACGGTGACTGACATGATAACTAGCGTGACATACAAGATCGCCACCACCCAAGATGCGAGAATCTGGTTAGAACATATAACCCTCACTCATAACAAGTCAAAGTGATGGTCAAGAACTCATACTCACCTAATACCTTATCGAGGTTTAGATCATCGTAAGTCACCGAGATCTCGGTTCTTCACGACGGTCGAAAGAAGAACTCATCTCATCGTGATCCTTCAATACGCCGAGACGCATCAAAGATAGACAAGCAACTAAGTCAAGTCACTTATCTATATCGCAGCCTCAAACCGACAACTCGCCCTTAAGTCGCCTCACCGTGAAACTTTTATATCTCATTAAGCTCGACCAATCATACGCACTTCGTGATCTTCTACACACCGTATGATCTAACTTATATATGAGATAAGGGACACAGATATATGCAATCAAGTATTCAAATCGATAGAGATTGTAATAGTGGTAATGAAACATTGTATACAAGCTCAACCAAACCGCTTTCAAGATACAAATCCAACAATCTCCCACTTATACTAAAGCAAACTTTAGTATACAATGTGTCTTTCTACTAGCTATTACAAACAACCATCACTTTGCTTCTCCCACTTATACAAAAGTTTTCTCTAAGTGGGTGCCATCAAGCGCAATCCAAGTCCTCTAACGTGTCCATCGTAGACTTTTTGCGGTGCTCTTCGTGAATGGATCCGCTAGATTTTCCGTCAGATCAATCTTTTCAATCAAGACGCCACCGCCTAACGATTTCTCGATGACATGGTACTTTCTCTATGTGTTTGGTCGCTTTGTGGGTCCGTGGTTCCTTCGAGTTTGCCATCGCACCGAAAGTTATCACAAGAACTATGATACTCTTGGGCAAACCAGTACCACATCTAGATCCACGAGGTAGTTCTCAACCATACAGCCTCCTTAGAAGCCTCCGGCGGCTACATATTCGGCTTCCATGGTAGAGTCCGCACGCATCGCCGCTTGCACTCCGCCAGATACGGCCCACCTCCCAAGGTAAACACATAGCCCGAGGTCGACTTTTTCTCATCACGGTCCACTTTGGAACCGAGTCAGATAACCCAAAGGCATTAGACTATCTCGCATGGTAAACCAGCCTATAATCTCGAGTCCTTTTCGTGTACTTGAGTATATGCTTTATCGCAATTCAATGAGCTTGTCCAGTGGTTAGATCGATATCTAGCTACTATGCCTACCGTGATAGCGTATATCGGCCTCGCAGCATAGCATTGCACACATGAGACTTCCTACGGCGAAGCTGTAAGGAACTTGTCTCATTTCCTCTATCTCCTTTGCAAATATAGGTGATCGCTTTTAGATAAAGGAACGCCATGTCCGAAAGGTAGCAATCCTTTCTCGCGGTCCGCATACTAAAACGAGTAATCACAAGATCAATGTAAGACGCCCGAGATAAGCTCAATATTTTCTTCTTGCGATCTCGTAAACCTCGATCCCAAGAATGTACGCGCATCTCCTAAGTCTTTCATTTGAAACCGATCGGATAGCCAACTCTTTACGCCCGATAATGCTTCACGTTGTTGCCAACTAGAAGGATGTCATCTACATAAAGTGCAAGAAATACCACATCACCGCTGACATCTAACCGATACACACAACTCGCTAGGCAACCGGTAAATCCATAGGACTTTACCACCTCGCCAAAGCGTAAGTTCCATGATCGAGGTTCGCTAAGTCCATAAATGGACTTTTAAGCTTCCATACTAGATGCTCTTCACCCTTTACCACATAACCTTCAAAGTTGTCGCATATAGATGTCTCTACCTTCCTCAAGGTAACCGCTTAGAAAAGCGGTTTTAACATCCATTTGCCAAACCTCTAGTTCAAGTGGTCGCTATGGCTAGAAGAATTCGATGGACTTGAGCATTGCACAGCGCTAAAAGGTCTCATCGAAATCGATGCCCTCAACTGAGTGTACCTTTCGCCACAAGCCCGGCTTTAAAAGTCGAAACCTCCATCGGAATCTCTTCCTCTCAGATATCCACTTACTACCTACGGCTTCCTCGCCATCCGGTAGAGGTGTCTTTCATATACATCCATAGTCGCTATGGACTCCATTTCTAAGTCCATAGCGTGTGCCATGATCTTGCATCAATATCTCAGACGCCTCCTCAGTATGTCCATGGGTCGATTATCGCATGTTCGCTCACCGACTAAACCAAGATTCACCCACGAACATAAATCGCTCGGGTCGACGAACAACCCTCCCACTACGACGAGGTTCTACAGCACAATGGCAACGGTGGGTGCAGACACTTGTGGTTCTCTAACTTGCACAACTTGTCGTGTAGGTACCACTCAGACGGCCCGGTATCTCCAAAGGAACTCCACCCACTTCAATTTCAAGTATCCGTGTCGATCCTCCCACTGACTCGACATCTCGCACTTTCGCCTAATCGGTGGTGGAATACGATCATCTTCTAATTCTCAAGAATGATTTCAACTTTGGACTTATGATTTTTCATATAATCCTCTTCTAAGAATCGGCATTAGTGCTAATAATGACCTTCCGATCCTTAGACTATAGAATAAACCACCTTCGCTCCTCTAGATAGCCAATAAACAAATTTTGCGCCGATCTAGCCTCCAACTTGTCGCCTTCTTGTTCAAAGACATGTGCCGGATCGCCCATATCCTTATGTGGCTTAAACCGGCTTGCGCCCAAACCACAACCTCGAAGCGGGTCTTTTCGATCGACTTGACGGTACTAGATTTAGCAAGTATGCCGCCGCCTCTAAGGCATATCCCCGTAATCTAAATAGGCAATGTAGCATAACTCATCATAGATCTAACCATTTCCAAAAGAGTCCTATTTCTTCGCCCCCGACACACCATTTTGTCAGTGGTGTCTTGGTGAAGGCGCTTGGATGTAATCCCACACTTCACTAGATAGTCCATAAACTCGTTATCGAGGTATTCGCCACCGCGATCGATCGCAGCGACTTGATACTTTACCTAGCTTCGCCTCCACTTCCGCCTTTAAACTCTTTGAATTTCTCAAAGCATTCGCACTTGCGCGAAGGTATATGTATCCGCACTCGAGTAATCGCCAATGAAAGTGACAAAATACTGCATTCTCCACGAGCTTGTGTGACATCGGTCCACACAGTCGAATGGACTAACTCCAACATTTTTCGCTCTATAACCCTTCGCTTGAAGGGTCCGGGTCGACATCTTACCTTCTATACAGATTCGCAGACCGGGAACGAGTAACCGTGAGATCACCCAACGCCCATTCTTAGCCGCCTTTTGATCCTATTTAGATTGATGTGACCTAATCTAAGATGCCAGAGAAAAGTAGAGTCATCTTGCAAGAAAACTTTCTTTTTAGGGTTTGATGAAGATGCAACATAGTTATAGGTATTATGTTTTGCGTAAATAGTATAAAGCTTAATTATATAAGGTGCCAACACGTATAACTTCGCCATTTCTTATGATAGAAACACCACTATCAAAAATAATGTAATATCCATGAGTAAATAATTTCAAACAAACAAGGTTCCACCGAAAATCCGCACATATAAAACGCCTTTCAAAACTAAAACTGTTGTCCCAAAACATAAAGAACATTCCAACCGCAACTTCGACTTCGACGCTGCTGCATGGAGATCGTTATCTCGCCATCAAACAGCCTCCCTTGTCCGCAGAACCCCGCAAGTGTAACAAACATGATCAACATATACCAGATCTACTACCCAAGAATGGGTAGAACAAGTCGCTAAACATGTTTCACATTAAAGCAAACGGCGACTGAGCCTCGAGCATAGGGCACTTGCCTTCCAATGCCCGCCCACCGCACTTGAAGCACTTGCCTTCTCCTTCGCTTCTTCAAGCCTCCGTGGCAACCATGTTCTTGCTCCCATTACTCCCACTATTTCCTCGCCTCTACCACCTTTGGTACCCCTTTTTCTATTTCCATTTTATGATGAAAATTTTGGGCCCTTAGATGTGCTAGCAAGAGCATGTGCTCTTTTCCCATAACTCCTTCCGCAGCAACGAGATCATTAAGCAACCGACTAAGTGTAAACTCGGTCTTGCTCATGATCGCATTCACGCGAAAGTTCTCAAAAGACTTGGCAAGGTATTGAGGATGATATCGACCTGCTCACCACAATACCTCCTCCCAACCGATCAAGACTATCCATGAGACGAGTCATGGGAGACATGTTCATGGACCGAACTTCCTTCTTCCATCTTACACGCCAAGATTTCTCTCATTGTGTGGAAGTCGATCGTCCGATCCGATCGCCCAAACTTACCTCGAGACTCGACCAAATATCGTCAAGGCTCACCATCGATCGATGTCAGCACTGCAAGCCTTCGACATCGTAGTCATCATATAGCATTTAGCCATATTGTTCGACTTATTCCAAAGTCCGCCGACTCGCCGCCATTAGTCGACGCGCCAAGAAGGGCATCGGGTTTAGGAGTAGTGAGAACAAACATGTGTTCTTCAAATGATAAGAACATATTCCATGTTTCGCTTCCACTGATAAAATTTGGACCGATAACGGATTTTGTGCGAGCATATTGATAATCGGCGTAAGAGACATATCTCAAACGATAATGTAAAACACATAAGCATACGATCGCAAATAATTCAGTAATAATAATATTGTAACCTTTGATAAAACAATATTAATCAAACCTCCAATCGCCCAAGGAATCCCACATGCAAGCCACGCGTGTGGATCGCCATACACGAACCCCCGACTGCACTAAAATATACCTTTAGTCGCTTAATTTCAATCCATGTCAACTTATCCTTATGACAAATGAAATTAATGATTGACCTTACTAGACCACATCACTATCGCAAGAATGGACTTCATGGAAGTTGTACTTGAGGTGATGTCTAAGCAATGACCACAATTTTAACAAAGAGAAGATGAATTTTAGAATTGGTATACTCACCTGACCATACCGCCCAATTCAAATTCTTTTGTTATCTCATTTTATATCTATCTCTAGAGAACTTATGAAAATCGCACATGCAAGCTTTCACGCTGTGGACGCTACACATGAAACTCCCACTTCTCAATAGATTTAAAATGTTTTATTTAGAAATCTCATCTAACAAACTTATGATAAACAAGGCAAGCAAGCCACGCTGTGGATCGCCACTCACAAGCAAGCCTCACTTTGTTTAGAGATCAAAAGTGAGGTCTCGACATTTTAATTTGAAAATTAATTTGTCGGGTTGCTTGCTTAGTCTTTTATTCAAAAGGTTTGTCCATGCAGATCACGTAATCCTAGCATGCTTTTCTATAGAACTCAACATGTAAAACATGCTCGCAGTAATTCTAAAATATGCTTGATAAACGCGATAAACCTAGCATGCTTACTATGCGCATCCAATTACGTGAAACACTTAAAGGTTTGTCAACGAATATAAACATACATAGCATGCTACCGCATAATTTAAACATCCACGACATGCATATGAACGATAAAATAAAATAAAACGCTCATCGCGCTCAATCGTGAAACCCGACATTTAAATCTAATCTATTACATAGATTTACAAAGTACGTAATTAAACTCGAAAACGGGCCTCGCGGCACGGGCACGGACCGATTCAACAATGGGCCTCGCGGCACGGGCACGGACCGAAAACTGAAAACGGGTCCGCCGGGTCGGCCCAATCGGCCGGGCCGCGCCAGGGCAAGGCCCACCGCCACCACCGTCAGGTCACGCAGCTCGCGTGTCCTCGCGGGCTACCTCATGTCGCTAAGGCGACCGCGACCCGACGAGCGTACACGCGCGGCCACCGCCCGAGCGCCGAACGCCCGCCGAGACGCTGCCGCCAACCGCCGAAACCGCGATCGCGAAGTCCGCCGCTGCGCCGGTTTCGCGCGCAACGCGCGCCCGCCGCCCGCTAGCTCGCACGGCCGCAGCAGCTCGCGGGTAGTCTCGCGATCGCGAGCTCGCCGCTAGGCGCCAGGATCTCGCGAGAACGCGACGCCTGCCGCCCGCAGCCTCGCGATCGCCTCGCGATCGCGAGGCTCGCCGCGAAACCACCCAGATGACAAATGAGAGACCTGCTTTTCCCGCCGCTTGCTCTTCGCTTTTCGCTTCGTTCGTTTTTTACGTATAAGATTTACATAATAAAATCTAATCTAACCACGGATTTTCTCGTGGTGTAAAACAAAACCAACAAAACAATAAACGAGCCACGATGAACCATGTATCCACAATTATTAAAACGCACGTAATAATCAAACGCGAATTAATCCAACAGAGCCAAGATTCTCGATCCTGTGCTCGATACCAATTGTAGGAAAACGATGTTAACCCTCGCCCGAGGATCCATCTTGGGTGTTTAATTCACCATACATTGATTATAAACCTAGTATGCGCCTATATAATTAAATCGCAACACGCTAGGGTTTTCACGTGTTTACCTCGATCCAAGAGGTCGATGGAACGAGATGAACGGATCGAACGGATCGGACTCGCTTTGACCTTCCGGACTGTATCCCGATCGCCCAATCTCCAACGCCGAGTGAGGACGATCTATGGAGAATGCTTCGAAAATCACCCAATGCTCTCACCAAGCTCTCGAAAATTCTCTCTCAAATATTATGAGATTACCGAAAATTGTGTGTCGATTAATGAGCATTAACCTGACTTTATCTCATACCTTATATTTATAATGCACTACCTTAATCCTATATGGAATATTACCATAATCCTATATGGAATATTACCATAATCCTATATGGAATATTACCATAATCTTAGGATTATTTCCATACTCGTGATTATTTCCATACTCTCGTGATTATTACCATAATCTTATATGGAAAGGATCTATGCATATACCATAAATATAATAATATCCTCAGGGATAAAGAGAATAAAATCTTACCATGGGGAGCAAATAGGGGCCGATTTTCCTCTAGCTTATGGGTCCGACGGGCCACCAGTGATCAAATGCAAGGAATAAAGATGGGCCTCAAATAAATTAATTATCTTATGTTCAAATGTAACATAAATTAATTTATAAACATTCGATCATGCCACTAGAGAAAGAATGTCGACTTACCCTTTATTACCGGGTTGAGTCGGCTTGCACTTAGACATTACGAATCCTCAGATTTAAGATATCGAACGTCCATTAATCATTTATAGCAATCGATCGCTTAAAACGATTAATAACTTCATTTCCTTAAGTAGTACCACTCAACCTTATTATTGTACTTGAGCTAACTCAACCTCGCAGGTTTAGTACAATAAACCTTTGAGCTCCTTAAGGACGCCATCATCCTAAACGGATACGGTGACTGACATGATAACTAGCGTGACATACAAGATCGCCACCACCCAAGATGCGAGAATCTGGTTAGAACATATAACCCTCACTCATAACAAGTCAAAGTGATGGTCAAGAACTCATACTCACCTAATACCTTATCGAGGTTTAGATCATCGTAAGTCACCGAGATCTTGGTTCTTCACGACGGTCGAAAGAAGAACTCATCTCATCCGTGATCCTTCAATACGCCGTAGACGCATCAAAGATAGACAAGCAACTAAGTCAAGTCACTTATCTATACCGCAGCCTAAACCGACAACTCGCCCTTAAGTCGCCTCACCAGTGAAACTTTTATATCTCATTGCTCGACCAATCATACGTACTTCGTGATCTTCACACAATCGTATGATCTAACTTATATATGAGATAAGGGACACGATATATGCAATCAAGTATTCAAATCGATAGAGATTGTAATAGTGGTAACAGAAACATTGTATACAAGCTCAACCAAACTGCTTTCAAAGATACAAATCCAACAGAGGACATCAATCTTAGGCGACACTTTGATGCTTTCTTGTTGAGCGTCTCTAATAGCTCTTCTTTCATCGATTGAAAAACTGCTGCATTATGGTTGAGAATAACTCGATCATGGAATGATAATCTTGGGGCTCCAAATCTTTGCTGTCCTTCTTGAAAGTATCGGACTTGTTCTGATACGGATATTTGTTTCCTTAAAGGAAGTTCCACCCGATCGGAATGATTAGCTCTAGCTACCTTCTTGAAAATATAGGTATCTCGATAAACTCATTCCCAAATCTGACTACGTATGATGGGAGTTTAAAAGCATAAGACACCTCATAAGTGATGGAATCGGTTTGTTTCATTATCCATCAACTCTTGCTTTTTGAAGTCACGATATAACGTCGGTATACTAAATCGAATCTTTGATGTTGTAAGAAATTTTCGGATAGAAGATTGCTATAAGGTTTTACCACATAGATTCCACGAGAGTTCCATGAACATAATCGAGCATGACTTAGTATTCTCTTATCGCGGATCGTGATATCAATTGGTGAATTTGTGCCCAAATAAGCGATGATTTGATCCTTGTTGAATTGCTCCAATATGAATCCACTCCGTACGTATTAGCTATTTACGGCGTCGATAGTAAGAGATCTCCTAATATCCTTTGGTGGTATTAGTTGCGTCTACTTGATTCGATGGCGGGATGGAAGTACATCTCTCGTGCGTTACACCATGACAGCGTTATACTTCCTTTTGACTAGCTCGGGTTCCTTAGAACATGGTCTATTTTCTTCGATCAAAAACCGCTTGTATCTTTTTGTGAGATTTAGGGTTTTGTTCATTATCTGTTACAACATCTTACGCTGATGATAGCGTGCATTTACGTTTAGTTGATTTTAAAGATGATTTTAGATCGATAAAGTCGTTTATATCTTGGATCTCAATCCTTTTACATATTTTGGAAGATCTGCTCTTGGGTTCCGTTTTGGTGTATTGTAGGTTTATAAGTTGAAAAGAAGAATGGAGCGAAGAACAAGAGGCGAGGCAAAAATGAGACTGCTTAGTAGCACGTGTTGGATATGTATCTTGAAGCGGTTTGGTTGAGCTTGTATACAATGTTTCTTACCACTATTACAATCTCCTATCTAAATTGTTTACTTGATTGCATATGTGTCCCTTTATCTCATATATAAGTTAGATCATGCGGTGTGTTGTAGATCGGATGGCATTGATTGCTGACTTAATGACATATAAAAAATCACAGTGAGACGACTTGAGGACCGAGTTGTCGGTATAAGTATGTAGATAAAGTGACTTGACTTGTTGCTTGTCTGTATTCGTCTCCTACGTATTGAGGATCATGTGAGATGAGTTCTTCTTCGTGACCGTCGTGAAGAACCTAGATCTCGAGAGACTTCGTGATCTAAATCTCGATAAGGTATTAGGTGAGTATGAGTTCTGACCATCACTTTGACTTGCTATGGGTGGGGTTATGAGATAACCAGATTCTTGCATCTTGGGTGGTGGCAATCTTGTATGTCAGACCGATTTCATTCGATACACCGTATCCGTTTAGGATGATGGCGTCCTTAGGAGCTCAAGGTTTATTGTACTTAACCCTGCGGTTGAGTTATCAAATACAATAATAAGGTTGAGTGGTACTACTAATTAAAGATATTAATTATTTTAAGCGTATCGAGCATATAAATAATTAATGGACGTCGATATCTTAAATCGAGGATTCGTAAAGTCTAAGTGCAAGCGACTCACCGTGTAATAAAGGGTAAGTCGAATTTTTCTCTGTGGCATGAATAAATGTTTGAATTATTTATATTGAGCTGAACATAAGATAATTAATTTATTTGAGACCCGTCTTTATTCCTTGCATTTGATCCAGCTTAAGCCCGTCGCTGAAGCTAAGTGAATTTTCCCTATGCAGAGTCCTTGGGATCTCTTGATCCTCTCTATCTACAAGGATAAGATTATATTTATTAGATATGCATAAATCCTATCTTGATAGGTTTAGGGTTGCATTATAAATATAAAGGTGAGAGAGAGAAATCGAGCTAATCCTTAACCATATTTTGAGGTTACTATTTGGATATAGTGAGAATTTTTAGAAATTTGTGTGAGGATGTGAGGCGATTTTCTATAGCATTCTCCTAGATTATCCTCAATAGTTGGAGATTAGAGGCGGATACGATCCGGAAGATCAAAACGCAGTGTTGATTATTCATCCGCGATTCGACGGTAAACACGAGAAAACTCACACGTGTTGCGATTAATTATATAGGTGCATGCTGGCATATAATCAATGTATGGTGAATAAAACATCCGAGATAGATCCTGGAGAGGTTAAATCATTTCCACAATTGGTATCGAGCACGAGATCGTTATCTTGGCTCTGTTGGATTAATTCATGTTTGATTATAGCGATGCGAATTATTTAATTGTGAACAGCCGTTCATCGTGGCTCGTTTTATTTATTTTTATCGGTTTGTTTTCACCACGAGAAAATACGTGGTTAGATTAGATTTTTTATAAATCTTATACGTAAAGAAACGAAGATGAAAGCACGAAAAGAGCGAGATAGCAGCTGGAAATCGGAAGCAAGCGGCGCGTGCGGCGGCGGCGACGTCTTCGGCGCTCACAGCTGCCCCGGCTGCTGCGCATTTCTCGGCGGTCGGCGAGCGAGGCGGCAGGCACGTCGGCAACCGGCGCCTCGGCGGGCAGCGCTCAAGCGATCGCAAGGCGGCCGCGCGCCGCATGCTGGCGCTTCGGCGGCGGTGTGCGTCTTGGCGCTTGGCGCTTCGCGGCAATCTTGGAAACATCGGCGCATTCTCGGCCATTCGCAGGCGATGTGACGTCAGACTCCGGGAAGCACATCGGCGCTCGGCGGTGGGTCGCAGCGATGGCGCGCCCGACGCGGCACCGCGAGCCACGAGGCGTCAGCGCACACCGCTGACTCGGAAGCTCGATAGCACGAGGCGTGCCGCGAGGCGATCTCGGTGCAGCTTGCGGCACGGTGATAACCACGGCGTCGCCCGGCAGCGTTGTCGACGTTCCTCGGCGGGCTCGGCATGGAATGTGAGGTGGGGGCGCGGCGGGACTGCCCTGGTCCGACCCATCTTGGGCCGACCAATCGACCATAACCGTTTTTATTGGATCAATTTTGCCGGTTCAGTTGCCCGACCAGCCCGTTTTAAATTTGCCCAAATCGGTTTGTGAATCGGTGCATGCGGGTACGCGAGCCGTTCGAGTTGATCATGCTGCAAATTTTATGTAATAAATTGGCGATCGGGGTCCAGAATGGCGCGATAGGCGATTTTTTTTTATCGTTCAAGCATGTCGTGGATGTTTAAATTATGCGAAGCATGCTATGTATGTTTAATTCGTGAATAAACATTTACATGTTTTCGTGATTGGATGTGCATAGTAAGCATGCTAGGTTTATCGCGTTTTATCATATTTTAGAATTACGTGAGCATGTTTTCATGTTGAGTTCTATGAAAAGCATGCTAGGGTTACGTGATCTGCATGGACAAACCTTTTGAAACAAAAGTACAAAGTAACACGACATTTTAATTTTTAAATTAAAATGTCGAGACCCTCTTTTGATCTCTAAACAAAGTGATACGCCTTTGTGAGTGGCGTCCTAGCGTGGCTTACTTCTCTTTGTTTGTCATAAGTTTGTTAGATGAGATTTCTAAATAAAACATTTTAATCTATTGAAAGTGGGGTTTCATGTATAGCGATCCACGCATAGTTGCACGATTTTTCATAAGTTCTCTAGAGATAGATTTAAAATGAGATATGAAAGGAATTTGGATTGGAGCGGTATGGTCTAGTGGTATCAATTCTAAGAATTCATTTCTTTGTTAAAATTGTGTGCTTGTTAGACATCACCTCAGTACAAGTTCATGAAGTCCTTCTTGCGATAGTGATGTGGTCTAGTAAGGTTGATCATTAATTTCATTTGTCGTGAGGATAGTTGACATGGATTGATTAAGCGACTAAAGGTTTATTTTAATAAGTCGATGGGTTCTGTAAACTTCCACAGTGGCTTGCATGTGGGATTCCTTGGGCGATTGGAGTTGATTAATATTGTTTTATCAAAGGTTACATATTATTGTTATGAATTATTGCGATCGTATGCTTGTGTTTACATTACTTTTAGGATATGTCTCTTCCGATTATCAATATGCTGCTTTAAAATCCTCTATCCGGTCGAATTTTATCGGTGAAAGCGAAACATTGAGAATGTTCTTCTTGGAAGAAAATTTATTTGTACTCACTACACCGTCCGAGCCTCTAGGCGATTATCTGCGATGAGGGCGAGGAAGGCGAGAATGGGACAAATCAAGCGAATAGCAAAGTGCCTTCTTTTGGTCACCATATGCAGTCCACCGCAACTCCGGCTCAAGAGATGGAAGATGCACCACAATATGGCTAAATCTCATGAAATCGTAGAGGAGTCAGACAGGTAACTGTCATAATTTGACAAAATCAATAATGTCAAGGTTGATGAAGGAAAGTGATTCAGTGGTGACCATGTAAGCAATGATCAATCTCTTTGGAGACTCGAATTGGTTGGAGAATATATTGATGACATAGTCATAATCGATATGATCCTCAACACTTTGCCAAGTCTTTTGATGACTTCCGTTATAGAGTAGTCCATTATGATAAGGTTATACTAGATTCTTCGAGAGGATCTAATAGCGAAAGAGCAGAAATGAAGGTGCGATCTTTAATGCACCTCAAGAAAACCACGCTTCATCGAAAGATGAAAGGAATAAAATTCAAGAGATGCTAAAAGAAAAGTGGGAGTATCTGAAAGGGCTCCGCAGGTTTGAAAAAGCGAAGGAGAAGGCGAAATGCTTAGTGCGGTGAGGCGGGCATTGGAAGGCTAAGTGCCCCAGCTCGAGGCTCAGTCATCGCTTTGCTAGCAAATGTTTAGCGACTTGTTCTACCCATTCTTGGGTAGTAGAATGAGTGCGATGATCATGTTTATTACACCTATGAGGGGTTCATGCGGACGGGATTGTGTGATGGCGAGATACTTGATCTCCAGGCGAGCAGCAAAAGTCGAGGCCGTTGCGAGATGTTACTTTATGTTTTGATAGGGCATTTTAGTTTAAAAGGCGTTTTATATGTGGGTTTGTGAGGAACCTTTTCCATTTCAAACAATTTATTCATGGATATTGATTATTTTTGATAATGGTGTTTCTATCTAGAAATAGCGAAGTTATACGTGGTGACACTTTATATAATTAAGCTTTATCTATTCTACCAAACATAATACATATAACTATGTTGCATCTTGAAACCTTAAAAAGAAAGTTTTCTTCACAAGATGACCGTTTCTCGTCTTAGATTAGGTCACGTCAATCTAAATAGGATCAAGGCTGCTAGAATGAGGTGTGGTGATCTCACGGTTACTCAGGTTCGATCTGCGAATCTGTATAGAAGGAAAGATGTCGACGGACCAAGACAAGGGTTATAGAGCCAAAAGTGTTGGGCTAGTCCGTTCGACGATGTGGACTATGTCGACCTGGCTCGTGGAGTGCAGTATTTTGTCACTTTCATTGGCGATTACTCGAGTGCGGATACATATACACTGCATAAGTCAGATGCTGAAATTCAAAGAGTTTAAGGCGGAGTGGAGCGAAGCTTGGTAAAAGTATCAGATCACTGCGGTCGATCGCGGTGGTGAATACCTCGATGCTGAGTTTATGGACTACCTTGTGCGGTGTGGGATTACCTCCACTCACTACAGCACCACAACAAAATGGTGTGTCGGGCGAAGAAATAGGACTCTTTTAGAAATGGTTAGATCGGTGATGAGTTATGCAACATTGCTATTTTGTTGGAGGGTATGCCTAGGCGGCATACTTGCTAAATCTAGTACCATCAGTCGATCGAAAAGACCCTTTGAGTTGTGGTTTGGGCGCAACTGGTTTAAACCATAAGGATATGGGCGATCCAACACATGTCTTTGAACAAGAAGGGACAAGTTGGAGGCTATATCGATTAGATTTTATTGGCTATCTAGAGAGCGAAGGTGGATCGGAAGGTCATTATTAGCACTAATGCCCGATTCTTAGAAGATGATTATATGAAAAACCATAAATCTAAAGTTGAAATCATTCTTGAGGAATTAGAAGATGATGTTTCACCACGATTAAGCTAAAAGTGCGAGATATGGGTGATCAGTGGGAGGATCGACACGGATACTTGAAATTGAAGTGGTCGAGTTCACTAGAATCTTGACCGTACAAGTGGCTCCTATCCAGCAAGTTGTGCAATGAGAACCACAGTTCTGCACCCACCGTTGCCATTGTGCACTGTAGTGTTGGTTGTATCTTGAAAGCGGTTTGGTTGAGCTTGTATCAATGTTTCTGTTACCATATTACAATCTCTATCGATTTGAATACTTGATTGCATATATCTGTCCCTTATCTCATATATAAGTTAGATCATACGATTGTGTGAAGATCACGATGTATGATTGGTGAAGCAATGAGATATAAAAGTTTCCGGTGAGGGCGACTTAAGGGCGAGTTGTCGGTTTGGTGCGGTATAGATAAGTGACTTGACTTAGTTGCTTGTCTATCTTGATGCGTCTCGGCGTATTGAAGGATCACGATGAGATGAGTTCTTCTTCGCCGTCGTGAAGAACCAGATCTCGGTGACTTACGATGATCTAAACCTCGATAAGGTATTAGGTGAGTATGAGTTCTTGACCATCACTTTGACTTGTTATGAGTGAGGGTTATATGTTCTAACCAATTCTCCGTCTTGGGTGGTGGCGATCTTGTATGTCACGAGTTATCATGTCAGTACCGTATCCGTTTAGGATGATGGCGTCCTAAGAGCTCAAAGGTTTATTGTACTAAACCTGAGGTTGAGTTAGCTCAAGTACAATAATAAGGTTGAGTGGTACTACTTAAGAAATGAAGATATTAATGTTTAAGCGATCGTTGCTATAAATGATTAATGGACGTTCGATATCTTAAATCGAGGATTCGTAATGTCTAAGTGCAAGCCGACTCAACCGGTAATAAAGGGGTAAGTCGACATTCTTTCTCTAGTGGCATGATCGAATGTTTATAAATTAATTTATTGGGTGAACATAAGATAATTAATTTATTTGAGGCCCATCTTTATTCCTTGCATTTGATCCACTTGGCCGTCGGCCCTAAGCTAAAAAATCGGTATTTCTCATGGAAGATTTTATTCTCTTTATCCAGAGGATATAATTATATTTATGGTATATGCATAGATCCTTTCCATATAAGATTATGGTAATAATCTTGAGAGTATATAATCGAGTATGGAAATAATCACGAGTATGGAAATAATCCTAAGATTATGGTAATATTCCATATAGGATTATGGTAATATTCCATATAGGATTATGGTAATATTCTATAGGATTAAGGTAGTGCATTATAAATATAAGGTATGAGATAAAGTCAGAAAACTCGCTAAATTACAACAATTTTGGACCTCTGATATTTGAGAGGATTTTCGAAGTTGGTGAGAGCATTGGGTGATTTTCGAGCATTCTCCATAGATCGTCCTCACTCGGCGTTGGAGATTGGGCAGGGATACAGTCGGAAGGTCAGCACGAGTCCGACCGTTCGATCCGTTCATCCGTTCGTTCCGCCTCGCTGGATCGAGGTAAACACGTGAAACCCCAGCGTGTTGCGATTTAATTATATAGCGCATGCTAGGTTTATAATCAATGTATGGTGAATTAAACACAAGATGGATCCTCGGGCGAGGGTTAACATCGTTTTCCTAATTGGTATCGAGCACGGGATCGAATCTTGCTCTGTTGGATTCGCGTTTGATTATTACGTGCGTTATTAATAATTGTGGATTATCGTTCATCGTGGCTCGTTTGTTTTGTTGGTTTTGTTTTACACCACGAGAAAATCCGTGGTTAGATTAGATTTTTTATGTAAATCTTATACGTAAAAGAAACGAGCGAGCGAGCGAAGAGCAAGACAGGAAAAGAGGTTCTCATTTGGGTGGTTTCATGGCGAGCCCGCGATCGCAAAGCGATCGCGAGGGCTGCGGCGGCAGGCGGCGTTCGCGCGGATCCTGGCGCTGGCGAACTCAGCGATCGCGAGATTACCCGAGGCGCGGAGCTAGCGGGCGGCAGGCGTTGGCGCGAAACCGGCGGCGGATTCGGATCGCGGTTTGGTGGCGGCGAGTCTCGGGCGGGCGTTCGGCGCTGGGCGTGGCGGCAGCGTGCTCGGCGGGTCGTGTCGCGTAGCGACCAGCGACGCATCCGAGGCAGCGGGCGGCTGAGGCGGCTGGCGGGGCGCCTAGCGCGCCCGGCCTTAGGCGACCGGCCGGACCCGTTTTCAGATTCCGGCCCGTGCCGTGCGCGAGGCCCATTGTTGAATCGGTCCGTGCCCGTGCACGCGAGCCCGTTCGAGTTTATCATGCTTTAGTAAACTATGTAATAGATTAGATTTAAATGTGCGGTTTCACGATTGAGCGCGATGAGCGTTTTTTTTTTTATCGTTCATGCATGTCGGATGTTTAAATTATGCGATGCATGCTATGTATGTTTATATTCGTTGACAAACCTTTAAGTGTTTCGTGGATGCGCATAAAGTAAGCATGCTAGGTTTATCGCGTTTATCAAGCATATTTTAGAATCGAGCATGTTTTACATGTTGAGTTCTATAGAAAAGCATGCTAGGATTACGTGATGCATGGACAAACCTTTTGAATAAAAGAGCGAAACAGACAAATTAATTTTCAAATTAAAATGTCAGACCTCACTTTTGATCTCTAAACAAAGTGAGGCCTTGTGAGTGGCGTCCGCGTGGCTTGCTTGCTTTGTTTATCATAAGTTTGTTAGATGAGATTTCTAAATAAAACATTTTAAATCTATTGAGAAGTGGGAGTTTCATGTGTAGCGATCCACGCGTGGCTTGCGTAGCGATTTTCATAAGTTCTCTAGAGATAGATATAAAATGAGATAACAAAGAATTTGAATTGGAGCGGTATGGTCAGTGAGTATACCAATTCTAAAATTCATCTCTTTTATTAAAGTATCGATGCTTGAACATCACCTCAGTACAACTTCCAAGTCCTTCTTGCGATAGTGATGTGGTCAATGGTCAATCATTAATTTCATTTGTCATAAGGATAAGTTGACATGGATTGAAATTAAGCGACTAAAGGTATATTTTAGTGCAGTGGGGGTTCGTATGTAAGCGTCAAGCGGGCTTGCATGTGGATTCCTTGGGCGATTGGAGGTTTCAATTAATATTGTTTTATCAAAGGTTACAATATTATTATTCAGAATTATTTGCGATCGTATGCTTATGTGTTTTACATTATCGTTTGGATATGTCTCTTCGCGATTATCAATATGCTGCAAAATCCGTTATCGGTCCAATTTTATCGAGTGGAAGCGAAACATGGAATATGTTCTTATCTTGAAGAACACATGTTTGTTCTCACTACTCTAAACCCGATGCCCTTCTTGGCGCGACTAATGAGCGGAGTCGGCGAGACTTTGGAATAAGTCGAACAATATGGCTAAATGCTATATGATGACTACGATGTCAAAGGCTTGCTAGCTGACATCGATCGATGTGAGCGCCGATATTTGGTCAAGTCTCGAGGTAAGTTTGGGCGATCGGATCGGACGATCGCTTCCACACAATGAGAGAAATCTTGGCGTGTAAGATGGAAGAAGGAAGTTCGGTCCATGAACATGTCTCCATGACTCTCTCATGGATAGTCTTGATCGGTTGGGAGGAGGTATTGTGACGCAGGTCGATATCATCCTCAATACACTGCAAGTCTTTTGAGAACTTTCGTGAATGCGATCATGAGCAAGACCGAGTTTACACTTAGTCGGTTGCTTAATGATCTCGTTCTGCGGAAGGAGTTATGGGAAAAGAGACATGCTCTTGCTAGCACATCTAAGGGCCCAAAATTTCGTTCAAAATAGGAAATAAAAAAGGGTGCCAAAGGTGGTAAAGCGAGGAAATAGTGGGAGTAATGGGAGCAGAACATGGTTGCCGGAGGCTTGAAGAAGCGAAGGAGAAGGGCAAGTGCTTCAAGTCGGTGGCGGGCATTAGGCCAGTGCCCTATGCTCAAGGCTCAGTCGCCGTTTGCTTTAATGTGAAACATGTTTAGCGACTTCTACCCATTCTTGGGTAGTAGATCTGGTATAGATCATGTTGTTACACTTGCGGGGTTCTGCGGACAGGAGGCTGTTTGATGGCGAGATAACGATCTCCATGGAGCAGCAGTGAAGCTGTTGCGAGTTGGAGATGTTTCTTTATGTTTTGGACAACAGTTTTAGTTTTGAAGGCGTTTTATATGTCGGATTTTCGGTGGAACCTTGTTCTTTGAAATTATTTACTCATGGATATTACATTATTTTTGATAGTGGTGTTTCTATCATAAAATGCGAAGTTATACGTGTTGGCACCTTATATAATTAAGCTTTATACTATTTACGCAAAACATAATACCTATAACTATGTTGCATCTTCATCAACCCTAAAAGAAAGTTTTCTTAGCAAGATGACTCTACTTGGCATCTTAGATTAGGTCACATCAATCTAAATAGGATCAGGCGGCTAAGAATGGGCGTTGGGTAATCTCACGGTTACTCGTTCGGATCTGCGAATCTGTATAGAAGGTAAGATGTCGACGGACCCTAACGAAGGTTATGAGCGGAAATGTTGGAGTTAGTCCATTCGACACGTGTGGACCGATGTCCACAAGCTCGTGGAGTTGAGTATTTTGTCACTTTCATTGGCGATTACTCAGATGCGGATACATATACGCCGCAGCAATCTGAGAAATTAAAGAGTTTAAGGCGGAGTGGGCGAAGCTGGGTAAGAGTATCAAGTCCTGCGGATCGATCGCGGTGGCGAATACCTCGATACGAGTTTATGGACTATCTAGTGAAGTGTGGGATTACTCAGCGCCTTCCGAGCACCACTGACAAAATGGTGTGTCGGAGGCGAAGAAATAGGACTCTTTGGAAATGGTTAGATCTATGATGAGTTATGCTACATTGCCTATTAGTTACGGGGATATGCCTTAGAGGCAGGCATACTTGCTAAATCTAAGCCGTCAGTCGATCGAAAAGACCCTTCGAGTTGTGGTTTGGAGACCCGGTTTAAGCCACATAAGGATATGGGCGATCCGGCACATGTCTTTGAACAAGAAGGCGACAAGTTGGAGGCTAGATCCGGCCAAATTTGTTTATTGCTATCTAGAGGAGCGAAGGTGGTTTATTCTATAGTCTAAGGATCGGAAGGTCATTATTAGCACTAATGCCGATTCTTAGAAGAGGACTACATGAAAATCATAAGTCAAAGTTGAAATCATTCTTGAGAATTAGAAGATGATCGTATTCCACCAGATTAGGCCAAGAGTGCGAGATGTCGAGTCTAGTGGGAGGATCGACACGGATACTTGAAATTGAAGTGGGTGGGAGTTCCTTGGAGATACCGACCGTCTGAGTGGTACCTACGACGAAGTTGTGCAAGTTAGAGAACCACAAGTATCTACCCAGTTGCCATTGTGCTGTAGAACCTCGTCGTAGTGGGAGGGTTGTTCGTCAACCCAGCGATTTATGTTCGTGGGTGAATCTTGGTTTAGTCATGAGCGAACATGCGATAATCGACCCATGGACATACTGAGGAGTCTGAAGATATTGATGCAAGATCATGGCACGCTATGGACTTAGAAATGGAGTCCATGCGGCTATGGATGTATATGAAAGACACCTCTACGGATGGCAAGAAGCCGTAGGTAGTAAGTGGATATCTGAGAGAGAGAGATTCCGATGGAGGTTTGACTTTTAAAGCCGAGCATTGTGGCGAAGGACACTCAGTTGAGGGCATCGATTTCGATGAGACCTTTCGCTGTAGCAATGCTCAAGTCCATCGAATTCTTCTAGCCATAGCGCCCACTTGAACCTAGAGGTTTGGCAAATGGATGTTAAAACCGCTTTTCTAAGCGGTTACCTTGAGGAAGGTAGAGACATCTATATGCGACAACGAAGGTTATGTGGTAAAGGGTGAAGAGCATCTAGTATGGAAGCTTAAAGTCCATTTATGGACTTAGCGAACCTCCGATCATGGAACTTACGCTTTGGCGGTGGTAAAGTCTATGGATTTACCGGTTGCTACTGAGAGTTGTGTGTATCGGTTAGATGTCAGCGGTGATGTGGTATTTCTTGCACTTTATGTAGATGACATCCTTCTAGTTGGCAACAACGTGAATTATCGGGCGTAAAGAGTTGGCTATCCGATCGGTTTCAAATGAAAGACTTAGGAGATCGCGTACATTCTTGGGATCAAGGTTTACGAGATCGCAAGAAGAAAATTTGAGCTTATCTCGGGCGTCTTACATTGATCTTGTGATTACTTTTAGTATCGAGACCGCGAAAGGATTGCTACCTTTCGGACATGGCGTTCCTTTATCTAAAAGCGATCACCTATGCGCAAAGGAGATAGAGAAATGAGACAAGTTCCTTCCCGCCGTGGAAGTCTCATGCTGCAATCTATGCTGAGGCCCGATATACGCTATCGGTAGGCATAGTAGCTAGATATCGATCTAACCACGGACAAGCTCATTGAATTGCGATGGCATATACTCAAGTACACGAAAGGACTCGAGATTATAGGCTGGTTACCATGCGAGATAGTCTAATGCCTTTGGGTTATCTGACTCGGTTCCAAGTGACCGTGATGAGAAAAAGTCGACCTCGGGCTATGTGTTTACCTTGGGAGGTGGAGCCGTATCTGGCTGGCTGAACGATGCATTGCGGACTCTACCATGGACCGAATATGTAGCGCCGGAGGCTAAGGAGGCTGTATGGTTGAAACTACCTCGTGGATCTAGATGTGGTACTGGTTTGCCCAAGTATCATAGTTCTTGTGATAACTCGGTGCGATGTGAAACTCGAAGGAACCACGGACCCACAAGCGACCAAACACATAGAGAAAGTACCATGTCATCGAGAAATCGTTAGCGGGTGTGCTGATTGAAAAGATTGATCGACGGAAAATCTAGCGGATCCATTCACGAAGAGCACTAAAAAGTCTACGATGGACACGTTAGAGGACTTGGATTGATTGATGGCACCTTAGAAAGAAACTTTTGTATAAGTGGGAGAAGCAAAGTGATGGTTGTTGTAATAGCTAGTAGAAAGACACATTGTATACTAAAAGTTTGCTTTAGTATAAGTGGGAGATTGTTGGATTTGTATACCCAAAGCGCTTGGTTGAGCTTATATACAATGTTTCTGTTACCACTATTACAATCTCCTATCGATTTGAATACTTGATTGCATATATCCGTGTCCCTTATCTCATATATAAGTTAGATCATACGATGTGTGAAGATCACGAAGTCTCGTATGATTGGTCGTTTAATGAGATATAAAAGTTTCACAACCGAGACGACTTAAGGACGAGTTGTCGGTTTAGGCCGCAGATAGATAAGAAGTGACTTGACTTAGTTGCTTGTCTATCTTTGATGCGTCTCGACGTATTGAAGGATCACAATGAGATGAGTTCTTCTTCTCGACCGTCGTGAAGAACCAAGATCTCGGTGACTTACGATAATCTAAACCTCGATAAGGTATTAGGTGAGTATGAGTTCTTGACCATCACTTTGACTTGTTATGAGTGAGGGTTATATGTTCTAACCCAAGATTCTCCGCATCTTGGGTGGTGGCGATCTTGTATGTCACGCTAGTTATACATGTCGAAAACCGATCCGTTTAGGATGATGACGTCCCTTAAGGAGCTCAAAGGTTTATTGTACTAAACCTGCAGTTGAGTTAGCTCAAGTACAATAATAAGGTTGAGTGGTACTACTTAAGGAAATAAGGATATTAATCGTTTAAGCGATGATTGCTAGAAATGATTAATGGACGTTCGATATCTTAAATACGAGGATTCGTAATGTCTAAGTGCAAGCCCGACTCAACTTGATAATAAAGGGTAAGTCAACATTCTTTCTCTAGTGGCATGATCGAATGTTTATAAATTAATTTATGTTAAGGGCCGAACATAAGATAATTAATTTATTTGAGGCCCATCTTTATTCCTTGCATTTGATCCACTGGTTGGCCCATCCAGCCCCATAAGACTGCGGGAAATCGCCCTATAGCTCTCGAAGGCAAGATTTTATTCTCTTTATCCCACAAGGATATAATTATATTTATGGAATATGCATAGATCCTTTCCATATAAGATTATGGTAATAATCTTGAGAGTATGGAAATAATCCTAAGAGTATGGAAATAATCCTAAGAGTATGGAAATAATCCTAAGTGTATGGTAATATTCCATATAGGATTATGGTAATATTCCATATAGGATTATGGTAACATTCCATATAGGATTAAGGTAGTGCATTATAAATATAAGGTATGAGATAATGTCTAGGTAGAACTCACAAATTACAAGCAAGAATTTTCGGCCACCCTCATAGTCTTGAGAGAGTTTTCGAAAATTGTGAGAGCTCGGGTGATTTTCCGGTGTATTCTCCATAGCTCGTCCTCACTCGACGTTGGAGTTTGGGTATCCGGGATACAGTCCAGAAGGTCAAAGCACGAGTCTCGACCGTTCAATCAGTTCATCCCGTTCGTTCCACCTCGACAGATCCAAAGGTAAACACGTGTAAACCCCAACGTGTTGCGATTTAATTATATAGACGCATGCTAGGTTTATAATCAATGTATGGTGAATTAAACACCCAAGATGGATCCTCGGGGCGAGGGTTAACATACGTTTTCCCTACATGTAGCGCCTCGTCGTAGTGGGAGGGTTGTTTGTCAACCCGAGCAGTTTATGTTCGTGGGTGAATCTTCGGATTTAGTCCCGAGAAACGGCGGCAATAATCGACCCATGGACATATAGCGGGCGATCTGAAGACATTGATGCAAGATCATGGCACGGCCATGGACTTAGAAATTGAGTCCATAACAATGACTATGGATGTATACGAAAAGACACCTCTACCGGATGGCAAAGAAGTTATAGGTAGCAAGTGGGTATACAAGAGGAAGAGATTCAGATGGAGAGGTTTGGCTTTTAAAGCCGGGCTTGTGGCGAAAGGATACACTCGCATTGAGGGCATCGATTTCGATGAGACCTTTTCACACAGTAGCAATGCTTAAGTCCATCATAATTCTTCTGGCCATAGCAGCCCACTTAAACCTTGAGGTTTGGCAAATGGATGTGAAAACCGCTTTTCTAAACGGTTACCTTGAAGAAGGTAGAGACATCTATATGCAACAACCCGAAGGTTATGTGGTGAAGGGTGAAGAGCATCTAGTTTGGAAGCTTAAGAAGTCCATTTATGGACTTAAGCAAGCTTCACGATCCTGGAACTTACGCTTTGACGAGGTGGTAAGTCCTATGGATTTACCCAGTTGCCTAGCGAAAGTTGTGTGTATCGTTTAGATGTCAACGGTGATGTGGTATTTCTTGCACTTTACGTAGATGACATCCTTCTACTTGGCAACAATGTGAAGTTGTTATCAGACGTAAAGAGTTGGTTATCCGATCAGTTTCAAATGAAAGACTTAGGAGATGCAGCGTACATTCTTGGGATCAAGGTTTACCGAGATCGCAAGAGGAAAATATTGAGCTTATCTCGGGCGTCTTACATTGATATTGTGATTACTCGCTTTAGTATGCGACCACCAAAAAGGATTGCTACCTTTCGGACATGGCGTTCCTTTATCTTCAAGGAAGCGATCACCTATGATGCAAAGCGAGATAGATGAAATGAGACAGGTTCCTTACGCTTCCGCCGTAGGAAGTCTCATGTACGTAATGCTATGTACGAGACCGATATCCGCTGTCACGGTAGGCATAGTAGCTAGATATCGCCTAACCTCGACAAGCTCATTGGATGAGTAAAGCATATACTCAAGTACACGAAAAGGACTCGAGATTATAGGTCGTTTACCATGCGATAGTCTAATGTCTTTGGGTTATTCGGACTGGTTTCAAGTCGACCGTGATGAGAAGAAGTCTACCTCGTGCTATGTGTTTACCTTGGGAGGAGGAGTATCCCGCGCGAGTGCAAAGCAATGATGCATTGCGGACTCCACCATGGAAGCGAATATGTAGCCGCCGGAGGTCAGCTAAAGAGGCTATATGGTTCAGAACTACCTCATGGATCTAGATGTGGTACTGGTTTGCCCAAGAGTATGATAGTTTCTTGTGATAACTCGGTGTAGTGGCAAACTCAAGGAACCACGGACCCACAAGGCAACGAAACACATAGAGAAAGTATCATGTCATACGAGAAATCGTTAGGCGGGATGTGCTGATGGAGAAGATTGGTGCTGCGGATAACCTGGTGATCCATTCACGAAGAGCTGCCGCAAAAGTTCTGAAGAACTTATTCGAGGACTTGGATTGCATGAGACGGCACCCACTTAGAAAGTAAACTTTTGTATAAGTGGGAGAAGTAAAGTGATGGTGTTTTGTAATAGCTAGTAGAGACACATTGTCTACTAAAAGTTTTCCTTTAGTATAAGTGGGAGATTGTTGGTTTATATCTTGAAAGCGCTTTGGTTGAGCTTGTATACAATGTTTCCTGTTACCACTATTACAATCTCCTATCACGAATTGTTTACTTGATTGCATATGTATGTCCCTTTATCTCATATATAAGTTAGATCATGCGGTGTGTTGTAGATCACGATGCCGTATGATTGCTCAAGCAATGAGATATAAAAGTATCACACCGAGACAACTTGAGGACGAGTTGTCGGTATAGGCTCATGTGTAGATAAGAAGTGACTTGACTTTTTGCTTATCTATCTTGATACGTCTCTAACGTATTGATGGATTACAGTGAGATGAGTTCTTCTATCTGACCGTCGAAGAACCTAGATCTCGGAGACTTACGTTGATCTAAATCTCGATAAGGTATTAGGTGAGTATGAGTTGCTGACCATTACTTTGACTTGCTATGGGTGAGGGTTACATGAGATAACCCAAGATTCTATGCATCTTGGGTGGTGGCGGTGCTTGTAAGTCATGCCGCTTACTTGTGTCGAGTCACCGTATCCGTTTAGGATGATGACATCCCTTAAGGAGCTCAAAGGTTTATTATACTAAACCACAGAGGTTGAGTTATCTCAAGTACAATAATAAGGTTGAGTGGTACTACTTATGAATTAAAGATATTAATTATTTTAAGCAATGTAATCAGAAATAATTAATGGACGACGATATCTTAAATACGGGGATTCATAAAGTCTAAGTGCAAGCCCGACTCACCTTCGGTAATAAAGGGTAAGTCAAGATTTATTCTCAAGTGGCATGAATAAATGTTTATGAATTAATTTATGTTAAAATTTTGAACATAAGATAATTAATTTATTTGAGGCCCATCTTTATTCCTTGCATTTGATCCCTGGGCTCGCCCATCCAAGCCTGGAAGCTAAATGAATTTCATCCCCCTCTATGTAGAGTCCCACTGGGACTCTAACTTGATCCTCTCTATCCTAAAGGATAAGATTATATTTATTAGATATGCATAAATCCTATCTTGATAGGGTTTATGGTTGCATTATAAATATAAGGTGAGAGAGAGAAAATCAAGGCTAATCCTTAGCCATATTTTCGAGAATTACTATTTGGATATAGTGAGAATTTTCAAATTTGTGTGAGGAAGTAGAGACGATTTTCTATAGCATTCTCCATAGATTATCCTCACTCGATATTGGAGATTAGCAACTGGATCTGATCCGGAAGATCAAAGCACCAGTCTTGATCTATTCATCCCCGACAGTTCGTAGGTAAACACCGAAAACTCATCGTGTTGCAATTAATTATATAGGTGCATGCTAGGCGTATAATCAATATATGGTGAATTAAACATCCAAGATTGATCCTCGGGAGAGGGTTAAAAATCAATTTTCCCTACACTTAGCAGCCGCTAGCCAGATCAAGAGAACGAATGAGCACGAGCACGAGCAAGATACGCCTGACAAACAAGGCTCACGACCGGCCTAGCGACCGCTAGGTCTGCCGCATGGAAAGTCCATGGCACGCGAGGAAGTCCATGGCACGCGAGGAGTCCCAGCGGCCGCGAGACGTGCCCGCGATGATTTTCCATGCGACGCGACCATACCTAGCGACCACGAGGTGTGGCCGCGGGGCAAGTAGGTGCGTGCACCCAGCCGAGAGAATGGAGGATGGCCAAGACGAGGAGGATCCCTCACGACCGAGCTCGCGACCGCGAGCCCGGCCACGAGGCATGGCAGCTGATGCAAAAATTAGGGTTTCAGCCCTAAATCTATAAATAGGGCTTCGCTCCCTCGCGCCCCCAACCTTCCCTAGCGCGACTTTACACGTTTTTCCTCAGTTTTTCTCTATTTTCCATTTATTTTCACATTAGTTTTGATTTAGATTAATTCTAGCAATAGTTTTCCATCGTTCTAGCTTTAGTTCTTCGCATTGTTAACGTTTTGGAACGGTTTCGTCCAAACGAATTACATTCTTTTCCCGTTTTCCGCCGAGGTTGGGATTTGAACCCAACGATTGTTCTTCAGACGTCACCCTACGGGTTTTATCTATTTAATTCATATTTTTATGTTTATTTCATATTTTATTTCGTTATTTATGTCTAGCTAAATTTATGTTCTAATCTTAGGGTTTGCATGATTCTATCCTATATGTTGTGATTCCTGCTATTGTTATTTACCTTCCAGGCATTGATTCATGATTCTTGATGCATATCATAGTTTCCAGTTAATTACGTAACAGTTTTAATTGTCAATCGATCTTGAATGCATGATACGGATAAGCCTTGAGTCGTAGCTGAGATAGGAACATTCGTAGGAAGCATATCCTTTGTGATCCTTTTGGAGTTGCTTATTTTCCTCTAGACGTAATAGTAATAGGGAAAATTAGTAATCAACTGTCACAATTGTCATAACTGAAGTTGTTGGCTACATATGTGATCTTCCATCTTGTCTGGATTAAAATGGTTAATAATAAGCAGGATAAACATCGTAGTGGATAAGATTAGTGCATCCCTAGGGTTAGTCTTTCTTCATAGTTATCCCTTTGAGTTTTTATTGCTTTAGTTTATTTTCTTGTTGTCACCTTTGCTTTGGATTTAATTATCTCAAGCCATAAACCTATACTGAACCAAATCTGCTCTTGGATAATGATGAAGTTTCGTTGAATTAACTTCGTGTTTTCGATTGCAATCCACATGGATACGATACTCGACTTACCTTATACTTGCGCGTTTTCGTGAGAGAAAATGAGCGATCATGTAACGGGATGGTTAAGCTAGTATGACCTAGCTCATCTCGACACTCCCGATAGGCGCCTCCTTCGATCGTATCCCGATTACAAGACTCATCTGCTTTCTTCTCCGTGAAGATCTCTTCTGTTCATATATACTCGCCTGAGGGTATATCTTGAACTGTATACTTGTACCAATTCTTAGTAGTATACAAAGATCTTCGATGTCCGCGTGAACTCGAATCTGCGATTCCCTTTGCTCGATTCGCGGGAAATTTGTTGAGATATGCTCATTTGCACCGCAAGTCCAGATTGCAGATCCTTAAAACTTTCATTAGCTCTAGTGTGAGCTCGTCCGAAAGTTCTTTGCCGGTGGTTGCTCACGAGAACCGGATCCCCGAGCTCGACATCGTCTTCTTGTTGGACCGCTCCGTTGTCCGGTTATAATATCGGCTTTCGTGACTACATCGTTCTTGGCCTCAAGAACTCTTTCTTTCTCTCCTTCCTTGTTGTAGGTTGGAACTCGTTCTTCTTGCTCCGGGATTGATATAAATATTCTCCTCCGATTTCTGTTGGAAGATCAAGCATATCACATATCAACGGGGCTGATCTGTTGATTTTTCTCAATTTCTTGAGATTCTTTTGAGTGGTTGCAATTTGACACCACTCCAATAGCTTCTTGTGGACATAAGACATCCTTCTGGAAACACCGTCCACATGACCTCCTGTTTGGTAATCCCTGATGAGCATTTCCCTCCATGGACTGGGGAACTTCAGGAATAACAGCTCTTTTGCAACATCTTCGCTGATTGTACTGAGATGTTGATACTTTGTGAATAGCTGAAGAAATTTGTTGAGCGACTTTTGCTCTAAAACCATCAGTTTTAGATTATACAAAGCCATTAAATATTTCTTCTTCTTCTCGTCGTTATAGCCGTTGAAATATCCATCTCAAAGGAAATGAACTTTGAATATATCGGTCATGCCTTTAATTGCGTCCTCCAAGAAGTTGAGCGTCGGTGATTGCTCTCTCTTCTTTCTTGAGCAATCTTCCCAAGATTGTTTAACAACGCTGCTAAACTTCCTTCGAGGATCTTTACCATGTTGACGTCGCTGTTTTAGTGTTGTTGCCGCAACAACCATTGATGTCGCCATTCATCTATGATATTTTCTCGATCATTGAAGTTAATGATCGCTATAATTTTGCCAAAATAAATGATAGTAAAACAAGCAGTATTATATCGTATCCACGTAAACCGATAATCGAAAACACAATGAATAATTCACGTAGAATCTTGATTATTATCCGAGCAAAGAATATCAAGAGATGGTGATTGAACTAGATTTAAAATCAAAGAGTAATAAACTCGGATATAAAAGATCGACCTGTGGATGTATTTAACCTAACCAGATTCACACAATTCACCTATTAATCTGTTTACCAATTTAATCCAGTCAAAGATGGAAGATCACATAAGTAACCATCAATTTCAGTTACGACAATTGTGGATGTAGATTACTAATTCACCTATTACTGTTACATCTCAAGGTGGAAACTAGTAACTCCAAAAAACTCACAAAGAATATGCTTCATACGGATGTTCCTATCTCAGTTACGACTCAAAGCTTACCCGTATTGTGCATTCAAGATCGACTGACAACTAAAACTGTTAGTATTCAATTGGCAACAAGATATGCATTAAAGTTGATCAGAAATTAACACATAGGATTAAGTTCCATGAATCACAAATCTATGATGGAAGGCAAAACAGTATCAATAGATAAATCATACGAATCTAGTCAGACATACAAACCCTAGGATCAATACGGAAATTAGCTACTCATAATAAAAATAACAAAGCAATGATTAAATAAATATAACATGAACTGAAATAGATAAATAAAACCGTAGGATTCTACGATGGATAATTGTAGCAACTCAATCCGTAAATAAATCTAAAACTTGCGAGGAATCTAAAGTCCGGAATGTAAATAATCTAAAGCTATACTATGAAATTGAAGAACAAGAATGAAAATATGAAAACTAGGCTAAAACGTCTTCGAAAGAGTTGGGAGAAGTCGGGCTAAAGGATGGTTTGGGATATATATAGTGACGGTTGTAGCCCTAATTCACACTGTGCGGCAGCTTAGCGACCGGCTCATGGTCGCGAGCCTGGTCGCTAGCTTTGCGGCAGGAGCTTTTCGCGCTGTTCTCGCGGCCACCCTCGCGACCGCGAGGGTGGTCGCGAGCTTCAGTGCAGAATGCGCGACTTCACTGTTTCGCTCCGTTCTCTCGCGTCCGAACTCCAAATTGCAATCCGTTTGCGCCTATGGACTCCTCGAGATACTCTTTAACATTGTAAACTTTTCACATCCATACTTGTCATATCCATTTCATCATCTTTGGTTATTTCCTTGCCTTGTGCATCGATTATCACCTGAAAAGCCTACAAACACCAAAGAGGAACCCCAAGAGCAGTATCTTCTCAAAATGGCTAAAAAGCATAATATCAACTATATGAACGCACTTAAAATGATCTAAATTCATCATAATATATCATTATTAAACTAGTAAAAAGTGTGTTTATCAGTTAACTTCATCAATATCGAGTGCCAATCCATAGGGATGGATAGGCTCCAAGGTGGCTCTTCCGACAGGGGTATCCTGCATTCTCTGTCGTCTTTTTTTCTCTCGCCCCACCCGCTTGTTCTCGCTGCAAATTCGGATCGTGTCCTTGGCGGACTCATATTGACCACTTGATCCCATATGGTCAACTCCTGGTGTCCCTTGTGGTGGAATTGGTGGCTCTCTCTTTGGCACCTGGTTCATCTTCAGGTCCACCATATTGAGGTTAGCAAATGACTCTACTAACTCCTGCAACTCGTTCAATCCAATCCTCTCAAGATTATTCACGATCTAGAGAGTTGGATAATTCTCTCGGTGCGAGCTTTGTCCTCGCCCATCCCAATGGGTTTGAGCTTGATTACACCCGGGATTTCTTGATAAGTTTCGGGCCTGCTTCTCGTTCGAGACCTTCAATCTTCTTTTGATACTCCGTAGTGTGGTGAGAATCTCCTGCCGCATAGATATCTGTTGAGCTCTTGTGGAGCGCCATATAGGCAGTTGCCATAGTATTGCATCGTCTTTTGATCTCCTTAATTCCACCGAATTTGAGGAATCCGTGAAATTTCCTTGTAACTATGAGAGATGTTGCTCCTTTGTTTTTTTGTCTCCATCAATCGTGTGATGGATGGGTCCTTCTCTGAACAATTCTCAATGCTTCTTGAAGATAATCATTGAGAATGAACCTCTCTTCCGTCATCCGGATATCATTCTGAAATGTCTGGATGAGTTCTTGTGGGTATTCATTTTGAATGTTATGTTCAAAAGTACTTTCAAAAACTTGGCGCTTCGGTTCAAGTCTCTATGAGTACTTTCCAAATCTTGGAAAGCATACCTGTATGCTTCGCATCTCGGACAAGCATCCGGATTCATTTTTACTTGGGAGTCTCCTCCGTTAGGATAACACATAACATGCTAAATATTAAATAATTCCTCAATAAACCTAAGGCTCTGATACCATTTTAGAAGCGTAGGATCACATAATCAAAAATCGTAGGATAATATCCTCGTACGTGGCATTGTTGCACCTTTCAGACCCCTAACAATGTTAGCATTGGAAAGAGAGCGGATCTTTCGTCTCTCAAACCCCTAACAAAGCCAGCAATGGCACGAGAAAGGTTTCCAACCGATATACAACGGATTTCATCCACGGATTTTTAATAGCAAGCATAACAAAGCATAATTAAATAGATTGTCTATAGCAAAACAATATTGTCCATAGCTATTTTGACAAATTCAAAGGGCAATTTACACATTTGGGTATTTCTTGCATCCTTTTATGGAATTGGTTAATTAGGACATGTATGTTATAAATTTGGTTAGATTACGGTTTTTCCCGTATTATATTATACCTACTATGTGTGCAAAAGGTGAGATAGTGTGTGTGTGTGTATATATATATAGTATGTGGGTGCAAATGTGTAATAACGTGTGTGTTTATCGTGTATGCATGCATATATGCATGTGTGTGTATTTTTTTTAAAGGTAAGGTAAAAGCAATGCAAAAGTAATAGGATCAACATGTTCGGGTTTTACTTTCATGCTTCCTTTTCGTGTGTTCTGAGAGAAGAAAAAATATAACTTTCTTCCTTCAATCCTTCTTTCTCAATTTCTCGACTGCTTTTCGATCTTTCGTTAAATCCAAAACCGATACTAAAGTTAGTCTCGCCATTACCTACATTCACGTGGTTTAAAATTTAAATTTGGTGCATGTTTTGTATTTGTGTATTTATTTTGAAATGTATTAAAATAGGAGATGATGTCGAATGCTAGAAGTCGAGAACTAATGTTGTTCGTATAATCCATATATGCTAGGATAATGAATATGGTTAAAAGTTATTAAGGTTAGGTTTTGCTCATTTTAAAGCCGAGCTATAGTCGATTTTTGATTTTTATTGAATGAAGTAACTTCATATTCTGGTCTATGTTAGCCTACAAGCATATAGAATTAAATTGGAAATTTTAAATGCGCATTAGGATAGAAAACATGTTTGGCTGAAAATCTAAAGCTCCACGTTCGGATTATCCGATCTTTGTTTGTCAAATGTTATCACATATATATATTCTATGATATATCTAGTATGACATATAAATTTATCATAATTTTCGGGTATGTTAGGTATTTTCCTAAAAGCATCACAGATCTCAAGTTGGCCCTTCGAGGATACCGTAAATGTTATCTGAAATGTAATGTGACATATGAGTTAGACAATATATAATAAGTAAACGATTAAAGTTTGGAAAAAATTGATCGACGTTTGCTTAGTTAAGTGTGAGAAATCAAGAATAGTTTGTTATTAATATTCTAGCATGTGTGTGCGTAGAGTTATGATTATCGCACAGAGTTATGATTTATACTAGTTAAATATGGTTTTCTCTGAATAGTTGAAATAGACATGAGATACAATAAATGAAATGAGGACTTAGAATTTTAATGTGGTTCGATGTTAATGAATAAGCTTGTCCCCAAGCTAAGAATAAATAAAGTTTAAGTGATGAGAAAATATAATAAATGGATGAAAATAGTAGCTCCACTATGACCAAGTGGAACCAAATTGAGATATTTTATATCTCTTATTCAATAATGATGATGCAAAATCCTAAGATATTAAAAGTTATCTAGTTAGTTGATGATAATCGACGTTATCCAAGAACCAATGAAGTACTAAACCTTTCTTTTACATAAAGGTAAAGTACGAAGGTAATGAAGAAGAAAAAAGAAGTAATGCGTGTGGCTAAAAGTATATATCAGTGGGCTTTCTTACGAAATGATGAACCTAAATTTTCATCCATGATGCTTTCTTGAAATTAAGTGATATGAAGTATTTGATGATAGTGATCGCTAAAATGTTTATGTTTAGGTGTGAATCTATCCGTGTTGGTTCGCCAACTATGAATGATAATCGAATTCGGATCATATGCTAGCGAACGTGCCTAGTACGGATTAACATGTACACTATGGTATTGTGTCTTTGAAAAGGTTTCTCGGCGGTCACAAAGGTCCGTGGGAGGTGGCCACCTTCCGTGCGATATGTTACAGAATAGGGATCACGACGGAAAATGGTCCGCCCGGCGATCTTATGAAAATGAAAAGTATTTAGTAAGCACAGCATTTCCAATAAAACCACGTATTCTTGTGATAGTAGTTCATATATGTTATTCAAAGTATTTGGCATATGTCTCATCGAGTACCTAGTACTCAGCCCTGCATATTCGTTTTTGATGTGCAGGTTGAGCAGGTGTTGCGATGATGTGTTGAGCGGAGTAATCTTTTGACAATGTAAATATATGTAACCTTGAGTGCATATCATCATATATGCATCTCACACGATTCCGCTGCAAACACTTGAATATGTTGCCTTTTGCTAGAATATGTAAACAATTACTCTTTTGTCGAGCCTTTTCTTCTGGCTCGAATATGTAAATTATAGCACCTCGATCCCTGAGATCCTATGTATATTCAGTATTATGTTTTGTTTCACACAGATGAACACCCAACCCCTTTCTTCCCCGATCTTTTATCCCATCCTGAGTTGCAGCTCCGACTAAGCCACCCTTAAGGGATAGCGAGCTGTGACAGTTAACCTTCTCGCAGGTGAGGAGAAGTCGACCGTTGAGAGCAGCACGACAATACAGGTGGCGACGGTGGGAGAGTTTTGTTTGTGGGGGAGTTTTGAATATGGAGTGATTTTAAGATTTGGGTGTAATCTCATATTATTATAGTGCTAAAGTTCTATGGATCCTAAATAAATAAATAAAACTCACACATACACTCTGTTTTTGGTCAACCATAGTCATTGCTTCATATAGACTATGGTTTTAAGCTAACACTATGATCTTTTAGAAAAATTGTAGTAAATGAGGTACAGAGAAAGATCAAATTTGTAGTAGTTATTCGAGTCAAACTAATCCGGATACCCCGCAAATAGTTTTAATTTTAGTGTTTTATAATCAAGTCTTCACACTTAATTCGACGACTAATTTTAACCAGTGTTATTCCTCCATTAATACTTCTTTATGTGAACTTATCGACCAGAACTAAGATATATTAGATCTTAGGTACCAGATAACATGTTGAAAGTTTATTAGAACATGGGGTGGTCTCTTGTGCGGCAGTGAGACCACCCTAATTAATTAATTCATTCATTCATTAATTATTATTAAATTAATTTTGATTAAAATTAATTAATTTAATAAATCTTAATTGTAAATTAATAAACTTTGAATTAATAAACCATAATTATGAATTAATAAACCATAATTATGAATTAATAAATCCTAATTTTGAATAATAAATTTAATTATAAATTAATAAAATTTAATTATCCTTACTTATCATAATTAATATATAATTATTTTAACAAAAAATAAGGGTGAGCTCACGGTGAGGCGGAGCTCACCCAAGTTTTTGTCTTAGAACATTAAACTGAACAAGACAATATTTGTATCTGGTGCGATCTTTATGTAGTGTTGTAAACGACTCGAATCAAAGGGAATATCATAGTATTTGTTTTGCATTCGTAAAACTATGCAAATATTCAATTTTGTGTATATTTGTTTAATATTCAAATATTAAAATTAATTTGTATTCGAAATATTATCGGATTATTCAGGAATATTGGATTCGAATTTGTATAGCCGAAAAAATCCTAGAAGCTTACAAAACTTAACATCAATAAGATCAAATCAAATACTGAATAATAAAAATAACAAAAAAAATGACAGCCCAGAATTCTGACTAAGAATTTAACTTAAACATGAAAGTTAACATTGAATACTTACTCAAATAGTCTCCAAGATGGAACGTCGTATTGGCAGCCCAAGCATTGTACTAAGCAGAAGTCTCATTGCCATGAACTACACTATAAATTGCATGGGAGGATAGCTAGCGACAGCCAACAACATTTCCACTGACATTACAAGAAAGAATCACACAACATAAAAATACAAGACAAATTCCTGTTGTTCCAATCACATACTTATTTCCCCGCGAGACCGTATGCACCAGAAAAAAAGGTAGACACAAACACAAAAACTAAAAGGCTGTATAGACTAAAGGCATACAATTAGACGCGAGAGTCGAGGGCGATGATGGTGGTGAGGTTGATAGGGTTCATATACTCCACGGATCCCGTCAGGATCTGCCTAACGATGATTCTGTTAGCTTTTTCCGAAGGGTGAAATGGATCCCAAAATGCATACACATCTCTATTCGGACACAAATTCGACAACTGCGTGCACAGCCCTATTCCGTTGTACCGCCCTTGCCCGCAGCACGCTACCTTCGACGTTACAAATCCAAACGCTTGCGGATTGCTGATGAAATCGTTGTGGCTGAGCTGCGTATTGGCAGCGATGAACACATTCCCCCCCACTTCGGAGTTGAGTTTCTGCAGCATCTGCGTCAGCTGTGGGTTGAAGAGACCGGCGGCGCGCTGGAGCTCCGGGTCGCACTGCCCGTTCCTGCTTCTTTGAGCTAGCTCCGCCGGCACGCACCCCAGCGGTCCGGTCCCGGTCACTATCACCCTCCTCGCTCCCAAATCGTATAATTTCTGTTACAAATTTGTCATAATTAAATTCTAATTATAATAAATCAATGTTAAATGAGATCCAATGAATTAATTATAATTAAGAATTATTAATACTTAATTGGTAATTACTAAATTCTAATTAAAAAACTAATTAACCCCTACTTAATATTAATAATGATTGTTTGAGGGTTATTATATTGCGGCCGTCTTCCCAATTAGGATCGGATGAGATCATTTGTCCCACAATTTTTATGTTATATCATATCCCATCATTCATTTCATTATTTTATAAATATTTAGTATACAAAATATATTATTATATAATGAATCTTAATTAATATTTATCACTAAAATTTAAAAAGTTATATACCTTAATAATGGATTTAATTGACCCTAAGAATCAATATTAAGTAAAATATTGCAAAATATATCTAAAATAAATATAAACTCTAATTGGATTAGTAAATCTTGCTTAATAATGTTAAATTATATATGAGAAATTTAAATTACAGAAAATGATTAAAACTATGAAAAATGAAAGTAAGACATCCTAGAGGATCTCATGTGGATGCGGACCGCTACACCTAAGTTTTCTCTTTATTAAATTGATGTTTAAGATAATATTCCTCTATATATATAGATAGATAGATACACAGAGATGTGCATTACTTTGAGAATCTTGTGGTATTCAGAGATGAGGTAGCGCACGTAGTCAGGGAGGGTGAATTGGCGGGATCTAGCTGAGAAAGGGACCAAGTAGTAGTTGTTGACGAAGTCATTGCCGCCCAATGTCATCAGGACCAAAGCTTGGTTCACTAGCCGTTTAGCCTCACTGGCGCCGACTAATGCAGATACTCTCGTTTGGTATTGTTGGAAGTATTCTAGCTGTTGGTATGGCCGGAGTATGTTCGCCTGCAGTTTCAAATTCATATGAAATAAATTACGAGCATAAAATAAAATACTTTTTAGGATAAATACTATATAGTGTTACAATGCATTGAATAATGTCACAATGTTAAAACTCGACAAATTTGTGATAATATTTCGACATTATTGCATTACTAGCATAGAATATTGTGTGTGTTATGCACGATCCATGAACTTCACATTAATCAAGTATTAGAGTTGAATAATTGTAATATTTCACAATGTTTTATATATAGTAATTGATAAAGGAAAATTTGAAAAACTATTCTATTCATGGTTAGTATAAAACCACTATTAGATTTTTAATGTATCCATTGGAAGATGAAATCAGATAAAACTTAAATATATATCTAATGAATTAATATATTCTTGTAGTATTTTAATATATATTTAATAAGTTAATATATTATTTTACCCAATTATCCTTAAAAATAAATCTATAATAAAAATATAGTACGCTA
Organism: Salvia rosmarinus; assembly: GCA_036937905.1. NCBI lineage: Eukaryota > Viridiplantae > Streptophyta > Magnoliopsida > Lamiales > Lamiaceae > Salvia > Salvia rosmarinus. The sequence goes on along the minus strand of CM072818.1, from coordinate 37,296,825 downwards.
TCTATATTTTTTAAAGAATTCACTTTTTATATTAGTATCGAGTTTGTCAAGCCCAAAATTGGGGCACCGAAAATCTCTCGTGGCACGCTAGAAACTGATGTGGAAGTATATGTATAATATAGAAGTTTACGAGAAATCCAGACTCTGGTGTGCCACGTTGGATTTTCTGCGTCCAAACCATTGGCTCGGGACAATATTGCAGAATGTTGAAACATTATGTATAAATTCGTCAAGTTTCATAAATTATGACATTATTGTAAAACTGTTAAAACATATAGGAATATATTCACCAAGGTTTAAAACAATATTGCAAAATACTTCAACTTTACGTAAATTTGCTAATTTCAGATGTTGCGACATTATTGTAAAAATTTGAAACGCAATATGACAGGAAATATAGACTTACAAACTGAACTCCGTGTCGTTAAGAATGCCAACTCCAGCTGAGGCAAAGTTGGCTCCAACCAATAACCTCGGCCCGGTTAGGGCCGGGCTCAAGTAGGGCAACGGTGATTCTCTCCGCCAATGCTCTGGCCTACAACATCAATCGAAATGATTAATCCTTTCAAAAAATTAAGTGATTTGATGATCAGACAATAAAATGCATGGCAAACTGAACTGATAAGATCGGGAATGTTGAGGCCGTTGGAGAAACGGCCGGTGGGCCGGCGGGTGGGATAGTCGATGCCATAAGGTGGTGTATCGGCGCGTGCCGTCGTGGCTAAGTAGTTGTTGTTGCCGCTGTCGACTAGTGAATCACCGAACACGAAGAAGGCTCTGCCCTCTACGCCCACATTTGTATGTAATGTGGCTAAGAATATGGTTACCACAATAATGTTGAAGGCACTAGTAGCCATTGTTGAAAGGGTAGAGCAAGAAAACACACACACACAGTGGCTAGGTAGGTAGTTGTGGATGGAGATGAATGCTGAATTTGGTTGTATTTATAAGTGTTGTGTTATACCCTGGCATATATGTATTTTCTTGGTCGTGGAATTAAATATAGAGGAGCTATTGTGGTTGTAAAGGCGGGAAAGGGCCACAAATTACAACTAAAGTAAAGAAAATGTGAAGGGGTGGTTCAATTGTATTCAATTTGGACAGTTGATAGGAGGTTTGATCCCTCTCATTAATGATTATGCCAACAACATTAATTTACCATGTTCAAATACTGTACAGTTTAATTATATATCAAGGTGGTATCATGTGTTTTAAGTTTATGTAACATGTACCAAAAGTCTTGTCGATTAGTTGTATTTTTCACTTCTGCAAGAGTGAGAGATCCGGTACGAATCTCAATCTCCACGTTCCATGGCTTAAATAAAAAGGTAATTTATGTAATAGGTAGGTAGGTTGTTTAATTAGTTTTACATTTTTTTTTCTTAATTCAGAATTATATCACATGTGCATGCGCGCACGTATATACATGTTGTGATTAGAGATATGCCATCAAACGTAATTGGACAATTGTTAGGCAGCAGTATGCCTTATTAATTTGGATCTAGATTTGTCCCATAGGAACTGCCCAATTGTTCAGGTGGATTTCTATGGCCGAGTTGTCACATGTTCGAACTCCACCAAACGCCTCTATGTGTTTGAGTCTGTCCCACCTGGATTTTCAAGTGTTGTTTGCAGACTATTACACAGGAACGTGGGATTTACTCTTTGCGCATCTTAGGCAGCGGCTGCAGATTTCTCATGATACAAAAAAAAATGGATCTAGATTTCAAAGATCCTGAAAGGATTGAATGATTGAGCATTATTATAGAGAGAGTAAAGAGCTAGACCAATTGAAAAAGAAAGAAATAGGAGAGTTGAATATATACTTAGTCTTGCAATATTTTGTTTCCCAAAATTAGATAATTCAATTTGCAAAGTTTTTTTCCAACTCACACATATGGTGATAGGTTGTTTTTGTTTTGATTTTATTTTTTTTAATTTAATGGTGATAGGTTGTTAGATATTTTAGATTGATGTTGAAGGGAAAGGTGGTGGGAGATAAAAGGGCAGCATGTGATTTGCATTAATGAAGTTCACAACATTATCAACTACTCACGCAAGTTTACGTAATAGTACAAATTAATAGGAAGTTATTTTATAGGCAAGAACCTCAAGGTTTACCTACATACTGTTATATCTAAGTAGTGGCACTTCATTTTTCTAGTCGGATCCTTTATTATTATATACTCGATCAATTTTTGTCTTGTTTTTTGTATCATCAATAATGTATTCGAGATATATGAAGTATACAATATAGAATCAAATACGGCTAGGCCGGACTGGTCCGTTGTGCATGTTCAATATCAACTAAAAATAGTGGGAAAGGCAAGTTTTGTATAAATGAACTAAGTTTTATGTATTATGTAACTCAAGGTGACATGCTATTGGCGCCTTATTAAATGTATATGCTAGTATTAGGGATATCAATATAGCCTGAAACTCATGAGTTGGTCTCAATACATCGACAATCCGATAGGGTTAGATTTGAAATTTTCTAACCCGCAAAAAATCAACTCGAATGACCCGAACCGAATAACCCGACAACCGAGTAGGTTGATCCGAAAACCCAAACTTGAATGGTTTGGCCCGAAACTCAAATAAGTTGACATAATTAATTGAAAAGTTTCCCGTTATATGATTTTTCAGAATTCATTAATTGCTTTTGAAATTAGTATAATAATAAAAAATTCAAATATTTATAATATGTATTTTGGTTAATATTTGAAAGTTATCATTTCACTTCTTTGTATTTTTTACACTAATGTTCAATACAAAATATTTGTTATAAATATTTGAAAGTTATTTTTTCGTTGAGATTTTTGGCCCGATTAGCCTGACGGTGAGCCCGAAACCCGATAGTTTTGGGTTATGGTTGAAACTATCTAAACCGAAAAAAATATCAACTCAAATAACCTAAACCGAATAATCCGATAACCTAAATAGATCGATGTGAATGAGTAAGTTGACTCAATTAACCTCTTACATAGGACATATTAAGTTTTCTGGAATTGGGCCAGTTAATTAAAGAAGGAAAAATGTAGGCAGTAACATTGCCCTACTAATTTGGCTATTAAATGTAGACATTACCGAAATAGTAGGCATTTATTACGTTAAATAGTGTTGACCAACACAAAGACTTCTATGTGCTCCGTCTTACTGTATGTGCGTACGGATCTTGGTAGGGGATCCGTGAAAATTATACATATATATATATATATATATATATATATATATATATATATATATAGAGATGGATCGGTAGGAATAGATAATTTGGTAGGAAATAGGAATGAATCTGGGCTTTGATTTACTATATCAATAGTTGAGATTTAATTTTCGTGTGTATTCATGGTTTTGTGTTTTGTGTCTTCTGATTATCGTGCAACACTATAACTCTTCTTGTCTTCTGCGAACGAAAGATGTGTTATACTAATATATTTAGATATGTCTACGAATGGATGAAATATGTGCTAAACTTTCATGTGCAATACATTAACTACGATTGTCTTCACAATATGAAAGATATGCTTCTATTCCTCTTTCGTGACATTAAGGAGCTTTCTCACCATAACCAACCCCTATATATATATATATATATATATATATATATATATATATATATATATATGGGTTGGATCAGTGAGAACTCATCTTTATGAGAACTTGAGAACTATGCACAAACGTATAAAGTTGATGAATAAAACCTATAAAGTTGTGCATAACGAAATATTATAAAATTGTTGTACAACAAAATAATTTTAGAAAATTTTAGTTATGCACAACTTTATACCATCTTGTCGTCATCTTCAACATCTTACGATGATTAGTAGAATTCACAAAAAGATGTGGTTTTATTTGATCTATCCTATATATATATATATATATATATATATAAAGAGGATGAATAAGGTAACAATGAAAATATTTATAACAAATAAGAATAAATTTAAGTTATTGGTTTTAGCAAATCAAAAATTATATTAATTTATATTGTATCGTAATTCATAATTATATATGTTACATTTAAATTGCTTGTATTAATTAAAATTTATACTAACAATTTTATCCTTGGTTTTATGGATTTATTATAATCTAGTTAGTACAATAATATATTGAATAGAATATTTGTTATAAATGTACTACATATTATCTTATATGTGCAACAATCAACATTCCACATTCAATACAAAAAACCACATACATTATTTAATTCCCGAATAATGTAATATTTTCATTATATATGTGTAATAAACTCGCATATCATCCATTATGTAGATGATTAGTATCTCACTAGCATATTCATGAACATTGCACAACGATAATATAATAATACATAAAATAATATTTACTATATTAGGAATTACAATATAATATATAGATGCGATAGTGGTTGTGTGCGTGAATCATGATGTTAATTAAGTAAACATATTTTCAAAATATGCAGTTAGCCTCGTGCACAACAAACATTTAAATTAGCATAATATTATATAATAAATGTATAAACCAAATAAATTAAAAACAAAATTTTACTATGAAATTCTCATAAAAATCTACTATACAATTTGAATATTTCAATAAACTAAAATATGTAATATGTTTTTATACAGATCATAAATTTGAACTAAATGACGATAATAAATATTTATAACTAATAACCTATCATAAAATAATTATAAGATTCCCCCAATTTAAGGAATAAATCGGTTACACTAAAAAGAAAAATACAATAATAATCTTATTAATAAAATCTGTAAAAAAAATATCATAAAATAATATTAAATCTAAATTATTGGATACACCTAGATCTACGCTTAGGATTAGTTCTCATTCTCATTTTTCAAAATACTTGTGGTTTTCATTTGATACATCCTATATATATATATATATATATATATATATATAATATCCCAAAGAATTAAATGCCTAATTACGATATTTAAATTAAGTAAATTAAGGTTTCGCCGAAATAATTAAATTGGCAAATTATAGAAAAATGATTTCGATTATTTATGAGCTAAAGAATTCCTATTTTTATATTCACTAATGATTGTGAATTTAGGAATATCTATATATAAAGTATTTCGGCAGTAGTATTTTAACGTCGATTGAGTATCGATAGTTAAAATTTCGTGAAATTTTCTAAATGACAAAGCTTAGAATTAATTTCCATTATTAATGGAATAATTTAATAAAGTGATTACGACTTTATTACGACCATTTTGAGATGAGTCGATAATTAACGTTTTAAGAAGTTTCAAACGTTAACGTTTAGAGAGGAATAGAAAAATGAGATTTATGATCAAGGAATTGTAATATTTAAATTCCTATGATTATTATATATAATTAGAGTATTGTTTAGCATTAGAACAATGCTAGAACATTAAGGATTAATTATTGGACAAGTTTAGAATTTTCGAAAACCCTAATTCGAAAATTAGGGTTTTCTCACTTGTAATGATACCAATAATTTTTCCAATGATATAATTTATCATCTAAGACATATATTGTGCTATATAACTATAAATAGCATGAAAATAAAATGTTGGACACTCAAAATGAGAAAGTGCCGTGAGTAAATAGTCATGTGTTAACATGAATAAAATTTTTTGCTATCAATTGCTTTGTACGTGAATAAGGTGTAGTGTTATATTGTAATAGTGATATATATTTTTTAACACACAAAACAAGATGATAATTGAATGAATCAAGTGGGAGATGTTTAGGAAATGAAAGAGCCGTCCATGTTGACTAATTAAGTGAGGTTCTAATTGTTTTGTTCAAGGTGCATTTACTAAGGAATAAAGTGATTCATTAAAGTGTTGTGAGTCACCAAAGATGTATTGCTTTGAATTAATTTAGCATGACAATGTTGACCAAATGAAGGAAAGAAGGAATAAATTAAAAACTCATCTCCTTGATACATGAGATGGCCGACGTGCAATAAACAAAAGTGGAAGATAATTTGGTTCATGTATTTAGTTGAAGTGATGGTTATTTAATATGGCACAAGTGATGATGTATTGTATTGGTGAGTCACCATGGAAATATATCTTGCAATATGTGTGTGTGCCGTGAGTACAAGAGGAATTAAGTGTAAATCATGTTATTCATTTAGTTTATTTAGTAAATAATAGTACATCAAACAAAACATCTCTCTTTCACTTCTACACATTACCGTGAGTGTTGAGGATTGTGCATTAAGTGTGTAGTCTTTATTCCTTTTTGCTTGGTACATAATTGAGGGGATAACATCAAACAAATCATTTTCTCTTCCTCAAAACCCCCACTGCAGTGAGTTGAGAGCAAGAAAGAAGAAGGGTGTTCTTCATTATTTTATCCCCAAAACCTTGATACTAAAATCCTTGTGCACTAAATCGACACGGTAAAAGGTTAGGATTTGAGCGAGCTTTAAGTATCGTTAAAATTTTGAATTCTAACCGTTAGATTTTATTATATATGCATATGTTCTTAAGGTGAAATATAGAATAAATTATGCTAAGCATAATAGTTGTTAATTAATAATGTGTAGTATGATGTTATAGATGCATAAACCATGTTAAAATTTCATTTGAACATGTTATGAAATCTTAGAATATAATCGAAAAATTTCTAGAGTTGAATTGATGATGGATTAATGATATATGATATCCAGGAGCTTATAGTGATTATTTGGAAATTTTGAAAATCATGTGAAATAAATATGAAATGACCGAAATTAATGAAAAATGCTAAGTTGTTGTACAATTTTTATTTAAGAAATGTTTTAGCATATTGTTGATCTAGGGTATTGATTATGTGAGATGTGAATTTACAAGAATTTTTGGAAACCAAATGCTCAAATTTAATCAACATGGCCGAGAGCTATAAACTTGTTTATGGCATGATTTGGTTGATTTTAATGAATATTATGATGTTATGTTGCTACACTATAGTATTTAAGCCTTATGTGAATTTGTAGGATTTTTGCAAAAATGTTTGCTCAAACTTTGCTAAGGACCGAAAACTATAGAACAAGTATACATTGATGAAGAAATTGAAAATGTTGGACTATATGTTATAATCATGTTATAAATTAATGTTGGGGCCTTGTATAATTTAGTTAGAATTTTAGAAAATTAATTGGGCATATTTTGCAAAGTGTCGTGACCTATAGAATAAAATAGGTGATGCCCAAATTTTCTATAGTTAGTGTTAATACATATTAGTGATACTATGATAAAATAGTACACTATATGATTTTAGAAGAATTTTTGGAAGAAGAATGAAAATTAAAGCTTGAAAATCGTAAACTTGAATATATATATATATTAAGGATTTTAATTCCTTAATATCAAGAAAAATAATACATTATATGTCTAGAAATTATTTTAGACATATTAAGAATTTATGGAATTTTATAAACATAGAATACTATGTTTATGTCGAAACGTTATATTAAATAACGTTAGAAATGAAAAATAATGTTAAATGAATAAGTTGATTAATATTTAAGAAAAATATTAATAAAGTTTATCGATTTACGTGAAAATCGAAATTAAGGCTTTATGAAAAGAAAATCGATTGAAAGTCGATTTATATGGAAATTAGATATTAAATAAATGAATTATTAAAGAATTAATAAAGAAAAGTCAAAATTGTTGACTTTTGAAATTAACGTATGAAATACGTTCGATAAATCACGCTAATACGTGAAAAACGACATTATATATATAAATCTCTTTGGTGAGAAAAGATTTCATAATTGAAATCTTTATATCGAAAAACGTTAGAATATCGTTCAACGCTTAACCTAAAAGGTTAAAATGAATAGTTGAACATATCTCGCTTCTATCGAAATCGAGAAATGTTTAGTTTAAGATCGTGATTGAGCGCGATTGAATTCGTTAAGGAATTCAATTTATATTAGTATACGTTATCAAAGTTTATTTTAAACTTTGAAAATCTCAAAACGTGACCAAAGTACTAAAATCGCTTTTACGTAAAGGTGAGGCGGATGCGATCGTTGGCGTAAAAGGAAAACAAATTAAGAAAGCTTACGTGCAAGTGGGCTTTTTTCTTATCCTCAAGGATAAAATGCTCTATTTATGATGCTTTCTTGAAATGAAAAGTAATTATTTATGATGCTCTCTTTGAGAAATGATTATGAAATGATGATAAAATTACGCCCAAAATGTTTATGTTTTATGTATGTATCCTATCAATGAATGAATGAATGATGAATGTTGTTGGGTCGCTCCCGACTTATGAATGAAATCGAATTCGGATCCTATCTTGGAAGCGCTTATACCGCTAGAATTAACGTGTACACCTAATGGTGATCGTGTCTTTGTAAGGACAATTTACGCGGTCACAATGACCTGAGAGGAGGCCTCCTTCTACGGCGTAATGATAATGTTATGATGAAATGAAAGGATATGGATCATACATACAAGGAAAATGCCTGGCCAGACGAACGTTTATATGATGAAAATGTTTAGTAAGCTCAAGCCCTTTCAAGTAAAACCCTTGTGTCTTACCATAATGGGGCAGTGTAATTTAAAGATGATAAAATGTTTTTGGCATGAGTCCACTGAGTGCATTCTTGTACTCAGCCCTGCATATTTGTTTTTAAATGTGCAGATTGAGTCAGTGATGCGATGGAGCGGTGTTGAGCAATAGGAAGGTTGTCGTTGAAAGTTATACTTGATAGTACATCGTCATATGTACATATCACATGTTTTCATTGCAAGAACATAAGTTATATAGTAAAGTCCAAAACATACTTGATATATGTATTACGCTTTAATGTTAAATGGTCTCTCTGCTTATTCATCCTGTTTAGAGTAATAATCCACTCGCTAAATCGTACTTAGGATTTAGGGGCTATTACAATATATATATATATATATATATATATATATATATATATATATATATATATATATATATATAATTTTTTGTAAAAACATAAAAATCAATGCACTTTAAATATAAAGTTACCGCACTTTATGCATAAAGTTATTGACCGCAAAATATTGATGAATAATGTTAGCTTTTACCCTAACTCAATGATGCATTAGTTTTATACATAGAATGCATTAACTTTATACATAAAATGCATTAACTTTATACATAAAATACATTGATTTTTAGGTTTTTATGAAAAAATAGGTTTTTATTATAACTCAACCATATATATATAAATATATATATATATATATATAAGGATTGGTTATAGAGAGAATCACCTCTTAGATAAGAACTAAGAACCAATAACCACCGTTAGATTAAATAAGATCGGACGACTCATAATTATTTAATGATAAAATACTCTAATCTCTAAATTTTTGCTATTTGGATATTTCACATTCTATTCTTACGTTGTTCATATAATTATATTGTTGTTCATGTAATCGTAGTTCTTGTGCATGCTATACATTCGATTCATTGTTATGTTCATGTAATTCATGGTGTTGTGCATGTAATCGTAGTAATTGTGCATATGAGAATAATTACGAAAATCAATATATAAAATCCATTGATTTTAGGGCTAAACGGTTATAATTAAAATATGAGGATCATAAACTATTTATAATTAATCTTGACCGTTAGATTATAAAATGAATGGACCGCATTAGTTCTTAGTTCTTAGCCCTAAAATCATGGGATTTTATATATCGATTTTGAATTATTATCATATGTACAATTACTACGATTACCTGCACAACACCATGAATTACATGAACATAACAATGAATTGGAATGTATAGGCATGCACAAAAATTACGATTACATGAACAATAACATGAATTATATGAACAACGAATAATAGAATGTGAAATATCCAAATAGCGAAAATTTAGGGATTTGAGTATTTTATCATTAAATAATTATGAGTCGTCCGATCTTAACGGTGGTTATTGGTTCTTAGTTCTTATATAAGATGTGGTTCTCTCTATAACCAACCCCTATATATATATAGTGGTTATCGTTTGGACATTTCTTATAGTATAAACATGAGGATAAATATCAACATTTGATAAATCAATATGGACGCTTCAGATTCAATGCACAAATTATTACGCAGATACACAAATATAAAATTATATGTAGAAATATGCATATAACTAATTCAGATGCATAATAACCATTAGATTTCCAAATCTGATGGACATGATATGTTCTCTGATCGATCTTATTTTCGTTAAGGAAATAAATGCGAGAAGAACACAGGATTTACGTGGTTCGATCTTTGAATTAGATCTCGTCCACGGAGCGAGAGAGAGTATGTCACGCCCAATTCCGAGGGAAGGCACGGATGCCGGGTGTGATTAGGGGTGGGGTTAAGGCGGGGAAGGGGATACATATAACATACATGATAAGAAGATGTGACCATGAAATCGGGCGATCTCTCTCTATAACTAGGACATATCACAGAGGGAGGGCACAAACAATCCACCAACAGAATAATATCGATATCATAACTTCAGAAAGACATGATCTTGGTTTATTATAAGTAATGCAAGAAAGCAAAATAGCATTACATCCTGTTAACTAGACCGGTCAACCACATAGCATGCTCGTATCGAGACTCACAATAGAATAACATAACAAATCTTGTTCCCAATCAGAAAGCAAATAAGGGACAAGAATACATAATTATCAGAGTACGTATATAACATAACATCGCGGAAGCATAGCATGAAGAACCCGCAGCTCCACCCTCAAATACGCCTCGTCCAACCCTCCTCCATACGTGAAAAGATTTGAAAGAGTTTGGGGTGAGTACTAGCGCACTCGGTGGGGTTTTACCATAAATCAAAAGAATCATGAGGCGTGTTTAGAGCACTTACCTTAGAAGGTTTTAAACGTAAATCCACTTCTAAGTAAGCAAAATAGATTTTTCCATTTTCGATACCGATCCGTTATTATCGTTACTCCCATCATAGAACCATGAACCACGGCTCGGGCGTATCCCGTCACCCCATCACATGACATTCATTCGCCCGGAACATATCCAATCGGCCCACGCCCGAGCGTATCCGGTAGGCTAATCGGTGTGGACTTCGGGTCAAATCCCCATCGAACCATAACCACCTCATTACCATTTCCGTGTGGACTTCCTGGGTCTATCCCTTCGAACCATAACCACGTGTTGGGGTCTATCCCTTATGATCAATACTCGAGATGGTGATCAACCCACCGAATAGAGATCCGTGCACAACCATGATAGAACCATATCTTGGATCGAGAAGCGATAATAATTTCACAAAACATTTTACGGTGTACATGTTTTATTTTGAAATATCGAGTAAATAACTCAAAATAAGCATATATAACCCAACCCGAATGAGCAGAAACGTCAACGGAGATATCTACGGATCCGATGACTTCACCGATCGACTGGTAGGTACACGGTAACAAGACGGAACAACTTTGGGGTCACTTCACACAAAGCAAAGCAACAACGTGATCCAAACGACGATCGTAGCAAAATTAGGGTTTTCGACTTTCGAACCCACATTTGGCACTCTCCGGTTTTCAAATCAACTCGATGCGAAGGAAATATATTCGAGGCATCAAGACCTATAATAGGCTACCTTCAAAATATGCATGCATGCAAGTTATTTCAAATCTTAGCAAAAGAAGCTTCAAAATCGATGCTATCCTCGGATCTAGGATAAACCATCCAAAATCGATGCATGAAAATGGAAACATAAGCAATATGCATAACGACGAACATGGAATGACAAGCGACGTTGAAAATGGATAACCGGGCATGTACTTCCTTTAGAAACTCAAGCAACGGAAAACATCCCGACACGCGTACGCGAAAAAGCGAGCGGATCGGTATTTTAGTAGAATGCATAGCCGGAACTCAAAACCTAAAGGACCCGAGGCAAAGGTGGGCCGTCGGCCACCAAATCGGCGTGCCACCACCACCAAATCGGTGGCAATGGGCGTGGCGGTTTCGACAATCGGTGGCCTCATTGCTTTTCCCGCCTCGTCCCTTTAGAAACCCGAGTTCTATGCTATACGATCTACTAAAAGGCGGAATCAAAACAAGAAAAGGACAAAACCAAAACGGGCTGCCCGGGGTGGTTGATCGGCGGTGGTGGCTCGGCGGCGCAGGAATGGCGCCGCCACCGAGCCTCCCGGCCGATCCCCACTCTCCAGCTCAGCAGCATTACAGGGCTGCTCGGCTCTTCGTAAACACGAGAGACGAAGGAAATGAACGTTGAAAATGAAGGCCCTAGCCTCCTATTTATAGGAAGCGGTGGCAAGCAAGCTTCTTGCAAGCGCTGCCTTTTCGAAAACGCAAAACCGACGCAACTTTTGCAAACGGACTCCAAATTTAGCAAACTTGGTACCCATGGACACGAAATAAAATACCGGACACAATGACAATAAACAAGATATGCTTTTAAAAGACCAATGAAAAGTCCGTTTTCGATAACTTCCCGAGTGCCAAACCTTCATGGGTGGTCGAAAACTCGCATACTTAGTGTCTATGAATTCGTCATAAGACACTCTTCAACGCCTGAGGGTTTCGTGACTATCGCATCACCAAACAAAAGTCAACCTTTTGACCTTTTCTCGAAAACGTGCCATGCAAAATGAAGCTTAAAAAGACGGGTATTACATCCTTCCTCCTTATAAAATTTCGCCCTCGAAATTTCAAACACGTGGAAAACAACTCGGTACCGAGCCCTAACTTGTCTTCCAACTCCCACGTAGCTTCTTCCTCCGTGGTGATTCCACAACACCTTCACCAACGGAATCGCTTGTTCCTCAATTCCTTGACTTCGCTCCAAGATAGCCACCGCCTTTCCTCGTAACTCGGATCCCGAGCAAGAATCACTTGATCATGCTTGATCACGTGTTTGGGTCGAACACGCATTTCTCACCGAGAAACGTGAAACACGCTACGAACATCTCCGGCGTTTGGCGGCAAAGCTAACCTATAGGCAACGGGCCTATTCTCGAGAACTTCGAAGGTCCAACGAACCTCGGTCGTAACACCTCGCTTCCCAAAACGAACGACTCTCTCGTCGGGAAACCTTAGGAAAACGCGATCTCCGATCATGAATCAAGATCCAGCACGACGACATCCGCATAGGGACTTACGCTCGCCTTGGCGCTCTTGATCCTTCGCTTGATCGATCGATAACCTCGACCGTCTGCTTGAACCATCTCGGTCCTAACATCTTCCTCTCGCCCACTTCATCCCATAAAGTGGCGATCGACACTTCCTTCCGCATAACGCCTCATAGGGAGCCATTCCTATGGTGGCCCGATAACTATTGTTATAGGCAAACTCTACCAAAGGTAGTATCTCTTCCCAATTTCCTCCTCCGTCGGCCACGATCGCCGCAAAGATATCTTCCAAAACCCGAATCGCTCTTTCCGACCGACCGTCCGCTTGAGGATGGAATGCCGTACTAAGATTCGCTTGGTCCCCATGGCTTCCTGGCAGACTCCTCCAAAACCTCGACGTGAACCTCGGTCACGATCCGACGAATCGATACCGAGCACACCATGTAACCGCATTTATTTCTCGACGTAAAGCCGAGCAAGCTTATCCAACCCGTCGTCATTCGAATCGGTGAAATGAGCCGACTTCATTGATCTATCGACGACAACCCATATAGCGATGTTTCCTCTGTGCCGACCTTGGAAAACTTACCACAAAATCCATACCGATATGATCCCATTTCCATTCGGGATTGGTAGCGGTTGCAACAATCTCGACGGACGTTGGTGTACGCTTTCACTTGCGACAAGCCAAACAACGCTCCACAAACGCTGCTACATCCTTTTTCATCCCTTCCCACCAAAAGTTCCTCTTAAGGTCTCTCGTACATTTTGGTGCTTCTGGATTAGTCAGATACGGTGCCTCATGAGCTTCACTCATGATTTTATCTCTCAATTCCCTATTGAGTGGCACACATAACCTTCCTAATAGTAGCCCGTTATCCTTTGCTTCGTGAAACCCTTGCTATCTTCTAGCCTTGCTTTCAAACGCATCTTCTCCGTGAATTCGCCTCCCTCGCTGCGACTCACGATGGCTTCTCTTAGATCCGTTCACCAAAGTCGCTGATGAATCTTACACCGATTCCGCGGATGAATCACTTCCAGCCGAGCTTCAAATCTCAATAAGCTCTTTCTCTTGCGTAAGAAGATATCCCAACTTCGCCTCGACTTGCGACTAAGAGCATCCGCTACGACATCGGCTTTTCCCGTGATAACCGATGAGCAATCATAATCCTTCACCAACTCTAGCCATCTCCTTCGCTTCATGTTCATTTCTTTTGTTCAAAGAAATACTTGAGGTTTTGTGATCCGTGAAGATTTCACACTTAACTCCATAGAGATAGTGCCTCCAAATCTTCAACGCATGAACGATCGCCGCTAACTCCGGATCGTGAGTTGGTAGCTCAACTCGTGCGGTTTCAACCGGCGAGACGCGTAAGCTATAACCTTCCTGCTCGCATGAGAACGCAACCCAAACCAAGTTTGGATGCATCGGTGTAGACCACAAACCCATCGCTCCTTCCGCACGGCTAACACCGGAGCGGTTGTTAGCTTCTTCTTAACTCTCGAAACTTGCTTCACAAGCTTCGGACCATGAAAACTTGATTCCTTTCGACAAGCAGTTGCCATCGGCCTTGCCAACTTCGAAAACCCTTCGATGAAACGTCTATAATATCCGCCAAGCCTAGAAAGCTTCAACCTCATTGGCATTAGTCGGAACCTTCCGCCATTTACCGCTTCAACCTTCACTGGTCGACTTTGATTCCTTCGCAGCATACGATATGTCCAGGAACATCACTTCTTTCACCAAAACTCGCGACTTGCTATACTTGGCATACAACCTCTCCGTCGTAATGTTTCCTTAACGGCACTGAGGTGTTCTCTATGCAACTCGCATTCTCGGAATAGACGAGAATATCATCGATAAAAACCAAGACGGTTATCCAGACATCGATGGAAAACTCGATTCATCGATCCATGAAGCGCTTGGTCAAACCAAACGGCATCACGATGAACTCAGTAGTGCCCATACCGTCCCGAACGCGGTCTCGCAACGCCCTCCTTCCCGATCTTCACCGATGGTAGCGACCTCAAATCGATCTTAGAGAAGACACTCGCCCTTGAGCCGGTCAAAAGATCGCCGATCTTTGAAGAGGATATCCGTTTCTTGATCGTCGACTTATTCACTCGTAGTCAATGCACATCCGCATCGACCCATCCTTCTTCTTGACGAATGTAATCAAGCGCCCCCACGGCGACACGCTAGGTCGGATAAAACCTAGATCCAACAGCTCCCGAATCGCGCTTTCGGCTTTGCAATTTTTAGGTGCCATTCTCAGATGGTGCCTTTGATATCGTCGCCGCCTGGTTCCAAATCAATAGTGAATTCCACTTGTCTATCGTGTGGTAAACCCGCAAGTCCTCGGAAACACATCCGGATATTCACACACCATCGCTCCTCTTGCAATCGCTGCGCTGTTCATCGTGCCTGTCAAACTTACCAAGAAAGTTTGACAACTTCCTTCCCGATCATCCTCACCGCCTTCGGCCGAGATCATCGCACGCAAACACCCATCCTTATGCCGTGGAAACAAACTTCCACTTTCTTCGCCGCTCAAAAGCAACTTCTCTCGAGACAACGATAGTTGCCATGTGCTTTTCCAACCAATCCATGTTAAAGATGACATCGAAATCTTCCATTCGATGACATGCAAATTGACAAGGACCTTCGCTCATGATTTCTACTTCACGGTTACGCATATCTCTTCGCTTTTAGCACTTCTCGACGGGATGCTAATTTCGAGTACTCGTGATTTCTTGGGTACCAAACCCAACCTCTCACACGCGATTCTCGAAACGAAATAATGTGAGGCTCCCTGATCAAACAAAGCGAAAACGGTATATCACTCATATGGATTATACTGCAAGATTTCCGGAGCTGAGCTCGCCGATTCGCGCACACCTTGCTTGTGCGGTGGCCCTTTGGTTTGTCGGCCTGGGTGACCTCACTCGCCTTGTTTGTCCTCGGCGAAGCATGATTCTCGCTCATGAGCCGGACGCCGCCTTCACCGGCGGCCGCATCCGCCGCCTCCTAACGGACAATCTCGAGCGTAATGTCCGGATTTACAACGATAGCACTCGGTGCTACCTTGCACGCAGCCCGAAATGATTCCTTCGGCATTTCGGCACCAAGGTTTTTCCTCCGCCGCATGGGTTGGAAATTCCTTCCCCAAGGTTGCCTTTCTCTTGAATGCCTTGATTTCTTGGAATCATCGACCGCCTCGTTCCTCGGAACACCCGATTGCCTTTCCCCGATCTTCCCATTTCCTCTTACCTCTTCCTCCGCCGATGGCTGTCCGTGGCATTGTTCTCTCCTCAGGGCAACATTGACTCAATGTTTAATGCCCGGTTCAAGGATCGCGATACGCCGATCTCCCCGATCGACGAGCGAAATTCGATCTCCGCTCGAGTCCTCTCCGAACTCGCTCGCCTGGCAATTTCGCCAACTGTGCACGTAGCATAACGCGATGTATTTATTGAACGAGCGATCGCATTTCGGTGACCGCCCTTCTTCCTCGACGAAGATTCCGTAATCGTTTTCCTTCTCGCCACCGTAAACGCCAGCACATACTTTTCCATGAGTTCTTCCTCGAAATCTTCCCACGATACCTTGCCCATCGTCCCCGGTGTTGAGTCCTTCTCACGGATTCCCACCGTAAATCACCTCATCGGTTAGTCGAAGATCGCGCATTCGCCTTTTTCGCTTCGTCATACCGATGTATTCAAGATCCTTCGGTGGATCGTATCCGGTTCTCGGTGCCGATCGGTTCGCCGGGCCGCCGAATGTAGGGATTCACTCGCGAAACTCTCGATCGCATGCCAACCAAAGGTGGTTCTCGGGCTTCTTCCACGCTATTGTTCCTCCGATTCCTTGTTCTCGCATTCTCGCATCGACGCTTGAAACATTAGAAACGCTTTCGATAGATAATCGGGTATCTTCGCATAACATATATCATCACCCATATCACATATCATCACATATATCACATATCACGACGATCACATATAATCATGCAACTCGTCAACATATCATCGCCATGCATTTCACATAACATTATCATCACACATCACATAGATCATATATCATCACGCATAGCTCATATCACATATAAGCATCAAACATAAACATCCCGTCATAGACAACGTTAGTATCAAGAATATTCAAAGGTCCATGAAGGATCACAAAATACAAGATCAAGGTATGTCACCAAAAAGGTCGATGTGAGCAAAAGAATCGACTCCCCATCACAAAGATGCCGCTACATCCATGCTTCTAGCAGATCGCGATCACCACCGCATACACACCGACTACCTAGATCTCTCGCCCTCCATATCCATCCACTATTCTCGCTAGTCCCAAAGGTTCCATTCGCCTTTCCTCATCCTCTTTCCTTCCAATCGTGGCTCAATTGGCCGCCGTAAAAGCGATCCTACATGGAAGCAAGCCTTCGGGTATGATCCCATCCAAGTTGTGCTCGATTGCTCGAGTATCGTGAAAGCCGTGCTCGGGCCCTCGCCTCGCGCGCTTGCCCTTCCTCAATGTGCCCGACCATCGTAGTCATCCGCTATCCGATTACGGGTCCTCCGAATCCTCACTACCTCCTCGCTCATCCGGGTCCTCTTCTTCCTCGTAGTCGTTTTCCCGGATGCCACCGATACGCTCGGTGGCATGAAGATCCCGATCCCCGGGCTTCTTCGTTTGCCGCCGGACGGACAATACCTCTCGCCCCGAAGTTCCCGCCCAAAGTCGTTCCTGATCTCCGGGAAGGTGCGATCGTCGATGGAGGTGTAGTGACTGTATCTCTGTTGCACCGTGATCGCCGATTGATGGTTGTTCTCCAACGGCTCTTCGGGAACATCATCCCTATCATCGATCTCGATCGGTCCTCGAGGGTGTCTCGCAACCACATCCTCCTCGGATGGTATACCTCGGTGGTCCGCCCACTGCCTCCATACTCGAGCAGCGAACTCAAGAAAGTCCAAGGTAAGGTGCCTCGTGATAGGATCCCGCTCAACAACACATGTCCTTGCCGCCCATGGTTGCCAACTGTCGGTAGCCTTCGCCATCCGATAGTAGGCCTCAGATTCGACACTTTCCCACCGCTCTAACCTTTCTCCATAACCCAACAAATCTTCCTGTAAATACTCCCAATGGCTCATGAATATTCCGGCACATTCCCGAATTTACGGATATGCTCATCCATTCTGTGAGATCTAACCAACGTTGTTCGGGCCATCAATATCCATAAACCTACATGTTAGTTCACCATAAAACAACAACAAATATTCACGCTTCCTTTACCATCCCAAATATCCGGGTATTCATGTCTCATACACATGTTCATTTCAACACATATCCATATCAATATCAATATTTATCATAATAATCACGTAAGCAAATATGTGGTTCACATAAGCACTCGCTTATCAAAATAAACAAGATTTTCAATCAACAATACATTCGCTATGTAAACACATAGACTTACATCAACCATACGTGATCACATCAATCACATCATATCATATAAACGATTTTCATATCACACCCACATGTGCCCTTTCGCTCCATCAACAATCACTTCCACATCCATATCACCATCCAACCACATCTCATCCATATCACGCTTACATCACAGAAACTCTTATCGTGCCAAAGCACATGAAACCAAGATCATATCAAGCATCACATAGCCACATAAAGCATCAAGAATAAACACATACCTCATCCCCTTTTTTAAAGGAGGCGGACCGACGGTGAGTGAGGGTAGTCAGATTGATGAATAAATTTAGAAGAACAAGTTCTAAACACTCAATTTCAAGAATGCTCATGATATAAAGCAAACAAACCGCTGATATCGGATAACAAGGATAGAGGTTAAAGCTAAGAACCATTGCTCGACATTACGTCACACGCCCCAATTCCCGAGGAAGGCACGGATGCCGGGGTGTGATTAGGGGTGGGGTTAAGAAGGGGAAGTAGGGGATACATATAACATACATGATAAGAAGATGTGACCATGAAATCGCAAGATCTCTCTATAACTAGGACATATCCGAAGGAGGGTACAAACAATCCACCAATGTAATAATATCGATATCAAAACTTGTAAAGACATGATCTTGGTTTATTATAAGTAATGCAAGAAAGCAAAAAAGATTACATCCTCGTTAACTAGACCGGTCAACTCATATAGCATGCTCAGATCGAGACTCACAACAGAATAACATAACAAATCTTGTTCCCAATCGTAAAGCAAATAAGGGACAAGAATACATAATTATCGAGTACGATATAACATAACATCGCGAAGCATAGATGAAGAACCCGCAGCCCACCCCTCGCATGATCCAAATTCTCCTCCATCCGTGAAAAGATTTGAAAAGAGTTTGGGGTAGTACTAGCGCACTCACCGGGTTTTATCATAAATCAAAAGAATCATGAGGTCGTGTTTAGAGCACTTACCTTAGAAGGTTTTAAAACGTAAATCACTTCTAAGTAAGCAAAATAGATTTTTCCATTTTTCGACACCGATCCGTTATTATCATACTCCCATCATGAACCATGAACCACGGCTCGAACGATCCCGTCACCCATCACATGACATTCATTCGCCCTAACATATCCAATCGCCCACCGGAACGTATCCAAATGGCTAACTCTGTGGACTTGAGGGTCAAACCCCATCGTAACCATAACCACCTCATTACTATTTCGTGGACTCGGGTCTATCCCTTCGTAACCATAACCACGTGTTCGGGTCTATCCTTATGATCAATACTCAAGATGGCGATCAACCCACCGAATAGAGATCCGTGCACAACCATGATAGAACCATATCTTGATCGAGAATGCGAATAATTTCACAAAAACATTTTACGCTGCATATGTTTTATTTTGAAATATCGAGTAAATAACTCAAAATAAGCATATATACCCAACCTCGAATGTACGAAACGCCAACCGAGATATCTACGGATCCGATGACTTCACCGATCGTGACCGGTAGGTACCGTAACAAGACGGAACAACTTTGGGGTCACTTCACACAAAGCAAAGCAACAACGTGATCCAAACGACGATCGTAGCAAAATTAGGGTTTCGACTTTCAACCCACATTTGGCACTCTCCGGTTTTCAAATCAACTCGATGCGTAAGGAAATATATTCGTGGCATCAAGACCTATAATAGGGTACCTTCAAAATATGCATGCATGCAAGTCGACTCAAATCTTAGCAACAAGAAGCTTCAAAATCGATGCTATCCTCGGATCTAGGATAAACCATCCAAAATCGATGCATGAAATGGAAACATAAGCAATATGCATAACGACGAACATGGAATGACAAACGACGTTGAAAATGGATAACCCGGCATGTATTTCCTTTAGAAAACTCAAGCAACGGAAAACATCCCGACATGCGTAAACGCGAAAACGTAAAACGGAATCGGTACTTTAGTAGAATGCATAGCCCGAACTCAAAACCTAAAGGACCAGAGCTAAAGGTGGGCGTCGGCCACCAAATCGGCGCCAACAGCCACCAAATCGGCGGTAGTAATGGCGGGCGGTTTCAACAACTGCCGGCCCCGGCCTTTTCCGCCCGTCCCTTTAGAAACCCGAGTTCTATGCTATACGATCTACTAAAAGGCGGAATCAAAACAAGAAAAGGAAAACCGAAAACGGGTTGCCTGGGGTGGTTGATCGGCGGTGGTGGCTCGGCAGCAGCCAAGAATGGCGCCGCCGAGCCTCCCCGCCGATCCCCACTCCTCCAGTGGCCCGCAACAGCACTGAGCTGCCTGCTCTTCCGTAAACATGAGAGACGAAGGAAATGAACGTTGAAAATGAAGGCCCTAGCCTCCTATTTATAGGAAAGAGGGTCACAGCAATCATGCAAGCGGCCTTTTCGAAAACGCAAAACCGACGCAACTTTTGCAAACGGACTCCAAATTTAGCAAACTTGGTACCCATGGACACGAAATAAAATACCGACACAATGACAATAAACAAGATATGCTTTTAAAAGACCAATGAAAAGTCCGTTTTCGATAACTTCCCGAGTGCCAAACCTTCATGGGTGGTCGAAACCCGTGATACTTAGTGTCATGAATTCGTTATAAGACACTCTTCTAACGCTTGAGGTTTCTGACGGTCGCATCACCAAACAAAAGTCAACCTTTGACCTTTCTCAAAAACGTGCCATGCAAAAATGAAGCTTAAAAGACGGGTATTACAGTATTCGTATTGAATGTGTAAGTTTATCATAAGAGTGTGAATGATCTATTTCGCCTAATCTAGCCTCTATTTATACACAATTATTTAGACCTAGATCTTAAATCCGAGGTCTTCTAAATAGATTCAGATCTAGGATAGGATCTTAATCCTATCCCTCTCGAACTAGATTCATTTAGATACGGCCGAGCCTTCGCTGCTCCCACCGGTTTTGTGGGTCTTCGGGGCGAACTTGTCCAGCCGAGCTCGACGCCGCCTTTACCTCAGACACGATCTTGGGTTTGCGCTTGGGCCATATCCTATCACAACCCCAAAAAAAAGACGAGTTGTCAGGTCGATTGGTTTTGGGTTGTTTATGCCGAGCGGGCGCGAACGATCCGACTTGGTATGTGTCAATGTTTCAAGTCATACGCCACGCTTGCAGGCATTTGCCGAGGTTGTGTGCTACTGTTACTATCTCTTGCCGAGGCGTTAAGAGGATTTCGCTTGGCTTCACCGGACGGGCGTTAAGTCGAGGTCTCCCGTGACTTCACCGGCGAGGCGCGTTGTCGAGGTCTTCCGGTGGGCTCTCCCGACGGCGGCGTGTCGAGGTACTGACCGACTTTACCTACGAGGCGTTAAGTCGAGGTCCCGCTTACTTCACCCGGCGAGGCGTTGCCGAGGTCTTCGTCTGGCCACCGACGAGGCGTTAGCGAGGTCAACACGGATTTTTCCGCCGCCGTTGAGTATGTGACATGTGATACACATTTAATGCGCATTTAATGCGACAACGGTTGATTCCCGATAAAGCGTATAATGGGGAATATCTTCCTCGATACGCCATTTCTCATATCACTTTACTATTTCAAAATTTCGCACTTTCAAACTTCAAAACGATAACCGCCGCCATTGTTGTCTCGGAGTTCATCACCATCATCTTCGAAAACCAAAAGTAAGTTATGGCTTCTTCTTCTTCTAGTAAATCGAGCTTCGACAGTAGATACGGTGCCACCGGATTCGCCGGCGGTTTGTATGCTCCTCTTCGGGATTTTGGTAAAGTGTCTTTTCTTCCATCTTAACAACCTCCGATGTAAAGGAGATTGTCTCCCAATACTATATTTCGATATTATTTATGTTGCCCCGTCCGAGCATAGGGCTTGTGCCTCCCAAGGTTTTGTCATCGCACTAAGACAACCTCGGGCTGGTCTTCGTGTTCTTTATCCTCGTATATGTCGAACTTCAACAGATGTTCGGCATATCACTTGCCCAACTTACGCCAAATTCTTTCCGGCATCCGGTGGGCCTAGTGTCTATGCCTATCGGCACAATTTTCCTTTCACTTTGGGGCTTGTTCTCCGCTTTTTACAAAGGGTGGTTCGGGGTGGTATTATTTATCACCCCGTCAGAAAATCAAAGCGAAGATAAAGTCGAAGATCTCGAACCGCGTAGAAGTTTTTCTTTGTCGATTCGAGATCTCGAGTTTACATGGCGATCGGAGAAGATCGCTGATGTGGTGGTTGATGAGATTGACGGTGGCCCCGGAGGAGGCAATCGGACAAAGTAGGTCTCGTGGACGAGGCCTTTACCGAGGCCGAGCTTGCACCGCTGGGCTTAGCCCTTATGATCCCCGCCCCGAGGTGGAGTCGGTGAAGGGCGAGGCCCTTCCTTCTCTTCAGTCTTTTGTTGCATGATTTTCCGTGTGTGTATGCCTGACTTGTATTTTTTGCAGTGAACTTGATCAGGGATAAGAAGAAGAAGAGGAAGGAGTCGAGCGCCGGTGCCGAGCTCCCCTCCTCGATTTTGAAGGATGCCGAGCCCTCCCGATGTTGAAGGATGTCTGGATATGCCCAAGCGAGCGAGGAGGCTTCAAGTCCCAGCCGCAGCCTCTTAGGCGTTTAAGAGGTTAAAGCGTGCATATCCCCGAGGCCAGCGGTTCTTTGCCGACCCGAATGTGTCATCGCTGGCTCTCGCCGAGCTCCCTGCCTTTCCCGAGGTAGCGACTTATCCTTCTTCTTGTGAAGTAATATAAATAATGTATTCTTCCGACCCGATGGGATTCTCAGATAGGGGTTGAGGTCGTGTCGGCCGAGGTGGCCAAGATGTCTCACGGATGGCCTGGATGTCCGGCTTCATAACGGACTTCTTGAAAGGGCCAAGCGGCTTTGTGACGGGTGGCCCAGATGCTCGTGGAATGGAGGAGAAGACTCTCCTCGCCCAAGAGATTAGTGAGGCCGAGGCAAAGATCCGGGACCTCGCCAAATGTAGGCGGGATACGGGCTGGCCGAGGCGGGCGAAGACGGCGGTCGAGGTGGCGGCGGCGGCCGAGGCGATGGAGGCAGATAGTTAGGGCGGCGGTCACGCGGAGGTCAAGTCGCCTTTAATGAAGGCAGAGTTGGAGGAGGCTCGGCCGGGAGGCCGAGGTAGCGAGCTCGCAGGGAGAAGCTTTGGGCATTTGGAGAGGCTATTCCTGCCTGGGGCTTCTCCGGGATGGTTGGTGATGCGGTCGAGGTCCTCAATAAGCGCTCCGTCTCAAATGCAATCAAGAAGTCGCTGAGGACTACCTGTAATCGATAAATCCAAGTATGGGTATGAGGAGATAGAGGATGATGTCCCGAGGCGGGCCTATTTCGATGTCCTTGTCCGCGGCTGAAGAGCTTCCCGTCTTGCGGATCCCGACTTCATCTGCTGGCTCACGGTCTGTTCGAGCTTGCTACCCGCCTGGGGACCGAGATCCCCGACCGACGCTCTAATGGTTGATCTTGCAAAGGGTCGTGAGGCAGCAACTGGGGTTTCAAGGCGACGAGGCTCGCGCCTCCCGAGGAGGCCAAGCGTAACTAGGTGAAGTTAGGCGGAAGAGACCGAGGCTTTCCGAGGCTCGGGGCCCGAGGTGGACAGTGCCGAGGCGTCTAGAGGGTCATTGATCCCCTTTTTTTTTTTTTTTTTTTTTTTTTTTGAATGTAAATGTACATTGGTTTCGGCCTAAGGGCGTATTAATAAAATCACAAGTTTATGCGAAAAACTTATCTTTTATTCGCTTGTCTCTCGAAATGCTTGATGCTTCTCCTTGGTTGAACCGAATCAAGACTTGTCAGCCTGAATTAAAAGAGGTCGAGCTCCTCCATATAAAGGGACAGCTGGGCCATGTGCAGGAGGAGTCTGATATTAAGCATAGAGCTGCCCAGGAGAGCTGTGACGAGCTCCAGGCTCGTCTTTTGCAATTGGAGGAGTCGTTCGAGGTCGCCATGGTAGAAAGGCAAATTAATAGCCGAGGCATGCCGAGTACGGCGGAGGTCATCCATCGAAATGGTGGGATGACCATCCCTAAGTTGAAGCCAAGGTTGTCGAGGCCGCTGCCCGTTGTGCGAGGTACCGGCGTGAATATGGTCGGACCTCCTGGCAATTCACGGAGCAGTTTGCTGAATTAAAAAGGCTCGGAGGCATATACAAGACCGTCATTGCTCGACAACCATAGCTCGAAGAACTGCTTTGACGGGATGCCGAGGCCTCTTCTTCATTGGGGCTTCTCGGTCTACAATAAATGCTCCGACTTTTGACGATCCGGCGTGGATAGCTCAAGAGAGGCGCGCTATGGCCCTTGAACGACGTGGATCCTCAAGGGGCCGAAGCCGGGCGTCGTCGAGTGGCCGAGGTCGATCTAGCAGAGCTTTATCGTCGAGTGGCCGAGGTCGAGCTGGCAAAGCTCATAGTGTAGATCGAGGACGAGGTAGAGGTAGGCTTAGTATAGATGAGCTTGTTGAATCTCGATTTTCTGGGATTGGCTCGCTTTTCCTTCTCCTCCGCCTCGTAATATGTAATCAGATAACTTAGTTTTGAAATAAGAAAGATTTATTTGCTTCAGTATTGACTTTATATTGAACAAAATTTATATGAAGGGAGTTAGTCCTTGTAGAGAGTTCCGTCTTGAATAAACGAAGGAATCCGTTCTCGTACAAAGGTAGCTCGTCTTCGTAGAGAATTACATCTTTGGATTTAACAATTTTTGCCGAGGTTATCGGGAGGGGTGGTCCCCTTATTTCGTTACATAGAGAGTACTATCTTCGAAATAAACGAAGGTGATCTGATCTCGTATGTAGGGATGGTTCCTATTTTTTGCCGAGGTTATCGGGAGGGATGGTCCCCTATTTCGTCCTACATAGAGATCTTGCCTTGAAATAAACGAAGGTAACTGATCTCGTATGTAGGGATGGTTCCTGCTTTTTGCGAGGTCATCGGGAGGGTGGTCCCTTCTTTCGTCTACATAGAGTACCGTCTTGAAATAAACGAAGTAACGATCTCGTATGTAGGAATGGTTCTGCTTTTTGTCGAGGTCATCGGGAGGGTGGTCCCTTATTTCGCCTACATAGAGTACCGTCTTGAAATAAACGAAGGTAACGATCTCCTATGTAGGAATGGTTCCCTGCTTTTGCCGAGGTCATCGGGAGGGTGGTCCCTTCTTTCGTCTACATAGAGAGCACTGTCTTGAAATAAGCGAAGGTAATCGATCTCGTATGTAGGAATGGTTCCTGTTTTTGCCGAGGTCATCGGGAGGGTGGTCACTTCTGTAGCGCTTAAATTCATCCTCGTATGAAACGAAGGTAATCGACCTCCGTCGAGGGAATTTGTCCTCCGTAGAGGTATAGAATAATATTGAAGATTAATTATGCATTAGTGACAAATAAAACATGCACAAAAAATAAAATTTTACGATAAAAGACGACGTAACAAAGTAAGACTCGCACTTTCGATTAAGCAGATTACGAAAACACGGTGAACAAGACTCGACCTTTGACACTTATGCATAATATCTCTTGGATGAATGATGTGCCATGCTTGGGTAATTGCTCACCGGACAATTGGGCGAGCTTATAGCCCCTTTGCCGAGGACTTCGCCGACCTTGGTAAGGTCCTTCCCATGTGGCTTCCACTTGCCGAGCTGCAGCTTTCTTGACTTCATTATTTCGAGACGAGGTCGCCCACTTGGAATTGTCGGGTTTTAACATCACTGGTTGTAATACCGAGCTACTTGTTGCTTGTACCGAGCTTCCTTGATGTAGGCGAGGTCTCTTTTTCTTGAGTAGATCCGGATCACCGTAGATTTCCTCATTGCTTCGCATAGAAATCAATGATGCGAGGACTCGGTACTCCATTTACGCCAGATCACCGCTTGGTTCCATACACCAAACGTAGGGCGTTTCTCCGTTCGAGGTCCCGGTGTTGTTCGGTATGACCATAAGACACGTGGTAAAATTTCCACCCAAGGCCCTTAGCTCGGTGAGACGCAGTCTTGATCCCTTCACGATGGTCCGTTGGTGACTTCTGCTCGACCATTTGTTTGAGGATGGGCCACCGAGGTGAATTTTGTTGTATCCAAGCTCTTGACACTACTCTCTACGAATGCCTTATCGCATCGTTGTCCGAAAGGAGGATATGAGGAATGCCAAAGCGACACACTATGTTCTTCCAGACGAAATTGAGGGCAATCTTGCTTGTGATTTTTGCCAAGGGCTCGGCTTCACCCACTTCGTGAAGTAGTCAATCGCAACAATTAGGAATTGGAGCGCCTGGTGCTTTACAAAAGGGCCCACGATGTCGATCCCCATTGCATAAGCGGCCAAGGGCTGCATGATGGAGGTGAGGTCGGTCTGCGGTAGCCTCTGTGCGTTCCCGTGGAGTTGACACTTGGACACTTTTTCACAAGGTCGATTGAGTCCCGGAACATCATTGGCAATAGTATCCCCATCTCACGACTTTTTTCGACAAGGCTCGGGGTCCGATGTGACTTCCGCATGATCCTTCGTGCACTTCTCATGAGCGAATCAGCTCGGTTCGGACCCAAGCACCTTAAGAGAGGCTGGAGATATGACTTTACAGATAGGACCCCTCTCAATTGTATATCGTATAGATTTATTCAGATCCTCCTAGCTTCCATCTTGTCATGGGGCAGTTCGCCATTCTCCGTACTCTCGAACGGGAGTCATCCATTGGGTTCTTCATCCGAGACTACGTTGACCTCGGCTCCGTCATCGGTATCGCCTATGCTTACGCTTTGACTTCTTCATCGGGGGCTCGTTGATGACGAGGCCAATTTACTTAAGATGTCACTCGGTTGCTTTGCTCCTTGGGATGCGAACTATCCGAAAGTATGAGAAAATCATTGCGTGCTTTTGCTTTCAAGGTATTTCTTCATCCTGTCGCTTTTCTTCAGATTTCAACATTTGGCTTACTACGACACGAGAATCCTTTGTGAACTTGCACGGCTCGTGTTTGAGATTTTGAGCTAGGCGAAGTCCTGCGATCAAGGCTTCATACTCTGCTGTTGTTCGTATTTTTGAATGTGAACCGAAGTGAGTAGGTGATCTCTTAGCCGTCCGGGCCTAGGAGTAAGATTCCTGCTCCGCTACCCGTTTTCCCCGAAGCCCCATCAACGTAGAGTTGCCATCACTCCTTTGGTATTTCATCCATTGGTTCGGCTTCGGCATCGTCTGATACGGACTCAGTGGGCTTCGGTTTTCGACGAAGTTAGCCTCGGCGAAATCCGCTAGGATTGACCTTTGATGACTGGCGGGGCGTAAGGATATATCGTGCTACTTGCCTCGATTGCCCGTTTCGCGATTCTCCACGAGGCTTGCCCGTCAATACTTGCGAAGTGGGTAGTCGGTGAGGACTTGTATGGGATGTGCATGGAAGTATGGACGTAGTCTCCTCGCGGCGTTTACCAATGCTAAGGCAAGCTTCTCCAAGGGCTGATACCTCGTTTTCGGGCCTTTTAGTGCTCGGCTGATGAAATACACCGGGAGCTGACGTCCTTCCTCTCATACCAAGACTGCACTTATGGATTCGTCCGAGGCGGCGAGGTAGAGGAAAAGGACCTCTCCCTCTTTCGGGACGGATAGAGTGGGGAGTTTGGCGAGATAGCTCTTGAGATCTTCAAAGGCGGACTTGTGTACATCATCCCATGAGAATTTCGGGGCCTTTTGAGTATCTTAAAGAAGGGTAGCTGTTTATCCGCTGCTTTTGAAAGAAAGCGGCTCGGTCTTGACTATCGACCGTCACCTTGTGTCGTCGTGAATGGTCTTTAGCATGTTCATTTCCAAAATGGTTTGGACCTTGGGCGGGTTAGCTTTTAGCCGCTTGTGAAACCCATCACCCTAAGAACTTTCCGGACGGATATGCGTGCATACGGGGTTCGATTTGAGTTGATTTTCGGAGAAGGCGAGGGCGATCAGGAGGTCGAACACATGCGGCTTTCTCCTTTGCTTTTGACGACGATGTCGTCTTCACGATATCTCCACATTCGACCTATGTAGGGCTTAAATATTTTGTCCACCATCCTTTGATAGGTAGCCCTGCATTCTTGAGGCCGAATGGCATCTTTTATCTGTGAACTCCAAGTCGATAATGAAGGCTTTGTCTTGGCAGCGTCTTCGTCGTCCATCGGGACTTGGTGATACCGCTGTATAAGTCCAAGAAACTAAAGACTTCGTATCCGACCAGTAGCGTCGACCTTCTTGTCAATGTTGGGAAGGGATAGCAATCCTTTGGGCAATGTTTGTTGAGGTCGGTGTAGTCAATACACATTCGCCATCCCTCCTCCTTTCTTCACCATCACCGGGTTGGCTATCCGGTCGGATATTTGACCTCGAGCAAGATGCGAGCTTTTAACACCGGTTCACCTCTTCGTGAATGACTTGGTTCCGTTCGGTTGCAAAAATTCTTTATACATCGAACCGGTTTTATGTTCGGG
This sequence comes from Salvia rosmarinus, assembly GCA_036937905.1. Lineage (NCBI taxonomy): Eukaryota > Viridiplantae > Streptophyta > Magnoliopsida > Lamiales > Lamiaceae > Salvia > Salvia rosmarinus. Next base: position 37,267,800 of record CM072818.1, on the reverse strand, counting down.
TCGATGTTGAGCGGTGGTGATGATACTTGGTGAGACTCCGTCATGTCGATGGGAGACCAAGCAAACACATCTCGGAATTCCGTTGGAGTTGGATGATCGATTCTTTATTTCGGTGCCTTGGTGAGACCAACTTTGGCGACTTTTAAGGGCTCATCTTCGCATGATCGACCTCTTCCTTTGGTTATCGGGAGTGTACTTCTTGACTCAACTCCTCGGGTTCCTTTAATTGCTATGCACATGGGTCTTTGGACCGAGGTCCCTGCACCTCGTAAGGCAACCTGCATACATTCCTTGGCTTGGTTTTGATCACCTCGGATCACGGCTGTCCCCCTTGTGGTGGGTATCTTCATTGTTAGGTGGTACGTTGAGCATACCGCCTTACAAATAAGCTCACCAATCTAAGCCTAGTATGATGTTATATGGCGAGTGGGCCTTCACTACGAAGAATTGCACCACCTTGGTGGAGCTCGTTGGTGACTTCCCCACCGTGACGGGTAGCTCTATTATCCCTTCCGGGCGCGTCTCTTCTTAGACGAAGCTTGAATGGCGGCACTTGTGCGGGCGCTTCTTCTATCCCTAGCTTGTCAAAACATTCCTTAAAAGGATGCTTACCGACACGCCGCTATCAATGTACAGCGTTTCACCAACTTATTCGCGACCATCGCATGGATCACCAAGCATCTGGTGGGGTACTATTGCGGTGCAAATTAGCCCCTCGGAGAAGGTGATCGCCTCGTCCTTTCTCGAACCTCTTGTTGTTAGGCTCATGGTTCTAGGACTTGGCCTTGACCTTGAGGAAGACTTCGTGACTCCACAGGGAGCCCGTAATAGTGGAGATCACCCGTCATATTGGGACTCGTCGTCTCCTTCCTCATCGATGTCGCGCTTTCTTTTTGTGGGGCGCAATTCCCTCTCTTTCTTTCTTTCTCTCTCTCTGCAGTCGGCTTGGCGACCACCAGATTGGTACTTCTTCAGGGTCCATCCCAGAACCAACATCTCTATCTCTCCCATGAGTTCTTTGCACTCTTCGATGTCGTGCCCATAGTCTTCATGGAATGAGCAATACTTATCCACAGTTCGTGGCCTCTTTCTCCTCACATCGGATCGAGGCTTCTCGAACAAGTTCATATGGAGTGCGTGAATTTCTACCCTCGGCTTCGTCAGCGGGGTGTATTGAGGTCGCTTGGTGTCGCGCGGATCGAGCACGGACCTTATAGGCGATGTAATCTTTCAGGCGCTTGGCCGCCTTGGTTCCGATCTCCCTTCCTTCATCTCTTCTTCCTTTTCTCGAGGGCTCTGCGCTCGCTTCGCCGCTTTTTTCTTATCAGCCTCGTCCGTTTTGGCGAACCGGTTGGCTATCGCGCTGACTCCGTCGCGATGCGGGGTTCGTGCCAGCGATCTCTCGGTATAAGGCCCGACGCAGATGCCGCTTTGGAAGGCCGAGATGACTAACAGTCGTTCACGTCTTGACCTTCAAACACCTTGTTAAACCTCGTCATGAAGTCGCCGATGGACTCGTTACGGCTTTGCCTTATGGTGAGGAGGTGTGCCGCGGCGTTTTTGACTCGCCTACGGAAGAACCTTGATGGAAGGCTACCATCGTCAGTCGCGATAGGGCCGATGCTTCCGCGACATCGTCGAACCACTGCGGGCGTTGTCGACGAGTAACTCGGGAAGAGTTTACACATACGAACCGAAATGAGGCGTTGGTTGATCATGTTGTATTGAGCTGCGAGAAAGTTCTGGATCCTCGATCCGTCATAGGGGCGATGCTTGGTACCGGTATTTATCAGGGAGCAAAGTGTTGAGTATCTGTTTGAGAGCGGGTGACTATTTTCCGTACCCATCGAGCCGCCCTACGAAGATTGGGATGGAGTTCGACGAACGAACTTCGTTTGGTGACTCGGACCGACCTCCGGTGGCCATGATGCCTTTTCCCGCGCTGCTCGTTCCTTGGAGGCGGGCGGAGTTCGTGATCGGACTCGTTACGCGACGGGGCGGCCGTGGCGATCACGACGCCCTCTCCCGCGTCGCTCGTTCGCTTGCGGTCGGTTTGGGCCCGACCTCTCGTTGTGATGCCTCGTACCTAGATGAGGCTTGGCGTTTCGCTTCGGGGCGTGGCCGACCACATGCTTGAGGTCTTGAGAAAGCTCTCTTTATTTTTCTCGAGAAACCCGCGGCGTGCCGTCGAGTTTACTTATGGCCGGAGGTTCCCACGGATTGTTGCTGCGATTTCCTTCGCTATGGTATCCTGCCTCCTGCGAGCGGGTGTCCGTGCTCGTCGAGACTTTAGACATATCCTTGAGGTTTCTTCTACGATTGGGCTCTTCCCGAGCCGAGCTCGGCGTTCCTCTCGCCGTCGGTGTTGTTGTTCTTGGTGACGGTCTGGATGCATGACTTACGGTGTACACAGTCATGATTATTTCCACATGGCGATAGTTGATCGAAAACACAAAATTTCGATTCCCGCAGATCGCGCGTTGAAGATCGATCTTATTTTCGTTAGGAAATAAATCGCGAGAAGAACAAAGGATTTACGTGGTTCGATCTTTGAATTAGATCTCGTCCACGGAGCGAGAGAGTATTCGTGTATTGAATGTGTGAAGCGATTACAAAAGTGTGAATGATCTATTTCGTCTAATCTAGCCTCTATTTATACACAATTATTTAGACCTAGATCTTAAATCGAGGTCTTCTCTAAATAGATTCGAGATCTAGGATAGGATCTTAATCCTATCCCTTCTCGAACTAGGATTCATTTAGACATGGCCGAGCCTTCGTTCCCCTGGTTTAGGGGTTTCTTGGGTCTTCGGGTCGAACTTGTCCAGCCGAGCTCGACGTCGACTTTACTGATTGGGCACGGCGGTTGGGCCATATCCTATCATTCTCATTTATGTATGTTAAAGATTCTATGTACATGAACCAATTTATATATATATATATATATATATATATATATATATATATAGAGAGAGAGAGAGAGAGAGAGATGGGATGATGAATCGGTACAAATATTTTTTTTGTAAGAATAAGAACAAATCTAAACCATTGATTTTAGTAAATCAATGGACAAGATTTATTTTCGTTATGCTAAATTTTTTTTGTTTTTGCGAAAGGTTAAATAAGTAATTTTATCTTTTAAGAATAAGTTTTTTCATTAATTTAAGGAAAATACGATTTTATACATTTTAAGGATTTATTTTAACTTATCATTCAAATCATGATCTACAACATTATTTCGTTTCAATACTTAACATATACAAAATTATTTGTGATTCAAGCTAGTAAGTCGATGAAAACTTAGGTAAAATAATATATATATATATTGATTCATACGTATGGTTCTATATAGCATTGGTATAATAGTTTCATAGCATTTTTTCATAATTAGCTTGCACATACCATTAAAATTTCAAAAATTATTGTCAATTTATTTTATATGTTGTTTTGTACATATGTTGTGCTTATTTTGCTTTTTGTTATGTATATATGTCTTGCACAAGTGGAATATTTTTGTAGCATTTAGCGTATTCATTTTGCACATACAGGTAAAAGAATTTATATATTCTTTCATACGTGTTTTTCAGTATTTATTGCACTGGTGAAATATTTTTGTAGCATGTTTTTACTTATTCGTTGCACATAAGGTTTAATCTTATCAGGACAATAATTTTCGAAATTTTAGTGATATGTGCAACGAATAAGTGAAAAAGTTATAAGAACCAAATGAATTAGTTATGAAGATGATGAATTCGTTGGAAAAGTAATTGAATCCAAAATTCATGATTTTCACCCGGGTTTGAATCATATGAGGCAAAATTCCATTTTTTGGATTTAGTAATTTTTCTAACGGATTCATCAACTTTCAAAACGCATTTATCATTTTTTTTGTTCTCACGATAAAAATAATTTTGTGTTAATCCTCTCATATATATATATATGTGTGTGTGTATATTAAGTGATAATTATTTTGAATAAATATGGTAGTTTTTATGAGTAAAAATGATATTTTTTTTTAATAAAATTGAATGTTCTCGAAAAAAAAAGCCATAGTTGTTCCTAATAAAAGTGATTGCTTGGGGAAGTAGCTCAAATGGTAGAGCATTCAAATTAAATGATTGTTATTGTAAATAAATGATTCTTATGATTAAAAGTAACAGTTATTATAAAGAAAATTGATAATTTTTAAGAATAAAAGTGACATATGTTCTAAACAACTTAATAAGTATTCTTACCAATTATCTAACATATAAGTGATAGTTATTGTAAATAAATGTGACGGTTGTCATTAAAAAATGATAGTTATTTCCCTTCCTATTTTTTTCTTTTACTAAGAGACATGATTCAAATAAAAACGACAATTTTTATTAATAAAAGTGTGGAATGAAAACGGGTCAAACCCGACGCGTACGCATAGTGCGCCGGAGCGATAAGGACTGCGTCTCTTAACTTTATGCAAGCACCATTTGTTTGGTGCTTCGTGTTGAGAGGAATCGTCTCTTTATAGCTCTAGGAGTGTAAGTAAACTTGAAACTTATTATTGTTTAAATTTGATTGAATTTTTTTTCCTTCTTTGAAATCTGCTAGTTTTTAGTTGATTAATTTGTTTTCCTTCTTCGTTTTCTATGTTACCTCAATCACTATTAAAAATTGACTTAAGTTTAGATGAACTCCATTTAAGTGGAATAGAATAGAAACAATCTTCTCCTTTTTATAGTATATAACCTATTAATTTATTCGAATTGGACTTCGGATCTGATCAAGTGTTAAATATATTCGTACTCGAGTTGTTGTTTTTTTTTACCAAATATCTGTAATTGCAGAAAGAGATTGACTTTCACAATCACCCGACCAATAAATTAAAATGATTACACACGTCATACTAATGTATTACGTGTTTCCAAAAACCACCCAACCAATAAATTAAAATGATTACACACGTCATACTAATGTATTACGTGTTTCCAAAAACCTAATTTTTTCAGCCCAATAATTTGTGAATTGCACAATTCGTAAGGACATTCTAATCAATGAAACGTGCATAAATAATTAAATACCGACACATTTTGGTAGAGGATATAGTGGACATTATCTGTCAACTATTTTAATTTTCCTAGGATTATAGATTTTCCTTTGATTAATCTTTACTAATTATATTAAATCTATAATCCTAGGACTGGTATTCAACAATAAACATAATTTTAATGCTTATAAGTTCAAATTTTCTGAACTATTTGAAGTAAATACATGTATATATCTTTGATATTTGTCATTATATTCTTCCATTCATTCTAAAGTCAAGATATTGAATCTTATTTGGCAGGCCCAAGTTTGTTTATACCTTCTTCTCTTGTATATATAGTTACCCAGTTAGACAACTTTCTAGTGTTGGCATTGCTTCTCCCTTGAGGAAGTATAAGAAATAAAAGTAAATTTACTATCACAAATACACCCGTAGGGTCGACCCTATTGAGCCTCTCATTTCGTTGTATCGGTTGTTATGAATAAATGTATCACTTCCTCCGACGAATAAATGTGTCATTGTATTACTTATTCTAAATAAATAAATTACTTCTTTGTGAATAAATATATAATTTGTTCTGAATAAGCGTATCACTTGCTACGAATAAATGTGTAATTTGATCTGAATAAATATGTCATTTGTATCACTTGTTATGAATAAATGTATACTTGTCAATAAACAGATCATTATCATTTATTATGAGTAAAACGTATCAATTATTCTTAATACATGTATCACTTATTCTGAATATGAGAGGACCCATCCCCACATGGGATCGACCCCACGGGAGAGTCCACCATTTACTATATGTAACGATACTCTAATCCCAAGAACTAATTAACGAGGACTAATGTCACGCCCGCCTAATCGAAAGGATGATTAGAGAAGCGGAGCTTGGAGCAGTGATTACAAAGACATTTAATAAGAATAATCAAAGACTTCAAAATAATACTTATCGAACTTCGATAATCAACCTTATTTACAAGGCAAAAGTAATTACTGAGGTAAAGGCTACAAGTTCCTTTAATGAAGGTTCGATAATTTGAGCAGAAAAAGGTCATCAACATCAACATACAATAATATTCAAAATATGCGTGAAAGCATGTGAATGCGATATATGACGATATACGCACCCAAGGTTCTTTCTTTCAAACATAATAAATATTGAAAAGACTTCGACTACTCAATACTCGCTCCATCATCATCATCATTTCAATCGCACATTTAAAACAAATATGCGGTGAGTACAAATAATGCACTCGATGGCTCATGCCAAAATAATTTATCAAGTTTAAATTACTCTGCCCATCACAAGAACACACGAGGTTTTAATTGAAAATACTGGTGCTTACTAAATATTTTCCGACATTTTCCATAAATATCGCTTGCCAAGCATTTTCCACGTATGTATGATCCACGTCCACCACAACAATTTATCCAACAATAATTCCTTGTTGGAGAGAGGCCTCTCTCACGATCGCCATGACCGACGAAAACCTTTCAAAGACACAAATAAATAATCGGTTGCACAAAATCCGAGGCCATCTCGGCACGAGGATACTGAATTCTCCATCATCCACGGGGTACTTCCAAGAATACGAATTCAAGCATGTCATAAAGTGGGAGCTACCCAACGTTATGCATCAATAATCATGGATGGATACATACACAAATCATAAACGTTTTGGGTAGGTAATTAAATAAATCAGTTCATAAATATTTGCTTGCAATAAAGCATCATAAATAAATCATTTGGTAAATTCTACGAGTTTGAATATAGTAAAGCCCACCTTGACTTTTAAACTTGAATCTCGGTATCGTGTTCTTCTCCTCGTTCTTGCGTGAGTTTCACGTCCCACCTTACGCAAAAATTTACGTTTATACGTTGAGTGCGCTTTTCGAGATTTTCAAAGTTCATTCAACTTTGATAAATAAATTAATAATTCAAGTTTCGATGATTCTTTATCGTCTTAATACGTTGAAGCGACGCTGATATCAATAAAATAATTCTCGTATATCGAGAGGCGTAATATGATCTACAGTCTCATTTTAACCTTTTAGGTTAAACAATTAACGTATAATAACGTTATTTAATAAAGTGATTTCAATAATGAAATCTTTTCTCACAATTGAGATATTCTTATAACACTTAATTATTATCTTATATCATCATTTCACTAGAATACACAACATAATCAAACTATTCACCCAAGAATATCAATATGTAGCTCACGGCTACTTTGAATTAAAATAGCTACCAAGGTCCAAAATTCTAATAAATTCCTACATCACCTAATTAATACCCTAGATCAACAATATGCTATTATATCAAGCATATAAAATTTATACACCAAGGTTCCAAACCATATAATTTTCTTGAGTTTCAAAATCCAACAATATGATTTCAAAAATTCTCAATTTAATACCATGCACTCCTACAACACTATAGATCAACAATCCAACCTTAAATCATACCTAGCAAAAATCGAGCATCATCAAAATAAATTAAATACCTAGCTTAGCTTAGGAAATAATTTATCTATGCACATATTGATATATGTAACATAATTCCTAAGCATAATAACATCTTAGCATGATTCTTTCACAAATAATACATGCTAGAAAATAATAATTTAAACCGTAGGATTATTGAAAAGATAGGTTTATCGAAGCTTGTTCGATATCTAACCTCGTTATCGAGTCGATCGGTTGTAGGATGAAAAGAACTCAAGCAAAATGAGAGAATTGAAGAAGGAAAGTTTGGTTTTCTCTTGGAGAGTGTTTCGTGAGAATGAGAAAAGAAGAGAAAGTGTGAAATATGTTACGTGGTGCAAAAGAATAAATATATATACTTAGCCAAAAAAAAAAACAAAATGAAATAAACACACATGCAAACCTCTAGGCTCTCTCTCAACTCTCACGAACAATGAAAACCAATTAGTCGAATGTTGATGTCATGCAAAATAATATCTCTTACATTCATTAACTATATAGCTTTATTAAAGCAAAATTTTGGGAGAAACAAAATTTATTTTGTTTCATGCATTCTAGTTCTTAAGTAAGCACCGTGTGGGAGAAGAAAATAATTTTCAGATTTTGATGTTTCTTGCGTGTACAAAGATATTACACTCTATCCCAATTGTTTAATACATCATCAAAGTGTTATGGAGTCAAACAATTCGGCTCATGCATGCACCTCCCCATTCACTTGGTTAATGTGTCCAATGTATATTCCACTTGTATCATGAACATAATATTGCAAAACCAAGATACAAAGTTGGCGTGAATGTGTGTATGCACATTAAGGTCACGGCACTTTCATTTATTAAGTGCTAAATTTAATTTCTCATGCTAATTATAGATATACATCATAACATATGTTTTAGATGATAAATTATATCATAGGAAAAATTATTGGAATTAATCCATAGGTAGAAAACCCTAATTCTCGATTTAAGGTTTTTCGAGAATCATTAATAATCAAAAATATCATTCCAAAATTTTCTAGCATTATTTCAATGCTAAATAATATTCTAATTATATAAAATAATCATAGGAATTTAAATATCATAATTCCTTGATCGTTAGACTTGATTCTCAAGTCATCTCTAAACGTTAACGTTTGCAACGTCTCAAAACGTTAAATATCGACTCATCTCAAAATAGTCGAAATAAAGCTATAATCACTTTATTAAATTATTCCAATAATAATGGAATTAAATTCTAAGCTTAAAAACTTAGAAAATATCACGAGCATTAAATTATCGATACGTAATCGACGTTGAAAATATACTGTTGAAATCGTTAAATATTCGTATTTCTCAATTCACATTTATTCGTGAATTGCACATAGGAATTTATTATTCCAAAATAATCGAAACCGTTATTCGATAATTTATTAATCAAATTATTATTATAATAATATTCTAATTTACGAAATTAATATCGTAATTAGGCTTTTAAATAATCGGGGTATTACAACTAATACTTGGAACAGTAATCAAAGAACATGAAAGACAATTAATCATAGGCTTGTGGGACATAATTCAAGTAATTAAGAAGCTTCAACCATTAAATACAAGACACACATAATTTACATATGGAAAGAGACCTATAGATCCTTAACAAGAGATTCAAATGATCTGAAGGAGTTCAACTGTCAACATCAAAACATAACTTAGTTCTATTGCGCGGAAAAGCATGTGAATACACGTATGACGATGTGTAGTCAAGGTTTCTAACATATCATTATCAAAAGGGCCCGATCGCTCATCACACCTCCACCCATCATCTCGCTTCAACCCGTTTAAAACAAACATGTAATTTGAGTACAAGAATGCACTCGATGAACTCATGCCAAAATATTTTATCAACTTTAAATTACATCGCCTTCATAGTAAAATCTGAGGGTTTTATTTGAAAAGACCTTGTAGACTTACGAAATATTTTTATCATTTCATAAACATTAGTCTGGCGAGACATATTTCCTTTTTATGTATGATCCATATCCTTTCCTTTCCTTAGAACATTTCCATTAACGCCGTAGAAGTAGGCCTCCTTCTACGTCATTTGACCGCCGAAATTGTCCTTTTAGCACCACGACTATTATGTGTGTACGTTAATCCTAACGTAAATTTTCCTTCCAAGGCATAGGATCCGATATCGATTTTCTCATAAGTTGGTAGCGAACCAACACATTCATAACATTTCATGGATAGGATACATACATAAAAACATAAAGATTTGGGCAGGTAATTAAATAAATCATTTCATCATCATTTCTTACAAATTAAAGCATCGTAAATAAATCATTTGATAAGCATTTTATCATTTAAAAGTATAGTAAAGCCCACCTGGACTGTAGACTGTCTTATTTCGATTTCTTTCTTCTACTCCAATTTGTCACGTCCGCGTCCCACCTTTACGTAAAAACTAATTTAGTACGTCGGTCACGTTTTTCGAGATTTTCAAAGTTTAATAAACTTTGATAACTTTATAATATAATATTTCGCATCCCTTAACTAAATTAATACGTCGTTTCATCGCATAACTTAACTAATAACTCCTCGTACTTTGATAGAGACGAAATATAATCTACGGCCTCATTTTAACCATTTAGGTTGAACGTCGAACTTATACTAACGTCTTTCGATAAAATGATTTCAATTATGAAATCTTTTCTCACAAAAGAGATATTCTTAAAATTTTAATACGTTTTACACGTATTAGTGTATTTATTCAATGTATATGATAACATTGATCACATACTAACGTATTTCATACGTTTTGACTTAAGTCAACGTCTTTGACTTTTCTTAATATATTTTTCGAATTATTCACATAATTGCTAACCAATTTCCATATAAATCGATTTTCAATCGATTTCTTATCATATAACTCTAAATCTCGATTTTTCATGCTAATCAATAAACATGATCGATATTTTACTAAAGTGTTATCTAACTTGCCATTACATATTATTTTTCATATCTAACGTCATTTAATATAACTTTTCGTCGTAAACATAGTATACTATGTTTATAAAATCCCATAAATTCTTAATAGGTCTAAAATATATTCTAGACATTTAATAAGTGATTTTCTTGATAAAAGAATTTAAAACCTAAATTCTCAACCCTAGCTCTCGCCCTCTTACAAATAATTCTCAAACTTCTTCCAAAAATTCTTATAAAATCACATAATATATTATATTAACATAGGATCATTAATATGTATAGACATTAGCTATAGGAAAATTGGACATCACCTTTCCTATACCTAATAGCTCTCGAATTTTTCATCGAATATACTCAAACATTTTTCTAAAATTTCAATAAAATTTCACAATGCCTAATCATCATCCTATATCATTAATATAACATAATATCCAACCATTTCAACTTACATATCAATATACCAACCATAATACCTCTCGAAAATTTTTCCAACATGAACATACATTTTTTTTAAAATCTAATAAATTCACATAGCACTTAATTAAGGCGCTAGATCAATAATATGCTATAATAACATAATTTATACATTGACATATAATTTCTCAAGATTTTCGGTAATATCATAATCTTTGCATATGATTTCTAAAAATTTCCAATAATTCACAATGAGTTCCATTATCAACATATATCATTAATCCATCAACACTTGAACTTTGTAAATTTTCGGTCACTATTAAATTTTCACAACATGCTTAGCTTGTAATTTAAGACAATACATATGCTTATACTTAACATACTAAACATAATTAATAAACAACTAATCATGATAACATAATTTATCATATTTGTAGCATTTATAACATACGATATGATTTAAAATCAAACGGTTGGAAATCAAAAATTTTAACGTATATATAAAGCTCGTTCGATTCCTAACCTTTTAATCGGCGTTGATTTTTGGTGTCAAGGTTTTTGTATCATGGTTTTGGTGAATTAAAACGAAGAACACACTTTTTTTCTCCTCAAGAGCTCACGGCAATGTTGTGTTTGGAAAGTGTAACCCTCTAACCCTAAGGACGGATTAACGAGGACTGGAACTTGGAACAGTAATCAAAGGACATTTAAACAGAATTAATCAATGGATTATAGAACAAACATCAAGCGAACTACGAAGTTCAACCCTTATTTCTAAGGCACACATAATTTACATATATAAGGGCTACAAGTTCTTTAACAAAAAGGGTTCACTGATTCGGATGGATTTAACTATCAATCTCAAGACATAACATAACATTCAAAACGCAGCGGAGAAGCATGTGAATGCATATATGACGATATGCATTCAAGGTTTCTAACAAACCTATTAACAACAAAAGCATCCCGACCGCCAACACCTCTCCATCATCATCATCAGCTCAACATGCACATTTAAAAACAAACATGCAGGGTTGAGTACAAGAATGCACTCAATGGACTCATTGCCAAAACAATTATCAAATTTAAATTACACTGCCCCATCATAGTAACATATGAGGTTTTAATTGAAATACTGTGTTTACTAAATATTTTCTATCATTTTCCATAAATATTCGTCCGCCGACATATTTTCCTTGTATGTATGATCCATATCCTTTCCATTAATCACATCTCATTTATTTCATCACGCTGCAGTAGAGGCCTCCTCTTCTGGACGCCGACAGTGACGTCGAGCACCTCTGCGACACAATACAAAATAGTGCACAAAATCCTTGCCCCCTAAGACGGATACGAATTCTCAATCATCATTGTTGGTACTTACAAGGATACAATTCAAACATTTCACGTGTGGGGGCTACCCAACAAAGATTTACAAATCGAGCATGGATAGGATACATACATAAAACATAAACATTTCGGGAGTAATTAAATAAATCATTTCATTATCATTTCTTGCGAATAAAGCATCGTAAATAAAACATTTGATCTTTTGAGTAGAGTAAAGCCCACCGGACCGCCGATCGTCGATTATCAAAATACGCTTCCTTTTCACGTTGTTTGCTCACGCTCACGTCCCACCTTACGTAAAAACCATGTTCAAGACGTTGGTCACGTTTTTGAGATTTTCAAAGTTTAAATAAACTTTGATAACTTATAAAATAATAATTGAAGTCCTTAATTAATTTTAATACGTCGCTTCAAACGCTGTATATCAACTAATTATTTCTCGTACTTCGATAGAGACGTAATATGATCTACGGTCTCATTTTAACCCTTTAGGTTAAACATTCAACGATACAACGCCTTTTGATAAAATGATTTCAATTATGAAATCTTTTCTCACAATTGAGATATTCTTATAAAATTAATCGCTTTTACACGTATTAGCGTATTCACTCAAAGTATTTAGTACGTTTAAACTTAAGTCAACATTTTGACTTTGCTTAACACATTTTATAACCCATTTCAATATAAATCGATTTTCAATCGATTTCTTTTCATAAAACCCTAATTCTCGATTTTTCACGTTAATCGATAAACTTTATTAATATTTTACTTTAATATGAATTAACTTATTCATTATTCATTATTTTCCATTTCTAACGTTATTTAATATAACGTTTCACCGTAAACATAGTATACTATGTTTATAAAATCAGAAATTCTTAATATGTCTATAATAATTCCTAGACATATAATGTATTATTTATCTTGATAAAAGGATTTAAAACCCTTAATAACCATCCCAAAGCTCACGGTTCTTGAGCTTAACATTTTTAAACTTATCCAAAAATTTCTCTAAATTCATATAGTATACTATATTATCATAGGATCATTAATATGTATTAACATTAGCTATAGAAATTTTTGGACATCATACCCTATACCTAAAGCTCTCGATTTTTTAAAAAAATTACCAAACAAATTCTAAAATTCTAACTAAATTCCACAAGACCTAAACAACATCCTAGATCATTAATCTAGCATAAAATCCAACAATTACAATTTCTACATCAAGGTATTATTTTCTATGGTTTTCGGTTCCTTCCAAACATATACCAAACATATTTATAAAATTTCTACAAAATTTCACTATGCTTAAACATTGTCATATAACAATAATACATCCTAATATCTAACAATACCAACTTACAAATCAACATACTAATACATGAACATTCTCGAAAATTTTAAAATATGAACAAATAATTTCCAAAATTCCCAATAAATTCACATAGTCCATAATCAATACCCTAGATCAATAATATGCTATCATATCATTTAAATAAAATTTGTACACCAACATAAAATTTTGGTATCATTTTCGGTAATTTCCAAAAACATAGTATATGATTTTTAAAAATTCCCAAATAATCACTATGAGTTCCTCTACTATCATATAACATAAATCCATCATTAAATTTATCATGAAATTTTCGGTCATCATAGAAATAATTTTAACATGCTTAGCTTTAATTTAAAACATGATATGTAAAGCTTATACATCATACTATACATACTTAAGAAACAATTTAGCATCTTGATAATTTATCCTCGAAACACACGCTTGCAAAATAAAATCGAACCATTAGATATTGAAAATTCTAACGATAATCGAAGCTCGTTCGATTCCTAACCTCTTTAACGGTTTGGATTAAGTGTACAATGATTAAAAGTCGAGCCTTTAGCCTTTGAAAGAAAGAACTCTCTAGGTTTTCTATGGAGAAGCTCACGTAGTTTCTTGGAGAGAAAATGAGATGGTTTGCTTTGTGTATTCAAAAGCCTAAGTAAATGAATTAATACACTTTAACCTCTCTCTCTCTCTCTCTCTCTCTCTCTCTCTCTCTCATAAGACAAGCAAGCAAAAATTCATTTGTGACTCATCACTTGAATACATCATCATAGTAAATGAACTTACACATATTTTTCTTGAACAAAACAATTGATCTCACTCCCAATTAGGTGAGCCGTCGGCTCTTTCATGAAGAAGGGAAGCTTTTTAAATTTTATTTGTCTTATTCCATGATATATGTTTTCACAACACCAAATGCAAGACTTTCCACTTTGATGACATAGTCATAGTAAATACACTTACTCACCTTGAACAAAACAAAGTGATTTCTTTACTTGGTTCGAAAAGTGCCGTCGGCACTCTCTCACTCACATTGCAAATCATGATCGTTTAATTTGTCTCATATTACATGTATAATATCTACACTCTTAAACATGTAATTATGTCATCAAAAGGTGTTTAAAAAAATTTCTTCCAACCTCCTTTTTTAGTCAAATATATCGGCTCCCTCATAATCAAATTGGCCTCCACTTGATCATTGTATTTACTTGGTCTTTGTGTAATTAGAAACACTTAACTTAAGTAAATATATTTATAACAAGTAAAGATAGCAAAACATGTTCCATGATAATATGGTACACGGCATTTTGAAGTTTAATTGCCCAAAATTTTAAATTTTCAAGCAATATGTAGCTATATGTAATATCCATGATTTTAAAAGCTGATTACGGTATTTAAAATCAGTAAATTAGGATTTCGTCGAGATAATTAAATCGGTATGAGATCGAATATGATTTCGATTACTTACGAAGAATGAATTCCTTTTATATATTCACTGAAAATTGTGTATTAAAGAATCAAAGTTTATAAAGTCTATCGGCAGTATTATTTTAACGTCGATTGCGTATCGACAGTTAAAATTTCACGAGATTTTTAAGCAACCAAGCTTGGAATTAAATTCCATTATTAATGGAATAATTTAATAAAGTGATTATGACTTTATTACGACCTTTTCGAGATGAATTGATTTTAACGTTTTGAAAGCGTTTTCAAGCGTTAACGTTTAGAGATGAAACGAAGATGGTTTTAATGATCAAGAAATTATAGAATTTATTTCCTATGATTATTTTATGTAGTTACAGTATTATTTAGCATTAAATCAATGCTTGAACATTTAGAATTAATACTAATCAAATCTAGTTCTCGAAAACACTAAATATTCGAAACTAGGGTTTTCCACATAAAATGACACCATTAATTTATCCTATGATATTATTTATCATCTAAATCATATGCTATGATATATACCTATTTATGTCATGAAATAAATTGCTAACCCATGGTTTAAAGCATATGGCCGAGAATACCTATATATGGGTAACAATTTGTAATTGTTTTATCTTCCCACTCTTGCATGCATCTCTTATGAAATTCAGATTTATATTATTAAGTCTCCCATTAATAAGATATATTAGCTATTTTCAAGATATTTTATGTGTAAGACACTAATGATTAGATACCCATTAGTGTATAAAATAATATTAAAAGGTGAAGAGTCTCTTGTGTGTGCAAGTGAGAGAGAGCCGAGCATAGGGGGATATGGGGGAGGATATTCAGATTTTTATTCATTCTCTCATACACTCAAACACTCCTACACTCCACACTCTCCCTTCTCTCTCTCAAACTCTCTTCTTCCCAATTTCTCCCATGCCGGAGCTCCCACCTCCATGCCACTTTAATTTTTCTTCTTCTCCATACAACACCTTGATACCTTAAGTTTGTTCCATTAATCCATATACCAAAGGTAGTTGTCGAAACAAAGGGTTGTTTGTTCTTGAAAAATTTTATAAATTTCGAGAGGTAGTCTAGAGCATTGCATGTGTTCTTGATGATCCTTGTTGGTAATATCTTGTTAATGCATGTGTATTGATGATAGGAGTATGTTAGATATGTGTTCTTGTTCTTAAAAATGTATGCATGTGTGATTTAATCTCAAGACCTTATGAATCCATGGCTAGGTTGTGTACTAAGAATGTGTAGCATGATGTTTTGAAGCTTAGATCATGTTTTAAAATTTATTTAAACATGTTATCAAATTTTGAAGTAAGGACCGAGAGCTATGAAATTTATTTGAGCTTGAATTATTGATTTATGATGTTAAATATGTTCATAGGTATCTATTTAAAGTTTTGAAAAAGCTTATGCTATGTGTTCAAAATAGCCGAGAGTTATATATGTGTGTATGTTGATGTATGATTTTTATTTAAGACATGCAAGGACATATAATTGATTTATGATGATATATAAGTCCTTAGTGATTTATTGAGAATATTTGGAAATCCTATCCTAATTTTTTTTAAAAGGACCGAGAGTTTATAAAATTATATGTTGATGTATGATTTTTATTTAATACAAGCAAATGTGTATTATTGATCTAAGATATGATTTATGCACCCTATGATTTATTGGGAATTTTTGGAAAATCCTATCTATTTTCTTGAAAAGGATCGAGACATATATATAATTATATGTTGATGTGTGATTTTTATTTAAGACATGCTATGGTGTTTTATTAATCTAGGATATGATTTATGCATCCTATGTTTTTATTAAAATTTTTGAAAATCAATTACCCATTTTAAATCAAATAAACCGAGAGCTTCAAGCTCAAATGGTGATGATTCAAATGGTTTTTGATGTATAGCATGATGTAATGTTGCTACACTATAGTTTACGAGCATGATATATTTGTTGGAAAATTTTATAAAAATGTTGATGTATGTGTGTGAAATGACCGAGAGCTATTGATACCATTTATATGGTATAACAATGTTATATCATGGAATATATGTTATAAATGTGATATATACTAATGTTTGGACCTTGTATATATTATTTGGAATTTTTGGAAAATTGTTGGACATTTTCTTGAAAATGCCGAGAGCTATACCAAATGATAAGGTGATGTCCGATTTTTTTTTATATAATTAATATTAATACATATTAGTGATACTATGATAATATAGTACACTATATGAATTTATAAGAATTTTTGGAAAATATTTGGGCATTAAAATTAAAAATAGCCGTGAGCTATTTTTAAAAAGACAATAAGGATTTTTAAATCCTTAAATAATAATATTAATAATGAATTATATGTTTAAAAATTATTTTTAAACATATTAATAAGTTTATAAAAAGAAATCAATTGGAAGTTGATTTTTGTGAAATTTAGATATTAAAATATGACTTAGTAATTTAATTACTAAGAAAAGTCAAAATTTTTACTTTTGAAATCAGCATAACGTAAATCGTTCGATAAATACGCTAATACGCGTAAAACATATTAGTTTATTAATGAAATCTCGTTGATACGAAAAGATTTCATTTTTGAAGTAGTTAGATTGAAAAACGTGTTAAAACGTTGAACATTTTACCCAAAGGGGTAAAAAGGGTAATTTTGAACATATCCCGTCTCTATCGAAGAACGAGGAATGTTAAAATGGTACACACTTGAACAGCGTATCGAATTCGTTAAGGAATTCAATTTATATCGATATAGAATATCGAAGTTTATTCTAGACTTTGTAAGTCTCGAAATACGTGAAAGACGTACTAAAACATCCTTTTTACGTAAAGATGTGGACGTTGACGCGACGACAGGAGGTTGACGAGTGATCAAAGTTAAGACAATCCAATAAGTTCAGGTGGACTTTATTCTAAAACAAAACGTGACTTTGCTATTAATTTCAAATGAGTTTATTTGCGATGTATCTTTCAACTGTTGATAAAAAAAAATGTTTATATGATTACCTGCCAAAATGTTTATGTTTTGTGTATTGTATCCTATCCATGAGAATGATATGAATGATATGAATGTTGTTGGGTCGCTCCCAACTTATGAATGAAAATCGATATCGGATCTATCTTGGGAAGGCTTATACAGCTAGGATTAACGTGTACACTAAGGTGACCGTCTTGTAAGGACAATTCACGGCCGGTCACGGCGTCGTGAGGTGGCCTCCTTCACGATGTTCGACTATGATGTTATGACGAAATGATGATAAGGGATATGGATCATACACACCAAGAAAAATGCTTGTGGCGACTTTTATGAGCGATGAAAATGTTTTAGTAAGCCTGAGGCATTTTCAACTAAAACCATTGTGTCTTACCATGATCCGCGATGTAATTCAAGTATGATAAAATATTTTCGGCATTGAGTCCATCGAGTGCATTCTTGTACTCGACCATGCATGTTGTTTTAAATGTGCGAGTTGAGCTCGAATGTTGATGATGGAGGAGTGTTGAGGAAGTCGGTGTCCATGATGTCTTGTTAAGACTTGTTAACCTTGAATACATATCGTCATATATGTATTCACACACTTTCATTGCAACTCGAAATTATTTTATGTTATGTATGATGATGAGATGATATGAGCTGTGAAGCCCTTGGATCGTTAATATCCTTTGGGATCTGTTGGTCTAAACCGATTTGTTATAAATGTACGTTTTGTTCCAGTATAATATCTCACATGTGATAAGCACTTGTGTAATAGTCTTTCTTTATCCTAAATACTATTCCTAGTATTAGTCCGCCCTAGCTCCGGGTTATCCGTAGTGGGGTCGTGACAGAGTGGTATCAGAGCCATTTTGCTCTTTGAAACCTAAATTCTTTCCAAAACTAAGTCTAGATTGAGTCACTGGACTTCAAGAAATCTGCTGACTATTCTCAACACTCCATCACATCAAGCTCAACGGGAAAAAAGGTAACTGAATTTCTTTCTCAAACTCATGAAATGAAGAGTTTTGAATGATGAACAAGTTTGGAAGGATTTTTGAAGGAAAAGGGAAGAAAGGTAATGATATTATGAGGTTATGATGATGGAAATGAAAGTATGAGCAGGAATTTTTTTTCAAAAACTTTGATTTGAAATAAATAAGTGATGATGCAAAGTGATTAAGTTGAGATGAATGTTTTGAAATGAACCGGAATGGTTAGTGATGAAGTATGAAATCAAGTTGATATGTACAAGTATAAACAAGTTATGATGTTATTTTTGAAATTATATTTTCGAATCTTGAGATTTATGATGACAAATAGATATGTTACCTTGAGAAGAACTTAGACGATATAAGAAGCATGCTCACGTGTTGCAAAGCGAAATATGAATTTTCCTTCTTCACAAGAACAAAAGAGCGATAGGAAGAATGAATGTAATTATAGCTTCGAGCTTGAATGGCAAAGGACGACGTAAAAGAGAACGACATCAACTATGAAGAATGAGCGACATCGACACCGCTATCACAACCTCAGCGTGATCAACCGCAATCACAACTTCAGCGATCGTGACCGTTGACTTTGACTTCAGAATGCTAGCGTCAACTTGAATACGTGGATGTAGTAGTCGTACTCGTCGGCGGCAGCCATAGCGTGCGACCTCGTCGTCGGCCTTGCTTCAATTGTTGGCACGATCGTCAAATTTTCTGCACTGCACAGTAAATTTGTTTTAGTTCGTTCTCTTTCGTTAGGACTCCGATTTACGTGTGGTTTTCGCCTGCACACTCCTAACACTCTGAACTTCATTTGTTATGAATGGCAGAATTCCTATTTCCGTCTCCAGAATGCACTAGAGTCTGTTTAAAGTTTAGCCCGAGTTTTGATTAGAACAAGGATCTCATTGTATCTCATGTACCTTAGAACGTTATTAGAAAATTAGTTTCCAAGTAGATTAAGAATGTTATGACATGTGTATTACCCGATAGTACCTATCTGTCTTATAGATCGATTAGTTCTTTCTAGTTGCTTAACCGATGTACTAAGTTATCTTATCTGCTTATCGGGTAATATTAGTTTGACTTATATTAGTTTTTGATCGTGGCAGATGGAGGAGATGCGCTACATCGCTAGGAGAAGGATAGGACCAAACCCTACTCCCGAGAAAACAGTGCGCACGTACCGAGAAAGCTGGATGTGCTGTGGCGAGGATCTAGGAGAATTCCTAATGTACTATCTCCGACTCTGGAGGAATGCCCGAGCATATGGCGTGACTGACTATGATGGTATCAAGCGTCTTCTGACCATACTCCCCTGCGATTGGGAGGATTACGCTCGAGAAGTTTCGGGAGACTATATATACCGAGCATCCGGTGGTTATGACCTGATTGGGGATCTACCCAGGTTTATAAGTCATCTGACATATGTATACATCATTTATGGAGCAGCACCGAGGGGACCTTATCTCCCTCCACGAGAGTACACCTGGCGTGATGAGTCGCCAGAATGGTTGTACACCGAGGTTCCACGGCTGGTCGACCCAGTGATGCCTCAGTATCGGATTGACGAGGGCAGGCTCGTCCAAGTGGATGGAGCAGCAAGACCTAGAGCTTTAGGAGCTCCTATCTTTCCTCCCCTGATGTTCGGACATCCTGTGCATTCACCACTTCCACCTCTACCACCGATGGCAGCACCCCTACCTCCAGTTGAAACATTCCGCCAGACAGCGCGGATGAGTGTGACAAGTACCCTCGATGGTTATAACCCGATTCGTGATAGTTATAGTCCAATGAACGGCGACTATGGTCCGATGAGGGACATTCCTATGGTAGGAGATAACGGAGCCGGACCCTCTAGAGCACACGGCCAAAATGATGACTCGGACGAAGAAGAAGAAGATCCCGAAGAGGATGAAGAGGAGGAAGATTCTAGATGAGGACGTGGAAGTGAAGACCTGAAGGGATATGATGTTATTATATGTATGTTTTGGTTATGTTATTTTAAAAAACAATGGTGAAAAGGGAAACTTGATTTTTGTAAGGCTATGAAAGCCAACGTGCATGGACTTCTTTTGTAATGTTTTGAAAATCAGTATGTAATTAATTTATGTCGTAATGACTATTGATCACAAATATTTTGTCTATGGCACCTTTTGCAATTATATATATATGACCCCGAGCGGGCTTTTGCAGCAAAATTGTGTATGTCAAGGATGAAATGTTTTATTTAAGTTATTTTTCCAATAAGGCTATGATGATATTGTATATATTCAAGTTATAAAAATAAAGTATGATGCTAATGATATATTTTATATAGCAGAATGCCTCATAGACAAGATCTGAGCAGTAGTAGGCGGAGGCGGACCTGGGAGAAGAGGTAGAACCCCTGAACAAGAAGATGAGGATATACCTCAACCACCTCCACCTCAACCTGATCGCAGGATAGAGGAACTGTTTCTAAGACAGAACCCTCCTGTCTTCAATGGGAAAGGAAGTCCAGAGGAAGCTGAACAATGGATGAGAACCATTGAGCGAATTTTCAACTTTCTAAGATGCACAGCGCAAGAGCGACTGTCAT
This sequence comes from Salvia rosmarinus, assembly GCA_036937905.1. Taxonomy (NCBI): domain Eukaryota; kingdom Viridiplantae; phylum Streptophyta; class Magnoliopsida; order Lamiales; family Lamiaceae; genus Salvia; species Salvia rosmarinus. Next base: position 37,246,198 of record CM072818.1, on the reverse strand, counting down.
GTGTAACATTCCAACTGAATGGACCTGCTGATTTCTGGTGGGAGGCCAGAAAGAAAACCTTCACAGCAGAGCAGATGGAAGAGTTTACGTGGGAGGACTTTAAGAGAAATGTATGATAAGTATATTCGAAAAGTTACCGGAAGAAGAAGGAACACGATTTTTCGTGTTAAAACAAGAGAAGATGTCGATAACGGACTATGATCGCGCCTTTTGCGATATGTCTAGATATGCACTTTGGATCAGTGGACACGGACACGAAAATGGCGAGAAAAATTCAGTCGAGTTTAAGGCCGAAATAAGAATGTCTCTCGCCATCACGGAGACTTGACTTATCTGAGAGGCTCTTGCACGAGCTCTAGACATTGAGGCGGCAATGCGGAGGAGAAGCCGCATCGGCTCGGATCAGAGTCTGATGAACAAGGGTAAGAGAAAGTGGGATGCAAGTTTCATGCTGATGAGGAAGCTTTGAGAATGTGGTTAATAGGCAGCGGTGGCAAGGAATATGGCAAATCGAGGACAAGGATGGAGAAAGCCGACTTTTGTTCCTCCAACAAGAGCCCACAAGAGTAGAAGGGCTCTTCCGTGCCCAAAGTGCGGAGCGCACACGTGAATGTGCATGGCGGGCGTGAGGCTGCTTTAGGTGTGGGATGAAAGGACACTATGCTAACTTTTGCCCGGGGGTACGTTCGGAAACAATGGTAAGGCCGAACCAACCAGGCAATGTCCAGCCACTCAGGGCTATCCAATTTCAGCCCCAACCTCAACAACAAGTACAGCCACAACCATGGCAACAACCTCCGCAACAACCGTGGCAGCAGCCTCAACAGCAATTGCAGCAACAGCAGTGGCAACCACCTCAACAACGAAGGCGGCAACCACCGCGACAACGCCGGCGGCGGCAGCCGTGCAATGGCAAGTTCAACAAGGGCAAGCACGTCGTCGACCTCGGTAGGCCAGGCTAGAGCATATGCCTTGCACGAGGCGAACGAGCAGGACCAAGAAACACAGCGGTATGGAATTCTTCTCAACGTACTGTTATAGTATTGTTCGATCTGGTGCTTCGCATTCCTTCATAGCAAGATCATCGTAGATCTATTGGAACTTAGTCTTGAAAAAGCGAATCGGGATATGAGAATCTCTTCACCTATAGGAGGGATTATGATTGTTACATTTACGCTCGAACCTAGAGTTGAACTTAGGATCACTTAAGGTTACGGCGAATAACTGAACATAATACCCATGGGTGGCGTAGATATAATCTAGGAATGGGCTGGTTGGTGAAAACCACTCCACGATTCTTTGCAAGGAGAGGAAAATATCATTTCATTTTTACGGACAAGAAGCAGCACTTCCATGGAATTAGCATGGGAAGAGAGTCCGATTATATCGGCATTGAAGGCAAGAAGAATGATGAATAAGAAGGGATGCCATGCTTTTCTCATTTACACGAGCGGAGAAGATAAGCGGAGACAAAGGTGGAAGACATAGAGATTGTCGAGAATTCCCGGATGTATTTCAAAAGATCTACGAGGATTACCCCGATGAGCGGTTGGAATTTACCATCGACTTGGAACCAGGATCGGCTCCAGTGTCGAAGGCACCCTACAGAATGGCTCCAAAAGAATTGGAAGAACTAAAGATCCAAATCCAAGAATTGTTGGACCTAGGTTTCATTAGACCTAGTGTATCGCCTTGGGGAGCGCCTGTATTATTCGTTAAGAAGAAAGATGGTTCCTTAAGGATGTGTATTGATTATCGGGAGCTGAATAAAATGATGCTCAAGAATAAATACCCTTTGCCAAGAATCGACGATCTGTTTGATCAATTGAGAGGAGCAAGTGTATTCTCAAAGATTGACCTCAAGTCAGGTTATCATCAACTTAAAGTACGGCCTGAAGACATAGCTAAAACAGCATTCCGAACAAGATATACCCACTATGAATTTATAGTTATGCCGTTCGGATTAACAAATGCACCAGCTGTATTTATGGACCTCATGAACCGAGTGTTTCATCCGTACTTAGACAAGTTCGTTTTGGTTTTCATAGATGATATTCTCATCTATTCGAAGAATGAGGAGGACCATAAGGAACATCTAAGAACGGTGTTGCAAACCTTGAGGGTTGAAAGGCTTTTTGCTAAGTTTAGCAAATGCGAATTCTGGCTGAAGGAAGTAATGTTCCTCGGACACATTGTGTCTGTGATGGAATCAAAGTAGATCCGACCAAAGTGGGCGATGCAAGAATGGAAATCGCATGAACTCGAGAATGAGATCAGGAGTTTTAAGGATTGGTGGTTATTACCGGAGATTCATCGAAGGATTCTCCAAAATAGCAAGACCAATGACCCAACTACTCCGAAGGGAGTCAAGTACATTTAATTGCAGAATGTGAGCGAGTTTTCAAAACTCGAGGAGAAATTAACAAGTGCACGGTCTAGCGGTTCGAAGCGGACAAAGAGTATGTGGTTTATCTGAGGCGCTTGAAGAACGGACTAGGTTGCGTTTTGATGCAAGAAGGAAAAGTAATAGCATCGCGTCCGGCAACTTAGACCACATGAGTGAACTACCCAACTCGCGACTTAGAATTAGCGGATGGTTCATGCTTTGAAAATTTGGAACACCATCTCTATGGGTGAGATGTGAAATCTTCACGGATCATAAGAGTTTGAAATACTTTTTCGAGCGAGAGACCTAAATATGAGGCAAAGAAGATGGCTCGAACTAGTAAAAGATTGCGACGTGGTATTAACTATCACCCGTAAAGCGAATGTAGTAGTCGGCGCCTTAAGTCGTAAGAATCAAACCAAATTAGGATGTCTCCTTACTCGAGAAGATAAACTCGTTGAGGAGTTTAGAAGATTGAGGATTGAATTGGTTAAACAACCGAGAGGCGATCACGGTGTATCGCTACACTCACCGTGACGTCGATTTAAGGAAAAGATCATAGAGACAAAGGATGGAGGAAAAGTTGGAAAGATAAGAGGAAAAGTGAGAATGGCGAATTGAAGGATTTCCACGAAGCATCGAGATAATGCTTTAATGTTTGAAGGAAGAATATGTGTTCGGATGATATTGAAATTGAGCGAAATAATGAGTGAGGCTCACGATACACCTACACCGCCCACGGGTAGTACAGATGTACCAGACACAAAGGAGAAGTTACGGTGGGAAGGCATGAAGCGAGACATAGCTTCTTTCAGTGAAACAGCTGTCTTGTTTGCCGACAAGTGAAAGCTTTACATCAACGTCCCTACGGAAGTTCTGACCGTTGAGTATACCCGAGTGGAAGTGGGATGAGATAACGATGGATTTCGTTCAGACTTACCCAAGTCGAGAAGAGGAACAACGCCGTATGGGTAGTGGTTGATAGACTCACAAAATGTGCTCACTTTACGCGATTCGAATACTTATGGATCGATAAGCTAGCTCGATTATATGTAAAAGAAATTATCTGTTGCATGGAGTACCAAAATCTATTACATCGATAGAGACTTCAAATTCACATCGAGATTTTGGGTGAGCCTACAAAGAAAATTGGAGTGCGAAATTGAACTTGACGACATTTCACCCCAAGGCGATGGGCGGTCGGAAAGAACGATCGAGACACTCGAAGATATCTTTGAAACGATAATATTGGATCAAGGTGCAAAATGGGAAGGCGTTTACCTCTTATCGAGTTTGCTACAACAATAGTTACCAGCGACGATTGATATGGCCCGTCTGAAGCCTTGTATGGCGAAATGTAGATAACCGCTTTATTGGGATGAAGTGGGTGAGAGAAAAGTCGTAGGGCGAGCGATAAATGAAATGATTGAAATCGTTCGACAAATTAGGCAAAGAATAAAAGAAACCCAAGATAGACAAAAGTCTTACGCCGATACTGGCGTGATCGAGCTGCAATTTGAAAGTGGAGACAAGATATTTCTTAAAGTCTCTCCATCGAAGGGATCATAAGATTTGGTGTTAAAGGAAAACTAAGACCCGTTTCATAGGACCATACGAGATCTAGAAAGAATAGGCCCGATAGCTTATGGGTTGGCTCTTCCGCCAAACTTGGGGTGTGCATAATGTCTTTCACGTGTCACAACTAAGAAAATATGTACGACCCAAAACACGTGATTCATCAAGGCGGCGTGATCCTCAACCCGGACATGAGCTATGAAGAAGAACCTACAAACAATACTAGACCATAAAGTTCAACAATTGAGGAACAAATCGATCTCATTGGTCAAAGTGTTTGTGGAAACATCACGGGCAAGAAGAAGCCACGTGGGAACTTGAAGATGCAATGAAAGAACGATACCCCAGATTGTTTTACTAAGGTATGCAAATTTCGGGATGAAATTTCTTTTAAGGGGGGTAGGATGTAATATCCATGGTTTTAAAAGCACTTTACGGTATTTAAAATCCGTAAATTAGGATTTCGCCGAGATAATTAAATCAATATGAGATCGAATATGATTTCGATTACTTACGAAGGAATGAATTCCTTTTATATATTCACTGAAAATCGTGTATTAAAGAATCGAAGTTTATAAAGTCTATCGGCAGTATTATTTTAACGTCGATTGCGTATCGACAGTTAAAATTTCGCGAGATTTTTAAGCAACCAAGCTTGGAATTAAATTCCATTATTAATGGAATAATTTAATAAAGTGATTATGACTTTATTACGACCTTTTCGAGATGAATTGATTTTTAACGTTTTGAAACGTTTTCAAACGTTAACGTTTAGAGATGAAACGAAAGATGGTTTTAATGATCAAGAAATTATAGGAATTTATTTCCTATGATTATTTTATGTAGTTACAGTATTATTTAGCATTAAATCAATGCTTGAACATTTAGAATTAATACTAATCAAATCCTAGTTCTCGAAAACCCTAAATATTCGAAACTAGGGTTTTCCACATAAAATGACACCATTAATTTATCCTATGATATTATTTATCATCTAAATCATATGCTATGATATATATACCTATTTATGTCATGAAATAAATTGCTAACCCATAGTTTAAAGCATATGGCCGAGAATACCTATATATGGGTAACAATTTGTAATTGTTTTATCTTCCCACTCTTGCATGCATCTCTTATGAAATTCAGATTTATATTATTAAGTCTCCCATTAATAAGATATATTAGCTATTTTCAAGATATTTTATGTGTAAGACACTAATGATTAGATACCCGTTAGTGTATAAAATAATATTAAAGGTGAAGAGTCTCTTGTGTGTGCAGTGAGAGAGCCGAGCATAGGGGATATGGGGGAGGATATTCAGATTTTTATTCATTCTCTCATACACTCAAACACTCTACACTCCACACTCTCTCCTCTCTCTCAAACTCTCTTTTCCCAATTTCTCCCCATGCCGAGAGCTCCCACCTCCATAGCCACTTTAATTTTCTTCTCTTCATCCATACAACACCTTGATACCTTGAGTTTGTTCCATTAATCCATATACCAAGGTAGGTGTCGAAACAAAGGGTTGTTTGTTCTTGAAAAATTTTATAAATTTAGAGAGGTAGTCTAGAGCATTGCATGTGTTCTTGATGATCCTTGTTGGTAATATCTTGTTAATGCATGTGTATTGATGATAGGAATATGTTAGATATGTGTTCTTGTTCTTAAAAATGTATGCATGTGTGATTTAATCTCAAGACCTTATGAATCCATGGCTAGGTTGTGTACTAAGAATGTGTAGCATGATGTTTTGAAGCTTAGATCATGTTTTAAAATTTATTTAAACATGTTATCAAATTTTGAAGTAAGGACCGAGAGCTATGAAATTTATTTGAGCTTGAATTATTGATTTATGATGTTAAATGTGTTCATAGGTATCTATTTAAAGTTTTTGAAAAAGCTTATGCTATGTGTTCAAAATAGCCGAGAGTTATATATGTGTGTATGTTGATGTATGATTTTATTTAAGACATGCGAGGACATATAATTGATTTATGATGATATATAAGTCCTTAGTGATTTATTGAGAATATTTGGAAATCTATCCTAATTTTTTAAAAGGACCGAGAGTTTATAAAATTATATGTTGATGTATGATTTTTATTTAATACATGCAATGGTGTATTATTGATCTAAGATATGATTTATCCACCCTATGATTTATTGGGAATTTTGGAAAATCTATCTATTTTCTTGAAAAGGACCGAGACATATATATAATTATATGTTGATGTGTATTTTATTTAAGACATGCAATGGTGTTTTATTAATCTAGGATATGATTTATGCATCCTATGTTTTATTAAAATTTTGAAAATCAATTACCCATTTTAAATCAAATAAACCGAGAGCTTCATGCTCAAATGGTGATGATTCAAATGGTTTTGATGTATAGCATGATGTAATGTTGCTACACTATAGTTCTGAGCATGATATATTTATTGGAAAATTTTATAAAAATGTTGATGTATGTGTGTGAAATGACCGAGAGCTATTGATACCATTTATATGGTATAACAATGTTATATCATGGAATATATGTTATAAATGTGATATATATTAATGTTTGGACCTTGTATATATTATTTGGAATTTTGGAAAATTGTTGGACATTTTCTTGAAAATGCCGAGAATTATACCAAATGATAAGGTGATGTCAGATTTTTTTATATAATTAATATTAATACATATTAGTGATACTATGATAATATAGTACACTATATGAATTTATAAAATTTTGGAAAATATTTGGGCATTAAAATTAAAAATAATAGTGAGCTATTTTAAAAAAGACAATAAGGATTTTAAATCCTTAAATAATAATATTAATAATGAATTATATGTTTACAAATTATTTTAAAACATATTAATAAGTTTATAAAAGAAATCAATTGGAAATTGATTTTGTGAAATTAGATATTAAAATATGACTTAGTAATTTAATTACTAAGAAAAGTCAAAATTTTGACTTTTGAAATCAACATACGTAAATCGTTCGATAAATACGCTAATCTGGCGTAAAACATATTAGTTTATTAATGAAATCTCGTTGATACGAAAAGATTTCATTTTTGAAGTAGTTAGATTGAAAAACGTGTGAAAACGTTGAACATTTTACCCAAAGGGGTAAAAAGGGTAATTTTGAACATATCCCGTCTCTATCGAAAACGAGGAATGTTAAAATGGTACACGCTTGAACAGCGTATCGAATTCGTTAAGGAATTCAATTTATATCGATATAGAATATCAAAGTTTATTCTAGACTTTGTATGTCTCGAAATACGTGAAAGACGTACTAAAACATCCTTTTTACGTAAAGATGTGGACGTTAACGCGACGACAGGAGGTTGACGAGTGATCAAAGTTAAGACAATCCAATAAGTTCAGGTGGGCTTTATTCTAAAACAAAACGTGACTTTGCTATTAATTTCAAATGAGTTTATTTGCAATGTATCTTTCAACTGTTGATAAAAAAAAAATGTTTATATGATTATCTGCCAAAATGTTTATGTTTTGTGTATTATATCCTATCCATGAGAATGATATGAATTATATGAATGTGGTTGGGTCGCTCCCAACTTATGAATGAAAATCGATATCGGATCATATGCCGGAAGAACTTATACAGCTAGGATTAACGTGTACACTAAGGTATTTGTGTCTTGTAAGGACAATTCACGGCCGATCACGGCGTCGTGAGGAGGCCTCCTTCACGACGTTCGACTATGATGTTATGGCGAAATGATGATAAGGGATATGGATCATACACACCAAGAAAATGCTTGTGGCGACTTTTATGAGCAGATAAAAATGTTTTAGTAAGTCTGAGGCATTTTCAACTAAAACCACTTGTGTCTTACCTTTTTTGGTCGATTAATCTGAAATTTTAAAGGCAAGGTCACGGTGGACTCGAACCCGAGACCTTTGGCCTCGGGCATTAACCACTCTACCACTAGGCCAACACACACACACTCCTTGTGTCTTACCATGTCACGTCCCCACTCCGGATAACCCGGACTGGAGGGTGACTAATACTAGGGATAGTATTTTAGGACAAAACGGCTAGGATAAAGATACGTATCAATTGTAAACTAGCATGCTTGACATAACATAAAATGATATCATAACAATTTAAATGGTTTAGGCCATCAGACCCAAAGACTTAACACTGATCTGATGGACCTCAATAGTTCATAACATCATACATAACATAAAAGAGTTCAGAGATTGCAGCGGAAAGTGTGTGAACACATATATGGAGATATGTATTCAAGGTGAAACCACAAATTCTTAATAAAACGGTCAAGGACACTGGACTCCTCAATACCTCCTCCATCACCACCATCAGAGCTCAACCTGCACATTTAAAAACAAATATGCAGGGCTAAGTACAAATAATGCACTCAGTGGACTCATGCCGGAAACATTTGATAATTTTAGTTACACTGCCAATATCATGGTAAGTCACAAGGGTTTTAGTTGAAATGCTTTGTGCTTACTAAAACATTTTCACTTCGTAAACATCGCTTGGCCGAGCATTTTTCTTGATGTGTATGATCCATATCCCATAATCACATCTCATCACAATATCAAAGATCAAACGTCGAGAGGGAGGCCTCCCTTCTACGATGCCGTGACCGGCCGTTACCCATACAGCACACAGTCACGTTCACGTGTACACGTTAGCCCTAGCCAGGCATTTATCCTCCGGCATAGGACACGATATCGATTTCATAAAAAGGTTGGGCGCGACCCAACAAATGACAGATCATATCATGTCATCCAACCATCACGCCATGCATAACAGATAGGATCCATACACAAAATAGAAATATTTTGGCAGGTAATGTTGTAAACATTCATCAACAGTTGAAGACTAAGCATTGTAAATAAATTCATTTTGGAAAGATAGCGAAGTCACATTTTGTTTGAAAAGAAAGCCCACCGACTATAATTAGGTAAATGGCGAGCCCTGGTTTGTTTGCTTGTCGGTGTCCGATCGTCGTTCACGTCCACGCCTTTATCTGGCGATATTTTAGTGCGTCGTCACGCTTATCGAGACTCTCAAAGTCTAAGACAAATTCGATATTCTATATCGATGTAAACTGAATTCCTCAATGAATTCAATACGCCAAATCGTAATTGATTGAACTGTTCTCGCTCTTGAGATCGTTCAACTATTCGCTTTAACCTTTCCGGTTTAAACGTTCAACGTATAAGCACGTTTCTCGATATAAGGATTTCATTTGTGAAATCTTTTCTTACTAATGAGGTATCATACTCAATTAGTACGTCTTACGCGTATTAGCGTATTTATCGAACGTATAATCGTACGTTTGACTTTAAAAGTCAACGAAGTCAACACAAGTCAACGAAGTCAACAACTTTGACTTTTTAAATAGTAATTTCTTACTATTTCCTTTTATAAATCGAATTTGATCGATTTAATTTCGTAAAGTCCTTTTTCTCGATTTGTCACGTAAATCAAAGGACTTATAAATAATTTTCGCAATATTAATCCTTTTAATAATTAAAACGTATATTTTCGTTTTAAAAACGTGATTGAATAAACGTTTGTCTCAAACATAGTAATCTATGTTTATAAAATTTTATAAAAATCAAAATATGTCTAAAATAATTATTAGACATATATTTCATTATCAAACCCGAATTAAAAGGTTTTAAAACCATATAATATTTGAAAATTCTCGGTAATTATTTAAAATTACCCAATGATTTTCAAATTTTTTCTAAATTAATATAGTGTATTATTATACACTATGGTTCAGAATAATAATTAATATCATCCATATGATATTGTTTGGCATTATTAATATATATACATATATATCTCACGGTAATTTGAAAATTAGGAATAATTGTCCAAAATTCCCAAAATTGATATACACTTAGTATAATATCCCAACATCAATATATATCACAATTATAACCTATAGTCCATCATAACCATTCATTCATCAAGAATTAAACTAAGTATGCAATCGGTAATTACCAATTAATTTCCAAATAATTATCAATCAATTCTCAAAAATTCTAATTAAATTATAACATGATTAAACATTATATTATAACATTGTAACATCATAACATCAACAAAACCAATTGAAATGATCACCATATGAGCATATAAGCTCTCGGCTTTTTTGATTACTTTTGGTTTTTGGTTTTCAAAAATTCCAACAATTATACATTATGATTATATACTATAGTATAACAATAATACATCATAACATTAATCAAAACCAATTAAATCATCACCTTAAGGAGCATAGTGCTCTCGGTTTATTTGATTTTTATTGGTAAATGATTTCCAAAAATTCCAACAAAATTATATATCACATAATTAATATACTAAAGCATTAATACACCATTGCATGATCAAAATAAAAATCATACATCAAGGTATCAAACCATATAGCTCACGGTATTCTCAAAATTTCAAGCATTTGGTTTTCAAAAATTCTAGATAAATCATAGAACATATAAACAAGGTCCTAAAGCATTAATATGTCATAGTATGCTTGAAATAAAAATTATACACTAAGGTACATTTTAAAGAAGCTCACGGTATTTTTAGAAAAATAGGCTAGGGTTTTCCAAAAATTTCTAAATCAATTTCCATGGACTCTAAATATATCATAGATCAATATTCCATCCTCAAAATAAATCAAAAATAATCGGTCACCATATATACATTTTTAATATTTTCGAAAATTATTTTAATATGTCCTATGGTTCGAAAATCATGTATATATGCTAGATCCATTCAAAAATTTAATATAGAACATCACATGATAATTCTAAACATATATTCACATATTTTGAAATAAAAATCATCAACAACATATAAGCAACAACATCTCATACTAAGAACATTCAAAATCATACAAAAATATATATGAACATGCTTCCTCATACTAAGAACATTCAAAATCATACAAAAATATATATGAACATGCTTCGAAATTTTCGAACAAAGGAGGATAAAATCGAAGCTATGGTTTCATATTACCTTCGAAAATAGTATGTAATCCAAGAACAATATTAGGTATCAAGTTTTGTGAAATAGGGATGGAGAAGAAGAAGAAAAATTTTTAGAGATGGAGAGGAAGAAGCTCTCGATTTTTCTGCTGAAATGGGGAGGAAAATGGAGTGTTTTGGTGTTCCAAAATGTTTTGAATAGGTGTGGAGTGTAAAATGAGAGATGAATGTGAAGGATCCCCTCCTATTCCCCCCCTCTCTTTTTCGGCCCTCTCACACCAATAGGAAGAATTGCAGCCAAATGATGGGGACTTAATGATGATTAGGCTAATCTAAAAAGGTTGCTCATGCATTGGGTAATAAAAAGGTAGGAAATCATGCTTGTGTAGAATGATCATGGCCGATGGTTATGTAGGGGTTTAGGGTGGATTTAAATTTTATTATACCATAATACTATATATTAATCATAGTATAGGTCATAGATATATAATACAAGCCATTAAAATAATTAAATCATCATATAGCAATAAATCGAAATTATCGAGCAAAAATAGGAATAAAATTATAAATTACACCTATTATTGATACTCATGTCAATTTCGATCTAAATATACTCATATATATCATAATATATGATTTAGATAATAAATAATAGCATAGGATAAAAATATGGTATCATTTTATGTGAAAACCCTAGTTTAAATAATTAGGGTTTTCGAAACACACCATTAAAATTATCGAGTTTTAATAGATCAAAAATCGATTTTAAAGCTTAATAATATAGTAATTAAATAAAATAATAATAGGAAATTAATTATTATAATTTCCGGAGCATTAAACTCATTTTCAAAACGTCTCAGACGTTGGCGTTCAAAACGCCTCAAAGCGCTCAAAATCGACTCATCTCAAAATGGTCGCGAGAAGTTCGTACTTACTTTATAAATATATTCCATTTAATATAGGAATTAATATGGAAATCAATTCCAGGCTTTACTGCTCAGAAAATTCCATAAGATAATCGACGTTCGATCTGTGTTCGACGTTAAAACGAGTGTCGAATTACTTGGCGACACTCGATTCCCGAATTCACAATCCTTAGTGAAAGGAATTCGTTATTAAGATACTTGAATCGAAATCAATATTCGATGACGTCTCGAAATAAAATCTGTGAAACCCTAATTTACTGTGTTTAAAATACCGTAATTAGACGTTCGTTTCTTGAATATTACATTCCACCCCTTAAAAGAAATTCCATCCCGAAATTTGCATACCTCTAGAAAAAATTTCGGTATCGTTCTTTCATCGCTTCTTCAAGCTCCCACGTGGCTTCCTCGTCCGTGGTGTCTCCACAAAGACTTTGACTAACGGAATCGATTTGCTCGTAGTTCTTTGAATCTTGTGGTCGAGGATTGCCGCACCTCTCTTCTTCATAGCTCATGAATGGCTTGAGAATCACGTCGTTTTGATGAATCACGTGCTTTGGGCGTACGTATTTTTCGCAATCATGACACGTGAAAAACATTATGCACATTCCCCAAGTTTGGCGGAAGAGCCAACCTATAAGCTACTGGACCTATCCGTTCTAGGATCTCATAAGGTCCTATAAAGCGAGGTCTCAGCTTTCCTTTCAGTCCAAACCTGACTATTCCTTTCGATGGAGAGACTTTAAGAAACACTTTGTCTCCATCTTCAAATTGTAGCTCGGATCTACGCGTATCAGCGTAAGATTTTGTCTATCCTGAGCTTCTCTTATCCTCAGCCTAATTTGTCGAACGATTTCAATCATCTCGTTCACTGCATCTGGCCCTATGACTTTTCTCTCACCGACTTCATCCCAATATAGTGGTGATCTACACTTCTTGCCATACAAGGCTTCGTATGGGGCCATACCGATCGTCGCTTGATAGCTGTTGTTGTAGGCAAACTCAATCAGAGGTAAAATTTCTTCCCATTTTGCACCTCGATCCAACACTACTGTTCTAAGCATATCTTCTAGTGTCTGGATCATCCTTTCCGACTGTCCATCAGTCTACGGATGAAATACCGTACTGAAATTTAATTCGTACCCAATTCTCTCGCAAGCTAATCCAGAATCTGGATGTGAACTTGGAGTCTCTATCAGAGGTAATAGATTTTGGCACTCCATGTAGTCGTATAATTTCCTTAATGTATAGTTGGGCCAATTTATCGGATCCATAAGTGCTTTAAATCGGTAGAAAGTGAGCACTTTTGGTAAGTCTATCCACAATTACCCATATGGCTGTGTTTCCTCTTTTCGATTTGGGCAAGCTCGTAACGAAATCCATCGTTATCTCGTCCCATTTCCACTCAGGTATTTCCAACGGTTGCAACTTTCCGTGAGGACGTTGATGTAACACCTTCACTTGTTGGCAAACAAGACAGCGTTCTACGAAAGAAGCTATGTCTCGTTTCATGCCTTCCCACCAGAACTTTTCCTTCAGATCTTGGTACATCTTAGTACTGCCTGGGTGGACGGTGTAGGGTGTATTGTGAGCTTCACTCATTATCTCATTTTGGAGCTCTGTGTCGTTCGGAACGCATATCCTTCCTTCAAACAGTAAGGCATTGTCTGACGCCTCCTGGAAGTTCTTAAATCCTTCAGACTTTACCCTTTGTCTGATCTTTTCTAACTTTTCCTCCATCCTTTATCTTTCGACAATCCTTTTTCTTAGATCAGATGTCAATGTGAGTGTAGCGATACAACTCACAATCGTCTCGGGTGGTTCAATCAGTTCAATCCTCAATCTTCTAAACTCTTCAACGAGTTTTTCTTCCCGCGTAAAGAGACATCCTAGCTTGGATTGGCTCTTACGACTTAGGGCGTCGGCTACTACATTCGCCTTGCCCGGGTGATAGTTAATACCACAGTCGTAGTCCTTCACTAGTTCGAGCCATCTTCGTTGCCTCATTTTCAAATCTCTTTGCTCAAAGAAGTACTTGAGACTCTTATAGTGCAGGAAGATCTCACATCTCACTCCATAGAGATGGTGTCTCCAAATTTTCGGTGCATGAACTCATCGCTACTAATTCCAAGTCATGGGTTGGGTAGTTCGGTTCATGGGTCCGAGTTGTCGGGATGCATATGCTATCACCTTTCCTTCTTGCATCAAAACATAACCCATCCGGCCTTAGAAGCGTCTCATAGACTACATACTCTTTGTCCGCTCGAACTGCTAGAACGGTGCACTTGTCAACTTTTCCTCGAGTATTTGGAAACTTCGTCTCACATTCATCGGTCTAGTTAAATTTGATTCCTTTTGAGATCGGGTTATTGGCCTTGCAATCTTGGAGAATCCTTGATGAATCTCCGTAGTAACCCGCTAGTCTAGGAAACTTCTAATCTCATGTTGAGTCCTTGGCGATTTCCATCCCTGTACTGCCTCTACTTTGGCTGGGTCTACTTTTATGCCCTCTGCCGACACGATGTGTCCAAGGAACATAACTTCCTTTAGCCAAAACTCACATTTGTTAAGCTTAGCAAACAACCTTTCATCTCTCAAGGTTTGCAGTACCGTTCTCAGATGTTCCTTGTGAACCTCTTCATTCTTTGAATAGATAAGAATGTCGTCTATGAAGACTAAAACAAATTTATCCAAAAATGGGTGAAATACCCTGTTCATAAGATCCATGAATACGGCTGGTGCATTGGTTAATCCGAACGGCATAACTATGAACTCATAGTGGCCATATCTGGTTTGGAATGCGATCTTAGGTACATCCTCGCATCGTATCTTGGTGATGGTAGCGACTTGAGATCAATTTTCGAGAATACTCCCGCTCCTCGCAATTGATCAACCAGGTCATCAATTCTGGGTAAAGGATATTTGTTCTTTAGTGTCATCTTATTCAGCTCTCGATAATCGATGCACATCCTCAAAGAACCATCCTTTTCTTAACGAATAAAGCAGCGCCCCCAAGGTGAAACACTTGCCTAATGAAACCTAGATCCAAAATTCTTGAATACGGATCTTGCCTCCAACTCCTTTGGGGCCATCCTATAGGGCGCCGACCTTGGAGCCGATCCGGGTTCCAAGTCGATGGTGAACTCTAGTTGTCTATCAGGGGGTAACCCTGGTAGATCATCGGGAAATACGTCCGAAAATTCTCGGACGACTTCAATGTCTTCAATCCTCGCTTCGGGTTTATCTTCCCCGTTCAAGTAGACAAGGAATGCATGGCATCCTTTCTGGTTCATCATCTTCCTCGCCTGTAGAGCCGATACGATCGGAACTCTTCTTCCCATGCTGATTCCATGGAAATATGTGGCTTCTTGCCCAGGAAAGTGAAATGATATTTTCCTTTCCTTGCATAGGATTGTGGAGTGGTTCTTAGCTAACCAGTCCATTCCTAGGATTATGTCTACATCATCCATGGGTATTATGTTTAGATTGTTAGCCAGAACCGTAAGTGATCCTAGTGTCAACTCTAGGTTCGAGCAAAAGTGTAACATCATAATCCCTCCTATAGGCGATGAGATTCTCATATCCCGGCTTGCCTTTTCGCACCTAAGTCCCAATTTCTCGCATGATCTTGCTATAAAAGAATGCAAAGCACCCGTGTCGAACAATACTATAACGGTATGTTGAGAAGGACTCCATACCGCCAGTTTCCATTTTGCTCGCTTACGCCTCGGTGTAAGCGTAAGCTCTAACTGGGCCGAGGCCGACGGGCGCTGGTCCTTGTTGATTCGGGGGTGCTACACTGGCTTTGTTGCGGTCGCCGGCGTGGTCGTGGTGGCGGCCGCCTTGGTTGCTGCTGCTGTTGATGGGGTTGCTGTTGGAGTTGTTGTTGAGGCTAGGGTTGGAACTGTTGTTGGGCCGGGGCCAGATAGCCTAGCGGTTGGGCGTTCTTTGGGTTGGTTTGCCCTCGTGATTGCTTCCTGGACGTACCCCTGAGCAATTATTGGCGTAATTCCTCTCGCTCCGCACTTGAAGCGATTCACAACGTTTGCCGTGCACATTCCTTTGTGCACCCTATGGCATTAGGGCATGGAGGAGCCTCGATTTGCTCTTGCGGTCCTCTCGTCGGAGAGCAAAGCGCCTTTTCCACCTCGCCTGGCGTGCCCGGTTCCTTGCCGTGGTCGCTTGTGGTTTCGCGTTCTCATAGCCTCCCCGCTATTATTGCCGTGATTCGGTTCCCACTTTCCTTTTCCTCTGTCAAAGTAGCGTTGTGTGTCCGGCCGACACCGACTTATCGTCGGACATTCTGCCTCAATATCTAAAGCTCGTGCAAGAGCTTCAGTGTAAGTCAGGTCTCCATGGCTGGCAAGAGACATCCGTATCTCCATCCTCAGTCCTGACCTAAACTTTTCCGACATTTTCAAGTCGGTGTCTACCTGCTCTGGTGCATACCTCGACATCTCACAGAAAGCGCGATCATAGTCGGTCACAGACAACTTCTCTTGCTTCAGCAGGAAAAATTCCTACTCCTTTCTCTTTCTATAGCTCTTGGGTATGTATTTCTCATACAACTCCCTCTTAAAGTCCTCCCATGAGAACTCTTCTAGTTGTTCGGCAGTAAAAGTCTTTTTCCTGACCTCCCACCAGAAATCCGCGGGTCCGTTTAGTTGAAAAGTCACACAGGATAGTCGCTCCTGTGTCGTGCATCGTAGAAAATTAAAGATCCGTTCAATGGTTCTGACCTATTGTTCCGCTTCCTCCGGGTTACCTTTCCCATTAAAGGTATGTGGGTTCTCGCCAGAATAACTCTTCGATCCTGTGATCGGGTTGAGGTGGAGGTGGTGGTTGGGGAATGTCCTCGACTTCTTGTTCGGGATTCTACCTCGTCCCCTAGGTCTTCCCGACCTCTGCCTCTGGTTCTTGTTTCGATCTCTTCTAGGAGGCATTACGCTATATAAAATGATAATCATAAAACACTTATTCCTTCCATAGCTTAACATACATAATACTATCATAGCCTCATTGCAAAATGATTTCTAAACAAAACATTTCACCCTTATCATACACAATTTGCCTCAAAAGTCCTATTCAGGGTCATATATATATATATATCTTCAAAATTTCTGCCGAAGCAGGATGTTCAAAACCAAAAGTCATAAAAACAAAAAATGAATCCTGGCCCACACGGCCTACCAAAAAGTCAAGGTTCTAGTTCCATCAAAACCATACATAAAAAGAAATGATATAAACCATCCATAATAAAATTCTAACTAAGCTTCATCTAGTGCCTTCATCAGGCATCTTCCCACTGATCGTCCTCCTCGGGGTCTTCCTCGGAATCTTCCTCTTCCTAGGAATCGTCCTCGCGAGCACGTGCCCTAGATGATTCTGCCCCGTCATTTCCCATCATCGGTATGTCACGCATGGGATTGAAGTCGTCATCGCCATAGAGCTCATAGTCATGGCGGATCGGGTTGTAAGTATAGCGGATCGGGCTATAACCATCTGAGGCATCTGTTACCCTCATCCGCTGTCTGGCGGAAGTGCTCGACTGGTGGTACGGGTGGGGCCATAGGCGGTGGAGGTGCTAGCGGTGGACGTACGGGGTGTCCTACGGTGAGGAGGAACACAGTGCTCCCAACGCTCTCGCGTCTTGCCCTCTCAAGCGGCGGGCTGCCCTCGTTAAATCGGTATGGAGGCACAACTGGGTCGATCTGCCTCGGGACCTCAGTGCATAGCCACTCTGGCGACTCATCCCACCAGGTGTACTCCCATGGAGGGAGATAGGATCCCCGGTGGCTCTCAGTAATCATCAGACATAAGTCGGATGACTTACGAATGCAGGCGGATCTCCTGTCGTCGTGGCCGCTTGTTGCCTGTATATATAATCCCCGATATCTCTCGGGCGTAACCTTCCCAAGTACAGGGGAGTATAGACGGAAGGCGCTGGATGCCATCATAGTCAGTCGCGCCATGGGCTCAGGTGTCTCTCAAGGTGGAGATAATATGCGTAAACTCGCTCAAGTCCTCTCCAACAAGACATCCGACTTATGCGGTAAATACTCATCACCTCCTCGGGGGTAGGGTGTGGTCCAATCCTCCTCCTAGCAATATATCGTATCCCCTCCATCTGTCACGATCAAAACTAATATAAGTCAAACTATCGCCATCTCAAAAGCAGAAAGGATAACTTAAGTACAACGAGAAGCAACTAGGTTAAAACTAAACAATCTATAAGGTAGGTAACATCATAAGGTACAACACATATCACAACTTACCTTCTTACTCTTACCCAACGTATACATATAATCTAATAATGCCTTAATATATAGGCTATGCTATGAGATCCTTGTCTTCTACCAACCACTTGAACTAAAGTTCAACGGACTCTAGCGTATTCTGGAGACAGAATTAAGGATTCTGTTCTTCACAACAAATGAAGATTAGGGTGTTAGGAGTACGCAGGTGAAAACCATGCGTAAATCGGAGTCCTAACGAAGGAGATCTAGCTAAAACAAATTTACTGTGCAGTGTAGGAAATTTGCACGATCGTGCCAAAATGTAATTCGAGACGTATGTCGATGTAATACGTCTACCATATCCACGTCTTTAGGTTGAGGCTGATCATTCTGAAGCCGTAATTGATGTCCACGTCATGATTCGTGTCGACGGTCACTCATGTCGCCCTCGTTCATCCTTCACGCTTGTCTTTCATCGTTTGTGTTCGTGGCTATCACCACTTTCATTCTCCATATCGTTCTTTTGTTCTCGTAAGGAAAAAGAAGTTCATACTTCTATGTTCTTTCACGATACGTGAGCATGCTCCTTAGAGTCTAGGTTCTTCTTGTGATATCATATCGTTCATCGAAGATAAAATTTTGAGTTTGAAAATAAAGTCTAACTTGAGAATTAAAAAGTAAAGTTTCAAAACGACAATCATAGTCAACTCATACATGTACATCAAAATGAATTCATCCATTCCATGTTGACCATTCAACTTAGTACCACAATGTACTTCCATCTCAAGTTTTTGGAAAATTTTCTTGCTCAAGCTTTCGTTTCACCATCAAAACTCCATAATATCATAAACTTCCTCCCAAAAATAACTTTTCCATTTTCTTTCAAAAACCCTTTCAACTTGCTCATCATCAAAACTCTTCATTTCATGAGTTTGAGAAAAAATCGATTACATTTTTCCGGTTGAGCTCGATGTGATGGAGTGTTGAGAGAGTCGATGATTTCTAGAAGTCCAGTGACTCGATCTAGACTTAGAATTTTAAAAGGTCTTGGGTTTCAAAGAGCAACAGTGCTCTGATACCACTCTGTCACGTCCCCACTCCGGATAACCCGGACTGGAGGGTAACTAATACTAGGGATAGTATTTTAGGACAAAACGGCTAGGATAAAGATACATATCAATTGTAAACTAGCATGCTTGACATAACATAAAATGATATCATAACAATTCAAATGGTTTAGGCCATCAGACCCAAAGACTTAACACTGATCTGATGGACCTCAATAGTTCATAACATCATACATCACATAAAAGAGTTCAGAGATTGCAGCGGAAAGTGTGTGAACACATATATGGAGATATGTATTCAGGTGAAACCACAAATTCTTAATAAAACGGTCGAGGACACCGGACTCTCAATACCTCCTCCATCACCACCATCGAGCTCAACCCGCACATTTAAAACAAATATGCGGGGCTAAGTACAAATAATGCACTCGGTGGACTCATGCCGAAACATTTGATAATTTTAGTTACATCGCCAATATCATGGTAAGTCGCGGGGTTTTAGTTGAAATGTCTCAGGCTTACTAAAACATTTTCGTTCAGTAAACATCGCTCGGCCGAGCATTTTTCTTGGTATGTATGATCCATATCCCATAATCACATCTCATCACAATATCAAAGATCAAGCGTCGAGAGGGCCTCCTTCTACGACGCCGTGACCGCCGTTACCCATACAACACACAACGCGTTCGGTGTACACGTTAGCCCTAGCTAGACATTTATCCTCCGGCATAGGACCCGATATCGATTTCATAAAAAGGTTGGGCGCGACCCAACAAATGAAAGATCATATCATGTCATCCAACCATCACGCCATGCATAACAGATAGGATCCATACACAAAACAGAAATATTTTGGCAGGTAATGTTGTAAACATTCATCAACAGTTGAAGACTAAGCATTGTAAATAAATTCATTTTGGAAAGATAGCGAAGTCACATTTTGTTTGAAAAGAAAGCCCACCGGACTATAATTAGTCAGTAAATGGCGAGCCCCAGGTTTGTTTGCTTGTCGGTGTCCGATCGTCTCGTTAAGGCCCATACCTTTACGCAAAAGCGATATTTTAGTACGTCGTCACGCTTATCGAGACTCTCAAAGTCTAAGACAAATTCGATATTCTATATCGATGTAAACTGAATTCCTCAATGAATTCAATACGCTTTCAAATACGTAATTCAATTGAACTGTTCTCGTTCTTCGAGATACGTTCAACTATTTCGGTTTAACCTTTCCGGTTTAAACGTTCAACGTATAAGCACGTTTCTCGATATAAGGATTTCATTTGTGAAATCTTTTCTTACTAATGAGGTATCATACTCAATTAGTACGTCTTACGCCAGACAGCGTATTTATCGAGCGATATAATCGTGCGTTTGACTTTAAAAGTCAACGAAGTCAACCTGGTCAACGAAGTCAACAACTTTGACTTTTAAATAGTAATTTCTTACTATTTCCTTTTATAAATCGAATTTGATCGATTTAATTTCAGTAAAGTCCTTTTCTCGATTTGTCACGTAAATCAAAGGACTTATAAATAATTTTGCAATATTAATCCTTTTAATAATTAAATGTATATTTTCGTTTTAAAAGCGTGATTGAATAAACGTTTGTCTCAAACATAGTAATCTATGTTTATAAAATTTTATAAAACCAAAATATTTCTAAAATAATTATTAGACATATATTTCATTATCAAACTGAATTAAAAAGGTTTTAAAACCCTTATAATATTTCGAAAATTCTCGGTAATTATTTAAAAATTACCAAATGATTTTAAATTTTTTTTTTAAATTAATATAGTGTATTATTATACACTATGGTCCAGAATAAGAATTAATATCATCCATATGATATTGTTTGGCATTTATTAATATATATACTTATATATCTCACGGTAATTTCGAAAATTAGGGAATAATTGTCCAAAAAATCCCAAAATTGATATACACTTAGTATAATGTCCCAACATCAATATATATCACAATTATAACCTATAGTCCATCATAACCATTCATTCATCATGAATTAAACTAAGTATGCAATCGGTAATTACCAATTAATTTCCAAATAATTATCAATCAATTCTCAAAAATTCTAATTAAATTATAAAATGATTAAACATTATATTATAACATTGTAACATCATAACATCAACCAAACCAATTGAAATGATCACCATATGAGCATATAAGCTCTCGGCTTTTTTGATTACTTTTGGTTTTGGTTTTCAAAAATTCCAACAATTATACATTATGATTATATACTATAGTATAACAATAATACATCATAACATTAATCAAAACCAATTAAATCATCACCTTAAGGAGCATAGTGCTCTCGGTTTATTTGATTTTTATTGGTAAATGATTTCCAAAAATTCCAACAAAATTATATATCACATAATTAATATACTAAAGCATTAATACACCATTGCATGATCAAAATAAAAATCATACATCAAGGTATCAAACCATATAGCTCACGGTATTCTCAAAATTTCAAGCATTTGGTTTTCAAAAATTCTAGATAAATCATAGAACATATAAACAAGGTCCTAAAGCATTAATATGTCATTGTATGCTTGAAATAAAAATTATACACTAAGGTACATTTTAAAGAAGCTCACGGTATTTTTAGAAAAATAGGCTAGGGTTTTCCAAAAATTTCTAAATCAATTTCCATGGACTCTAAATATATCATAGATCAATATTCCATCCTCAAAATAAATCAAAATTAATCGGTCACCAAATATACATTTTTAATATTTTCGAAAATTATTTCAATATGTCCTATGGTTCGAAAATCATGTATATATGCTAGATCCATTCAAAAATTTAATATACAACATCACATGATCATTCTAAACATATATTCACATATTTTGAAATAAAAATCATCAACAACATATAAGCAACAACATCTCAAACTAAGAACATTCAAAAGCATACAAAAATATATATGAACATGCTTCGAAATTTTTGAACAAAGGAGGATAAAATCGAAGCTATGGTTTCATATTACCTTCGAAAATAGTATGTAATCCAAGAACAATATTAGGTATCAAGTTTTGTGAAATAGGGATGGAGAAGAAGAAGAAAATTTTTGAGAGATGGAGAGGAAGAAGCTCTCGATTTTTCTGCTGAAATGGGGAGGAAAATGGAGTGTTTTGGTGTTCCAAAATGTTTTGAATAGGTGTGGAGTGTAAAATGAGAGATGAATGTGAAGGATCCCCTCCTATTCCCCCCCTCTCTTTTTCGGCCCTCTCTCACACCAATAGGAAGAATTGCAGCCAAATGATGGGGACTTAATGATGATTAGGCTAATCTAAAAAGGTTGCTCATGCATTGGATAATAAAAAGGTGGGAAATCATGCTTGTGTAGGATGATCATGTCCGATGGTTATGTAGGGGTTTAGGGTGGATTTAAATTTTATTATACCATAATACTATATATTAATCATAGTATAGGTCATAGATATATAATACAAGCCATTAAAATAATTAAATCATCATATAGCAATAAATAAAAATTATCGAGCAAAAATAGGAATAAAATTATAAATTACACCTATTATTGATACTCCTGTCAATTTCGATCTAAATAAACTCATATATATCATAATATTTGATTTAGATAATAAATAATAGCATAGGATAAAAATATGGTATCATTTTATGTGAAAAACCCTTGTTTAAATAATTAGGGTTTTCGAAACACACCATTAAAAATTATCGAGTTTATAGATCAAAAATCGATTTTAAAGCTTAATAATATAGTAATTATATAAAATAATAATAGGAAATTAATTATTATAATTTCCGGAGCATTAAACTCATTTTTCAAAACGTCTTTAGACGTTGACGTTCAAAACGTCTCTAGACGCAGTAAGTTCGTACTTACTTTATAAATATATTCCATTTAATATAGGAATTAATATGGAAATCAATTCCAGGCTTTACTGCTCAGAAAATTCCATAAGATACTGACGTTCGATACGCGTTCGACGTTAAAAATGAGCTGTCGAATTACTTCGCGACACTCGATTCCTGAATTCACAATCCTTAGTGAAAGGAATTCGTTATTGAGATACTGAATCGAAATCAATATTCGATGACGTACTGAAATAAAATACGGCAGAAACCCTAATTTACAGGTTTAAAATACCGTAATTAGACGTTCGTTTCTTCGGAATATTACATTCCACCCCCCTTAAAAGAAATTCCATCCCGGAATTTGCATACCTCTAGAAAAACATTTCGGGGTATCGTTCTTTCATCGCTTCTTCAAGCTCCCACGTGGCTTCCTCTTGTCCGTGGTGTCTCCACAGCACTTTGACTAACGGAATCGATTTGCTCCGTAGTTGCTGAATCTTGTGGTCAAGGATTGCCGCTGGCTCTTCTTCATAGCTCATGTATGGCTTGAGAATCACGTCGTCTTGATGAATCACGTGCTTTGGATCGTGTACGTATTTTCGCAATTGCGACACGTGAAAAACATTATGCACATTCCCCAAGTTTGGCGGAAGAGCCAACCTATAAGCTACTGGACCTATCCGTACTAGGATCTCGTAAGGTCCTATAAAGCGGGGTCTCAGCTTTCCTTTCGGTCAAACGACTATTCCTTTCGATGGAAAGACTTTAAGAAACACTTTGTCTCCATTTCAAATGTAGCTCGGATCTCGCGTATCGTCAGAAGATTTTTGTCTATCCCGAGCTTCTTTATCCTCGGCCTAATTTGTCGAACGATCTCAATCATCTCGTGTAATATTCGAAAAGCGAATATCGATTACGGTTTTCTAAGCCCGTAATTAGGGGTTTTGCCGTATATTATCTTTTACGACATCGAATTTTGTGATTTCGATACGATATCGTTATAACAATTCCTTTCATAATTCACTAAGGATTGTGAATTAAAGGATTGAAATATTACGAAATGATTCGTCGATATATTTTAACGTCGAGCGATATCAAGCGTCGGTGCGCATGAAATTTTACGGCGGTGAAGCTTGGAATTAATTTCCGACTTAATTCCTTTATTAAATGGAATAGATTTATTTAGTAAGTGCGAACTTACTCGACCATTTTGAGATGAGTCGATTTTGAGCGTTTTGAGGCGTTTTGAGCGTCGGCGTCTGAGACGTTTTGTAAAATGAGTTTAATGCTCGAAATTATAATAATTAATTTCCTATTATTATTTATATAATTTCAGTATTATTAATTATTAAAATCGAATTTTCAGTTGTTAAAATTCGATATTTTGATATATAATTTGAAAACCTAAACTTATAAATTGGGGTTTTATCACATGAAATGATACTATTAAATTATCCTATGGTATCTAAACTTTATAATATGATGTATATGAGTATTATTAAGCTATGAAATCAGTTTTGGAACATAAAAACTCGATAGCTTATATTAATAAATTTGAAACCTAATTAACGAAATTAGGGTTTTATATCATGAATTAATGCTATAATTTTATCCTATGATATTATTTAATATCTAAATCATATATTATGATATATATGTGCATATTTGATCGAAATGTGCATAAGTATCAATAATAGGTGTAATTTGTATTTTATACCTATTTTCTAATTTCTATCGGTATTTTCGAAAATATGGTGTGTGCTTGATTTAATTATTTTAATGGCTGTATTATATACCTATGAATCATGTAATATATTTATAATGTATTATAGTGTAATAAAAGAAATTAAATCACCCCAAACACACCCATAACCGCTGCTACCCTCTTTACTCAAGCATGGGATCACGCTTTTCTATTGCCCAACCCATGATCGCCCTTTTTCCTCTAGCCTAATGATCACTCTATTCACATCATTTGGCTACATATTTTATTCAGATTTTGGACAAAAATCGGTGAGAGAGAGAGAGTTAATTAATGAAACTCTTCCATTTGAACACCCCACAACCATAACATCATTTCCTTTCTTTTGAACTCTCTTTTCTCCATTTCTCTCTCTCCTCTCGAAAAGCAGAGGACTCCTCCCAATTTTAAAGCTTTCTTCTTCTCTTTCTTCTCTATTCCTCTCCCAACTAGCTACACTATATTGTTCTTGTGATTCCATATCATTTCCAGGTAAACCAAGGACTATGTTCGATTTTACCCTTTTACTTAGAAAACCGAAGCATGTTCATATATATATATGTGTGTTTTGAATGCCATGTATGTATATGTATAGGTTTTAATGTTCTTGAGCATGAGATATTTTATTCTTGATGATTTTATTTTCAAATATATGAAAATATGTGCTTAAGATAATCATATGTTGTTGTTTATTTAATTTTTGAATGGATCTAGCATGTTTATGAAATTTTGAACCATAAACCTTGTTTAAAATAATTTTGAAAATGTTAAAAATGCATATGTGATGACCAATCTTCTTAGCATTTTCTAAGCATGTATTATTGATCTATGTTATGATTTAAGACTATAGTATGTTATTTAAAATTTTGGAAAACCCTAGCTAATTATTTCATTAAAGCAGAGAGCATGTATGTACCATACCTTGGTGTATAATTTTATTTTAAGCATGTGATGACATATTAATGCTTTAATGTATTGA
Source organism: Salvia rosmarinus (assembly GCA_036937905.1). Classification (NCBI taxonomy): domain Eukaryota; kingdom Viridiplantae; phylum Streptophyta; class Magnoliopsida; order Lamiales; family Lamiaceae; genus Salvia; species Salvia rosmarinus. The sequence continues at coordinate 37,220,412 of CM072818.1, read as the reverse complement.
TTATATGTTATATGATTTATTTAGGATTTTGAAAATCAAATGCTTAAATTTTATAAAAGGCCGAGAGCTATGGGTAGTATATGTTGATGTATGATGTTGTTTTAATCATCTGATAGTATATTAATGCTTTAGTATATTGTTTATGAGTTGTATGAATTTGTTAGAATTTTGGAAATCATTTACCTATTTAAATCAAATAAGCAGCTTACAAGCTTATATGGTGATGATTTAATTGGTTTTGATGATTAAATGATGTTATATTAATATACTATAGTATATAATCATAGTATATAATTGTTGGAATTTTGAAAACCAAATACTAAATAAAATCGAAAATAGCCGAGAGCTTACAAGCTCATATGGTGAAGATTTAAATTAGTTTGGTTGATTTTATGATATTACAATGTTATAATATAATGTTTGATCATGTTATGATTTAATTAAATTTTTGGAATTATTTAGTAATTGTTTGGTATTTATTAAAAATCTAGTGAATATTAATATATATTGTTGAATGAATGGTTATGATGAACTATAGGTTATATTGTGACATATATTTGATGTTGGGATATTATACTATGTGTATATTAATTTTGGGAATTTTTGGATAATTATTCCATATTATATGGAATTACGAAATAAATATATATGTATATATAAATAAATAGCAAATAATACCATATGAATTTTATAAATTCATAGTCTGGACCATAGTGTATAATAATGCACTATATTAATTTAGAAAATTTTTCAAAAGTCATTTGACATTTTTAAGTTAATTATCGAAATTTTCGATAATTAAAAAGGGGTTAAAATCCTTTTTAAATCAGTTTATTAATAAAATATATGTCTATTTATATTCTGGACATATTTTGGAAATTATAAAATTTTACAAACATAGTTTACTATGTTTAAGACAAACGTTAGGTTGTTAACGTTTTAAAAACCAAAATACGCATTTTATTTATAAAAGGGTTATTAAAATCGAAAATATTTATAAGTCCTCGATTTATGAGATAGATCGAAAAATAGGACTTTAAGTTTTCAAATCGATCAAATTCGACTTATAAAACAAAATAGTGAAGTTCTTATTTTAAAAGTCAAAATCGTTGACTTTGTTGACGATGTTGACTTCGTTGACTTTTGAGTCAAGCGTGCGATTATACGTTTATAAATCGTCGATGCGGCGTAAGATATACTAATTGAGTATGATACCTCATTAGTAAGAAAAGATTTCACAAATGAAGTCCATATATCGGCGTGCTTATCGTTAAAAGTATCTCGAAGAGCGAGCAAGTCGATCGTATCGTGTTAAGGGCGTATTGAATTCACTAAGAATTCGGTCTACATCGATATAAAATATCAAGTTTATCTTAGTTTTCGAAAGTCTCGAGACTTGAGCGACGTACTAAAGCCTCGCTTTTTCGTAAAGGTGTGGACAAACTGAAGCGGCGGGATTTTGTGAGCGAGCGAACTGGGACTTTACAACGAACCATAGTCGGTGGGCTTCTTATCTTCAAAATGTGGGCCATTTCTTACCCACTAAATGTGACTTTCTTTGTTATACCAAATGAGTTTATTCTGTGACTTATTTTACTGTTATCAAATGTTTCTTTGCATTACACGCCAAAATATTTCGTTTTGTGTATGGATCTATCTGTTATGCGGGTAAATTGTGGAGATAGTTGGAACTATTATATCAATTGTTGTGGTAGCACCCACCTTTTTAATGTCGGGTCTGTGCGGATGATAAATGCACAGCTAGGATTGGCGTGAAGGTTGGAACTATCTGTTGTGTTAACATATGCTTTGCAGTATTTGTGTCTTTGTATGGGATTCGGCGGTCACGGCGTCGTAGATGGGAGGCCTCCTCTCGGCGTTTATTTATTTATTATTATTATGTATTGTGACTATGAGATACGGACCATACACACCAAGAAAATGCTCGGCGAGCTATGTTTACTGAACGAAAATGATTTGGTAAGCCAAGCATTTTACTAAAACCACTGTGACTTACCCGATATTGGCGATGTAATCTAAATTCTACCAAATGTTTTCGGCATAAGTCCACCGAGTGCAATTTCTTGTACTTAGCCTGCATATTGTTTTTAAATGTGCGAGGTTGAGCTCGATAGTGATGATGGGGATGTGTTGAGGTCCGGTGTCCTGGACCGATTTACTTGAATTTATGGGTTATACCTTGAATGCATATACGTCGTATATGTATTCACACACTTTCACCGCTATACTCGAACTCCTTTATTTATGCTTACGTTTACAAACTATCGAGGTCCATCGGATCGGGCGAGTTTTGGGTCCATGGCTAAACCTTTCAAAACATTATGACATCACCTCATATTACGCTGAGCATGTTAGTTTATTTTATGCATCTTTATTTTACCCATGTAACCCCTAAAATACTACTCCTAGTATTAGTAGCCTCCAACCGGTTGGTCCGGAGTGGGGTCGTGTTTATCTCGTTCACTTTGCATCGGCCTATGACTTTTCTCTCACCGACTTCATCCCAATAAAGTGGTGATCTACACTTCTTGCCATACAAGGCTTCGTATGGGGCCATACCGATCGTCGCTTGATAGCTGTTGTTGTAGGCAAACTCAATCAGAGGTAAAATTTCTTCCCATTTTGCACCTCGATCCAACACTACTGTTCTAAGCATATCTTCTAGTGTCTGGATCGTCCTTTCCGACTGTCCATCAGTCTGCGGATGAAATGCCGTACTGAAATTTAATTTCGTACCCAATTCTCTCTGCAAGCTAATCCAGAATCTGGATGTGAACTTGGAGTCTCTATCAGAGGTAATAGATTTTGGCACTCCATGTAGTCGTATAATTTCCTTAACGTACAGCTGGGCCAATTTATCGGATCCATAAGTGCTTTAAATCGGTAGAAAGTGAGCACTTTTGGTAAGTCTATCCACAATTACCCATATGGCTGTGTTTCCTCTTTTCGATTTGGCAAGCTCGTGTTGAAATCCATCGTTATCTCGTCCCATTTCCACGCAGTATTTCCAGCGGTTGCAACTTTCCGTAAGGACGTTGATGTAACACCTTCACTTGTTGGCAAACAAGACAGCGTTCTACGAAAGAAGCTATGTCTCGTTTCATGCCTTCCCACCAGAACTTTTCCTTCAGGTCTTGGTACATCTTAGTACTGCCTGGGTGGACGGTGTAGGGTGTATTGTGAGCTTCACTCATTATCTCATTTTGGAGCTCTGCGTCGTTCGGAAAGCATATCCTTCCTTCAAACAGTAAGGCATTGTCTGACACCTCCTGGAAGTTCTTAAATCCTTCAGACCTTACCCTTTGTCTGATCTTTTCTAACTTTTCCTCCATCCTTTATCTTTCGACAATCCTTTTTCTTAGATCAGACGTCAATGTGAGTGTAGCGATACAACTCACAATCGTCTCAGGTGGTTCAATCAATTCAATCCTCAATCTTCCAAACTCTTCAACGAGTTTTTCTTCCCACGTAAAGAGACATCCTAGCTTGGATTGGCTCTTACGACTTAGGGCGTCGGCTACTACATTCGCCTTGCCCGGGTGATAGTTAATACCACAGTCGTAGTCCTTCACTAGTTCGAGCCATCTTCGTTGCCTCATATTCAAATCTCTTTGCTAAAAGAAGTACTTCAGACTCTTATAGTGCATGAAGATCTCACATCTCACTCCATGAGATGGTGTCTCCAAATTTTCGATGCATGAACTCTGCTTCGCTAATTCCAAGTCATGGGTTGGGTAGTTCAGTTCATGGGGTCTGAGTTGTCGGGATGCATATGCTATCACCTTTCCTTCTTGGGGTCTGAGTTGTCGGGAAAACATTATTCGACAATTTATTAATTCAATTATTTCGGCGAAACCCTAATTTACGAAATTAATTATCGTAATTAGGCTTTTAATTCTTCGGGATATTACAGAAAGAGAATGATTTGTTTGATGTAATATCACACACATATGCAAAAAGAATAAAGACTTAATACCTATTTCTCCTACAATCTCGGTCCTCTCATACACTCACAACATTTTTAAGATTTTTAGTTGATGACTCACTCATTAATATGTCATCCTTACACCATAGTAAATGACCATCACTTCACCAAGCAAATAAAACAAAATCCTTTACTTTGGATCACATATATACGCCGGAACTCTCATTGCCAAAAGGGAGGAGCTTTTATTTTCTTTTGTCTTATACTAAGTAAAGATCTTAAGCATTAACTAATGCAAGCAATCAAGTCATATTTAAGAGTTTTGAAAATTCTTCCAACCTATTTAGTAAACAATACACGACTATCACCCTTCACAAAAGCACCTCCACTTGATCTCTCCATTAATGATCTTGATTTGTGTGTAATTATATCACACTATTTCATAATATGATGGAAAGATAGAAAAGTTCATTCATTAAATCCTATTGTTACAATTGTTCACGGCACTTTGTAGTATAAGTGTCCCACATTTGATTTTCTTGCTATTAATAGTTATATAGCATAATATATGTCTTAGATGATAAATTAAATCATAGGAAAATAATTAAAATGATTCATGTGTGAAACCCCAATTTTCGAAATTAGGGTTTTCGAAATTACACATTTTATTCCATAATTATTCCTTAATTCTATAGCATTATTTTAATAATAATTAATGCTCTTATTACATAAAATAATCATAGGAATTTAAATATTATAATTCCTCATTAGACTTAATTTTCTAATGGTCTCTAAACGTTGGCGTTGAAACGTCTCAAAGCGTTAATAATCGAACCATCTCAAAATATTAGTAATAAAGTCGTAATCACTTTATTAATTCATTTCATCAATAAGAAATTTAATTCTAAGCTCGCCACTTAGAAAAATTTACGTAATATTAACTATCGATATTGATCGACGTTAAGATATTCTTCTTTGAAAGAATAATATAAACTATATTCCTTGATTCACAATCATTAGTGAATATGATATAAGAATTCATTATATCATAATTAGTCGAAATCAATAGTCGATAAGTTACTAACTCAATTATTGCGGCGAAACCCTAATTTACAAATTTTAATTATCGTAATTAGGCTTTAAATCTTCGGGATATTACATTCTACCCCCCTTAAAAGAAATTTCGTCCCGAAATTTGCATACCTTAGAAAAGTTTGGGGTATCTTTCTTTCATGGCATCCTCAAGCTCCCACGTGGCTTCCTCTTGTCCATGATGTCTCCACAACACTTTCACTAGAGAAATGGACTTGTTTCTTAATTGTTGATCCTTACGGTCTAGAATAGCCATTGGTTCTTCTTCATAACTCATATCTGGGTTGAGGATCATTTCGTCTTGATGGATCACGTGTTTTGGATCATATACGTACTTTCTTAGTTGTGACACGTGAAAAACATTGTGTACATTCCCCAAACTTGGCGGAAGAGTCAATCTATAGGCAATTGGGCCTATTCTTTCAAGGATCTCATAGGGTCCTATAAAACGTGGTCTCAATTTCCCTTTTACTCCAAACCTTATAATTCCTTTCGATGGAGAGACTTTAAGAAAGACTTTATCTCCACATTCAAAATGTAACTCAGATCTACGCATATCAGCGTAAGACTTCTGTCTATCTTGAGCTTCTTTTATTCGTTGCCTAATTTGACGTACAATCTCAATCATCTCATTTACTGTGTCAGGCCCTAAAATTCTTCTCTCACCTACTTCATCCCAATAAAGCGGTGATCGACATTTCTTTCCATATAAGGCTTCGTATGGGGCCATATTAATCGTCGCTTGATAACTATTATTGTAGGCAAACTCAATAAGGGGTAAAACATCTTCCCACTTTGCACCTCGATCCAACACTACTGTTCTCAGCATATCTTCAAGTGTTTGAATCGTCCTTTCCGATTGTCCATCGGTTTGTGGATGAAACATTGTGCTAAAATTCAACTTCATGCCCAATTCTTTTTGTAAGCTAACCCAAAATCTAGAGGTGAATTTGGAATCTCTATCTGACGTGATAGACTTTGGTACCCTATGTAGGCGTACAATTTCTTTTACGTACAACTGGGCTAACTTATCCGATCCATGAGTAATTTGAATTGACAGAAAATGTGCACACTTGGTAAGTCTATCCACTACTACCCATATAGCAGTGTTCCCTCTTTTCGACTTTGGCAAACCCGTAACAAAGTCCATCGCTATATCCTCCCATTTCTATTCGGGTATTTCCAAAGGCTGTAACTTTCCGTGGGGTCGTTGGTGTAATGCCTTCACTTGTTGACAAACAAGACAGCGCTCTACAAAAGAGGCTACGTCTCGTTTCATGCCTTCCCACCAAAACTTTTCCCGTAAGTCTTGATACATTTTAGTGCTTCCTGGGTGGGCGGTATATGGAGTATCATGAGCCTCACTCATGATTTCATTTCGAAGCTCGTCATTGTTTGGAATACACAACCTTTCCTCAAACAATAAGGCATTGTCAGGTGCTTCTCTAAAATCCTTCAGCCCTTCAGTTCTTACCTTGACTCTTGTCCTTTCCAATTTTTCATCCTTCCTCTGTTCGTCTATTATCTTCTTTCTCAAATCAGACGCCAATGTGAGTGTAGCAATACGACTCATGATCGTCTCTGGTTGTTCAACCATTTCTATTTTCATCTTCTCAAACTCTTCAATGAGTTTTTCTTCCTTTGTAAAGAGACATCCTAATTTGGTTTGACTTTTACGACTCAAGGCATCAGCTACCATATTTGCCTTCCCTGGGTGATAATTTATACCACAGTCGTAATCCTTTACTAATTCGAGCCATCTTCTCTACCTCATGTTTAAATCTCTTTGCTCGAAGAAGTATTTCAAGCTCTTATGATCTGTAAAGATCTCACATCTCACTCCATAGAGGTAATGTCTCCAGATCTTTAGTGCATGTACTACTGCTACTAGTTCCAAGTCATGAGTTGGGTAATTCAATTCATGTGGTCTAAGTTGTCGTGATGCATAAGCTATCACTTTTCCTTCCTGCATCAACACACAACCTAGTCCGTTCTTGGAAGCATCAGTATAGACCACATACTCTTTATGCGCTCGAATGCTAATCTTGGCGCACTTGTTAACTTTTCTTTGAGTTTTTGGAAATTCGCCTCACATTCCTCAGTCCAAGTAAATTTGATTCCCTTTCGGAGTAGCTGTGTTATTGGCCTTGATATCTTTGAGAATCCTTCAATGAATCTCTGATAGTAACCAACTAATCCTAAGAAACTTCTGATTTCGTTTTGGGTCCTTGGCGATTTGCATCCTTGCACTGCTTCTACCTTTGCCGGATCCACTTTAATTCCTTCCGACGACACAATTTGTCCAAGGAACATTACTTCCTTGAGCCAAAATTCGCATTTGCTGAATTTAGCAAAAAGTCGTTCAGACCTTAAGATTTGCAAAATTGTTCTCAAGTGTTCCTTATGTTCTTCTTCATTCTTTGAATAGATAAGAATATCGTCTATGAAGACTAAGATAAATTTGTCTAAGTATGGGTGGAACACTCTATTCATGAAATCCATGAATACGGCTGGTGCATTTGTTAATCCAAATGGCACAACTATAAATTCATAGTGGCCATATTTGTTCGGAATGCAGTTTTAGACACATCTTCTAGTCGTACCTTAAGTTGATGATAACCTGACTTGAGGTCAATCTTCGAGAACACACTTGCTCATCTTAACTGATCAAACAAGTCATCTATCCTTGGCAGTGGATATTTGTTCTTGAGTGTCAGTTTATTCGATTCTCGGTAATCTATGCACATTCTCGAGGAACCATCTTTCTTCTTGACAAATAAGGCGTGTGTGCTCCCAAGCGATACACTAGGTCCGATAAAACCTAGATCCAACAATTCTTGGATTTGGATTTTCAGTTCTTCAAGTTCCTTCGGAGCCATTCGATAAGGTGCCTTCGACACTGGGGCTGATCCTGGTTCCAGGTCGATGGTGAATTCCAACGGTCTATCAGGGGGTAATCCTGGAAAATTTTCGGGAAAAACATCTAGAAATTCTCGGAGAATCTCCACATCTTCTACTTTTATCTCTGTTTTATCTTCTCCATTCAGGTAAACAATAAATGTGCGACATCCTTTATTGTTTATCATTCTCCTTGCTTTCAGCGCGGATATAATCGGAATTTTCTTCCCCATGTTGATTCCATGAAAGCTCGTAGCTTCTTGTCCAGGAAAATGGAACGAAATTTTCCTTTCCTTACACAGGATCGTGGAATGATTCTTGGCTAACCAATCCATCCCTAGGATTATATCTACATCTCCCATAGGTATTATGTTCAAGTTGTTCGCTAGAACCCTAAGTGATCCTAAGTTCAACTCTAAGTTCGAGCAAACATGTGTAACAATCATAATCCCTCCTATGGGTGAAGATATTCTCATTTCCTGATCTGCTTGTTCTGATTTAAGCTCTAGCATATCAACACATGCTTTTGCGATGAAAGAATGTGAAGCATCCGTATCGAACAAAAGTATGACAGGTATGTTGAGAAGTTTTCCCATACCTGCCAGGTTTCCCTGGTTCTGTTCATTCTGCCTCCGGTGTAGAGCATAAGCTCTAGCCTGTGCCGGTTGAGGCTGAGGGGGTGCTTGCCATTCTTTGATTCTGCTGTTGTTCTTTGTGGTACTTCTTCTTGACGTTATTCTTTATTCTTGACGTTAAATTTGTGTGTGGTGTTACCGTCGTTGTTGTTGTATTCTTTGTTAAGGTTGGGGCTGACATTGAATAGCCCTGAGTGGTTGGGCATGGCCTGGCTGGTTCGGCCTTCCTGTTACTCTCGGGCGTATCCCTGGGCAATCATTAGCATAGTGGCCCTTCACACCACACTTAAAACAACTGCCACTGCCCGCTAAACACATTCCTTTGTGAAATTTTTGACAATTTGGGCAAGGAAGGGCCCTCATCTGCTCTTGTGGACCTCCCATTGGAGGGGAAAAGACTGACCTTTTCCATCCCTGCCCTTGAGGTGCCACGTTCCCTTGCCATGGCCGCTTGTTGTTTACGTTTCCAAAATTTCCTCGGTTATTGGTATTAAAATTCCCTTCCCATTTTCTCTTACCCGTGTCCACTGTATTATGTGTCTGAGCTTGTGTTGGCTTATCCTCTGGCATAGTTGCCTCAATATCTAAAGCCCGACCAAGAGCTTCAGTGTATGTCATATCTCCATGACTGGCGAGAGACATTCTTGTCTCTGGACTTAGACCAGATCTAAACTTTTCTGACATTTTCATATCCGTGCTCAATTGATCAGGAGCATATCTTGACATATCGCAAAGGTGCGATCATATTCCGTCAGAGACATCTTTTCCTGTTTCAAATTGAAAAATTCATGCTCCTTCCTCTTCCTATAACTTCTTGGGATGTATTTCTCATACATCTCCGTCTAAAATCTTCCCAAGAGAAATAGTCCATCTGTTCCGATGTTAAAGTCTTCCTTCTGGCTTCCCACCAAAAGTCCGCAGGTCCGGTGAGTTGGAAAGTAATACAAGACAGCCTCTCTTGCGCTGTACATCGAGAAAATCGAAAATTCTTTCCATGGTCCTTATCCATTGTTCTGCATCGTCTGGACTTCCCTTTCCATTAAAAGAAGGTGGATTCTGCCTAAGGAAAAGCTCTTATATTCTACGATCAGGTGGAGGTGGGGGTGGTAGTGGTATATCCTCATTCTCTTGTACTGGAATTCTGTCTCTTCCCCTACCCCTTCCTCTTCCTCTTCCTCTTCCTCTTCCTCTTCCTCTTCCTCTTCCCCTAATTCCCTGCTCAGGATCTCGTCTAGGCGACATTCTGTTATTTAAAACATATAATTAACATCGCATATCATTTTCACAATTTAAACATATATAACATCATCATATAATCTTATCATAAAACAGCTTTAATAGAACCATCCATTCTTGTCATACTCATTTTTGCCGCAAAAGCCCATCTAGGGTCATCATACATATATAGGAAAATTTGCCTCAAAGAAGACTGTTATGTACAAGTCGTCAACACCAAAGAAAGTCACATACATACTGTGGCACTTCTTCTAGCTTAACCATCGTCAACTAACATATTAGATTACATAACGTTACAAAAATACTATGCTTCTAGGTCTGTCATTATAACGTTACTACTCACACTACACATACTATCTATACATATCTACACACATTTACATCCACTGTTGTCTAGAGCCTCTACCACTCATCCTCGTTCGGGTCTTCTTCTTCAGGGTCCTCCTCCGGATCTTCTTCTTCCTCAGAGTCCTCATAAGAATCTTCCTCACGTGCTCGTACCCGAGATGGTCCCGCTCCGTCATCCCCGATGGCATGTATATCCCGTACTGGACTATAGTCATCGCGAGGATCAGACACCCTCATGCGCGCCGTCTGAGGATATGGCGCTGCTGGAGGCGGTGTGTCACACCCCGGCCTATCTAACTCTGTACTCACTGCTAACCGGAGTGCGACTGGTGGAACAAAGGGAAAACGACTAACTATTTTGAGAGACTCGACATTTTTAATGATTATATTTTCAAAGAAAGACGAGTCATTAACCTGTGATTGATAAGCTGATCAAGGATGAACATTAATAATTAACTGTTTAACAAACTGATACCATAATCCTTGACATGAGTTCAAAGTTTAAATCATATGTCTAACCCATAATATTCTGGACATACAACAATTTACAAACGGTAAGCTTGATTGGCAGCAAAAGAATGGCTGAGTTTATGTATGAAGACATAAACCCGGGGCAAACTTATAACATAACTCAAAACGTCTTCACTCAGCATTCTTCTCCATCATCATCTCTTACACAACCTGCATATTTAGAAATACATGCAGGGCGTGAGTACTTGATGCACTCAGTGGGCATTGCCGAAAACAATTTAAAACATGCTCTTAGAGCTATAGAATCGACGTGCCACTTTCTTAGATTCACAGGGGTTTTAAGAAATAACCTATGAATCATGCTTTAAGAAATAACTTACTTCATGATCAATGCATATGCTAAACATTCTCATCATAACATGTCTGCAGACAAATCTTAAATAAACACCATATCTACGCACTCTTGTGTTGAGAAGTAGGCCTCCTTCTCAAACACCGTGATCGGCCAATTGTAGCTCACGATCACTCTGTGTACACAAACCCTTACTGGCAGCTCGTCCAGCATAGGGCCGATATCGTCAATCTCTCGTAGATAGGCAACTACATCATGCATCATGCTCAAAAACAGGCAAGTCAATCAACTTTATAAAAATTCACATGCTCATTATCATAAACTTGTGCACATATATATATTTTAGTTTAGAAAGCCCACCTGGATAATTGGCTTATTCAACACTTTCGGCTTTTCCTTTCTTGATCTTTAACTCGCTTCCACTTGCTCCTTAAAAGAGATAAGAGGAGTAAATACGGGAAAGATGAACTAAGAGTTTCTAACTCTTGAGCTTTTATTAAACTCTCTCGATACTCTATGATTAAGCTAAATTGCTAGGTCAATGCACCCAAACTAAACTACTTGAATCATTATGAAATTATTCACAAGAACATTCATCTTTCAAATCATAGACATAAAGTCCTTTGAAAATCGTAAACTAACTAAATCGAACTTTACAAAATAGCATAGAAAATTCTCAATAATTCAAAATAGGCTAATTTTATATACTATATTATTCTTTTGCAATCAAACTAATCAAATAAAATCAAAATAATAAGTTCTCGATTTTCCATAAACATACTAAATTGGGGCTTTTCAACGGAGTAGGATTTAACTCCGATTTCTTTTGCCAAACTTAATCATATATACACAACAACATATATACTAGCTTAATCTAAACAAATCAAAGCCGAATCATCTTGAAATCAAAGCCACACTTTTCGGTCCTCATAGGAAAAATCGAAGGGTTCAATTTTTGTTTTCAAACTCGACTCTAATCATGCTCAAACACCCCTAATTGCATAAATACAAGCTCAATTTACAAAACCCACAACAAAATCTCAAAGATAGAATTTAGGGTTCTAAACTAAAGTTTGGGATTTTCATAAAATAGACAAATTAAACCATAATTTAAGCATATATACTAGATTCAACATCAATTGAAACATATATCAAGAGATCAAAGCTTTTTCCCCAATTTTTTTTCTACCGAAACATATAGGGTTGGAAAAAAGGATTTTTCTTTGTTTTCTCAACACAATACCACTCATAATAGGTAGATCTATGTATATATCAACTAAAAATCAAAGAATACATCTTGTATAAAAAGGGGCCATCATGGCCGAAACTTGCAAGGCTTAAGGGGGAATTTTTCATCTTGATTCTACTTCAATACTTGTAAAGGAATGGAGATATACCTTCGTATGACGTTGATCTACAACTTTGAAGAAGGTTTGAAGTCCGGATCTTGAGTTTTGGAAGAAGAAATTTCGTGTGTGTGTGTGGTGTGTGTTTCGAAAATTTGAGAGGAAAATTGGGTGGATGAAATGAAGAAATGAAGTCTTGAGGAAGCTATAGGCATATATATATCATGGTTACCATTTAAGGCTTCTTTGGGAAGCTTCTTGGTTTCTAAAGAATTCTTTAGGCTTCTTAGGTAAGTTATTAATTTCTAGAATAATCTAAGGCTTCCATAATAAGCTACATGATTCTAGATAATTCCATTAGCTTTAATAAGCGTTAAAAAAAAACAATTGGGTTCCTTGATATATTTTTTTTTATACTAGGCCCAAATTATTAAAGACACTAAGTCTTCAAACGAACATATACGTATTCTCGAAAATAAGGCTCAATAAAATAGGAATATAATATTTATCTCTCTTGAAAATAATAAATCAAATAGAAATATAGAAATTTCTAACGAGTTGAAATCTCGTAAATCATTCTTTTCCAGAATAAATATGGAATAAAACAATAAATAAAGATTTATTGTTAACTCAATCGACTGAAAAATTCTAATTTAAATCTTTGAGTTAAAACTCTGAAAATCTTATCGAAATCTTATAAAACTTAATCTGAGGATGCATTGTCCCTAGTCACTCACGTAATTAATTTCTAATTAATTACGTACTTAGCGCTTAAGCAGAGCTATAAGAATCTGGGGTATTACACGATGGCACCATCATCGGTGGTAGGACCGGGAGTGACGGTCGTGATGGATGTCCAACCGACAGTGGGGGAAAAACAGGCGTTCCCAGAGCTCTCGGTCGTGCTGCCCTCTCCACATGGGCAAGTCTACCCTCATCATCCAGATACCTGGGCACCACAGGATCGGCTTCTCTCGGGACATCCGTATACAGCCACTCTGGCGAAACATCGTGCCAAGTATACTCTCTCGGGGGAAGATAAGGTCCTCTCGGTGCAACTCTATACACGATGTAGACATAGCTCAGATGACTGATGAACCTCGGTAGATCTGCTATCAAATCGTAATTATCATCCACGCGGTAGATATAGTCACCCGACACTTCCCTGGCATAGTCTTCCCAATCACACGGTAGTAGAGTCAAGAGACGCTTAACACCGTCGAAATCTGTCACACCATACTCATGTGCATCCATCCAGTGTCGGAGATAATGCATCAGGAACTCTCCCAAGCTATCACCCCAGCACATTCCATAGGTACGGTATGCTCTAATCACTTCCTCTGGCATAGCTCTCAGCCCTAACCTTCTCTTAGATGTGCGACGCGTCCTCGCCATCTGCCACAGACAAAACTAGCATAAGTCAATCTAGATATATCTGATAAACAGATAAGATAACTTAAACGCATCTGTTAAGCAGATAGGATAACTGGATATATCTATAAAGCAGATAAAACAATCCAAAACATCTGAATAGCAGATAAATATTATCAAGAGAGGTTCTCATATACAATACATGTCATAACCTTCTTTACATTAATGGGAAGCTTACTATCTAGTAGTATTCTAAAATTCTTATCATACTATAAAGTTCTCGTTCTAAGTAAACCATAAACTAACTTCCACTGACTCTCGTAAATTCTGAAAAAGGAATTAGGGGTTTGGTCCTTCATAAGAAAAAAATTAAATTGTGTTAGGAGTACGTAGGCGAAAACCGTGCATAAATCGGAGTTTAAACGAAGGAGAACGGGTCAAAACAAAAACACTACGCAGTGCAGAAAAGCCCGCACCGAGGTCGTAAATGATGTCGATGCCGAGGTCGTGCATGCCGATGCCGAAGTCGATGTCGCAAATGCTGAAGTCGAAGTTGAGGTCGTACATGATGATGCCGATGTCGTTCATAGCAATGCCGAGATCGAAGTCGTTTATTTTCGTATCAATCTTTTGCTTTTCGATTTCAAGTCTAACTTTACTTTTGGTTTTCATTTGATTCTTTCGTTTTTCATGTCGTTCTTTTCTTTTGTTCTCGTAATGGAAGGAAGTTCGTACTTCTATGTTCTTTCGCAACAAGTGATCATGCTTCTTATATCGTCTATGTTCTTTTTGGGATGATATATTCATTTGTCATAATCAACCTTGAGATTCGAAAATAAAGTTTCAAATATTCATAACATAGCTCGCTTATACATACACGTTTCTTTGAATTTCGAAAATTTCACTATTTCAACTTTGGCCATTCATGTTCATTTTCGAACATACTCATTCATTTCTCTCTTTGACCACTTTGCATCACTTCCATTCCCAACGTTTTCCCATAACTTTCATTTCATATTATTTGCATAACTTTCATTGATTGAAAGCATGATTTCAAAATAAAATTTTAAAATTTCTTTTCAATCCTTTTTCTTAACTTTCGTTTAAATCAAACTTCATAACATTTCTTCACTTTTACTTTTAAAACATGATTTCAATCTTTTTCATCATTGAACTTTTCACTTCAAACTCGAGAAGAAATCATTTACCTCATTCCGGTTGAGCTTGATGTGATGGAGTGTTGAGCATAGTCAGCTGATTTCTAGAAGTCTAGTGACTCAAGCTAGACTCAACTTTGAAATGAGGTTGTGGATTTAAAGAGCGAACTGCTCTGATACCACTTTGTAACAGCCCTCTAATCCTAAGAACGGATTAACGAGGACTAATACTTGGAACAGTAATCAAGGAACATGAAAGACAATTAATCATAGGCTTGTGGGACATAATTCAAGTAATCTAAGAAGCTTCAACCATTAAATACAAGACACACATAATTTACATATGGAAAGAGACCTATAGATCCTTAACAAGAGATTCAAATGATCTGAATGAGTTCAACTGTCAACATCAAAACATAACTTAGTTCTATTGCAGCGGAAAAGCATGTGAATACACATATGACGACGTGTAATCAAGGTTTCTAACATATCATTATCAAAAGGGGCCTGACTGCTCATCACACCTCCACCTATCATCTGCTCAACCTGCACATTTAAAAACAAGCATGCATGACTGAGTATAAGAATGCACTCAGTGAACTCATGCCAAAATATTTTATCAACTTTAAATTACACTGCCCTTCATAGTAAGATACAAGGGTTTTATTTGAAAAGACCTTGTACTTACGAAACATTTTTATCATTTCATAAACATTAGTCTGGCCAGACATATTTCCTTTGTATGTATGATCCATATCTTTTCCTTTCCTTAGAACATTTCCATTAACGCCGTAGAAGTAGGCCTCCTTCTACGTCGCTGTGACCGACCGAGAATTGTCCTTTCAGCACACAGTCACCATTATGTGTACACGTTGATCCTAACCAGGAATTTTCCTTCCGGCATAGGATCCGATATCGATTTTCTCATAAGTTGGTAGCGAACCAACACATTCATAACATTTCATGGATAGGATACATACATAAAAACATAAACATTTGGGCAGGTAATTAAATAAATCCTTTCATCATCATTTCTTGCAAATTAAAGCATCATAAATAAATCATTTGATAAGCATTTTATCATTTAAAAGTATAGTAAAGCCCACCTGGACTGTAGACTGTCTTATTTCGATTTCTTTCTTCTACTCCAATTTGTCACGTCCGCGTCCCACGTTTACGTAAAAACTAATTTAGTACGTCGGTCAGTTTTTCGAGATTTTCAAAGTTTAATAAACTTTGATAACTTTATAATATAATATTCCGCATCCCTTAACTAAATTAAATACGTCGTTTCATCGCATAACTTAACCAATAACTCCTCGTACTTTGATAGAGACCAAATATAATCTACGGCATCATTTTAACCATTTAGGTTGAACGTCGAACTTATACTAACGTCTTTCGATAAAATGATTTCAATTATGAAATCTTTTCTCACAAAAGAGATATTCTTAAAATTTTAATACGTTTTACACGTATTAGTGTATTTGTTCAATGTATATCATAACATTGATCACATACTAACGTATTTCATACGTTTTGACTTAAGTCAACGTCTTTGACTTTTCTTAATATATTTTTCGAATTATTCACATAATTGCTAACCAATTTCCATATAAATCGATTTTCAATCGATTTCTTATCATATAACTCTAAATCTCGATTTTTCACGCTAATCAATAAACATGATGGATATTTTACTAAAGTGTTATCTAACTTGTACATTACATATTATTTTTCATATCTAACGTCATTTAATATAACGTTTCGTCGTAAACATAGTATACTATGTTTCTAAAATCCCATAAATTCTTAATAGATCTAAAATATATTCTAGGCATTTAATAAGTGATTTTTCTTGATAAAAAGAATTTAAAACCCTAAATTCTCAACCCTAGCTCTCGGCCCTCTTACAAATAATTCTCAAACTTCTTCCAAAAATTCTTATAAAATCACATAATATATTATATTAACATAGGATCATTAATATGTATAAACATTAGCTATAGGAAAATTGGACATCACCTTTCCTATACCTAATAGCTCTTGAATTTTTCATCAAATATACCCAAATATTTTTCTAAAATTTTAATAAAATTCCACAATGCCTAATCATCATCCTATCATTACTATAACATAATATCCAACCATTTCAACTTACATATCAATATACCAACCATAATACCTCTCGAAAATTTTTCCAACATGAACATACATTTTTTTTAAATCTAATAAATTCACATAGCACTTAATTAAGGCTCTAGATCAATAATATGCTATAATATCACTTAAACATAATTTATACATTGACATATAATTTCTCAAGATTTTCGGTAATATCATAATCTTTGCATATGATTTCTAAAAATTTCCAATATTTCACAATGAGTTCCATTATCAACATATATCATTAATCCATCAACACTTGAACTTTATAAATTTTCGGTCACTATTAAATTTTCACAACATGCTTAGCTTGTAATTTAAAACAATACATATGCTTATACTTAACATACTAAACATAATTAATAAACAACTAATCATGATAACATAATTTCTCATATTTGTAGCATTTATAACATAAGCATATGATTTAAAATCAAACGGTTGGAAATCGAAAATTTTAACGTATATATAAAGCTCGTTCGATTCCTAACCTTTTAATCGGTGTTGATTTTTGGTGTCAAGGTTTTTGTATCAAGGTTTTGGTGAATTAAAAATGAAGAACACACTTTTTTTTTCTCCTCAAGAGCTCACGGCAATGTTGTGTTTTGGAAAGAGAATGATTTGTTTGATGTAATATCACTTACTATACACATAAGCAAAAAGAAATAAAGACTTAATACCTATTTCTCCTACAGTCTCGGTCCTCTCATACACTCACAATATTTTCAAGATTTTTAGTTGATGACTCTCTCATTAATATGTCATCCTTACACCATAGTAAATGACCATCACTTCACCAAGCAAATGAAACAAAATCCTTTACTTTGTATCACACATATACGCCGGCACTCTCATTGCCAAAAGAGAGGAGCTTTTATTTTCTTTTGTCTTATACTAAATAAACACCTTAAGCATTAACTAATGCAAGCAATCAAGTCATATTTAAGAGTTTTGAAAATTCTTCCAACCTATTTAGTCAACAATACACGGCTATCACCCTTCACAAAGCACCTCCACTTGATCTCTCCATTAATGATCTTGATTTGTGTGTAATTATATCACACTATTTCATATTATGATGGAAAGATAGAAAAGTTCATTCATTAAATCCTATTGTTACAATTGTTCACGGCACTTTGTAGTATAAGTGTCCCACATTTGATTTTCTTGCTATTAATAGTTATATAGCATAATATATGTCTTAGATGATAAATTAAATCATAGAAAAATAATTAAAATGATTCATGTGTCAAAACCCTAATTTTCGAAATTAGGGTTTTCGAAAATTACACATTTTATTCCATAATTATTCCTTAATTCTCTAGCATTATTTTAATAATAATTAATGCTCTTATTACATTAAATAATCATAGGAATTTAAATATTATAATTCCTTGATCATTAGACTTAATTTTCTAATCGTCTCTAAACGTTGACGTTCGAAACGTCTCAAAACGTTAATAATCGAACCATCTCAAAATGTTCGTAATAAAGTCGTAATCACTTTATTAATTCATTTCATCAATAAGGAATTTAATTCTAAGCTTCGCCACTTAGAAAAATTTACGTAATGTTAACTATCGATATTCAATCGACGTTAAGATATTACCACCGAAAGAATAATATAAGCTATATTCCTTGATTCACAATCATTAGTGAATATGATATAAGAATTCATTATATCATAATTAGTCGAAATCAATATTCGATAAGTTACTAACTCAATTATTGCGGTGAAACCCTAATTTACGAATTTTAATTATCGTAATTAGGCTTTAAATCTTCGGGATATTACACTATAACTAAGCATTCTAATGGAATTACAGAAATAGAAATAAAAACAAAAACAACATATTTCGATATGTGATTGTAGTAATAGAAAAGAACTATCAACATAGTTACAGCGTACATGACACTTTTGGCAAGCTTATCACCTATGAAGTGATCAGCTTCACCGTTACAAATAAAAGTTGTGCATATATCTAAATCTTTGAAGTAAACTGGTGAAGATGATCTATTTGTTTATACCGGCCACCGCAGAAGATAAAATTGAAATAATCCGTTAAGATTTGTAGACGGTGTATTACAAAACATATAGTGGGACCGTCACAATATTGTAAAAACCTTTTATCTGAATTATGACACGATAAACGTAGTCCTAAAATGAAAATAATAACCGTTAATTAGATGCTAATGATTGTCTATTCTATTAAGAAAGTTCGAATCAGATAACATAACTGCGACAATAAAAGTGTGAGATTCAACATAGCATCAACCAAATCAAACATAACTTTAAACTCAAATAATCCGTATCTTTGCAGTACCTTGTGGCAGATTTCAGTAAATGTGCGTAAAATCTGTTGAAACATTAGATTAATAATACTCAAGTATAAGATGACCCCTATTACCATAAAAGTCACAGCTTATCCCTCAACTAACTTTTACTAGGAGGGATTTATCGTCTTCTACTTACACATACCTTTCAGTTTAAGCCGGTATGGAACACCACAAACCAGAAAAATGGGATCCTAAAACAAGTTCTGCCACGGACACTAAATTACAACTATAATTGGAACTCAGAACTCTTTAAACTGAAGACCAAGAATGTATGTTGTTTAGCATCCTACTCACGAATGCGTGGTAGCAAAAAGCTGAAGCCCGAGTTGTCACCCATTAGAGGAGGAGGATCGATGTCGGAGATGTCTATCTGTTCCATTGACTTCGATATTTCATCCACGGAGAAAGGTATGCTGCATGAAGACGGCAGGCAAGCATGAGCATACAAAAATTCAGTAGGGAAAATACTACTAAGAATTGAAAAGAACAGGATCCCCAACAAAATGTGTTCACAGAGAGTTTCACCACAACACACAACAGAACAAAAGCAAAGGGCTGCATCTCTTGTATCTTACCTCTCCTGCAGTCCTGCCTATATTTAGAGGGTGTTTGTTTAGGAGCTTATAAGCATTTGAGAAGTGTGTGACAAAATAAGTTTTTAAACAGCTCATAAGCTGTGAAACTAACCTCAAAAAAATAAGTTGCTCAATCTCAATTTATTTATTTATAAGTTTATAAGCAATAATGAATTTACCAAAATAACCTTACTATGATCATTATTTTCAAATATATCCTATCAATTTCACTTTTCAATTTTCTCTCTTTAACTATGATTTACTCTCTCTAACTTACGATTGTCTCTTGAACTTATAAGCTCAACTGTCCAAACACTTTGACAACTTATAAGCTCTTGAGACATTACATCTTATTAGTTGTTGGAGGCTTAGAGCTTATAAGTTCTCTAAAATAAGCTAAGCCAAACACCCTCTTAATGTCACTAGAAATTTAGAATTAAACCGTGTGACCCAGAATTTGTGCACGTATTGTTCGTGCAGCTTGATGAGAAAGTTTAAGGTATTTACTCTCACCATAACTGCTTCATAGAATTTTCTATCAACATTTGTCTAACATTTTGCTTATCCCACATAAATAAACTAACAAGCTGGTATGGACATAAACATTCTATTGATAGAAGAGAAAAAAAGAATCTTCTTTTGCTCCAATTTCTTCAAGCTACAATGTCTACGCTTATTAATGCCTAATAAATTGTTGATAGTTCTTTATTCTTGTCATTCTCCTTTGGAAGTATATTACAATGCCACCAGTCTATATGTGAAACTTCCTCTGTCCGGCACATAAATTCATTAAATTTGTGGCGTCTTCTAAATAAAGAATTTTAAGACATCTAGTTTTCTATTGTTTTTGGGGAACTTATAAGCTCAGTCAAACACCCTCTTAGCCATCTGACTGCATGACAGATTAGATGGCACTGTCAAAACACGGCAATGATAGTGAAGCTAGAGATGTCAACGAGCGTCTTTACTGGACCGATCCGGAACCGTTCAAAACCCATTAAATTTTAAAGCAACGGTTCCGGTTACGGTTCAGTTCTAGAACCGCTGGACCGGACCGATTCGACCCGGCCCATTTGTCCGGTTCGGTCCGACCGGTCAGTTTTTTTTTTTTTTTTTAATTTATTTATTTATTTGAAAAATAATATTATTTATTTATTTGAAAATATATTTTTTGTTAAAAATTGATTTAACGAAATAACTAAAATATATTTCGGTTCGGTTATTGAATAAAATTCGGTTCGGTTGGTTATTTTTTGAAAAATCGATTAATTCGTTTGGTTATTTTTCTTCCGAAACCGCGGAATAACAGAATACTCACCCTATCCAAAGCTCAAAGATTTGAAGTCACACTTATCAATCAACATGAGACTTTTAGTATATATTTGAGCATTTAGCCATTTGATAACCATCAATCGATAATGTAGTGTTATTATTTACTTTGGTGAAGATGATAAAGCATGCATGAAAGTGAAATGAAATCTAAACAAATAAATATAAACACATGAGAATATTATTAAAGAAAATCTGAAATAAATATATTTATATGATCGTGGATGGCGAACATTTGACTTTTACCAATTAATATTCAAATGACAAAAAAAAGTGCAAATCTATTTTGGACAATTCTTGGTAACTTAAAGCTAAATAGTTTGTGGCAATATTTTGGATACTTTTGAAAGTCGATAAATTAAACTCACATGCATTAAAACAATATCAAATAAAGAATAAAATGAACACGATTAAAATCGTTTATATTTATTTATAATATATTTATATTTTAGTCCAATAAAGATTTTCCTTTGTTGAAATTTGAAATATGAAATTGAAAATTTTGGGGATTTGAGTGTAGCGGCAACGGGTAACCGATTAGCAATGGGTAATACCGATCCGGAACCATAACTTGATGGTCGGAACCGTCCGAACCGGTGTTCTTGGGCGGTTCGAACCGAACCAATACTAATTTATTGGTTACGGTCCGAATGCCGCCCGTTGACATCCCTAAGTGAAGCTATAAGCACTGAGTAATTATTCTAGAGTGACTAAACTACTCTTTGGGACATGTTTCTGTACATCTCAGTTCAATACTTCAGTTAAATATGTTTTCAATCTTATTACATTCATTCATATTTAATCTTTTCTTTCCCCCAACGGGAAGTATAGGCAGAAAACGAGATATTTGGTGCCAACCTGGAATCATCATCCAACAAAAAGGAACTGCTTACTGCGTTATTTGAATCTTCCGTCATCAACACTCTCATATTGGATATAACCTGATTGAAGTACACAAAAAATTATTTTTTAATTAATGCTACAAGGAGCACATTTACATTGAACTCCCTCTGCAAGATGAGTTAAACCTAATTTGACATCTAAAGAAACTTACTTCTGAAGACACACTATGTGTGCCATACTTGTCATCCCAGTACATAGTACTGATCCGGTACAACTGCTGAATACTCAGTACCTGTTCACCAATAGGAAGAATATGTTAGAAAGTTATAGTGTATGAAACCCTCTTTGAGTTTTTGCATTAGACAATCTACTCACTGGGCAAAGTTCATGACTAATCTCATCCAATGTTTTCTTCGGTTTTTGGTGTACAACCTGGATTTTAAAATAACTTAATATAAGGTGTCTGTAGGAAAGTTCTTTATGCTAATCAGATCTGGAACAACGCTAAACTCATTACCAGAAATCCAATGGCCTGTCTAATATGCTTGAGCTCATCCCAAGCTGAACCTGCATACTGCAATATATTTAAAGATATTAATCTTTAGGATTTACTAAGACTAAAAAAAGAACTCGAAGATACTTGGAAGAACCTTTTCAGTTGCCGTGCTACACCACTGATCTAATTCAGCCAGTCCAGCTTTAACATATTCCCCATTACTAAATGAGCAACATTCTCGTCTCAATAGAAGACTGCAGCCATGAACAGATTGATGGAAGACATTTAATTTTAATGTGCAGACTCAAGAGCTTGAGAGAGAAAAGCAAACATGTAGTAAACCTGTTAAATAGTTGAACGTTGATAAAAGAAAATATCTGTGTGAACACCTTGCGGACTAACATAGGTGGAACCTGACAGGATGCGGAAAAATTAACAAGTGAGAATAATAACGTTTAGATGAAAGAAACACATAATAATAATAATAATAAAAAGATCAGTTTTAGATGAAAAGAATATCAAACAAAATTTTGAAGATTGATACCTGCAGAACCTGCTCACTTTGACATTAAAAATTAAAATCTAAGAATTATCCAGATTCAACAGGGAAGATGATTTATAGGAGAAAAAGTATTTACTAACATGATTCGCTTTCAAAGTGTTCAAAAAGTTCCCGAGGCTATTCACTATTCCCTGCCAGTGAGCAATCAAAGCTTGCTGGGCTGCTGTGTTTGCGACTGAACGTGATGATCCCTTAACTAAGCTTGCTCTAGAAGTTCTTGGTGCCTGTTAATGGATATGTACAAGGTGTAGCATGTGGTTAGAAAGGCTGCGTTGGTTTCTTTTAGAGAAAGTGGCACCTTTAGAGTGGGTACATGATCAATTTCAATACCTGAATACACAAACCAAGCAATGGAGATATCTCCTTCTTTAGATTATCTCGTATCATTCCATAGATTTTCTCAACATATGCTGTAAGTTGCTGCTTGAACAGCAAAGCAGGGTATTTGGCTTCTACCTGGCGTAAGGTCTCCACTCCACCAGGCAGGCCAGAAACATTTACTCCTGGTGGAGTTCCTCGGAAGCTCTGAAAGAAGAGCAGTAAGAGACAGAACATAAGGAAACGATAAAAAGTTCATTCAGAGGTCAAGTTGTTCCCTCTTTCAATAACAACAGGAAGAGAAAGGAATCTTTTACATGTGACATTGACATCCTGCCAAATAAAGTAGCTGAGGATGACCGACGACGTAGAGGAGCCATTCCAGCTGAACCACTTGCTTTCAGTGTACGCTGGAGGAGCAATAGTAGGGTGGAAGCATTTGATAACCAATAAGATAACATATCATTGTTGTCCTGGATTTTCTGAAAATGGAGAAAGCAGTATATTTGAGAATTTTGATAGAGTCAAGGGTATTAAAAGGCAATAGAAAGAGATAATCTCTCACTTAACTAGTCATAATCGAAGTAACAATAACCAATAAATGAGAAGAAATCTTCAGAATATTCCCATGCAAATTCCGATGAAAGTATGAAATCAAGTCTCTACAGGATCTATCCCAGCATATCTACCAACTCAAATATATAATGCTTCCACAAGAAAGAATTTATCGGCTCTCTTTTGATGAAAGACTGGATAACCTAGAACTCTCAAACATGCCTCACATCGAGTCATCCCTGAGATATCCAGATTCCACTAGTAAACCCGCAGAAACTCACATGAATTGATCTCTACCGATTCCCTTGTCGTTTAAAACACTTAGGTGATGGCCGGAATACAGAAATTAAGTGGGAAATGAACGAACCAAGTAATATTGGTCCTATGATTGGTATACACAAGGATGGAATGGTCAAACCTCAATAGCATGACCTATAGTCTGGATGATACGGTCAAACACACTTGTCCGCTCAACTTCAAATGATCTCCATTGTAGAAGGCACTTGTAGATGATACAAGCTGCTATCGGCCTGTTTCCAGCAAAGCCCAAGTGCTGAGATATACAGCGAATGAGCACCTCCTGATTTTCCTGTTGTTTCTCATTAAGTGATTTCTGAGGTTTGTCATCAGCTTCAGAAAAAGTTGGGCTACGCGGGCTGTGAACCTCCTAATACAAGTTGAAGTCCATGAAAATTTAAGGCATAGTTAGAGAGGTAGCATTTTCAAGGAAAAACATTTAATGAAGGAATGTGATTACCACATGCAGCTTAACATCCCCAAATCCATGGCTACTGTCAGTCCTCTGTGATTTGCAAATGCCATTAGCTTCCATAAGACTGCATAGTTAAAAGGTCCCCAACAAACCACAAGGGAGTCATGCAAATACCTGCATGATTGATCTAGAGCGCCCAGAGAGAAACTTATTTGGCGTCATTGATACAGCCTGTTGACGAAGAACTTTATTCTCTGACTCCACATTATTCAGCTTCTCTTCCACCCTGACAAACAGAAAAGTTCATCTGTTGCATAAGATGAATATGCAACATCTGTCATATTTACAATATGAAACTATAAAATGATTGTTACTTCCGACAGCCATTATCCTCCTATTGATTCCTAGTAGGAGCAATTAAGATTCCACTACCCTCAAAGAACACTCTAGGCCATGCCAACTGCTCAATAGGTGATAGGCAATTCTGGAAGTCGTGAACAGTTCATAACTAATCCTTGTTGAAGTAAGTATGTCATCTCATTAGGTGGATTCAAATTTTAAGAACTTTTCTAGGTGATGATTTGCTCTGATAATGGCATATTTGATTATGACATATGTATGAGCTCCCAATCCTATTTTCCCGTTCATGACATTTGCAAAAAGAAACGTGGTTGTTTACACAGTGTTGTAACAGAAATGAAAGACAGGATTCAAGGAAAATATAGACATATGGATAGATGAAGCACAACGGTAGAGGGTTCAGTCTATTGCAACGATTTGGAAAGAAATGAGAAGAAAGCAACAGAAGATAAAGGTAGCCGAGGGCATGAGAGATAAGTGGAGGATGGTGGCAATGGTAGATAGATTATTCTGAAATCTCAATCTGGTAATTACCTTGTTTTCTAATGGGCAGCTAACATATAAAAAATCCAGCTCATGGATTTTTTTCAAATAAAGCTGATCTTCACATGTACATGATCCAAGAATGAGTGACTAATACTATTCCAAGATAAATCACTGTTAGGCCATATAACTGGTTTAATAGACTATGTCTAGCTTTAAATGTTTTGCCATATAACCAGTTTAATCGACTATGTCTAGCATTAAACACTAGGGAGTTATGAGGGAGTAATGATTATAATAGCAAATAAAAATGTAATTTTCTCTTCTAATGTAAGCACATAGAGGAAATACTTCTTTGTCATTTTTTTACCCTTTCAAAGATTCCTGCAATTCTTTAATTTTCTTTTCTGCCTCCTCTAATTTTGCACGCCTCTCTTCACTAGACTCCTGTTCCAAAGCACAGTTCTTTCGCAATTCTTCAGAAGTTTCCTGTTCATTTTGCAATGAAGCCTGCAAAGAAAATAGTTTAACCATAAATTTTTTGAGCCTGTGGGAAAAGGCACTATTATTGAATCCTTAGTTGGTTTTCTAACATATCCTCGGGTTGGCATAGGTTGCATTCTGCATAAAAACCTTTGAATTTGATTAACCCCATATCCATTCAAAGTGGCAGAAGCCCTGTGTAAGCAGATCATTAACAGGTCATGACTTCAAGCATATACTCATATAACAGAGACTAGTCTTGACTAAAAGCCTATTTGTATGTATGCGGTTCAGTAATATATTTTCCTCATTTTCAGGCTTGCTAGTTATTTTAGCACATCTCGGTGAAGCCTCACCAACATGGTCCACAGTCCTGAAGGAAAATAATATAGTTCAGCCAATCTTCAACCTTCCTAAATCACAACTTTAATGGCATGAGATATGGGAGACGAAGTAAAGAAAGAAAATCTATTACCATAGACATGACCCTTGGAAAATGAAAGAAATGAAAGAAAACCAAAATATGGGGGGCTCAGCCAAAACTGGTCCAAGAAACAGTTACTATATAGATATTCCAATTGAGCTCATCAGCTTGTCACTCTGACTAGGGTACACAGGTCAGTTGCATTATGGAGTTGATTATTGCCAATGTAAACTTGGCAAAATGCATTTCAACTTGGGATAGGGGTTGACTGGGGAATTTTAAGTAATACAGATGCAGTTCATTCTGGAAAAACAAATGAAATGATCTTTCACCTATTAGCACCAATGCTGATGATGATGGATGACCATGTAGAGGACCCAGTAAAAATTGACAACATATCCAGGATACTGACTGTTTCCAAAGAAGTTAGTGATAACACTTTTGCCGTCAAATTTCTTGTCACCCACAGAAAAGAGGTTATCCCAGATTAGCAGGGCATATGCAATTAGCTCCGAGCGCATAATTTGCTAAAAGGTTCAGAACCTATTGAGAAACGCCATATGGCAGAAAAAGCTTCAGCAAATAAAATTGGACGACTGTCTGTTATATATACTCTGCAGCTGTCAAATTTCTGCAACTTTGTTAGAACCTCAAAAAATCTAGAACTTGGGGATTTATTTTTGAGAAAATGCGCACTTGGTAGAAAGAAACTATGATTTTAGAAAGTTAATGCTGAATACTGCAAAGGGTAAGAGACTCCCGTCTTTGAAGTATAAATTTAGAGTATAAGACATGAAAATATGGGGTGTTAGTTAAATACAACTAAAAGTTTGACTTCTAAGTTAATAAATGGGAACTAAATAGGTCTTTTAGTAATTGAACCAGAGTCCATGTCTCGGAATTTCTTTACCCACCACAGACAACTCTGGATTTGTGGAGAGAGAGAGAGAGAGACCTTCATCCTAGAGCATATTAATTATTCAAAATATAAGTTCATTTTTCTTAGATATGTATAAATGTATTTTATGTATCCCAATTCCAAAGGGGAAAATATCCTGGGTTATCCTAGAGCCTGATCCTGATGAAGATGTTTATGAAGTGACTCATGTGTAAATGGAGCTTCTAATAAAGTGAGGTTACATGTGTTATGCGAGGACTCCGATGGAGACTTGAGCAGATAGCAAGAATAAATTGCTAATATTCTGGAAAGGAAACATGCATCCTATGGCAGTCAGATCCAAAAACAAAAACTTGAAGGATATGAAACCAACCAATCTGCATGTAAATATGACTGATATTTACCAGTGTCTAACCTTTAAATTGTCAACTTCTCCCTTTAAAGATTCAATTTTCTCAGTATCTTCAACATAAACTGGGGTTTCCTGGATAACAGGAGGTGCTTCTTCAATTGCCTTTTTGGCAGCTTCCCGTTCCTTAACAACCAGAGCATTCATTTCATCAACTTTCTTCTGCATTTCTTCCATAGAACTCTGCAACTTCGCTATCTCTTGATTTTTTGCTTCTTCCAAGTCAACCTGCATGATGAATGTAATGACATGAGAACAAACATATATCATTCGATTGTCATGCAATAGATGCTATATATATACACAACCAGAAGAAGATCACTTTCGCAAGAAAATAGCATACCCTCAATCGTTTTTCAAGCTGCAAACGCCACGTGAGTTCTTCTAGCTGTTTTTCTAGTTTATCTTTAGCCTCTTTGAGTGCACCTGTATCCCTTGCAGCCTGCCGACGATTGCAAGAAGTGTTATATAGGCTGGAAAGCAACAATATATCGTAATATCAAAATCCTATTTGCCCTACCAGTCTTACAGAATAATATATTAAAAACATATTTCTCATACCGATGGACGAAGTTCCATACCCAGACTGTACATGAAGTGTTCTTCCAATAAATATAAAAGGCAGAGTTACTGCTTATATAAACTTCATAAATCAGTTTTCATTGACTATGAAGGCAGTTTCAGCAATATATCATGCCTCGGGTTTACAAGTAAGAGAAGGATTACTATAAAAACAGTGATCATTCTATTGAAGCCTACCATTTTAAGCTTCCGTAATTCTCTTTTGGCTACTCTTCCTCTCCACCAACATTGTGTAACAATTGTCCCCATCTTTAGCTTTTTATAATAAGATGAAGCTCTATGACTCCGGCACCGTGTCTAACAAATTTTCTCCGTAAGCTGAATGCTTCGTAGGATACACCAAAAACATTTGTGAGAAAAAAAAATTACTACCTGAATAATAGTCGCAGCTTTAGTTCGCCTCATTAATCTAAATTTATTATGGGCATCCATGCTACGTAAACCTGTTTGTATAACAAGAACAGATTTCTGGAGTGTGTTATAAGCTTTTCTAGCTAGGAATCTGAGTGTGTTCCGTTGAACTTTCAATGCAGCTGCTTCCGTTTTCATGCCCACGAAATGTTTGCATGCTAATCTGCCTAAAAGAGTAGAACAGCATAAAATTCTAAAGCAGACAAACTAGTAAATGATCAGAAAAACAGAGGGGTGACACAGTTGCAAAACACCAAATGTACACTTTAAAATACAAAGTAATCCTAACAGATTTTTTGCACTGCAGAAACTCTTATCAAAAGCTCAAGAGTTTTAGGTGTCTCACCTCTGCAAAATGATTGCAGCTGTATGGAAGCCTCTCTCAAAGCTATAAATCGTTTACGAGCAATATGTGTTCGTCTGCGCTGTTGGATAACTTTTGCTGCAGAACTAAGAACTTCGGTTCGACGAGCATCCAGTTCAGCCATTTGACCTGCTCTTAGGAAGACCTTTGTTTTGCCTAACTGTATGGTGATTAAAAAGAAAAAGTTAATTTTCCCTCTGTACCATTTAAAGAGTTACATGATGCATGGAAGTCCCTCAAAGTACATCTAATATTGGGTGTGCAGTATACCTCTATGTCCAAGAGATGCCAGTAAGCCTAGACGAAACTGCAGTAGGTTCATGAAGGTAAAAATGGTTTTATGGACATTACATACAAAAATGGTAGACTAACAACCAATACTGTCTTTCTGAATTAGTTTGTTAAAATTTATTGACCATGTTTTAAGTGCATATATTTTAGAAACATAAGTAGCGGCGAATCTTTAGAAAAAAATAAAAAACGTGCCTCTCGTTGTTTCTTAATCAATCAAATTGTTTCTTTCCTTTTTTCTAGCCATTAGTTTTTTCTTTCTAGACTTCAATACCATAGATAGATGAAGAAGAAATGCATGCCCACTGGTGGCAGGTACTGACATGGGATTTGGTGGTGAGTAAAGAGACAGTGCAAAGAGTAGCCAGAGAGAATGAAGCAGAGAAATGAGGGATAAACAAATTGGAGGAAGGTTGACCACAGAGGGGAGATAGAAGAGAGGTGTAGTGCAGAGGTAATGAAGTGGAGGGAGCTCAAAAAAGATGTTAACAATTTTAAATGTTTCTAATATCTTGTAGATGAGGGCAAAATGTTTAGTGGCTTACTTCATTTGGTTTTCTAACAGAGAAAACTGGGAGAGAGAGAGAGAGAGAGACAGACAGAGAAATAGAGGGAGGATTACCCTCAAAAACAGTACAAACTAGTAGCAAGGAATATTTAAAAAAAAAAAAAAATTATCCTTATACCTGGAAACCTTTTACCCCTTTCTTTTCCAAAATCTTCTGGCATGCCAATTTTTCGTCATAACTGTGTATGAGAAAGAACTTTGATTTTACCAATATAATTCTTGCAAGAAAATAAGGTGTTATAAATAACAACTATTTGCCACCAGCATAAAGAACAAGTGTATAGCTTTTCTCATATCAGCAATAAAACGACAGTAGATGAGCCATGTTAAGTATGAAATTGAGTAAAGATGAGAGCCTCAAATTCATTAAACTATAAAGTACACTACCTGCCTTGCAAAGCTTCAGTTGCAAGAAGCCCAAATCTGTTCAAGAATTCAAAGAAAGCACGGCGTGTAGGATATCCAGCACAGCTGATCCTGATTGCCTCTAAAACACCCTGAATCAATAGTTTGAGACCAAATAAATAAACATCTCTAAAACCAGATTGATCTTATGTAGCCAATGAGAATGAGAAGACCAGAGATTTTATAATAAATAACATATCAAAATAACTTACACCACAGCGTAGCTGCTGTAAGATGTTCTGATTTTCAAATATAGCTGGTTTAAGAAGATTATTTGGCTTTACACATCTAATGTAGTGAGGTTCAGTAGCATTTAGAGTCTCCATCAGTGACTGTAGTTGCAACTGCATGACAAGATCAATGGATAGAAGAAAACTGGTTTTAGTATGTCTCATTTTTCCAGAGCATAAAGATGCGAGAATTAGATATATCATAAACTAAAGTGTATCCTTTTATCTATTGGTGCACACGCATAAAAGTAAAATTCCATCTGGAATGATATCATAAGCGCCTTGACCTTAAAACGCGAACCAATAGAAGAAAACTTCGAAGATTTTGAGCTCTCTTCAGCTATTGGAGGGAAAAGCCCTGCTACAAAAGGACATTTAGAAGCACCTAAAAGATCTTGATGCTCAGGTACAACATAGTCTTTATTTTTGTCCAAGAAATGGTCAGACTGGTATTGAACCTGAAAATGATTGAATGTAAGAATTGAAAGCCTTGGTTTTTAAGCACAAAGAGAAGGTAAAAAGAGTGACTGTAACATAACGTGCCTCCCCAGCATAATGTGCAATAGTAAAATCTGTACGGGATAATTTTGGCTTGATGAAGCGCTTATGAACTTTAAAAGTCTGATAGAGCTTATTACAGAATGTCTCGTGAGTTGATTTTGGGAACATACTGCAAATATAATGACATTACATTAGAAAATGGGATGTAAAACTATTTGTAAGCCAAAAAGTTGTTCCAAAAAGTAAATGAAAGAAAATTGAATCTAAGGTCTAGTTGATTTGTGATGCTTACTAGGAAAATGATGTGAGAGGAATATCCTCTCAAATTAATAAAGGGGGAAAACTGTAGGATAATTGAAAAGCATTACCAAGCTTCATCAAGGAGAGCAATAATGCCACCAGGTTTCTGCAAAACAATTAGTCTTAGTTCTAGTCTAATCCAAAATCAAAGAAAACAATAGCATAGAAACAAGATGTTACGGGAAGTCCAAATTGAGTATCAAGCTTAGCCTTAATAATCAAAGATGAAATGCATATTGCATAAGATGAAAGACCATAGGCCTTAGGCCTATAATTATGACTCTTAAAGAAGATAAGATCAAGAGGAGTAGGTAAAGAGAGAAAACTAACATTGTGGAAAAAGATCAGTGTGCAAAGTGACGAACTGAAGAGAAGGTGAAGTTCTTCGGAGAACAATTTGTTAATGACATTAAATCTTAACATGGAAAATTTTAACAAGATTCTCTTTAGCAGTTAACATTTCAACATTGTGCACACCTATCTCACAGGGAAGTACCTTCTCAATTAGATCTAAAACATCTTGGTTGTCGACAAACTCAATGTAGCTCCAATCAATTTCCTCCTTTGTGTATTCTTCTTGTTCCATTTTAAACACGTGCTGCAAGAAAATAGCAGACTTAGCAAGCATATAATGGAAGATAGCCATACAACCAGCACGATACCAATATTACCTGATTAAAATGTTGCTGCAGCTTCTCATTTGTAAAGTTGATGCAGAACTGTTCAAAACTACATAATATAATATGCTTTTGTTTTAAGAAAGCAGTGGAAGAGCATTTCCCACTTTGGGAGCTACAAAACTGTTGGGTTATAATGGAAGTCAACAAGAGGAAAGAAGTGGTAAATCAGATCAATTTCCCACCTGTTGTGCTTAAAGCTTTCAAAACCATAAATGTCAAGAACCCCAATAAGACATTTTGAGTCTTTATCTTGCCCAATTGAATTATTGATCTTATTCACCAGCCTATACATGAATTACCACAAACAAGGTAAAAAAATAGTTAGCATTTTAATTAACTTCATCTTAGATCTCTATAATCTATTAGACAAGAATTGACCAGTAAAGAATCTGAATACCAGTCAAACAGTCTAGAATATATCGTCTTAGCTAATCCATCCCTGCTAAATGTAGCACTAAGAGGATCAAGGCTTCTCTTGATAACTTCTTCAGGAGTGATCATCACACGTTTACAAAGTGCATCTTCCAATGCCACAGGATCGCACCTAAGACAGAATAGTAAAACTTTCACCGTCTAGAATGCAGTATGGGAGACACACATGAAAATTAGAAGCTTACATACATTAGAAGTTCGGCAGTTGTTTTCAGATGAAACTTGGCTTTTTCATCTTTTGGGATTGATGAGTCGACTTCTTTTCCCTTTCCAAATTCAATATTACCAATGTGAAGAATAGCAGCAACTACCCTGAATATTGCTTCCTGAGACCATGATAAAGGAAGTGAGTGAGTGAGTGAGTGAGTGAGTGAGTGAGTGAGTGAGAGATGGTGGATACTTATAGTTCTTAGTGGAGATTTCACTAGGCGTTATGGACATAAACTACAGGGAACTTACCTGCTCCATTTTACTAATTCCAACAATATCCATTGCTCGTCTAGTTTCAAGGTAATCCTGGGCATCACTTACACCCACGAGCTCATAGCATTTTGATTGGTTAAGATAGTGATATGATTTAGGATGATCTAACTTGTACTTGTCAATTTCCTGGGTGGGAATGCAATTGCAACAAGTATAAGAATTTCTTTTCAATTATGGTGAAGGAAAGCATTGCCGAACGAATTCATCAGTAACAAAAGAACTAGTATACCTCTTTTGGTGCAGCACATAAGAGGTAAAAGCAGTGGTAGTTACGCTCAGGATCAGAAACTTGGCAAACACGAGATCTCTCAAGAAGGTAGGTTCTTATAGCTGCTCCTGATATTCTCCCATGCTTGTCAAACTGAATCTCCACAAATTTACCAAAACGGCTGCAGTGTGTAAAAGAAATAACAGTATCACTTATCAAATAACAGATGAAATTAGGGAACTTAACTTCATTATTGATTATGTAAAATTAGCGAACAGTGTTCTGAGAAACACAGTTCTTCTTGCCAAATTGATTTATCAAAAAGATTCCGATCCACCAGAAACCAAGTACTTCTATTAGGAGGAGAAAAGGGAAAACCACAACTGCTGAAGTGTTAAAGGGCTTCACCTGGAATTGTTATTTCTAACAGTTTTAGCATTGCCAAATGCTTCAAGAACAGGGTTCGACTGCATTCACAGGATAGTAAGCTGAGAGTTAATTATGCTATATTTTTTAGCACCAGTGACAAAATCTAGCAAGACACAAGTGACTAAATGCTAACAATATATCAATATGACTATCACCAAATAGATTTATCATGTATCATACTTCAAGGACTTGTTGTTCAACAGTGCGTCCTTCTGTAACTGCACGGCCTCCTAAATAAGCTAGATAACGCATAAGCATTTTTGTGGTCTCTGTTTTACCCGCTCCACTTTCACCACTAACCAGAATAGAGTTGCTCTTCCCTTCATTTACCATGGCCCTGTTTCCAGAGAAAATGTCATCATGTAGTTTTAGCCAAATTTCATAATTATGCTTCATTTGTTGACAAAATTTGATAAATTTAACCTGTATGCAACATCAGCAATTGCAAAGACATGAGGGCTTAGTTCTCCGAAAGGAGCTCCCTTGTATTGTTGCATCATGTGTGAATTATACAGATGAGTCAATTTTTGGAAAGGATTTATAGCAATCAGAATATTTCCAGTGTACGTCTGCACATACACTTACCGATGATTAGACGAAATTAGGAAAAAGTGAAATGATTATCAATTGAATTAACTGAGGAAGCATACATAAATTTCATTGAGTTCGTATCTAGTTTTCAGATTAACCAGCACTCCAGGCTCATGCAGGTAAGACAGCTTTGTCATGTCATCAACTCCTGCAGGAGGAGCTTCCGTATCTTTAGGATACAGTTTCGATAACTTGGCAACAACCTGTAAAATAAACAAGGAAATTCCTTATCAAGGAGTCTGTTTTTAAAATTGAACTATATATCAAAGTTCATATCAACGAACTTTGTGGATATGAAAATTAAGCTGACTAAAACATTTCTATTGTGATCATTTTGCACTGCACGGCTAAAATTCAGTAATAATGTACATGTGCATGAGGTGGTGAGTTGGGAATCTCACCCAAACAGATAGAACAAGATTTAATATATAAAAGTGATATTGTTGAAGTCACTTCAAGGACTTTTGTATCCTAGTAAAGTCCAAGTATCAAATGTCGATGTCAACTGCTACTTCCTAAATTATTTTCTGTAACAAGCATTGCAAGCAAGCAAGCAAAAATACAGTTCTATCCATGTACAGAAATGCATTAAATTCATAATTACAAATTCAATTAGGCACTTCAAATGTTTTATTTGCCTTATTCAATAACAAAGCAAACACCACATGAGGCAGGTGGGTTTACAGTAGCAAACTGAAACTTACAAGAAAATGCAACAGTTAAACTAAGAGTTCACGTGTTATAAAAAACTAGCTAAAGTGACCAAGGTTGAAGGCTATTTTATGGCAAGTTCAATGTTGAATGGTTATAGAAAAACAAGTCTCGAATAAAAATGTGGTAAAACACAATGCATAGGATTTGTGTGTGTAGATTAATGTCCTAATGGAAGATGAAATTTGTATGTCCTGCAATAACTGGTGGCGGTAAATGCCTACCCTATATACTGCACCATTAACTACACATAGAAGGAAACATAAACAAATAAAACAGAGACCAGGTATCCAAACTATACCTCCTTCCCATCACTCCTCTGGATCACAGCTTCTTGGCCATTGATTTTGGTAACCTGCCCATCAATCCAAGCCACTGCAGGGTCTTCAGCCCAGACATAGGATCCAACAATTATGTTCACTGGAGTACCCTGTTAGGAGTTCAACATTGTGATAATGAGGATCATTCTTATTATCTTATATATAATGATAATAGCTTGGAATTTCAACGAAGTTATTATGTAAGATAAATAGATCTGAGTATATGACAAGATCAACCAAGCCAATAAAAGTAACATGTGCATACCTCTAGAGCAGAGAAATACTATCACCAACTGAGTCACCTTATTTTAACATCATCAGTTTTGGTTATCTGCGTAGATGAGACTGCTTGAACTAGATGACAACTATCTCATACAGCTGACCTAGTTCATCTAATTATGTCTTCAAAAGCTCATACAAGTTCACTAATTAAGAAGTATCAAGTACTTTAACATAAGTTGCTGAATATTCTAACATATAAACTTAGATAAGTTACTGGTTTCAATGCTCAAAGAAGTTGGTACATGACTATTGATACTTCACCATTGACTGGAGAGTCTCTAATTGCAATCCATTGGTGGATTTGTTCAGGGATAAAGTTTGGCAGAGATGGAGAAAATCATATCACCAATCAAGTGAAAAACAAGAGAAAACTCCAAATAAGCCTCGTCACTTGGAGGATAACCAGTTTTTAAGTGAAAAGGTTTTGGAAGAAATTTGAAGGTTTATGGGATTTTGAATTCGAGAAGCAACCAACAATATGTTCCTAAATCCCATTGTAACATCTGCTAAGGGCACTTGTGCTTGCCAGCCGCTTCATGACTTCAATTTAAAAAGAAAAAATGATCCCAACAAGGATATGTAATCCCCATCTCCCTACAAAGTATTCTGGAAGATTAAATTCACTAGATAACTGAATTTTTAGCAGGTACCTAGATTCCTAAATATCATGCAACAGTCTCGAGAATAAGAATTTCTGCTAACATTCTATAGGAATCCTAAAGTATATTCACTAGCAAATTTTCAAATCAATGGAACTGTTAAAGAATCCGTTGGATTTGAGGTTCATAAGCAAAGGCAGCAGCAGAATTTAAGTTTAGTTAAGTTTCGAGTTCAAGGTCACCCAAATCTCTACCAAATTGCATGTCAAATAAAAGTTTTTCCACACCAATACTTTCTTCAAACTGGATATTCTCAAACAGCATACTAGTCAATTAGAGTAATCTAATCAATATACGTATCCAATAATAAAAGTAGCAGAAACTAGATAACAAGAACAAGATTACTTGCAACTAAGACACGGTAATACAAGATTCCACTTGAGTAAATTAATGTATTTGCTAGAATTTGACGTTTCCAAAAAAACGCATAAAATTAAGCCTAAAACTTCCACTGACTCAATGCTCGGTAGCTCCTACTGATCTTAACTACAAATTGCAAAGGATGCTAAGCGATTGATCATCACATACGGTAAGAAATTAAAGACATATTAAATTATAAATTCATGAAGAGTCGATTAATAGGGGTTCCTTAATATTCCGTCGTTCTCATCTCGATTACACAACTATATCAACACGATCTGCAGCAATCCAGAACCGAATATCACAAATTCTAAGCAAATCTTCACAAAAATTGATCGCGTACCATTTCTAGATCTTAAATCTCTAATTCCTCGTCCGGATCAGTGGCCTTCTCATCTGATATCACAATCCGGAGACGCTAGTGACGGCTGCATGTATTCATTCGGTTGAAGAATATGCCGTGGAATTGGCGGGTTCTTTCGAGGATTTTTGTTCGGAGAAAAACTGAAAAGGCAGCACGCAAAGATGAGAATTGTTGAGCGATAATTTCTGCGATTGATCGTGTAGCTTTCTGTTTGGGTGGAGGTGTGATGAGGAGTTTCTCTCAGTCTCCATAGTTTTTGCATGGCATTGCTCCTGCAACTTCGGATCTTAACTCTTCGTTGGAAATTAGTGGCTTACAAAAAACGCACCCCTTCCTATTTATCTCTCTAGATTCACTTCCCTCGCTCGTATTATACAAAAGAAATATATCTCACATTTATAAACTATTTATAGTTCGTATTGAGCATTTGTGTTACGGAGCAAAAAACTAATGTTACATTACACAGAAATTGCACGACACGGTTACAATCTTAAAGTTGAGTGTTGGCATCCAATATATTT
Organism: Salvia rosmarinus; assembly: GCA_036937905.1. Classification (NCBI taxonomy): domain Eukaryota; kingdom Viridiplantae; phylum Streptophyta; class Magnoliopsida; order Lamiales; family Lamiaceae; genus Salvia; species Salvia rosmarinus. The sequence goes on along the minus strand of CM072818.1, from coordinate 37,182,918 downwards.
ATACTCTCATTTTAATTAATTTTTTTATCACTACACACGTAGAGAATTTATCAACAAAATTAATTTTACATTTCTCAAGTAAATATATATATATATATATATATATATATATATATATATATATATATATATATATGATAACTCATCTTTTTCGTAACTCGATAACTATAAATAGACGATAAAGTCGATGAATAAAATCTATAAAGTTGTGCACAACAAAAACATTCTAAAATTGTTGCACAACAAAATAATTTTAGAAATTTTTGTTATGCACAACTTTTACCGTATTGTGCATCATCTTCAACGTCTTATGCATGGTTCGCAGAATTTGCAAAAAATATATGATTCTCATTTGATCATCTCTCTCTCTCTCTCTCTCTCTCTATATATATATATATATATATATATATATATATATATGGTTATAGAGGGAACCACCCCTATGTAGAGAAATAAGAACTAATCTACACTATCAAATTTACTAGATTAAATGGTGGAGATAAAAAGGCTGAAAATTTTGAGTTTGGTATTAATTAATGTAGAAAAAAAGTATTTCAGTTTTTACGTGTGTTTAAGGCTAAATTGGTAACTTTCGGATACAATAACCGTATCTCTCTCTCCTTTCGGAAAATTACTGCGTCCATTAGTCTCTCTCTCTCTCATCTGACATTGTTATGCATATCATAGACATTGTTATGCATATTCTATATTAAAATTATAGAACATGAATATTATTCATACTATATACTGTGTTATGCACATTATAATTCCTTAAAGCTGAAACAATAAAATATATATTGTGTTATGCATAATGTACTGTGTATTATGCACGTTATATTTAAAATCGTATAAATATAATCATTTTCGTAAATCTGAACAGGTCATTGAACAATAAAAATTAATGGCGTTAAAAACAAAACAAAAAAATAAAAAACAAATAAATACATGTTGCTTCCATTGTTAGGTTGGATAAATATGAGGAAGAAAACGATAATAATAACTATACATATACAAATCAAGAATACACTAGTTAAGAGACATGAAATCTCATAATTTAAGGAATACATACGTTAAGAAATATTAATCATTTACTAAATTAGCCTTTTGACATTTTCAGTAATTAATATATATTTTAGATAGATATATATTGTCAACCACAAGATCACATCAAATCAAAGGTGAATTATTAGTTCTTACTTCCTAAAATATATATGGTTCTCATTTGATTCATCCCATATATATATATATATATATAGGAGATGGATCAGGTAGGAAATGATAATTTGGTAGGAAATGAGAATGAATCTGGGCCTTTGATTCTCTGGATCAATGGTTGAGATTTAATTCGGTTGTGCTACAGTTTTGTGTTTTGTGTGCTACGCGGATTACTGTGCAGCACTAGAACTCATTTTGTGCTACGCACTAAACTAATATATTTAGTATATGTGCTACGAAGAGATGAAATATGTGTTAAACTAACATGTGCAACATAGTAATTCTGATTGTGCTACACAAATATGAAAGATATGCTAGACTTACATATTTATTCTCATTTCCTACACTTATTTTCATTCTCACGTGAACCATCTCCTATATATATATATATATATATATATATATATATATATATGTTTAGTATGAATTTGTGCTGATTTTTGGTATTTTTTTGTATGTCATTTTCAGTGGTTTGTCCTATTTATGTCGTTGGGTCGATTAGTATTTATCTAATTGGACTTATTTGGTTTGTCTCGATGTTTTGTAGAAAAACAGCATAAAATGGGATGAATTGGATCTACCAAGAATCAACTTTATTGAAGAGCATCTCGACAGGAGTCCGTAGGCGAAAACCGTGCGTAAATCGGAGTTCAGACGAAGGAGAACGGGCCAAAGCAACGAAGTCGCGCACGTGCGTGCACGCCAGCCCGTCGCCCGCGCGACGCCAGCGCAAGCCGGCGCAGCGCAGCAGCCGCCGTCCGGCGCTGGGTCTCAGCGCCGCTGCCCCGCTGCTTCAGCACTCGCCAACGCCCGCCGCCCGCCGCCCCACGCTTGCACGTCCGTCTGCGCTGCGCCGCCCGCGCCTCGCCCATGCACGCCGCTCCGCCCGGCTGGAAGCGAGTTCGCCAACGCCCGCCCCGCCGCCACGCCACGCCTTGCATGTCCGTCTCGACGCTGCGCGCCCGCGCCTCGCCCATGCACGCCGCTCCGCCCGCGCCGGAAGCCGCCGCCAACACCCGCCGCCACTCGCCCCACGCCCCACGTCCGCCCGCTGCGAAGCGCCGCCGCCGCCTCGCCCATGCACGCCGCTCCGCCCGGTGCTGGAAGCTAGCGCCGCCCATGCGCCCAGCGCCCGCGACGCTTCCGCTCGGGCGCGGCGGCGCGCCTTCGCTGCGCTCTCACCCACATCACTAACGCGTCCGGCCGTTTCCACAACCGCACTGGCGTGTCGCCCAAGAACCTCACGCGTCCCGCGCTTGGCTCCGTCCGCGCTGGGTGCTGAGGTTGTTCCGCCCAAACTCCTCGCGTCCGGCTACTGGGAGTTATTTTTCGTCCGCTATAAATATTGTTTTAACGCCTGAAAACCCTAGCTCCCCACATTCTCACTCTCCCGCACGCACGCGTTTCTTTTCTTTTTCCTTTCTTTTCCTTTTCTTTTCCCTTTAATCATTTTGTGCTTGGATTAGCAAGTGGATTGTACGATTCCGGATATTTGGAAGACGAATTTATCTATGAAATGGTTGTAAGTTTTTCTGGTTTTAATTATGTCTATGTAATCGGGATTAGAATCATTTCTACCATGAGATAAATTATGATTTGTAGAATAATACATGTTAGGGTGTTCTTATTTTGAATCGTGATTGTTGGGTTGATGATTTGTGATTTTCCTATTCGTATAAATTTTTTATTTCATGATCTTCATACATGGTGTTCGAAAGAATAGTGTAGGTTGATTGTGTGCTTATATTTGATTATGAAGATATGCGAGAGTAGATTTATATTAAATATGAGTTTGACAACGAAAGTGATCGAGAGATTGGTTTGTTGTTGGGTAATTGATATATGTGAATAAGGTTTTGCTATTGTGTGCATTTGTAGTGAAATATCCTTCGTAGTTGATGGTGGGGTGGTTGAGAGATCTCCTGTAATTAAGTTCGAGTCTAGCATTGACGTAATCGAGAGATTAGTTAGTGTTGACCGTAGGGTGAGAAGCATGGGTGTTTGATGCATTGTGTACCGGTCCTTGATTCATTAGTTGTGAGGATAGATTCGAACCCTAGAACACCGTCTCCAATTCCGTATCCACAATTCCTCTTGTTGTCCAAGTGCATTTGTTTTATCTCGCTTTATTTTATTTCCGCCTCGCCCTTTCCGTGATGATCCCTTTTTAGGAAGTTAGTTTTTCATTTCGGTTTTCGTGTTTGACATAGAACCGTAGCCCTGTTAAGTCTTCCTCGAAAGATTCGACTTGGGTCGACCTTACCGTTCTATAAGGACCTCGTACTATTGCGAGCGACTGAAAAGAACAATTTGGTCGGAACAAATTTTTGCGCGGTTGCCGGGGAAGGCTTTAGGCTTTTGGTTTTGTGTCGTTTTTCTTCTGTTTCTTCCCCCGTGCTTCTTCTTTTTATTTCTTTCTTTTTCTTTTTTTCTTTGTTTCTATTTTCTCCAACTGGTGCTTGTGATCTTGTTTTTGTAGTTGGTGTCTGTTAATGCAGGGTTACCGGCGATACGAATATGGTCGACAGCCTCGAGGAGGAAGCTCGTCAGATTGGGCAAATTCTTCCTATGAAGAAGGAGCCCAATTCGACTATTTTGAGGATACCCATCAGCCGTGAGCATCAAGCCTATGATCCTTACCGAGGCATCCTCGAGTTCTTCATATAGTCGGACCTCTTCTTCAACAACAGCCGATGAAGCCGACATTGGAGGAGTCATTGCAGCGCTCATTCAGCGTAGTCACCGATGAAGCGGCCGGTGAAGCCGACATTGGAGGAGTCATTGCAGCGCTCATTCAATCGAGTCCGCGGTGAAGCCAACATTGAAGACACATTGACGCCCTTCGATGCACGCAGTCAACAAAGGTTCGAGATTTTGGAAACACCTATCGAGCGTTTAGAGACTCAAGTCACCGGTTAGCCGGATAGTGGAAGAATTGGTCCACAACCAAAGTGTGGAGGAGATGCCGAGACAATTGGAAAACTTCTTCTATCATAATCTATGAAGATGATGAAGTTGAGGGGAGAATCATGGAAGTTGATGAAAGTGAAGAGTCGAGGATTCATCAAGCCGAGACTAAGTGTGAACAAACAGATATCTTCCCGATCCAGTTGAAGGATGAAGAGAGGACATACGATCGTGTAGCATCTATAATTTTCAACATCCTTATTCTCCAAAGTATTGTGCTTTTGGAGTTGAAGTTATCTATTTTTCTTTGGAGAATAAGATGTTTGATTTGAACTTAATTAATTCGTTAATTGCTACCTTAACTGTCCTTTGTGCTTACCTTGTTACTACTGATGCTCTGGTTGAGATGGTATTCCTGCAGGTGAAGGACTATGGATAGTCCGTTTTTGATTGGTGGAGCTCGTGCCATTGAAACGAGCGCTACGTGGGAGGCAACCCACGAGTTTTCTTGTTTCTTGTTTTGTTCTTGTTTTTTGTTGGTTTTGCTTGTGTTTTTTTTTGTCTTTGTTTTGGTTTTCTGTGGTGCATGTTTCGGTGTTTATCATTTTTGAGTTCTGGGACATTTTAATCCGTGTGGTGAAGTCGGATGCTCCAACTCTACAAAGGCACACTCGCTCATTATCGTGGAAGTATCATCCCCATGACCTTTGTATTATTATGTTTGGAGCACCGGGACGATGCTTCGGATTAAAATGTGGGGATGATTATTCGCTTTGTGTGCGTACTTTATCTATTTGTATGCTTGGTGATGTGCATTTATGCTTATTTTGATTTCTTGGATTCAAGTGTTGTATATGCGAGTAAGTTATGATTTTGATTTGTTCAACTAAGCTCGTGGTATTGGTCAAACTGCTTTTAATTCCCAAACTTTTGGTGGTATATGATTCGAGTGTAATGTGAATTGACGAGATTGTGATTGATAGAAAATGAATAGAGGAGAATTGATGTGATTTGTCCGCTAATGTTAGGGAGTGTTAACATTGTGGTTACCTATATACTTGTTTCGCCTATTGATTAAAAAAAGTGAAAAGAGTAGAAAATTAGATTGTTGAAATGGAGGATGGATTATGTCCTCTTCTCGTAATTTGAGAAATGGACATGGAAACCACGATAGGAAACTCGAGTTCATCGAGGGTTCACCTTTCGAACATTGTTCCAAAGTCTGTTAAAACATTCTATGTGCTTAAAAAAAAAAGAAACTTGTTGCTAAAGGTGACCACATTAGTTAGTTCACCCCTAACGGAGAGTCGGGTCTGAGCAAAGATTACCCTTTTATTTATTGGAAATCAATTGCCGTCTTAGATTTATTTCACATTATCTTTGAATAAGTAAACACCAAGTGTGGGGGAAAGCAATAAGATTTGATTGATTTGACTAAGAGTGAAGTTGCATGAGTTATCTTCCATATTCTTACTAGTATAGACTTTGCTTGAGGACAAACAAATGGATAAGTGTGGGGGAGTTGTTTAGTATGAATTTGTGCTGATTTTTGGTATTGTTTTGTGTGTCATTTTCAGTGGTTTGTCCTATTTATGTCGTTGGGTCGATTAGTATTTATCGAATTGGACTTATTTGGTTTGTCTCGATATTTTGTAAAAAAGGCATAAAATGGGATGAATTGGATCTACCAAGAATCAACTTTATTGAAGAGCATCTCGACAGGAGTCCGTAGATGAAAACCGTGCGCAAATCGGAGTTCAGACGAAGGAGAACGGGCCAAAGCAACGAAGTCGCGCACGTGCGTGCACGCCAGCCGCCGCCGCAAGACGCCAGCGCAAGGCCGCCGCCCGCTCGCGCGCGCCGTCCGCGCACGGGTCTCCAACGCCTGCTGCCCGCGTTTCAGCGCTTCGCGCCAACGCCCGCCGCGCCCACGCCACGACGTCTGTCTCGCCCGCGGCCGCCCGCTTTCGCCCATGCACGCCGCCTTCCGCCCGCGCTGGAAGCTAGCGCCGCCGCCGCCCCGCTTCCACGCCAGACGTCCGCCCGGCGCTGCAGCCAGCGCCATCGCCCCGCTACGCACGCCCGCCCGCCCGGCTGGAAGCGCCGCTTATGCGCCCAGCGCCCGCGACGCCCCGCCCGACGCTGGCGGCGCGCGCTTCTGCGCTCACCCACATCACTCACGCGTCCGGTGCTGTCTCCACAACCGGCGCTGGCGTGTCGTCCAGTAACCTCACGCGTCCGGCGCTTGGCTCCGTCCGGCGCTGGGGTGCTGAGGCTGTTCCGTCCAGAAACTCCTCGCGTCCGGTGCTGCGTCGCGTCCGGCGCTGGGAGTTATTTTTCGTCCGCTATAAATATTGTTTTAATGCCTGAAAACCCTAGCTCCCCACATTCTCACTCTCCCGCACGCACGCGTTTCTTTTCTTTTTCCTTTCTTTTCCTTTTCTTTTCCCTTTAATCATTTTGTGCTTGGATTAGCAAGTGGATTATACGATTCCGGATATTTGGAAGACGAATTTATCTATGAAATGGTTGTAAGTTTTTCTGGTTTTAATTATGTCTATGTAATCGGGATTAGAATCATTTCTACCATTAGATAAATTATGATTTGTAGAATAATACATGTTAGGGTGTTCTTATTTTGAATCGTGATTGTTGGGTTGATGATTTGTGATTTTCCTATTCGTATAAATTGTTTATTTCATGATCTTCATACATGATGTTCGAAAGAATAGTGTAGGTTGATTGTGTGCTTATATTTGATTATGAAGATATGCGAGAGCAGATTTATATTAAATATGAGTTTGACAACAAAAGTGATCGAGAGATTGGTTTGTTGTTGGGTAATTGATATATGTGAATAGAGTTTTGCTATTGTGTGCATTTGTAGTGAAATATCCTTCGTAGTTGATGGTGGGGTGGTTGAGAGATCTTCTGTCATTAAGTTCGAGTCTAGCATTGACGTAATCGAGAGATTAGTTAGTGTTGACCGTAGGGTGAGAAGCGTGGGTGTTTGATGCATTGTGTACCGGTCCTTGATTCATTAGTTGTGAGGATAGATTCGAACCCTAGAACACCGTCTCCAATTCCGTGTATCTGTCAATTCCTCTTGTTGTCCAAGTGCATTTGTTTTATCTGCTTTATTTTATTTCCTACTTCCGTCCTATCCGTGACAGATCCCTTTTTTTAGGACGTTAGTTTTTCATTTCTGTTTTCATGTTTGACATAGAACCGTAGCCCTGTTAAGTCTTCCTCGAGAGATTCGACTTGGGTCGACCTTACCGTTCTATAAGGACCTCGTACTATTGTGAGCGACTGAAAAGAACAATTTGGTCGGAACAATATATATATATATATATATATATATATATATATGGAGGGGTTATGGTGAGAATAAATATATATGTAAGAAATAAGAATGTATCTCAACCACTCATTACAAAAAAATGAATGATCGAGATTATTCAGATAATCATTGTTGCTTATCTTCATATATTACGTAAATCAAGCAAAGGTTAAAATGGGTAAAATGGAAAACAAAAACGGATTTAAAACCGCATTTGCTATTTTCAAGGCATGAAACAAATCTTCTTCACTAATCGGATATCTCATCAAATGGAAAAAATCTAACAACAAACAAAGGAAAAACTCTTCCGCATTGAATAAAAAAAAAATTCAAGAAGTAATAGACGTCATTCTCGTCTTTTCTATTTTCGAAAACTTTTGAACTTCATTTACAGAACTCCAAAAGTCCTTTTCATTGTTCCATACAGAACCATTTTCGAAACTTTTGAACTTCATTAAAACGAAGCTACTAATGTCAAAAAAATATAGGTGATGACGATGAAAGCAGTAGGCACGGAAGAGTGCAAAAAAAAATGATGGTATGTTATTTTTAAATGTTTTGTTTTTTTTTTTGAGTTTCTGTGTCACAGCCCGGTTTAGCTAATCCCGAAAGACCGCCTTACCGGACCGCGACTCGGGGTTGGTTTAAGTAAATATAAAAGAATAAGGTTTTCAACTTATTTCATCTATGAAGAAATATGGATGTTTCCAAGTATAAACGAGATTAAGGATGGAGCAAAATACTTATATAAAAAGTTGATACGAAGGTTTGGACAAATAGTAACTTTTACAAAGTTTCAACAGAATACTCAAGAACATAACATAGTAACAAAATTTAAAAGAGTCTTAAGAGTTTGGCATCGGAATAAAACGTGTGAGAGATGTATATGAAGATGCATTCTCAAGGCGAACCAAAAAGATGCTTCATACTTGGTTGACAAAAGATTCCGCTCAACTCCCGTTCTGTTCCATCACTAGCTCAACCTGCACATTTAAAAACAAATATGCAGGGCTGAGTACAAAGATGCACTCAATAGACACATGCCGAAAACATTTTTTCATTTTCTTTACGAAATATTGTACTGCCCTCATCACAGTAAGACACAAGGGTTTTATTTGAAAAAGGCATTGTGCTTACAAAAATACGTTTTTCATTACTTTCACAAAACATCGCCTGGCCAGGCATTTTCATCACAACGTATATTCCAAGTCGGCTATGGATAACGCGCTGGGAGGGAGGCCTTCCTTCACCCGGATGCACGACTGACCGCGAACGGTTCGTAGGTCAATACAACCGACCGTAACTTGGTTCGTGTCGAAGTGTACACAACCCTAGCTAGATTCCCTTCACCTCTAGCTTAGGATCCGAATTCGTAATACTTTCCTATTGCCCCAGGCAACCCGAATGGACATATACAAAATATAAAATATTTTTGGCAGACAATATTGTATCTCATCATTTGCAGTATAAGAAAAGCAGTAAAGTAAACTTTTGTAAAACTCATTTTTCAAGAAAGCTCTTTTAAATAAGAAAGCCCACCTCGAGAACTTATAGTTCTTACGTCACTAGTTTACTTTCTGTTTCCTTTCACCTTCGAGCCGGACCTTATCAACGTGAGAAACGAGGTTTAGTACATCACTATACTTTTCTGATAATCATCGATCCGAAACAATGGTCTCACTAACATCAATCCTTTTAACGTTAAGGATCCTATTATCATACTTAACCACTATTATATTCTTCACGTCTCGAAGAGATATAATATTCCATCATTTCATTCTTTCCTTTACTTCACATCATTGCGCATAACATACGAACCTTAATTTCATAACTAACTTTATCGCGTACTATCTTTACTTCCCATCTTACATATATACTCAACATCTAACGTATTAATAATCATATTCCCATAAGTCTCAATTTTTTACATTAAAAATCAATCATGCTTGGTATACACATATGTGAACTTATCTTAAGCGTAATACTTTATATTTTAAAGTCTTATGTCACTTTAACAATTATTTTAACGTAACCATATTATACCTCATCTTAAAATCCCATAAATTCATAACATACTTTAAGCATATTTTTGGGTCCAAATATGTGATCATATGTGATAAAATAAATTTGAAACTTTATTCTTTTCCTTTTTCATATTTTTCGATCATTTTCATTTATTTTCCAATTTTATCCAATAAATTTTCACATATTCACATATCATGCTATATTAATATAAGATCCATAATATCACATAATATTAGTCATAAAATTTTGACATCAAAACTCTTATTCTATTTTTTCAAATTTTGAAAATCACTTAAACAATTTTCAAAATTCTAATTAATTCACACAACACATTATTATCATCATATATCAATAATATGACATAATATTCATTATATACAACTTGTACATCAATATTTCATGTTCTATGATTTTCGAAATTATCATCACATAATATTCCATATTTTTCCAAAATTTATGATTTAATTCATACATACTTGAATAATATTAACTATCATCATTTCATGCTCAAAACAACAATTAAAATTTATTTCCATCAACATATGATTCATATGTAATTTTGGTCATAGCATAAAATCTTATATCATGCTTAACTTCATACTAAAATCATAATCCATGCTTATAAACGTCATATAAACATCTTTAATAAACAACTTAAACATATAGTAAAAATTTCACATATGTCACATAATTTTCAAAAACATATCATTTAAAAACTCATGTATGAATTTCTAATATTTTGCATGAATAAAAGTGCTTGATAATTTCTAACCTTCGATCGGCTTTGATCGGCCGGCAACGCTTTTTCTACCTATGGTTGAATATAATTTTGGAGAACACTTTCTATTTTTTTTCTCTATTTTCCTCAAATTTTCGTGCATATGGTTATGGGAGGGTGGGCTCTATTTATAGAATTTATAAAGTGTATTAATCATGACTTTATAAAATATCTTAGATAAAATCAAAATTTTACAACTCATACCTTTATCTCCTTGATTTTCGGCCACCCCACTTGCATATGAGACAATTATCTTATCTTATCCTATAGTTTATTTAATTAATATACAACCTTATCAAGATTAGACGTCATTATCAAAGAAGCTTCAAAATTATTTCTAACCTATTTTAAGTCAAAGTTTTACCACCTCCATTAAATTAACACATCCACTTGTAAATTTAATGATTCACCTTATCTTATCATAAATAATATCTCTAAATCATAATCATATAGTTTAATATTTCAAAGATATGAAAAATATCATCTTTTCACACCAAAACCCTAATTTTCGGTCACTATGTACAAAACATGGTACAAATTTTATTTTCTTCTAATTAATGGATATGTGACTTAATATATATCTTAGATGATAAAATAAATCATGGGAAAATTATTTAAGATCAATTCTATGTACTAAAGTGAAGTTATCGGCTTTTTCTTAGAAATTAAGATTAAATTATCAAACCTTTATTCTTTTCATAACTAATATTATTTTCATGAAGGATTACATAAAAATAATGCTCTTGTGTCATAAAATAAATTATTTGAATAATTCTAGCATTTTTCCTATTTTTTTCGAAAACTAGGGTTTTCTAGGAATTTAATTCACAAAATTCCATTCTTGCCCTAATTCGTGAATTTCGAAATTTTAATGATTCTTATGAGATAAGATTGATCTTGAAATCATGATATTTATCAAGTATTAAAGGTTGTGTAATTAAACAAATTATTTGATACAAATATCACACAAAATCATAGCCTTTTTCGAAAATCTTATAAATTAAAGACAAAATTTTATCTCTTATGATGTCTATCACATTACTACACACTTCTATGAGATAAGCCTTATCCTAGCTTAGTCACAACCTTATCTTATCTTTTTATAAAATATCATAGCAAGCTTATCACAAAAATGTCATTTTCAATTCATACTTATCTCTTAAATGTCATTTTCCAAACCTTATCTCTTATCTTCTTAGTCATTATTCTATCTTATCCCATAAAATAAATATCTACCATATAAATCCAAAATAATAACTCATCACATTAAATGAAGTGATCTTATACTTGATCATAATTTAATCCTATGTTCATAGCTTTTTTTCGAAAACTAAGAGATAAATAGGAGAAAATATTTCTTTTTCTTCCTTGGTATAATAATATCCCATATATACTTAAAAACATATTTATTTATTATTAAAATTCATTTCTTGCGAAAAATCTTAGGAAAATTTCGATTTACTCAAAATCGGCAACTATCGACGTTCATTTTCATTTTCGCTTTCATCGTATACTCCTTCTTATTTTCGAAAATTTAATGTCCAAAAACTTGGGGTATTACATTATGTGTTTCTGGTTTTTATCTTTTTTGTTCATTTTCGTTGATTTGGTATTACTGTATTTGTTTGGATCTTCTTCCAGATTTAGTATCTTTGACAATAAAAATTTCTACAGAATCTATGATTTATATGATTTTTATACAAAAAATAGCAATGTGTCATACATTTTGTGCTTTTGTTATATAATATAATGAATGTGGTCCACTAATTAATAAAATATTTAATTAATAAAATGTATAGTATATCATTTGTTTTTTACATAAAATTAATCCCGTTCCAACAAATCATATTCTGTAGTTTTTTTTCAAATGTTGTACAATCAGAATCTTTTGAACACATTTATTGTTACATTTGTCTAACAATATTTAGTTGTTATTCAATATTAATCTAGCACATAATAATCAAATTATTTGCACAATAACTGATAACATATTACACAATTTCCAAATTAAAGTATCATACTTTCGGTATTGATTGTTGCATGTTCTTATACATATGTAGCTATTAATCAATAGTAATGTAGCATATAATAGTCAAATATTTTGAAAATTAAGGGTTAAAGTGTTGCACAAAATTAAAATGAATGTAGCATACTATCGGTATTGATTGTTGTATTTATTTAAAAATTCGTAGCTATTGATCAATATTAATGTAGCATATAATAGTTAAATTTTTTTCACACGAAGGGTTAAACTGTTGCACAAATTAAAACTGAATGTAGTATACTATCTGTATTGATTGTTGCATTTTCATAATAATGGTAGCTCTTGTTCAATTGTAACGTAGCATATAATAGTCAAATATTTTGAACATTTATAGTTAATTTGTTGCACAATTTTAAAATGAATGTATCATACGATCTGTATTAATTGTTGTATTTTCATAATAATACGTAGCTCTTGTTCAATTGTAACGTAGCATATAATAGTCAAATATTTTGAAAATTTAAAGTTAACCTGTTGCACTATTTTAAAATGAATGTATCATACGATCTGTATTGATTGTTGCATTTTCATAACAATATGTAGCTCTTGTTCAATAGTAATCTAGCACATAATAGTCATATGATTTGCACATTAATTGTTAACCTGTTGCACAATTTTAAAATGAATGTATCATACGATCTGTATTGATTGTTGCATTTTCATAATAATATATAGCTCTTGTTCAATTGTAACGTAGCATATAATAGTCAAATATTTTGAAAATTTAAAGTTAACTTGTTGCACAATTTTAAAATGAATGTATTATATGATCTGTATTGATTGTTGCATTTTCATAACAATATGTAGCTCTTGTTCAATAGTAATCTAGCACATAATAGTCATATGATTTGCACATTAATTATTAACCTGTTGCACAATTTTAAAATGAATGCATCATATGATCTGTATTGATTGTTGCATTTTCATAACAATATGTAGCTCTTGTTCAATAGTAATCTAGCACATAATAGTCATATGATTTGCACATTATTTGTTAACATGTTGCACAATTTTAAAATGAAGGTATCATACGATCTGTATAGATTGTTGCATTTTCATAACAATATGTAGCTATTGTTTAAGGATAACCTAGCATATACAAGTTAAATAAGTTGCACAAGTTAAAAATGAATTAATCATACTATCTGTATTAATTATTGCATTTTTTAATAAAATGTAGCTATCTTTTATCGAACATCTAGCATATAAAATTTAGATAAGTTGCACATTAAACAAAGACAATTTATAAACCGTGATCTAGCATATTATCGGATGTCTTGTTTATCGGTATACAATATTAATCCTTGTTGGTTAATGTATTTTTATAAGTTGCATATTATTTGTCATTAGTTGTTGCATTTAATCTATATTATTTTAATTGTTATATTTATATTTATTTGTAGATCGTGGTAAGAAAAAAGTTACTGAAGGCCTTAGGACAAAACGCGGAAAAAATGTGGATACTGATAAAGCCAAGAAGAAGAAACAAAAGACTGATCCGAAAAAAAGTACGTTAGCAATTGAACATGTTCCATAAGAAGAAACTGCTAAGGCTTTGGTGGATCAAGTTGCAAACAATGACAACAATGGTGATGAATTTGATTTTCCAAAGCTGGCAAGCAGATGTAATAGGAACACATGTTTTGACACTCTGTCGAAATTAAATGTATTATGTTTTAATCGATAAAGATGATACATAATGATCATTATAATCATTATAATAATTTAGAAGATGAACTTCGTATATCATAACTTATTCAATTAACAAAAATATAAAGATTCATTCTTATACAGTAAACAGTAAATCAAAATAACTATAACATGCAACATTATATAAAACTAAAAGCTATGAATTAAACTAACAAATGCAGACAATATTAAGACTCTGAAACAAGACAAAAACGGTATCAAAATTAACAAAAATTTATAAAATATCACAACTAAAATTATTTACAAACATACCATTAGAATCATTTGGAGGATGAACTTCATCAACATTCTGTTGATTATATGTGTGATCTGAACAAAAAATAAAACAACAATATAAATAATGAAAACAAAAAGTATGAACACAGTATTCAATACAAAAAAACAGACAAACAAATGCAACATTATATAAAACAAATGCAACGAATATTAACATTATATTATAACAAAAAAACTGAACAAAAATTCTAACGAAAGATTATAAACAAACCTGCACCTTCCATTTTCTTGTGTTCAAAATTTGTAAATGTATTAGGTTTTACAAAGATAAATATGATACAGAATAAACGTGTAGAAATATAACTCACCATATCCAAAGCCTGCACCTTTTAAAATGCCATGAAAATAGGAACTACCATAATTGAAAAAAACGTAAAAATACAATCATACCCCTTTGAAAATCGAAAACATGCGAATGTGTAGCACACAGTATGTTTTATCACGGCATTTTTATAATTAAATCTGTACCCTAGATCTATCATATTAAATGGCTTAAATTCATTCTTATTTCTCACACAAATATCTATTCTCATTTGATCTCTCCTCTATATATATATATATATATATATATATATATATATATATATATATATATATATATATATATATATATATGTTCAAATGAGAACCACTTTTATCTTAAAACTAATAACCAAATGAATTTGCTATGAAAGTCGATGAATCCGTTGAAAAGTTACTCAATTCCAAAATTTGAATTTTTTCACCCGATTCGAATCCAATGAGGGACGAAAATTCTATTTTTTTTATTCAGTAACTTTTCCAGCGGATTCATCAATTTTCACAATGAATTTATCATTTTTTTATTCTCACGTTCTCACGATAAAAATAGTTCTCATATTAACCATCCTCAATATATATATATATATATATATATATATATATATTGGATTCACATAGTACCCGATCCCTAGATAGTATGTAGTACCCAATCTAGACCACACATTTTGAACACGTAGCCACACCACAAGCTGACATGTGTTAGCTCCTTTTTTTTCCGCAATGGAAAAATGGAAGAAATCAAATCAACCTTCTTCTTCTCCTCCTTGGTGGCAACGGAAGGCGCCGGTGAAGATGATGGCAGCACCGACGAACAACAACAATATAAAAAAACAATAGATTTTGAAAGAAAGAAAAAAAAGAAAAAAATTGAGAACAAAATTGATGGATTTTGAGAAAAAATAAAAACTAAATTTGATAGATGATTGAAGAATCGAGAAATATGGTGGCTATGACGGTGGTTCAAGGTGAATTCGCCGGTAATCAGGAAAATAGACGACGGAATTGACAGAGAATGATGAATGAGAGACTTGTTATCGAAAACCATAAAAGGGTATTGAACAAAACATGAAATTGCATTGAACAAAACATGACAATGCATTGAACAAAACACAAACATGCATTGAACAAAGCATGTTCATGCATTGAACAAAGCACGTACATGTATTGATCAAAATATGTCAATGCATTTATCAAAACGTAAAAATGGAGGCAAATGGGCGCGAGCGAAGCCGGAGCGACGTCTTGAGCACGAAGCCGCTAGCGCGCCGCACGGGCACGAAGCTTCCAACCGCATGCATTATTGTGTTCAACTGCATGCAGTTTTTGTTCATTTTGTAATATCCCAGAGAGTTGACTGCTTAATAAAAGATGCTAATAACAATAATAATTTTTTTTAGGAAATCTTTTCGTTTAAAATCAATTAGGAGCTCGAATAGTTTCTCATTAGCATACATTATCATGATCTGTGAAGATTTTGAATTTTTAAATCTCGTTACTTGATAAATTGGGTTTAGTGCATTTATATAAGCTAATAGTAATAATAATACATATATAGCTGCAGGAAGCTATTACCTAATAAAAGCAAAGATAGTATAATATAATTGAGTAACTAACACTTATGTAATTTAAATTCGTAATATATATTTGTTAATATGTGCATTTTTCACGCATAGGTAAAGTCCGTTACTTGATAATTAAATGCCTAGATATTTAAAGTATTATGAATATAAGATTCGTGAAATTTCTATACGGGTTACGTACTACAAGTTGTGTCTTATTGTAAATAACAAAATGAAAACTAACCTAATCAAACTAAACAATTAGACACATATATATATTATATCAAATGTATATATGAGTGTAGTGTGTGCCGTGTAGTATGCTAATGGGGTAGACCATGCATATTATTATATTAATATGTAGTGCATGTGTGTGTTGGTGCATGTGTTTGTGTAGGTGTCATGTAACGTGTGTGTCGTGTAGAATTGTGTGTTAGCCAAAGTGGTGACACCTATCACCCCCTACATACCTCTTGTCATCCTTCCAATGTAATACTTAGACTATTCCAAACTCCATCTATTAATCTCTCATTTTCAACGGTAGACCTCTCCCTCTACTATCCATCTATTTCTCTCAAGTAATTCTTCATTGCTTCTCTAAACTACTTGAAACAGCAGCAGCTCCGAGCTCTCCTCTCAATGCCCTCATCTTTCACTCTCATCTTTCCCGTGAACTCCCTCTCGGCTAGGCACAAGGAGGCCGACGAGTTAATCCCAAATTGAAGGTGCAAATTCCACTCAGTTTTCTCCCTCTCTCTATCTAAGAATCTCACTCTTCAATATCCCTTGTAGACAGTCCACTTGATAAATGAGACGTAGATGTCAAGCTCTCCTTGGTGTAGGGGACGACCAATACATTTGAGCATCACTTCTTCTTCATCGACCATCCTTGGTTCTTATTAAATCCCTTCCAAGGTAATGAAAATACCCCTTTGAGCTAGTAGCTTTCGAATCATATACATACATAAATGTCTATATGCTTAATTGTGTCGGATCTATATTAGAAAGTGATTGCATGTTAAATTAATGAGTAGATTCATGACTTGTTATCATTTTGTGTTAGTTGGGATGGATTGCACGCTTGAGTTGATGATTTTATAAGTAAGTTGGGGTGATAAATTCACCATTTTCGTATGTTATACGTGTGCACATGAAGCGTTTGACGAAATGAGAGACAAAAATTAATTAAACCATGAACTTGTATGAAAACTGGGAACTAGCTGTGCGAACAGTGAGGTTATAAAATTATATGACTAAGTTATTGCAGTCCGATGAATGTAAAATTTAACTCTGTTGTAATTAAACATGTTTATCATGTCTCTGTAAAATTTCAAGTCAATCCAACGTGATTTACTATTTTAATTGTTTTTCAAAACACTGCACAAAACTGTCAAATTACCCTGTTCATCACCCACGGTTTGTGGCTTTCATTTTGAGTTTTTATAAATGGAAAACTATGAAATTTGGTACAAACATAATTTATGATGTCTAGAATATTTCTATAAATTTTCAGAATTTTCTAAAAATTTTACTATTTATTCCAGAATTTACGAGCGAACAGCATGAAACTGCCTCTGTAACGATAACTTGTAGTAAAATATTTTTATCTACCAATCTTTTTGAATCGTTGAGTGAGGCTTTCTCTGAATTAAAGTAGATTCAAATGGCTTTCCAAAATGATGAGTCTCATCCCTACAACCTTCTTAATAAGCCCTCAATGAATTTTCGAAGTTAATGCATTCCAGTGAATTTTCTTGGCAAGTTGTCTTATTCCAAAATCCATTTTAATAAACTGTTCAAGTCTGAATTTGGCGAGGGATGTACGAGCTGTTTTTAGTACGATTTGAATTTTAGTTTCTTCATCAAAAGTTTTCCTTACCATGCCTAGTTGTGATCTGGAAAGTTTGATCTCAAACCAAGTTATTTAGGTATGCCTTTAATCCACCCAAAGACACCTCCCAAAAACTGTATGTTTTCAATTAATCAATTTTGAGCTCCTGTATCTTCTTATGAGTCAGGTATAGTCCAATACTTTATTCATGAAACATGTTTTCTCGTTACAAGGTTTCCAAAATGGGGTCTCTCTTCCATTTTGGCATTGTGAGTCAAAAGTTACGAGCCTCGCAAAATCGCTCATCGTTAAGCCAAATCTGGAAATCATGAAAAATATTCTAAGTATAGAAGTTAGTTCGAGCTGCCAACTTTGAGACCCTATATCTCCAGAATCACAACTCTTTTTGATCCGATTCCTTCTTAGAACTTGTAGTACGTGTTTAGAGGTTTCCATAATGTATCTTTACGCATCCATAGGTATTTTGAGTTGAGAGTTATGAGTCATCAAAGTATATTCGTTGGGCAGTTTTGCTGAAAGTTAAACACTTAAAATTTGACCAAGTGTTGAAAATTCCAATTGTGCACAAAAATATGTTTTCTAATTATGTGAAGCTACTTGTCTTATGTGCATACTTTGACACGGATTTCATTGCGACGCTTAAATATTTTATGATTAAGATAAGTAAATGCAACATGGTAAAGTTTTACAGAAGTTTGACTTGGATGTAAGTATGTGACTAAGTGTACATACGTGACTACATGATTTCATACCATATCATGACATGCAATAAAAATATAAATATGGATCTAAAGATCCGACAGAACTTTACTCCAAATCCTAAACCCGAGAATAGATAAAACTAGAGCTTAAGACTGGGTTTTGAGAAACCATTATTAAATAATCGTGCCTAAGGACTAGACTTGTCTTGTAGGATCATTAAGGTTTATCCAAGGACAACCAAAGGATATGTACGAGTATGATGAACTGTGGTACCACTCCGTGATGTGGGATCTATTTTCCGCAATGTATTTCGGGTTATTAAGCCCCAAGATGTTTATTGAAAATGAGAATTGCATGTCGCTTTTATGCTCATTACTTGGTGTCGACTTGAGCGGTTAAACCGCCACGGCTTCGGCCGGAGTAGTTAACGATCGTGCCTCGAGCTAAGCATCGGCCGAGGTAGTGTACACGGAAGTCCGGTGGGTGAACTTGGCCAAGTTCCCTAGTTTTGGGGCGGCCATTAGTGGAACGTTGTTTCCCTATGGTCCAAAGAGGTAGCATGATGTGATGAGCAAGGAAGATATCGCGATACGAGCTATGCTCGGAGAAAACTATGTTTTGCATATATATGGTCAGCCTTTTTCTCTTTAAAACCTGCCCTATGATATGTGTTTAGCATGCTCTTTTCTTATGAACTATTATTTCTCAAAATGGGGCATATGATCCCACTGAGTATGCTAGTACTCAGCCCAAAACTCTTTTCAAATGTTTTCAGGTTGAGGAGCTAGCATGGCCGAGCGAGACGACTATGGTACCTGGGCATTGACGGGTCAAGCAATCCAAAACTCTTGGTAGTCTTGTTCCAATATATTCCTAAAAGTCATAAACCTGGGTTGTGACAGTATCAAGTGGTTGCTTTCCGCTTTCGAGTTGCTTAATCAAAAACGCATAGGCCCCTATATCTGAGATGACATTTGCACCACCCTCTTCTTGTGTCAAGATTTTGACTATTTTACTATTTATTCGAATTTAATTCCCTTTTAAGTTGTTTGTCCGCTAGATCCCGTCATAAGTTTGATGTTCTAACACATATATGTTATATTACTTCAACATAAATATAATATTATATGTGTGACTATCTTACTTCATTTTCCCTTATCATTTTCTTATTCCACTCATAACCCGTGATATCCCATGTCCCAACCTAACTGGTCGGTGGGATATTACACATTTGAATGCATTATTCAGTTCAACTAAATGCATAGTTTGTTTTCGCAGTCACATAACAAATCAAATTACTAATCTACCCTTACTTTTGTGAAATTCAACGAAATTAAGCTTAAAATGTCCGAAAAAATCTCAACCATAGGATATATGAGACGAGTGGATGAGATTGAGTACTATATATATATATATATATATATATATATATATATATAGGAGGGGATCAAATATTACCCAAGTCCCAGATAGTATGTAGTACTCAATCTCATCCATCCATCCATCCTATTAATCGTGTGACTGAGATTCGCGCCTGATTTTTAAAAGTTTTACACGTTAATTTGTGGTAGTTAGGGTAGATTAGTAATTTGATTTGTTATGTGATTTCGAAAACAAAGCATGCATAGAGTTGAACTCAACTATGCATTTAAATCAACATAAAAAATGCATTCACTTGAACACAAAAATGCATATGAGTTTCGAATTTAATGCATGCTGAAAACACACTCCAGCGCACCATTGAGCGATGCGCTTTTATGTTCAAATGAATGCAGTGTTGTGTTATTTCACATGCATTTTTTGTGTTTTGTTGTGACTCTTCCCAAACCCAGCGTCCCTACCCAACACTGACGCGCACCAAACGCCCATACCAGGCCGGAGCCGCCCAATGCGTCCTACCCAAAGCTTTCGTTTGCTCGCCTCAGCACGGTTGACGCGATACAGTTTTATGTTCATTTAAATGCATTGTTATATTATTCTGTATGCATTATCTGTGTTTTGTTGTGCCTCTCCCCAAACTCAACGCCCGCGAAAACCCCAACGCTCGCAGACTCCCCTACCCAGCGCCGGCGGGCACCCAGCGCCCGCTCGGTGCTTTCCCATTTTCCCTTGAGCGAAAAATGGGTTGCCACGTGTCAAATTTTGGTCCATCCACGTGTTCAAAATGTGTGGTCTAGATTAAGTACTACATACTATCTGGGGACCGGGTACTATGGGAACTCAACTATATATATATATATATATATATATAGAGGATAGATCATATAGTACCCAAGCCCCAGATAGTATGTAATACTCAATCTCATCCATTTATCTCATAAATCCTATGGTTGAGATTTTTTCGGACTTTTTAAGCTTAATTTCGTTGATTTTCGCTTCATTAAGGGTAGATTAGTAATTTGATTTGTTATGTGATTGCGAAAACAAACAATGCATTTAGTTGAATCAATAATGCATTCAAATGAATAAAAAATGCATGCAGTTGAACACAATAGTGCATGCGATTGGAAGCTCGCGTCCAGCCACATGCGCGTGTTTAGCGTCAGGCCACCACGCCCAGCAGGCGCTGCGTCTCGGCGCTCTCGGTGCTCGCT
Organism: Salvia rosmarinus; assembly: GCA_036937905.1. NCBI lineage: Eukaryota > Viridiplantae > Streptophyta > Magnoliopsida > Lamiales > Lamiaceae > Salvia > Salvia rosmarinus. The sequence continues at coordinate 37,161,613 of CM072818.1, read as the reverse complement.
CCAGCGTCCGTTGGCCTGCATTTTCGTTTTTCAATGCATCGACGTGTTTTGATCAATGCATGGACGTGTTTTGTTCAATGCATGAACGTGCTTTTTCAACGCATGTTTGTGTTTTGATGCAACATGCGCTTTATGTTTTATTCAATGCATTGTCATGTTTTGTTCAATGCGCTTTCATGTTTTGTTCAATGCATTTTATGGTTTCGACGGAAAATCTCTCATTCATCCTTCTATGTCAATTCCGTCGCCTCTTTCACTGACACGCGATTCGCCGTGAACCACCGCCATAGCCATCATATTTCTCGATTCTTCAATCATCTATCAAATTTATCTTCTATCTTTCTTAAAATCCATCAATTTTGTTTTCAATTTTTTCTTCTTTTCTTTTTTCAAAATCTATTGTTTGTTGTTGTTTGTTTATATTGTTGATGTTCGGGTCTTGCCGCCGGCGTCGTCATCGCCGTTATGCCGCCGCCGCCGCCTCCGGCCGCCGCCCACCAAGGAGGAGGAGAAGAATGTTGATTTGATTTCTTCCCATTTTGCCCCTTGCAAAAATTAAAAAGAAAAAGAAAAGAAAATGAGCTGTAATGTGTCAGTTTGTGGTGCAGCCACTTGTTCAAAATGTGTGATCTAGATTGAGTACTACATACTATCTGGGGACCGGGTACTACGGGAACCCAACCCTATATATATATTGTCTTTAAGTTGGGAGTGTTGGCATGAGACTCAAATCCGGCCAGTCATGCCCATTGGACACATCTACATATAAATCGAAATGTGATATTCAAACCAATCTTTCTATTTCATGGAAGAATATAATATTATATTGAAGTATAGTTGATGTCAAATTTCAACATTTAAATAAGAACAAAATTTTCTACAACTATTATGATCAAACCTTTTGATATATAATACCAACAATTTATTTATAGGTTTCACCACATTGATTGATTCATATACATATGGAGTAAATGAAAAGATAAAGATTTAGAGGGTGTTTGTCTAGGGATGGCAATCGAGCCGCGGGTACCCAATACCCGAAGGTAACCGTCCGATTATTCGCGGGTTTGGTGTGCATTTCGCACTGCTGGCACGCTCGTGATTGAAAACTATGACCGTTTACTTGGCACGAAATGGTTTGCAATACCCGCATTCGTGAAATTCGATACCCGCAATTCTACCCGCGAATTATCCACGAACCCTACCCACGAACCCGCAAAACTATTAGTATAATAATTATTTTATGATAAAATATTAATATTCTAATTTCTAATTAGAACTAGGAAGCCAAGCCCTAATTTTACCCTTCCGTCGCACACTATGAATTGTGGATTTGAACTTTATGATTTATGAATTTGTTAGTGATGTTTTCGTGTTTTTTGAAATGCTTGGTTTCGCGGATCACGGGTGGTCCGCGGGTGAAGGTTTCGCGGGTAGTCCGCGAGTGACAGGTGGCGGATACCCGTCGGGTGGCGGGTTCATGGTATCCGCCAACCCGCGGTACCCACGGGTCGCGGTATGGTGGAATCTTCTACCGTCATGGGTAGCGGGCGGACGCGAAGGGATCATTTTCATGGCTACGGAAGTAGTTCGGCATTATCCGTGCCGGGGACCCGATTGCCATCCCTATGTTTGACTAAGCTTATAAGATCTTCAAAATAACTTATAAGATGTTTAGGAGCTTATAAGTTCATGTAAAGTGTTTAATAAAATAAGATCCTAAATAACTTATAAGCTGTAAAAATAAACCCCAACAGCTTATAAGATCCCCCAAAAATAAGTAGCTCAACCCTAACTTATTTTTTCATAAGCTTATAAATACATTGAATTTATCAAAATAACATTACCATGGTTCGTCATTTTCTACATATACACTATTGAATTCACCTCTTGTCAATTTTTTCTTTTCAACTATGATTTTATATCTCTAACTCACGATTTTTTTCTATAGTTTATAACCCCAATTATCCAAACACTTTGACAACTTATAAGCTCTTCGAACATTATGTTTTATAAGCTCTTAGAGCTTATAAATTCTTTAAAATAAGCTTAACCAAACACCCTCTTAGTCCATTTGAAACGATCCAATGGGATAGTGGGTTCTTTTGATGAAAAGTTTACAGGTTCAAATCTCACTAATGTCTCTATGATCTTTAGCTTTGTCATATCTGATTTTCACTATTTCTGAAGGAATATTTATTCTTATGAGCATGGGATTAACCATTGTATCTTTCTCTCATGGTATTCCTATGATATATGCTTAGTTAAATTTAATTTTTTTAACATAAATTATAAAGTTAATAATTATTCTATTTATTTCATTTCATTCTTATACGTTAATTTCTTGTACATTTCAACCACTAGAATCACATTTTTATTACATTATATTCATATCATCATTGCATTTCAAAGTCTATTTCATTATCTAATTTCATTTATTTGTACCAAATGTCACCTTATAATGATTGAACTAATTCCAAATATTCAGATTATGATGTATTTTTGAAGTTCTAAGCTTGTTGAGAAGATTTATCTTCTCGTTTTGCTCTAAACTCTTAGATGGGTTCCTATAGTAGGTGAATATTGAAACTTGCGTGTATTACCTCCCTCTCTGGAACTTTATACCATGTCAAATTGAAATTTGTTTATATAAAAACGACTTACACCACGAGAGACCAAGAATTCAAATGCTGCAGACTTAGACAACTCTCTTTTTGTATCTAAATTTTTTCTATTACTTCTCTTTATTTTGTAAAAATAAAAACTACTTCATATTTTATGCAGTTAAATTTAACAAGTTGACACAATAATTGTTAAAAGTCAGATTTAAAATCACAACACATTCCCAACACGAATTGGTTCGTAACGGAGCAAATTGGCCTGCTTAGCCCAAGGGATGTCAATGGGTGGATTTTATCGGACCAGAACCAATAAAAAAATAATAATTCTTATTCTGGAACCAACCCATTAGACATTGAATCCGAACCGAACCCGGACCATCAACTATGAGTCTTAAACGATACGGATCTAAACGGGTCTTAAACCAAAGCCGAACCAGAACCAAACAAGAACCAAAACTAGAACCGAAACCGTTATTTTATAATTTAATGTGTTATGAGTGATTTTGAATCAATATGGATAAAACTAACTCATTGACAAGCCAATTTAAACTTAAACTTGTCAATAACTGAGTTTTACTCAAACCAAAACCAATAAATAAATATTGATTCTGGTTCTGGAACCAGAACAAGATCCGAACCGGATCATCAAATTATGGATCTAAACGATCCGAATCTAGAATGGGTCTGGAATCGAACCGGAACCAGAACCGTTACTTTAAAATTTAATGGGTTTTGAACGGTTCTGGATCGATCCAGATAAAACCCACCCATTGACATCCCTACTTGACCCTATGCAAAAATCTAATCATAGCATAAACGATGCAATGCTTGTATTAAAAACAAGACACAAGAAATAAAACTAGAAATTTACATTATATGATAGTAGCATAAGTCTATGATAATATCCTTCATGGCCATTCCATACCAAATCAAAGTTTGTTCCGCTAATCAGATTACATGTTCACAAGTAGTAGCAATCCCTTACATCTAAATCAAACAAACCACCTCACACACTTACCACACCTCAATTCCCATCTTCGGAGCTTTTTAAGTAGAGCGTTTCCCCACCGTCGCCCCGCCCCTCGCCACCATTGCTCCCCATGTCCTGCTTGCCTCCGCCACCCATCCCCCTCGACTGCATCCCCCCATCGCCACTGCGCACGAAGTCAGGGAACCCACCGCCGCCCCCAAGGCCGGAACTAGCGCCAGCCCCGTGAGGCTCCCCCTGCAGCATCAGCCCGCCACCGCTCATCCCGAGCTGGTTATGCAAGGCCTGCTGCTGCAGTGACGGGTACGGCTGGGAACCGTACAGCATGGAGGAGCGCGCCGCCATGAGCGACTGCGTGGTCATCTGCTGCTGGTGCTGCTGCAGATAGTGCGCGCCCGGCTGCATCATTCCGCCGCCGGGGTACTGCTGAGACGCAACGCCGGATTGGTGAGAAGTGTTTCTGTCAGTGTAAAAGTGACTATGGGGAAAAAGCAGTTAAATACCTGAGAATGCATGGTTGTTGGCTGGGGTTGTGAATCAGCAATGGCGGCGAGATACATCAAGTTTCTTTGTAGTCTTGCTTGGTTCCTGGCAATTTTACAAGCACAACAAACGCATAAAATTGAGTATTTGCACCCACATGACTAAAATAAACTATTCAACATGTCTCTTAATTCTTTCCACGAAAATATGCAGCAGTTGAACTTTTTCAAAACAGAAAAACCAACATTAGAATACTCAAACAAGTACAATGACAAAAACAGTCTAAAATTTGAGTTCTCATACTTTCAAAAAGAAATGAAAAATAATAGGAAGTAGTTAGCATAAAAAAGCCCTTAGATGGGAACTGTGTAAAGTACATCATTGTTCACAGTTTCCAATTCGGAAAAAGGATTATTTCAATCTGCTACAAACCAAGATAATCAAAAAGTAGACTAACCAAACTCAAACAAAACAAAAGGTAACAATATCAAGAAAATATTAAAGCGAATTCTTTCTTCTAAATGTCATCAACTGCCAAGAAAAACAAACAAAGACTGCTACAAACAAAAGATACTTACTCAGCACACTCACTAAGCTTTCCTGAGTTTTGGCTCTCCACAATCTTCAGAATCAGCGATTTGTTCTCATCAAGATACTACACACAACACAATCATTAAGTTTGAAGAAGCTGTTTCTACAAAATGATTAGAGATTCTTGAAATACTTAAAGGGATGGGTTAAGTGGCAACGAATAAATAGGACAGAATAAAGAAGTGAGATTGATAAAGACTGACTCCATGGATTTTGTGTAAGAAAAAAAATAATTACTGCGATTAAAAAATTAGCTGCAAAAGAGAATCTTTTATCTCTTCAACAACTCATCTTTCAGGATCAAAACAAGTAAAATAATAGTAACATGAAGAAAGTGAGACAAAAAGATTATTCATGTGATCAGAAAGCAAAACCCTAATATGCATAATTAAAAATCCACACACTCAAAAGATGACAACAGGAACACAACTATTCTATATGGGGGGGTTGCATTAACAATATGTTCTAGTCAAGCTATTTGAATAAACAAAGTCAATATAGAAATAGCCAACCAACCCCACAAAGATCACGAATTTAAACAAATGAAAAAAGTTCAAGAATCTCAAAACAACTGGCAAATGGACAAAGCATTAATAAAGATTAAATGAGAGACATAAAAATTGTCTTTGTAAATGTTTTGACAAAAGAAACATCCATATCAGTGTGAAAAGGGCAGAGCAGAAAGTCCCTCTTCAAACCACCAACCCCAAACACCAACAAATGGGAAAAAGATTATATTTTTCAAACACAAAATGTGGGCTTGTAGCAGACTTGTATGAAATCAAACACTAAACAAATAAGCAACCAATAAGAGAGTGGAGCATATACATATCTGCAACTCATTGATCTCAAGATTTGCGAGCAGAAAAGTTGGCAGAAATGCAAGAACAAAGGCAGGTATTCAGGCAGAGGACAAAAGTGAAAGAGAAAGAGCAGGGTAAGAGCAGAGAGAGAGAGAGAGAGAGAGAGAGATGAGAAAGAAGAGAAGAGAAGAGGGGGAAGAGAAACCTGTTGAATGTGATCAGTAGTGACGTTGCTGGGATAGTAGGTTGCCATCATGGGCTGCATCTGCATCAGGTGCTGCTGCATGCCTCTCTCTTTTATATCCACCCCACCACACAAAACACACACAACACACACACAAAACACAAACACACACAGCAGCAGACTGACCCCTCTCTCTATCTCTAAAAATATCAGTTTACTTACTATCTCTTTCTATCCCTCTGTAAGTTTGACTGTGAAAAGCATGTGTCAACAAGAAAGACTGCAACTGCAAGGAGAAATGGCCCCTCCTGTTTTTGGGTTTATCCCTTCCCTCCCTCACATAACCCTCGTATTATTTGTAACTTGAAGTTCAAGAACTGAAACCTCTATCTCTAATATACAAGATTAAGAACCCTAGGTGTAAATATCTATGTCTCTATATAATTTGAGGGCAGTGGGCAACGTGTATATATATATATAGGAGCAGTGGCATAGGTACTAGTGGCTGAGGATATTTGCTCCTACGTGAATAAATATGAGGGATTTTATTTAAATAAATAAAAATTAAAGAATTGTTTGTGTGTGCTGTGTCGCTGTCAGTGTGTGAGGTGTAGGAGAGAGAAAAGAATCTGCGAAGGACAGAGGGAGGGACCGAGGCAGGCAGCAGCTAGCATTATTGAGTGAATTGAAAGTAAAAATTAAAAAATAAACAAATGTGAGGGGAGGTTTTCACTTTGGGGTTTGGTCTGCTGCCGTTGCTCTGTCGATCAAAAAGTTGGTCACGTGATGGATGCTGATAGAGACTCGAACACACAGAGAGAGAAACAAATAGAGCAGAGAGAGAGAGAAGGGGGATCACGTCTCAGCATAGTACAAAACCTAGACATTCTTAAAAAATCCAAATATTCAACATGAGAGATTAATTTTATGTGCCAAATAATTTTGGGTTTATTATGATTATTGGTTAGTTTTGGAGATGCTTAATTGGGATAGTAAAGTGTGTGTTGGCCTAGTGGTAGAGTGGTTAATATTCGAGATCAAAAGTCTCGGGTTTCAGTCCACCATGATGCAGATTTACAATTTCTATATTAAATTAACAAAAAAAAAAAATTGAAATAGTAGAAGCTGAAAAGGTGAAACCAAACAAGGCCGCGCTTTCTCTCTCCTTTTTAAGTTCATTTTATTTTAAAATTTGAGTTCATGATTTTATTTACTAATAACAAAAAATTTAGTTTAACTAATCGAGTCGGTATCCCAACCGTCATACTTGTAAATGATAAATAGTAGGTGTTGTTGTCTAAGAGGGTGTTTGGCTGAGCTTATAAGTTCTTTAAAAAAACTTATAAACTGTTTAGGAGTTTATAAACTATTGCAGAGTGTTTGGCAAAATAAGTTCCTAAACAAACATAAAATTTGTGAAAATAAGTTATGATAACATTATAGTTTCCATAAAAATAAGTTGGTCAACCCTAACTTATTTTTTCATAAACTTATAAGCAATCATGAATTTACCAAAATAACCTTATTATAATTCGTTATTTCCTACACATACACTATCAACTTCACATCTCGTTAATTTTCTCTCTCTAACTCACGATTATTTATCTATCTTATAAGATCAATTATCTAAACACTTTAACAACTTATAAGTACTTGAGATATTACCTCTTATAAGCTTTTGATACATCTTATAAGCTCTCTAAAATAAGCTTAGCCAAACACCCCCTAAGTCTCCCTCCACTCTTACTACCTTTATTGCCCCGACCACGGGCATTTAATGATTAAAAAAATTTGTGGGAAATAAAAATTAATCAATGTGGGTTCTTTTTTTAAAAGTCACCACAAGTATCATCTCTTCTTTCAATTAATGGAATGGAGACATTTATTTTCATCCTATTTGTTCGTTAAATTTTAATATATATTAAAACAAAAAATAAATAATATCAAAATTCAGAATTTTTTTTTTTATAAATAAAGACCAAATTTGATATATTTACTAAAATTATCTCATTTTCTATACCTATAATAACATTTAACTTCTCTACAAAAAAAATCTTATAATTGAAGTTTATTTTAATAATTTTTATTTAAAATAATTATATTATGATTAATATATATATATATATATATATGAGAGCTAACGTAAGAACCATTTTTATCATGAGAACGTGAGAACCAAAAAATGATGAATTCACAGTGAAAGTTGATGAATCCGCTGGGAAAGTTACTGAATCCAAAAAAATAGAATTTTCGCCCCTCATGGGATTCGAACCCGGGTGAAAAAAATCTGAATTTTTTAATTCATTAACTTTCTCAACGGATTCATCAACTTTCATAATGAATTCATTTGGTTCTTAGTTTTTAGGATAAGAATTGTTCTTATTTGAACCAAACTCTATATATATATATATATATATATATATATATATTGTGATCGGATGGTTTAGGCAATTAGAGATAAACCATTTTAAATATATATGGTTGGATTGAGAGAAAGATGGAGTATGTGAAAGAAAGATAAATAATTAAATATTTAAAAAATGATTGATTGGATTCATGGGTGGATCTAGGTACTAGCTACACCGGGCTCCATCCCAATGCAAGCCCCAAATTTTTCTTACGTTTATTTATTATATTAAATCCAATTTAAAATTAGCCCACCAAAATAATTTAAAATTAAAACAAAGTTGTTATTGTTGGGTTTTTATATTTTGATCCATGAAAAAACCCATGAGCCCATGAGAAGGTTATAAGAACGAAAAGATCACCACCATTTTGAAGGAGAAATTGGAGTAGTAAAATAGAAAAATTGTAGCTTTTTTTCCCTCTCGGATTTTCAAGACGCAACTTCAGAAAAATTCATTTCCTAGAGATTGAACCGTTAGATTAGCTTGATTTTGGATAGAAGCTTCACAAGCATCTGGGCGAATGTTGTGGACGGTGAAGATCGGATTTTGAGATTCATAGGTCGGGTTATCGATCTGAATAGAGGATAATTTCTGATGATATTTTTCTTGATCTTTTCTCGATTTTGATTCCATATATCTTGATGTGCTTATTTTCGAGTGTATGATGCTTTGTATGCCTCTAATATAATCTAGAGAAGATTGTTTACTGCTCAATTGTTGATTATAATTGATTTAAACAGCTTTAGTAGTCTCGTGGTTTTTTCCTCACTTTTGTTTTGAGAGGTTTTCCATGTTAAAGATTTTTTATCTCCTTATTATTGCGTGCCTACTGTTTTGAGAGACGTATATTGATGCTTTTAGAATACCATATTTATCTACATCCTCAAAGGTTCATAAGAGTCGTGAAAATGAGCCAAATAAATGTGTCATATTCTTCCTCACCGCATCACCAAGTGTTTCTTGATTTTGCTCTCTCTCCCATTCGTCACAAAGTTCAGTTCAATCATGACAAGTTTTGTCAAGAGGTTTGGTGATGGATTCCCTAAAGTTTACGCTAAAGAATAGTTTATATTGAAAGAAATTTTATTAAAATATAGATATAAACTTAATTATTGATGGATTTTGTGTATTGATATCTCGCAAGAAGATTTATAAAAACCTAGAAATATTTTAACATTTATGATATTTAATACCCCGAAGTACTTATTTTTCAGCCCACCCTATCATCAATTTCTGGATCCGTCCCTGATTGGATTGTTGGTGTGGTTAGGATTAAACATAATCTAAAGCTATCTTTATAAGCCACCTCAAATAATATGGTATATTGCAAATTTAAATTTTAAAAATAAAAAATGAAAAAAGTCGTAAAGTGGCCACATCAAAAATAAGACCATGTATGATCTCTCTCTTCTTCTTTCCACTAATAAGATAGAGACATTTGTCTCATTTATATTGTTCATTCAAAGTTTATTTGATTAGTAATATACTATAAATTTAAATAAAATAAAAAATTCAAAACACCAAAATTTTTATTTTTTATTTTTATATAAATAGAGATCAATATTGTTATAATTATACACACTAAAATTCTCTAATTTTCTCATCATATGACATTTTTTTTTCTATATTTATTTTCCCTTAATTTTTTTCACATTTTTAATTTCTTTTTATAAATATGTCTAAAAATAAATATATATAGTGGTGTGGTAAAATGACTGGATGGTTAGAGTGATCATTAATAAACCATTAAAAATGGATAAGGGTAAGCATTCGAATTTTGGTTTGGATTTTTGCTTAATCTGAACCGATCTGAAAATTTGAATTTTGAGAGAAAAAATCGATCTGAATCGAATATTCGAAATCCAAAAATTCATTTTTTTTATAAAAAAAAATACGAACCGAATCGAAAAATCCGAAATTATGAAAAATCTATAATCTGAAACCAATTTTGTTAATTCTTATATATATATATATATATATATATATATATATATATATAGATTTAAAAATATTTAAATAAAATATTATTATCATATATAAATTATATATATTTCGATTTTTGGATGGATTTAAAAAATCCAATCCGATCCAAACCGAAAATCCAAAAAATCTACAGAATTTTAAATTTCGGTTTGGTTCAGATCGGATTAGAGGTGACAAAGTAGCGGGTCGGGCCGGGCCGACCCCGGGCTGGTCGGGCTTTTATATTTTTGGGCCGGGTCGGGCCCGTCCAAAATTTTTTCGGGCCTAGAAATATGAAGCCCAAACCAACCCCGGGCGGGCGGGCTTTTTTTAGATTATATTTTTAATATATAAAATTAATATTTTAAATTTCAAAAAAATAAATAAATTAAATACATAATTAAAATCTCATAACTCCAACTTAATTAAAGAATAAGTGATAAGAACATATTAAGCTTACTTATTCTTATGATAATGCTTCTTGTATATTTTGACATATTTATGTATTCATACGATGATATTGTAATGCAATATAATTTTAATTCTTTAATTTAAGGATAAATAAATTAGTAATTACAAATCAAAGGTAAATGATGTTATTAAACGTCAATTCCACTTATATGCCTAAAATAATAAAATAAATAAATTAATTATACAATATATTTAAGATCAATAATTCAAAATAGTTTTTACATATTATAAGGTCATTAATCATCAGCCTATATATTTTTGGAGATCATTTCTTTTATGAATTATTTTGAATGATTTATGAAGTTATTATTTTTGAAGTTATTATTTTTTTTCAGAATTTTGATGTGTTGCAATTCAAAAAGTATATTTTCCTGATCAGTATGTGAATTAGTAAGAAACTTTTACTATAAAATATAATTAATATTATTAAAAAATTATAGATATGTATATTAAATAATTTATAAAATAGATATATTTAATAAAATATTGGGCGGGCTTTTTTAGCCCAAAACCCCGGGCTTTTTTGGCCCGTAGCCCGATAGGCCCGGGGCTTTTTTCGGGCGGGCTTTTTAGGCCCAATTTTTTTGGGCCTTTAATTTGTAAGCCCAAACCAACCCAAACCCCGGGTATCCCGGGCGGGTTTTTCGGGTCGGGCTCATTTTACCGGCTCTAGATCGGATATTTGATTTTCAGATATTTTGTTCAATCCTAAAAATAGATGTGGTTGGATTGTAAAGAATATTAGTGATATGGAAGAGATGAAAATAAATTAAATATTATTGGATGGTTAAGTAGGGTTAATTCTATGGTGGAGGGGGGTGCAGTGCATTTCCCTCTCACTATTCATTTAAATATTAATATTACTGTTCACATGAATAGTGAGAGGGATGCACCGCACCCCCCTCCACCATGGAATTAACCGTTAAGTAGTTGGATGACCACTGATAATCATAATCTAACCCCGTACAGACAATATAGATGATTATTTTCCACATGAACGGAATTTGACAGTAAAATCCAAAATTTAAGTCCTCAAAAGGTTGAAGAAGCTAGAAAGTATGGATAGATCTGAAAAATAAAATTGGATTAAAAGTTGAGCTTGAAATAAAATTTCAAATTGGTCTAAATCTAAATTTAATAAAAACTTATGATAATTTTCTACCTATAGTCCAATCTTTGCCCGTATAGTTTTTTATGGTTTGATCTTTCAAAATTTATAAAAGTGGGACAACCTTGGCTCTATTAATACATTTATGGTCCGCTAATTTGATATCATTAACAAAAGTGTGATTGAAAAAATGGATTCTTACGCGGACGGTTATTTTTTCCACATAACCAACTAAATAAAAATAATATTTTTTGTTACTTGTTTTTTTATATTTAAAAAAAAATCACAAGTTGTTCCTTAATTGACAGCAAATACTAGATTTAAAGCACATCTTAATTGACCATCAATTAGTCAAGAAAACCTAAATTTCCAAAAAAAAAAAAAAAACCTTCATATCGAGCCGGTCGATTTGAGTGATCTTGGTCGTCCAACCAACCTGACTTGGCCAGAATCATCAGTGAAAGTTTACTGCACAATCTGTGTCAATATATGTTCATCACCAAAATTACAGATGAATATTACATCAAAAGTTACGAAACCAAAGCTTAATATATTCTTCACTCTGGTGGTTTTCTAACAATATGTAGCCTAGCATCATTCAATTACCGGTGTAGCTCCTCAAAGTTAAAGAAAATTAACAGACAATAATTGTATTAACGAAGCAAATATAGTGCCACTTTTGGATTTTTAGCTCGGACCATAAAATAACTATATGGGCAAAGGTTGGGATATAAGTATATAATCCTAATTTTTTTTTGAAATAACTATTATGAGTATTAAATATCGTTTTAAAGTTGAATCATGAATTTTCACTCAATTTTGATTTTGCACATGAACTAAAAATTCTGCCCCCAAGTACATGAACTTTCAATTGTTCTGATTTTCACACGGTGAATATTTTCGATGACATCAAATGTATGAGTGCATGCAATTTGTACTATTCAATTTCTTCATAAAAAGTAGCTACTTATGTACATGATTACTATACGATAAGAATGTTCCTAGCTATACATCAGTAAGAATCCATAGGGTCTGATGTTGGAAGAAATATTCGTCGTATGAAAAACATAATTGAATTAAAGTTCATGTATTTATGCACAATTATTCCTATATTTAAACATAAGTTCAGATTAGGCAAAAACACATACAACAAATGTTATACTACAAAATAATGCGGCCTTAAAGACGGAATATTTCATCGTTAATTGTCAATTATTCATCGTTAATTATATTTAACGACAAAAATTAACCGAAATAAATTTCATGATTGGCAAATAAATAATGACGAATGGTGTTCCATCGTTGAATTCAACAATGGATCAATGATGGAAATACCCGTCGTCGGTGACACACGACGATTGACTAGTTTCACATTTGATATTGGTTAATGGATATGATAGGATATGGCCCAACTGCCAGGCCCAAGCATCAGGCCCAATACAAGTAAAGCTGACATCAAGCTCGGCCTGGACAAGTTCGGCCCAAGAAGACCCCTAAAACCAGTGGGAACGCAGAAGGCTCGGCCATATCTAAAAGAATCCTAGTTCGAGAAGGGATAGGATTAAGATCCTATCCAAGATCTCGAATCCTAGTTAGAGAAGACCTCGGATTTAAGATCTAGGTCAAAATAATTGTGTATAAATAGAGGTTAGATTAGACGAAATAGATCATCCACACTCTTTGTAATCGCTTCTTACACATTCAATACACGAATACTCTCTCTTGCCCCGTGGACGTAGATCTAATTCAAAGATCGAACCACGTAAATCCTTTGTGTTCTTCTCGCATTTATTTCCCTAACGAAATTAAGATCGATCATCGCGCCATCCGTGGGAACAAAATTTGTGTTTTCAATCAACTTTCATTTACTGGAATCAATCACGACGATGTATACCAAGTCACGATCCGAGTCACCGCCGGCAAAACAAAGAATAACGGTCGGACTGACACGCCGAGCTCACTGAAAAAGCCCGGTCCCGAATCGACCCAGAAGGCACGCCCACACCTCGACGAACAAGGGAATCCCATTCGCATGAAGGCGCAGGATACCAAAGCGAAGGAGATCGCAAGCAAGAACCAAGGAGAACCTCCAGCTCCTCAGATAAACCCTGACGACGCCGCCAAGGGGTTTCTCGAGAAAAACAAGGAGAGCTTCCTCTAATACCTCGGCCAAGCACAAGGTCGGCCGCATCCCGAAGAAAGGAACGCCGAAGCCTCGTCTAAACACGAGGCACCACGACGAGGTGGATCCTCCAGCATCCAAATCATGGGCGCTAAAACCTCCGCACAAGTCGGGGCCCAAACCGACCGCAGGAGGGATGAACAGCGCGGGAAAGGACGTCGTGACCGCCGCGAGGCCAGCCCTTATTACCAAAAGGAGTTCGATCGACGAACCCCGCCTCACTCTCCAGAGGGCGGTTTTGACGGGTACGGGAGGATAGTCACCCCGTTCTCAAACGAAATACTCGACACCCCGCTCCCAGATAAATATCGGATGCCGAGCATCACCCCCTATGATGGACTGAGGGACCCGCAGAACTTTCTCGCAGCTCCAAGACAATATGATCAACCAACGCCGGCATGCTTCATATGTGCAAGCTCTTCCGGAATTACTAGTCGACAACGCCACGGTGGTTCGGCAGCCTTCCTCCCAGAGCATTGGTTCCTACCGCGATCGATGAAGGCCTTCCATCGAAGGTTCTTCGAGGCCGAGTCAAAATGACTTCGCACATCTCCTCACTTTGAGGCAAGATCGAAACGAGTCCATCACGACTTTATGACTGTGTTCAATAAAGAAAGCTCAAGGTCGCAGACGTGAACGACCTCCTCATCATCTCAGCCTTTCAGAACGGCATCCAGCCCGGGGCCTTATATAAAGAGATCGTTAAGTACGAACCCCGTACTGCCACGGAGCTATAGGCGGACGAGGCTGATAGAATGAAGCGCGAGGCAGAAAAAGGCGGATCCTCTGAAAAAGGAAGAAGAGAAGAAGGACGAGGAGATCGTAGCCAAGGTCGACGAAGCACCTTGGAAAGAATACGCCACCCCATAGAGTCCAGACTCGGACCGCGCAACACCTCTGAACGATCTCAGTACACTCCTTTGACGAAGCCAAGGGCAGAAATCTATGAACTCCATATGGATAAGTTCGAAACCTCGACCAATGACAGTGGGTCAAAACGCCAACAAAGGACAAGCATCGCTCCTTCCATGAAGATTACGGCACGACACGGAGGAGTGCCGAGACCTCATGGAGGATATCGAGGTATTAGTGCGTGACGGGCCCCGAGAAAATACAAAGGTCATGACCGACGAGCCGGCGAAGACGAGGCCCCTCAACGGCCGTAAAAGGAGGAAACATGCAAGAAGGGGAATCAGCCCTAACAAGAAGGCGAAGCGCGTGAAGACGAAGAAGGAGACGACGAACCGCAATATGACGAGTCATCTCCACCATTACGGGCTCCCCATGGAGTCACGAAGTCCTCCTTGAAAGCCGGCCTCGAAGTCCACATACCGCGAACCGATCAATAAGAGGCTCGGAAGGACGGCGATCACCTTCTCCGAAGACGACCCGTACTGCGATAGTGCCCCACTGTGATGCGCTGGTAATCCAAAGGTGGTCGCAAACAAGTTGGTAAAGCGCGTATACATCGACGGTGGCGCATTGGTAAGCATCCTTTTAAGGAATGCTTCGATAAGTTAGGAGTAGAGGCGGCGCCTCAGCAGCACCGCCGCCACTCAAGCTTCGCTCAGAGAAAACATGCCCGAAGGGATAATCGAGCCACCGTCACGGTAGGGAAAGCTCGACAAGCTCCACCAAGGTGGTACATTTCTTCAGTAGTGAATGCCTACTCGCCGATAACATCATCTTGAGGCGAGATTGGCCGAATCGTTGTAAGGGCGGTATGCTCAACATACCACCGACGATGAAGATCCCCACAAAGAGGGTGTAGCCGTGATCCGGGGATCGTAAGTAGGCCAACGAATGCTTACAAGTCGCCCTACGAGGTGCAGGGCTCCAACTCAAGACCCACAGGCATAGAACTAAAGAAACCCAAGAGTTGGAGTAAAAGAGACAACGCCTATCTCTCGGTAGCCCGTGGAAGAGGTCACGCTATACAAAGACGAGCCGCTCAAGATCGTCAAGATTGGCTTTACCGAGGCATCCGAATTGAGAGAACAGTTATCCAACTCCGAGGGAATTCGAGACGTGTTTGCTTGGTCGCCTCGACATGACCGGGTCTCCCGCATCATCACCCATAAGCTTAACATCGACCCGAGCACAAAACCGCTCGCGGCGAAACGAATTTTTGCAGCCGAACGGAACCAAGTCATCCATGACGAGGTAAATCAATTATTAAAAGCTCGCATATTGTTCAAGTTAAATATCCGATATGGATAGCCAACCCGGTGATGGTGAAGAAATGAGGAGGGATGGTGAATGTGCATCGACTACACCGACCTCAATAAACATTGCCCAAAGGATTGCTATCCCTTCCCAACATCGATAAGAAGGTCGACGCATTGGTCGGGTTCAAATCTTGATTTCTTGGACCTATATAGGGTATCATCAAGTCTTGATGGATGACGAAGATGCGGCCAAAACAACCTTCATTACGACTTGAGTCTTCGTGATACGTGAAGATGCCATTCGGACTTAAAATTCGTGAGCTACCTATCAAAGAATGGTAGACAAAATATTCCAAATTTCTACATAGGTCGGAATGTAGAGGTGTACGTCGACGACATCGTAGTAAAAAGCATGGAGGAAGCCGCATGTGTCGCCGACCTCCGGATCGTCCTCGGCTTACTACGAAAAGTCAACCTCAAACTGAACCCCCAGAAGTGCACGTTTGCGGTTCGATCCGAAAAATTCTTAGGATGCTGGGTTTCACAAGAAGGGTTAAAAGCCAACCCATCCAAGGTTCAAACCATTCTAGAAATGAAGATGCCGAAGACCATTCACGACGTGCACAAACTGACTGGCTGCATAGCCGCACTAAGCCGCTTTCTTTCAAAGGCCGCGGACAAGCAGCTACCCTTCTTCAAGGTACTCAAAAAGGCTCCGGAGTTCTCCTGGAATGATACACATAAGTCCGCTTTTGAATATCTCAAAAACTACCTCGCCAAACTTCCTACTCTGTCCGTTCCAAAAGAAGGAGAGGTCCTTTCCCTATACCTCGCCGCTTCGGACGAAACAATAAGTGCAATCTTGGTACGAGAGGAAGGACGTCAGCTCCCGGTATACTTCATCAGCCGAGCATTGAAAGGCCCAGAAACAAGGTATCAACCTTTGGAGAAGCTCGCCCTAGCATTAGTAAATGCTGTAAGGAGACTACGTCCATACTTCCATGCACATCCCATACAAGTCCTCACTGACCATCCACTTCGGCAAGTGTTGACGAAGCCAGAAGCTTCGGGGAGAATTGCGAAGTGGGCAATTGAACTGGGCAAACATGATATATCTTTCTGTCCCCGTCAAGCCATCAAAGGTCGCCTTAGCGGACTTTCTTGCCGAGGCTCACTTCACCGAGAAACCAAAGCCCCCGAGTCCATATCGACAAAGCCGAAGCCAACCAAGGAGAAAACACCGAGGATTGCTGGCAAGTCTACGCTGACGGGCTTCGAAAAGCGGTAGCGGAGTCGGCATCTTGCTCCTTAGACCGGATGGCCAAGAGATCACATACGCACTTGAGCCTCGCTCAAAAATACGAACAACGGCAGAGTATGAGGCCTCGATCGCAGGACTTCGCCTAGCTCAAAGTCTTGATCACGACAAGAAAGTTCATAGTGACTCTCAAGTCGTCGTAAGCCACATGTTGGGAAGTACGAGGCAAAAGACAAGAGGGATGAAGAAATACCTCGAGAAAGCCAAAAGCCTACAACAAACTTTCTCCCACTTCCAGATAATTCGCATCCCAAGGGAGCAAAACGGGCGAGCTGACATCTTAAGCAAATTGGCCTCGTCGTCAACAAGCCCGCCAGTAGAGGAAGTTCAAAACCGAAGCATAGATGATGCTAATGAAGGAGCCGAAGTCAACGTAGTCTCAGACGAAGAGCCTAATTGGATGACTCCTATTCAAGAATACCTGGAGAAAGGCGAACTGCCCCATGATAAGCTCGAGGCCAGGAGGATCCTGAACAAATCTTTGCGATATGTACTGGAGCAGGGAGTTCTCTACAGGAAATCATACCTCCACCTCTCCTAAGATGCTTGGGTCCAATCGAGCATATTACATACTACGGAAGTGCACGAAGGATCATGCGAAGTCACATCGGACCCCGAGCCTTGTCAAAGAAGGTCATGCGATGGGGATACTATTGGCCGACAATGTTCAAGACTCACTCAACCTTGTGAAAAGGTGTCCGGTGTCAAATTCACGGAACGTGCTAAGGCTACCGCAGACCGACCTCGCCTCCGCATAAAGCCCTTGTCCATTTATGCGGTGGGGATCGACATCGTAGGCCCTTTCTACAAAGCACCGGGCAACTTCAATTCACGATTGTCGCGATTGACTACTTCACGAAGTGGGTAGAAGTTCGAACCTCGCAAAGATCACAAGCAAAACGCCCTCAACTTCGTGCGGAAGAACATAGTATGTCGATTCGGCATCCTCATATCCTTCTTTCGGATAATGGGACACACCATCGATAAGATATTCAAAGATTGGTGTCAAGAGCTTGGATCCAACAAAGTTCACCTCGGTCGCCCATCCTCAAGCAAATGGTCGATCAAGTCACCAACAGACGATTGTGAAGGGTCTAAAACCCGCCTCGACCGAGCTAAGGGTCTTTGGGTGGAAAATTTACCACAAGTCTTATGGTCATACCGAACAACACCTCGACGGCGAACGGAGAAACGCCCTATAGTCCGGCATATGGAACCAAGCGGTGATCCTGCGCAAATCGAATATCGAGCCCTCGCACCATTCACTTCTCCGCCAAAGAAAATGGGGAAAATCTACGAACCGATCTAGATCCGCTCGAGAAAAGAGAGACCTCGCCACATCGAGGAAGCTTGGTACAAACAACAAGTAGCTCGGTATTACAACCAGCTGTCGTCCCGGCAGCCCGAGTAGACGACCTCGTGCTCAAATAATGAAGTCGATAAAGCCGCAAAGCTCGCAAACCGGAAGCCACATGGGAAGGACCTTACGGGTCAAGAAGTCCTCGAAAAGGAGCCTATAAGCTCGCCCATTTGTCCGTGAGCAAATACCCAACACATGGCACATCATTCATTTGAAGAGATATTTTGCATAAGTGTCGAAAGTTGAGTCTTGTTCGTCTTTGAGTCCCGTTAGGTCGAGTCCTAGTCTTGTCGCCTTGTTCCATTACCTCTTATCAATAAAAATCTTTTCTTTTCTCTATCTATTTTTGTCTTGCATGTTTTCATTTGTCACTTATGCACATAACTCTTATAAAATACCCTCTTGAGGACGAACAATACCCTCGACGGAGGATAGACTACCTTCGCTTAATCTGAAGACGAACTTCAAACGCGTGAGGGGACCACCCTCCCGATAAAACTTGGCAAAACAGAACTCATACCTTCGTGCGAGGAAGGATACCTCGCTATTTCGAGGATCGGATACCTTCGCATTTGAGACGAACTACCCTCGTTTATTTTGAGGAAGCTTCGTATGAGGACGGATACCTTCGTTTATTTCGAGGACGGATACCTTCATACGAGGACGAACTACCCTCGTTTATTTCGAGGAAGCTTCGTACGAGGACGGATACCTTCGTTTATTTCGAGGACGGATACCTTCATACGAAGACAAACTACCTTGTTTTACGACAAGAACGAGCTATCTTCGCCTAAACAAGGATAACCTACCTTCTTATTGGTTACGGTAATTGTAGACAAATGCTCTCGAAGAGTTAACGCAAAAGCAAAAATAATTTTTATTTTAAATTATACATTTTGTACATCACGAGGCCGAAGAGGGTCCAGGAGGCCGGGAAAAGCTTAGCCAATCCCTAGCAAAATCGGGATTCAACAGAGCATCTATACTAATCCTACCTCTACCTCATCCTCGATCTACGCTATGAGCCCCGCCACCGACTCGACCACTTGACGATGCAGCCCGCTAGATCGACCTCGGCAGCTCGATGGCCGGCCGGCTCTTGAGGATCCACTTCGCTCTTGGGCCATAGCGCGTCTCTCTGAGCTCGCCACTCGGATCGTCAAAATTGAACATTTGTTGTAGTCCGGCAGCAGAAGAAGCCCGACGGTAAGAAGAGGCCTCTGCGATCCGGTCAAGCAGCTTCGAATGTGGTTGTCGAGCAATGACCGATGGGAAAACGATGTTAACCCTCGCCCGAGGATCTATCTTGGGTGTTTAATTCACCATACATTGATTATAAACCTAGCATGCGCCTATATAATTAAATCGCAACACGCTGGGGTTTTCACGTGTTTACCTTCGATCCAAGAGGTCGATGGAACGAGATGAACGGATCGAACGGATCGACTCGTGCTTTGACCTTCTCGGATCAGTATCCGGTTGCCCAATCTCCAACGCCGAGTGAGGACGATCTATGGAGAATGCATCGAAAATCACCGAGCTCTTCACAATTTTCGAGAATCTCAATATGTGATGGCCGAAAATTATGCTCGCAATATGTGAGCATTAACCTAGACATTATCTCATACCTTATATTTATAATGCACTACCTTAATCCTATATGGAATATTACCATAATCCTATATGGAATATTACCATAATCCTATATGGAATATTACCATACTCTTAGATTATTTCCATACTCTTGATTATTTCCATACCTCAAGATTATTACCATAATCTTATATGGAAAGGATCTATGCATATACCATAAATATAATTATATCCTTGTGGATAAAGAGAATAAAATCTTGCCAATTGAGCAATAGGGGGCGCCGATTTTCCTCAGTGCTACGGGCCTGGATGGGCCAGCCCAGGGATCAAATGCAAGGAATAAAGATGGGCCTCAAATAAATTAATTATCTTATGTTCAGCCCAGAACATAAATTAATTTATAAACATTCGATCATGCCACTAGAGAAAGAATGTTGACTTACCCTTTATTACCGAAGTTGAGTCGGGCTTGCACTTAGACATTACGAATCCTCAGATTAAGATATCGAACGTCCATTAATCATTTCTAGCAATCATCGCTTAAAACGACAATAACTTCATTTCCTTAAGTAGTACCACTCAACCTTATTATTGTACTTGAGCTAACTCAACCCGCAGGGGTTTAGTACAATAAACCTTTGAGCTCCTTAAGGGACGCCATCATCCTAAACGGATACGGTGACTCGACATGATAACTAGCGTGACATACAAGATCGCCACCACCCAAGATGCGAGAATCTGGGTTAGAACATATAACCTCACTCATAACAAGTCAAAGTGATGGTCAAGAACTCATACTCACCTAATACCTTATCGAGGTTTAGATCATCGTAAGTCACCGAGATCTCGGTTCTTCACGACGGTCGAAGAAGAACTCATCTCATCGTGATCCTTCAATACGTCGAGACGCATCAAAGATAGACAAGTAACTAAGTCAAGTCACTTATCTATATGCGCACTAAACCGACAACCCGCCCTTAAGTCGCCTCACCAGTGAAACTTTTATATCTCATTAAGCTTGACCAATCATATAGACTTACGTGATCTTCTACACATCGTATGATCTAACTTATATATGAGATAAGGGGACACGATATATGCAATCAAGTATTCAAATCGATAGAGATTGTAATAGTGGTAACAGAAACATTGTATACAAGCTCAACCAAACCGCTTTCAAGATAAATCCAACAATGACGGCCTTGTATATGCCCGAGCCTTTTCAATTCGGGCGAATCGCCAGCTGAACCGCCAGATTTCTTGCGTACTCACGCAGTATTGCAGCAGAATGAAGGCGGCCTCAACAACCTTAGCTTCGACTCGTGAATGGTCATCCCACCACTGTGGACGACTTCTGCTCTGCATGCTCCCCACTGCTCTAGCCTCCTCCTCGTAATTTTGAACTCTCCTCCAACTCCAAAAGGCGAGCCCGAGCTCGCCACGCTCTCTGGGCGGCTCTATACTTAATATCGCCTCCATCCACATGGCCCAAATTGTCCCTTTATATGGAGGAGTTCGACCTCTTCGCTTCAAGAGTCCGCGACAAGTCTTCGATTTGGTTCAACCAACGGGAAGCATCAAGCATTTCGTGGAAAGTCAATAAAAGATAAGTTTCTTCACATAAACTTGTGATTACGCCTCAGTGTAAACCAATGTACATGTACATTCAAAAAGAAAAGAAAAAGAGGATCAATCGACCTCCAGGAAGCTTCGGCCTATCTACCTCGGTCGCCTCCCGAGCTTGGGAAGCCTCGACCTCATCCGCCCTAACTCGCTTCTTTGGCTTCGCTTTCCCAGAACTCCCGGGTCTCGACGCCTTCAAAGCTTCACCGCCCTTCCCGACCCTTAGCTAGATCGGCAATTAAAGCATCGATCGGGGATCTCGGTCCACCTGGCGCACGGATCGACTCGCCGTCGCAGAGTCGAGGACGGTCAAGCTCGCTGACGGGCAGCTCGGTTCGCCGATCATGGACAAGGACCTCGACATAGGCCCGCCGCGCAGCATCTTCCTCCGTCTCGCCATACCCATACTTGGACTTATCCACCTGGTAATCTCGGCGACTTCTTCGATGGCATCTCGAAACGGCGCTTATTCAGACCTCGCCACGCCGAGACCATCCCGAGAAGCCCGCAGACAGAACAACCTCTCCGCAAAGCACGGCATTTCCCTGCGAGCTCGCCACGTCGGTCTCCCGACGGCGAACTTCCTCCACCTCGGCCTTCATCAAGGCAACCTCGGCCTCCGCCGCCCTGGTTCTCACCGCCTCCGCCACCTCGGCTACCTTCGCCGCCTCAACAGCCGCCAGTCCGCCGTTTCTGCTTGACTAGGTCCGGATCTTTGCCTCGGCATCGTAAATTTCTTGGACGAGAGATTCTTCTCCTCCTCCATCTCACGAGCATACCGGCAACCCTCACAAACTGCGTAACGGTGCCTTTCAAGTAACCCGTTATAAGATCGGACACTTTGGCCATCTCGACAGACACGCCCTCTGACATCTTGGCCATCTCGGCAGACATGCCCGCTGCCACCTTCGCCACCTCGGCCGAAACATCCTCAGCCCCCTATACAAAAACCCATCAGGTCAGAAGAACACATTCTTTATATTACTTCACAAAGTATAAGAATAAGTACGCTACCTCGGGAAAGATACGAGGCGGTCGCTGGGAACTGACGATCACACATTCCGGGTCGGCATCAACCGAGGTCTCAGGAATTGCATGCTTCAGCTTCTTCAAGCGCTTAAGTGGCTGCGGTGAAGGGGACTTCGAAGCCTCCCCGCTCATTTCAGGCATGTCCTGGACATCCTTCAAAGTCAGAGACGGGAGCTCGACACCGGAGCTCGACGCCTTCCTCTTCTTCTTTTCCCTGAACAAGTTCACTACAAATACAACAAGTCAGGCATAGGCACGGATAATCATAAAAAAGAAAAAAAAAGAAAAAGGAGGGGCCTCACCCTTCACCGACTCCACCTCGGTGGCAGGATCATAAGGGCTAAGCCCCGCAGCTGCAAGCTCGGCCTCGATAAAGGCCTCGTCCACGAGACCAACTTTGTCCAAAGGCTCCTCCGTGCCATCGTCGATCTCGCCAACAATCACATCAGCGATCTTCTCCGATCGCCATATGAACTCCAAGGATCCCTCGAACCGACAGAAGAAAAACTTCTTCTGCCAGTTCGAGATCTTCGATTTTATCTTCGCTTTGAATTTGCGACGGGGTGATAAATAATACCACCCCGAGCCACCCTTCAGTTGCAAAAACCGGAGAACAAGCCCCAAGGAGAAAGGAAAATTATGCCGATGGGCATAGACACCTAGGCCCGCGGATGCCGGAAAGAATTTGGCGTAAGTTAAGAGATATATGCGAACATCCGCTGAAGTTCGATATACACGGGATAAGGAAGATGAAGACCGCCCGAGGCCGTCTTCGACACGGTGACAAACCCTTCCGAGGCACAAGCCCTATTCTCCTGGACGGGGGCAACATACACAATATCGCATTTAAATACAAGATTGGAGACAATCTCCTTATATCGAGATTTTAAGATAGAAGAAAAGAAGACACTTTACCAAAATCCCGAGAAGGAATATACAAAACCGCCGCGAATCGACGCGACACGCATACAACATCTGACGCCGGAGGATTTACTAGAAGAAGAAGAAGCCGTAACTTACTTTTGTTTTATCAAGATGACGGTGATGAACTCCGAGACAACAATGGAGACGGTTATATGCTTTTTTCAGAATATCAAAAGTTTGAAAGTCTGAAATTTTGGAAATGGCAAAAGTGATATGAGAAATGGCGTATCAAGGAAGATATTCCCCCATTATGTGCTTTATCGGGAATCCAACCGCTGCCACATTAAATGCGCATTAAATGCGTATCCCGCGTCCGCACTCGACGACGGCGAAAAATCCTGTTCGCCTCGCAAACGCCTCGCTTAACGCCTCGACTCGCGCCTCGTTAGTCAAGACCTCGCTTAACGCCTCGTCGGTGAAGCCGATCGAAGACCTCGACAAATGCCCGTGAAGTCGTGAAGGCAATAAGACCCTGCTTAACGCCGAAGACCTCCGCGCCTCGTCGGTGAAGCGATCAAGACCTCGGCTTAACGCCTCGTCGGTGAAGCGAGACAAAGACCCCGCTTAACGCCTCGCCGTGAAGTCACCAGAGACCTCGCTTAACGCCTCGTCGTGAAGCTAATCGAAAACCTCGACTTAACGCCTCGGCAAGAGATACTAACAACAAGACACGACCTCGGCAGACGCCTCGCAAACGCCGCATTCTATATATGACTTGAAACATTGACACACACCAAGTCGATCCCGAGAAAATGCCAACGATCGCTCGCGCCCGCCTCGACATAAACAACCCCAAACCAACACGACCTCGCCTGCGTCTTTTTTTTTGGGGGTTGTGATAGGATATGGCCCAACCGCCAGCCCAAGCATCGTGCCCAATACAAGTAAAGTCGACATCAAGCTCGGCCCGACAAGTTCGCCCAAGAAGACCCCTAAAACCGTGGGGAACGAAGGCTCGGCCATATCTAAAAGAATCATAGTTCGAGAAGGGATAGGATTAAGATCATATCCAAGATCTCGAATCCTAGTTAGAGAAGACCTCGATTTAAGATCTAGGTCAAAATAATTGTGTATAAATAGAGGCTAGATTAGACGAAATAGATCATCCACACTTTTGTAATCGCTTCTACACATTCAATACACGAATACTCTCTCGCCCGTGGACGAGATCTAATTCAAAGATCGAACCACGTAAATCCCTTGTGTTCTTCTCGCATTTATTTCCTAACGAAATTAAGATCGATCAGGATATATCCATCGTTAATTAACGATGATGTCTGTCGCCAATGCATGTTGTTCCCGTTAAAAAAAGGCAATGGTTTTCTCGTCAGTATTCCATTGTTATTTTTATTTTATTTTAATTTTTGTATCGAATCCAATTGATTCATTCTTGTGATGATATCCAAATCAAACCTTCTACAATTTGTATGATGTCAAATGAATCTATTCCAATCATTTAGTGAAATTAAAATGCCTACAATCACACTATTAAATACGATCCATACAAAACATATAAGATAGTTACGTTAAATTAAAATCTAATATGCATAACTACTCTTCATTTGAATCATTATCTGCAAACTTTGAGGTTTCTAAAACATTTTCATCGTTGTCAACACCATCTTCATCATCCTCATCTACGACATATATAAACCACCTTTTGGATGAATTGACTATGAATCATCTTCTATTGTCGTACGGGGAGTGATGTCTAATAGTTTCTCTTTAAAAGGCAAAGTCATTGTTGGAGTAGCTTCATTATTCGAGACTTCTACAATTGATGTTGTCTTCACCTTACAAGTTGACAACCATTTTCTCACAACATTCCTTTTACTTGGATTTGTATAATAATAATTTTGAGCAGCTTGAGTCGCTAGGATAAATGGTTTGTTGTTATATTGGCGAGTCCAATGGATGGAAATCAACTTGAAGTCGCGTTCCACTAACATCCTAATGGAGAAGGGACAACCATTGACACTTGAATAATGTGGTGATTTTGGTTGGTAAGCCAGGATACTCAAGCACCGATACCTCTAATAAACGTCCATATTAATCCAACTGAATGACTTTATGCATCATTCCCTTTACGCATAATCCATTATTGTCAGTTGAGGACTTTGATGCATAGTCTAGCGTATGGAATTTAAAACCATTTACAAAAAATCAATGGTAGGTAGTAACTCTTTGCAATGGCTTAAAGACAAGTCATTTAAAAAAGTGTTACTGGACTTTATTGATTTACGGCCTATTAGAAGAGAATAAGATGTTAGTAAGTTAAGATATGTACATCCTTCGTCCACCAAATACGTTCATTTAATTTCATTTTGGTCCGTCCACAAAAAATGTTCATTCCTTTTTAGAAACATCAATTTCACATTTTTACCCTAAATCTACCCACTTGTTTACAAAAATCCACTCATGGCCCATATTTTTACACTCACTATCTATTAATATATTCATTTCTTATCCATATGACCGATATTTTAATATCACTATCCATTAATCTATTTATTTATTATCTCCACTCACTTTAAACTCATTATAATTTATTATAATCTGTGCCACCAAAATCAAGGAATGAATATGGTGGACGGGTGGTGTATTAGCTATGAATTGGAAATACTTGTAGTTTAAAAATTCACATATAATTTGAACCAATTTTCGAATTCTGTATTCAGTTTGTTTTTGAGTTGATTGCTAAAATTTAAGAAAATTGGGATTTAATTTCATCAAACAACATGTGGCACAACAAAAATCCAGACATAATTATTAGAGAGTAGTCGTGTTTTATTTTATAGACGAACTTTGGAAACAACTTACTTACCCAGTGTAGGTTTCTGTAACCTTTGGCAGTTGTTTAGGACATACAAATGTGCAGCGTCATACTCTTCTTTTTACATAAATTGCACAGACTTCTTACCAAATGCTCTGCCGACAGACTTGAAAATAGAAATAATGGTACGACGATCAACACCACTAAACGATGTGCCCGTTGTTTCAACTAAAAACACTCTTTTAATTGACTCATAATCGAATGAGGTAATCGTAGAGAGAAAGTTAACCCAAGTCGTCTCTCAAGGAAAACTTAACATGGCTTATTGTTCATGTCGCACATAAAAACGGTAAACTCTAAACACTCTAATACCAACGGGGTTCTGGAACAAACGAAAATTGAAATGTGGAAAAGTAAATATAAATAAAAGTAATCCTAGTTGGGGTTTGTCAACCCCTAGTTGAAACCCTAAGAAATCACGAATGCAGGAAGCTAAAGCGAAGAACAAAACAAAACTAAATTCATCAAATGGAAAGCAATAAAATACGATGGAGAAAGATTCAACATAATACTAAATTCCAATATCAAACTGCATAGAATGTAATTTATCAAATCCAGGAGAAATAGAATTAATAAGAAAAACAATAATCCAACATATACTGTGTGTTCGAATTCTTTAGAAATCACAAAGGAATGAAAAGCAAGAAATAATCCAACATAATATGCGTAAATCGAAAGGAATGAAAAGCAAGAAATAAAACTCTAATCTGTAGTGTCTATCTCTGTTGTCTCGTCGGAAGCTCCCAGAATAAAATTGAACAAAATATGGCTGCTTAAAAATAAACGAGAGTTTACCTAACTCAGTGTGCGCGCTTATATATATAACAATGAGTGAGCGCCGGTTGCACGTTGAGCGAGCGTGATGCGGAGCGTAAAATTAGAGCTTAGCGCCGATTGAGACTGAGCGCTCGCTGATCGGTTTGTTCTGTTCCAAAGGTGAGCGCTGGTTGAGACCGAAGCGCCACGATAGGGTGCTTCGTCTCGAAGTGGAGGCCGCTCGGCGAACAGTGCGCGCCGGCGAGCACGTGAGGTGAGTGAGCGCACGAGGCGAGCGGGTGCGCACGCACGAAGAGCAGGCGCGAGCGGACGAGTGCGTGCGTGAGGAGAGCACGCGCAGAGTAAGCCGACGCGCGAAGGTGAGCGCAAGCTCAGGTCGCGAGCGCGGGCAGGCGCTGTGGGTGAGCCTGTGGGCACGGGCGGTGTTGTGCAGTGGCGTGCGACGTGGGACGGGGCACGACGGTCGACGGGCGTACGTGCGCGACTTTGAGAATATGTTTCGTTCTTCCTCGTCTGAACTCCGAATTACGATCCATTTGCACCTACGGACTTTTATCAAGACGCTCTTCAATATATGATATGATAACTCTTGGCAGATTTATTTCATCCTATTTAATACAGTTTTCCTACAAAATATCGAAACAAACCAAATAAGTCCGAATCAAAAAATTCTAATCAAAACAACGACATAAGTAAGACAAATAACTGGAAACGACATGCAAAAGAAAACCAAGAATAAGCACAAAATGAAACCAAACAACTCCGCCACACTTATCCATTTGCTTGTCCTCAAGCAAAGTCTATACTAATAAGAGTAGAAAAATAACTCATGCAACTTAACTCTTAATCCAATCAATCAAACCTCTTTTTGCCTTTCCCCAAAACTTGATGAATACATAATCAAAGTTAACGTGAAAGAAATCTAAATTGTGAGAATGTCAAATAAACAAGTAGGTGATTTTTGCTCAAACCCAACTCTCCGCTAGTGGTGAATTAACTAAAGTGGTCACCTTTAGCAACAAGTTTTTTTTGAGAACACAAAGAAAGTATTAACATATTTTTGAACAATGTTCGAAAGGTGAATTCTTGATGAACTCGAGTCTCCTATCGTGGTTTCCCATGCCTATTTTTTGATTTACGAGAAAGAGGGGCAGAATCCCATCCTCCATTTCAACAATCTCAATAATTTATTGGAGTTTTCATTCTCCTTATTCTCTCTACTTTTTCATCATTTTTTTTAATGAAACAAGTATATAGATAACCAAACTGTTAACACTACCCCTAGAATTAGTCAGACAAATCACATCAATAACCCCCGATTTAAGATTAATCCACACAATCTCGTCAATTCACATTGCACTTCAATCACATAACTTCAAGATAAACGGGATTACATCAAGGTTTGACCAATACCACAGAGTTCAAGTGCACAAATCAAAATCCTAACTCATTCACATAGATAAAAACTTGAGTCCAAGAGGTCAAAATAAACCCAGATGCATATTATCAATCATGCACATAAACAGAACACGACATAAAAATAAATACTCTCCCCCCACACTACATTCGAGCACTGTCCCCAGTGCTATAAACATTAATAACACAATATGGCCAATAGAGGATGTGACTTCCCTGATAATAGATGGCAGAAAGAGAGACGCTCAGACATCATATCCCAAAAGGAGGCCTGCAGTAGACACCATAAAAGAAACGGAAAACACACCACAACAGGAAAGAAAACAACCAACCGAAAGAAAGACGAGAGAAAATAAAATAAAGAAATATGTACATACTCTTCAATAGTGAAGCATCACTGTTGGTCCGGCAGTGGTGGCGGTGGATAGACTGTGTGGGATAGGGACCAGGCGTCCCACTTAGCCTCAAGGGCTGCCAGATACTGCTCATAGGTGTCTAGTCGCTGGTAAACATCTTGACGGAAATCCCCAAACGCATGCTGTGAAGATTGACTGAAATCGGTGAACTGGCGAGATTGGATGTCAAGACGCTGATACACCTCATCACGAAAATCTCCAAACCCCTGGGTCATTGATTGATTGAAATTTGTGAATTGCTGACCCATCTGCTGCCTGTACTCCCCAAAGTTCTGACTCAAAGAAGAGCTAAAATCCTCAAACTGCTGTGAAGTCGCATGCTGAAACTGGCCAAAGCTGGAGTCAAAGTGAGCCCTAAAATCACTGAAGGCGTCGTTGTTGGGCTGATGGGTGTAGGGGTAAGTCAGGATGGGTGTTTCATGTGCTCTGGCCTCTCATTTTTCGGCGGCCTCATCCTTGCGGATATCTTCTTCCATCGGAGTAGTTATGCCGGCATGAGACCCAGACGGACGGTGCTGCTTAATCATAATATACTCTTGCACGCTGCGCCGTACCTTATAAGGAAGCAATGTAGCCAGATCAGATGCTATAACCCGAAAATCATTGAACGTTATAGGAAAGTTTTCAACGACATTGGAGCCCATTTGTGGAAAATTATCTCCAATTAGTACCCCAAAGAACTTGGCCAAAATCAAAGGGTATTGGCTCAAAGAAAGATGCGCCATACGATGTCGCTTTATATAATCAAATCGTTGTCACAAGAACGGTGTTGTACAAACCTTCTTGTTATTCATAGCACACCACAAGAAGAAAACTTCATGAGCACTCACTTTATTTGCCTGCTCTTTCGCGGTAAGGTTATATGCAAGGAATTTGTGGGCGATAACTAGAGATGGATCCTTAATAAAGGCACTAGAAGTGCCAGCTGATGTCCAGTTATCAAAACTAGATAAAATTTTCCATGTTTCAGCGAGAGGGAAATCATTTGGTATATCAGAAAGCCCACTAATATGAAAACCAAATGCATCGTGCATAACCTTTAGGGTAAGAGCATATCTAGTCCCTCCCATCCGACAATAAGCTGATTTAAAATTAGAATTGATCTCGAGTGACACACAAAATTCCCTAAGCAAAGACTTAATACCATTCTCCGGTTCCCTTATTGCCAAATCAAGTAAACCCCAAAATTTCAGATAACATTTCACAGTTGCATCAACACCCAACGAAGCAAAAATATTCCAATCATAAGAACATGGGTGACTAATCTCATTAGAACGAACAACTGAGAAGAAAATACCTTCTTGTCGCGTATAAATTGGGTACAGAGCGTTGTAGTTTTCCCGTAAATCCTCGGGCGGCTTACTAGGTCCCGAAGGATCTGCGTCTGTTCTTGCTCTTTTCGTCAAAGAGACGAGTGGATTCTTTGTGCGAACCATGATGAAAGAGATGCCGGGAGACTTATTCTGAATGGCCTCAGCGTAATGCGAGCGGGCTGGCGAGCGCGGACGAGATGAACGAGCACTGACGAGCGCTGCGCGAGAGATGTGTGCGCTGGCGAGCACGGACGGGCAAGCGTTGGATGACCTAGCACCGGATACGGGCGAGCGATGCCGAACGAGCGTGGAGAGGGAGCGGGCGCTGTGGGAGACGAATGCTGGGGCGAGAGCTGGCATAAACGCTGGGTGAGCGTTTTGGCAAGCGGGCCGAACGCACGGTGAATGGTGATCGGGTGAACGGTGAGCGGGCGCGCGAGTGCTAGAGCTGGCTGTCGAGGAACGGGCGTGCGAGGGCTAGCGTCGGCTGTCAAGGAGAGGGCGCTTGAGGGCTAGCGCCGACTATCGAGGAGCTGGCGCGCGAGGGTTAGCACCGGCTATCGGGGAGTGGACCCGCGAGGGCTAACGCCGGCTCTCGGGGAGCGGGCGCTAGGCTCTCGAGAACGGGCGCTGAGGCTGGCGTCGGCTCTCGGGGAGCGGGCGCTTGAGGGCTAGCGCTGGCTATCGGGGAACGGGGTGCGCGCATTGGAGAAAAAGCGGCCACGGACGACGGTGGAGAAAAAGCAGCGGCGGACGGCGATGGAGCTGGAGGAGAGCGTCGGTCAAGAGACGTAGGCGCGACGCTGAAATTTTTCTTTAGGAATGAAAATTAGGGCACGGTGCCCTAATATAAAAAACCTTGAGCACCGTTTCAAAGAGTACGTGCGGTTTAGGAGGCTTGAGCATCGGTTTTTTTTTTTTTTAGCACTGGCTCAATATCAAGCTTCGGTTCTGGGAGACGTTATGTATAGATACTGAACGCCGGTTCAGTTAGAGCCTCGGTTGTGGGTTGGCTTCGTTCAACTTTTGAGTGCCAGTTCAGAGGGAGCGCCGGTTCTCGGAAGCGTTCTGTATGGAGTTTGAGCGCCGGTTGAAATCGAACGCCGGTTGTGGGAGGTGTTCTGTATTGAGCATGAACGCCGGTTCATTTCGAGTGCCGGTTCGAGGAGCTTATGTACTATGTTTTTCGCCGGCTCACGCTGAACGCCAGATGGCTTCACTTCGACGATCTAAACAAAATAAAAAGAGAGAAAGTGAGATAGATCAAAGAGATTAGAGAAAAAAGCAAGAAGAGAAAGAAGAGAAAAGACAAGAAAAATCCGTGGATAAACTTCCACGTGGTACTCAGTTTAACATCGTAAGCACGACATAGTCAAATCAGAGATAAATAGGATCGATGAGCAAGACGTTCTCCATTTCTTCCAAATCCTCTCGATCAAAATAAGGTTTCAATCGCTGTCCGTTCACAGTAAATGATCCGTTGGTGTTAGGATCGCGAAAAAACTGCTACGTAAGGAAATACCTCCTCAATAATGTAGCGACCACTCCACCTGGAGTTGAGCTTTCCGGTGAAGAGTTTCAAACGGGATTGTATAAGTAAAATATTCATTCCCGATCTTAAATCCTTACGAACTATCCGCCGATCATGAACCCGCTTAACTTTATCCTTGTAAATATGTGCATTCTCATATGCTTCGTCCCGCAATTCTTCGAGTTCGGTCATCTGGAAAGCTCTACCCTTGCCTGCTTCTGTGATGTCGAGATTCATAGCCTTTATCACCCAATAGGCTTTGTGTTCAATCTCAACAGGTAAATGCCACGTTTTTCCATACATAAGCCTATATGGACTCAATCCCAAAAAATGCTCTTAAAAGCAGTACGGTATGCCCAAAGTGCATCATTCAACTTCATTGACCAGTCCTTCCTGGATGGTTGGACCGTCTTCTCGACAACACCTTTGATCTGCTTGTTGCTTGTCTCATCTTGTCCCGAAGTTTGTGGATGATATAGCGTGGCCACCTTGTGGGTGATGCCATTTTTCTCCATGAGCTTCTTGAACAATTTATTACAGAAATGCGCCCTCCCATCACTTATGATCGCTTTGGGGAAACCAAACCTGAAAAGAATGTTCTCCTGCACAAACTTCAAGACAACATTAGCATCACTAGTTCGCGTGTGAATTGCTTCACCCACTTGGACACATAATCAACAGCAAGCAAAATGTATTCAAATCCGTTAGATTTTGGGAAAGGCCCCCATAAAATCAATACCCCATACGTCAAAAATCTCAACGACAATGATATTGTTTAGTGGCATCTCATTTCTTCTCCCCAAATTGTCCACTCGTTGGCATCTGTCACATGAGAGGTAGAAAGCATGGGCATCCATGAAAAGTGTTGGCCATAAGAGACCACTCAAAGACTTACAAGTCGCCTTGCCCACCAAAATGCCCTCCAGCAGTGGGCCTCATGACACAACCTTAAAACTTGACTTTGCTCCTCATCAGGAATGCATCTTCTAACCACCTCGTCCTTCCCGAGCTTGAAAAGATATGGGTCATCCTAAAAATAATTCCTGCACATACTAAAAAATCTCTTCCTTTCTTGGGAATTCAAATCAGGTCTTAAGGAGCCACAAGCCAAGTAATTAACAATATCAACATACCAAGACGATGAATTAATTTCTAAAGCATGCTCAAAAGGATAAGACTCGACAAGACTCTCCTATGCAGGTAAAAAAAATGGGGACTCGAGACGAGACAAATGGTCAGCTATGCCATTGTCACTACATTTCCTGTCTACAATTTCTAGATCAAACCCTTGCAGAAGTAGAACCCAACGAATCAATCTAGGTTTGGCCTGGGATTTGGTCAACAGATATCTCAAGGCAGTATGATCACTATGAACAATTACTTTAGAGCCAATGATATAAGAACGAAACTTATCTAAAGCAAAGATAACAGCAAACAACTCTTTTTCCATAGTTGTGTAATTAACTTAAGCAGAACTTAAAGTAAAGCTAGCATAATAAATCACACGCAACATTTTATCCACTCGTTGACCCAAAACAGCACCCACAACCACATTGCTAGCATCACACATTATTTCGAAAGGTAGCGACCAATTTGGAGCAACAACAACCGGGGCACTAGTCAATTTCTCCTTGAGAAAATTGAAAGCATGCAAACATTTATCATCAAAATTGAAAAGAACATCTTGAGCAAGTAGATGGCACAAAGGTTGGCTTATCTTAGAAAAATCTTTTATAAACCTACGTTAAAAACCCGCATGTCCTAAAAAACTCCTAATGCCCTCAACATTAACGGATGGAGGTAACTTTTCAATTACATCCACCTTACCCTTATCAACCTCAATGAAATTTCTAGACACAATATGCCCCAAGACAATCCCACTCTTTACCATAAAGTGACTCTTTTCCCAACTTAGAGTGTTGCTCTTCACACAACGTTTGAGCAAACGATCAATCTTATCTAGACAATCATGAAAAGAAGATCCAAATATCGAAAAGTCATCCATGAATACCTCAAGGAAGTATTCAATTATCTCGGAGAAAATTGACATCATGCACCGCTGAAAGGTGCCTGGTGCATTACAAAGGCCAAAAGGCATCCGCCGGTAAGCATATATCCCGAAAGGGCTGGTAAACGCCATCTTGGCCTAATCCTCTGGAGCAATAGAAACCTAATAGTAACCAGATAAACCATCAAGAAAACAAAAATATTCATGTCCGGCTAACCTATCAAGCATTTGATCAATAAAATGGAGAGAAAAATGGCCCTTTTTCGTCGCGGCATTCAACTTTCGATAGTCGATGCATATGCGCCAACAGGTAGTAGCCCTTGTAGGCACCATTTATCCTTTCTCATTCTTTACCACTGTGATGCCTCCCTTCTTGGGACCACGTGTACTAGGCTAACACCCTCGCTATCCGAGATAGGGTAGATAAGTCCCTCCATAAGCAGCTTCAATATCTCTTTCTTCACCACTTCACTGAGGATTGGGTTCAATCTCCTCTGGGCATCAATAACAGGCTTCACTCTATCCTCGAGTGCGATACGATGCATGCATGTTGTTAGGCTGATTCCCTTGATGTCGGCTAGACTCTACCCAAAAGCAAGCTTATTCTTTCTAAGAACCGAAAACAGCTTCTTCTTCTTCTTCAACATTTGATAGTTCAGCGGAGATAATCATTGGCTTCTCATTCCCCTCCTCCAAGAATACATATTTCAAGTGTTGTGGCAGTTCCTTCATTTCCAGAGTGGGCTTTGGCATGCTATCAACTTCACGTGCCCACTCTTCTTCGCCAGCCGACCCTGCAAAAATTCTTCGAGGTTGTGCTCCTGCAACAACATATTCTCGGCCAAGGGATCAATAGTATCTATGAAAGCACAATCATCAATTGCAGAGGGAAACATCACATTGTCACGTACAGAAAAAGACACAGTTTCACCAAGCACAATCATTTTTAAAGTGCCACTCTTAACGTCTATAAGTGTGTTGGTTGTGGCCATGAATGGCCTCCCCAATAACAGTGTGTGCTCTTTTCCATCTTCCTAACCTCACCAATTTCCAAAACAACGAAGTCGACAGGTACTATAAACCCACCCACCTTTACTAAAATGTCCTCAATAATACCCTTTGATATCTGACGAACCTATTGGCTAATTGTAAACACATCCAACAAGTAGGTTTAAGTTCACCTAATTCTAATTGTTTGAAAATTGAATAAGGCATAAGATTAATCCCGATACCCAAATCAAGCATGCCAGAAGTTTCCTTACCATTAAAGCAATTTTAATAATAAAACTACCTGGATCCCGAAGCTTGGGAGGCAACTGGTGCTGTAGGATGGAATTAGCTACCTCGAAGACCACGACTTTCTCGTACTCTCCAAACCTTCTTTTCTTTGAGGCTAGCTTCTTGAAAAACTTGACGTAGGCGGCATATTTTAATCACGTCCAACAGAGGTAAATTAACATTCACCTTGGACAGGAGTTTGTAGAACTCGTTGAATTGCTGGTCCTGCTTCTCGTTCTTCAGCCGGTGTGGGAAGGGTATCAGTGGAGAATAAGTTTTGCTGCCTTATGCAATTTGACCTCGATCTCTTTCTCATTTTTCACCTCCTGCGATTTCGTCTGCTTCTCTGATGTCTCTCCCACCTTATTCTCAACTACCCGACCACTCCTTAGAACAGTGACCGCCTGAGCCTGATGGGGTTGGCTTGAAAGTTTCCCCACTGCTCCTTGCTGCAATAGCTCATTAAGCTTGCTAGCAATCTGTCCCATTTGTTTCTCTAAACGCTTAATTGTGGAGTCTTGAGCATCCATTCTTTGGGCGAACATATCCTCCAAAGTTGGCCTCTGAGGTGGTGGTGGAGGTGCCCACTGATACTGCTGCTGTTGTAGGGGCTGCTGCTACTACGGATAGTGCCTCTGCTGCTGAAACTGCTACGGCTATGGAGGTCTTCGGTATGGGGCACTATGATTTGAACTCTACCCTTGATTCTGATTCTTCCATCCCACGTTAGGTTGATTCCTCCACCCCGAGCCAAATTGTTCTGATTAGACTCGAACTGCTGTCGGGGTTGGAATCCTTGCATAGCATAAGCTTCGGCTTCACCTTCGAAAGTAAGCTCTCCCATCCTGGGGCACGTATCAACATTATGCCCGTGTTCGTTGTAGATTCCACAAGGTTCCATGAATTCCTCGTGCTGGGCTGGTGGATCTGGTTTTCTCATCTTAAGCTCTTGCACCTCCCTCATCAATTCAACCACTTGTTTATTCACTTCAAAAGAATGAGTGACGGCATGTGCTTTGACTCTTCTACCTCGATTGGACTTTTGCCGTGAAGTAGCAGCCATAGCCTCAAAAATGTCAACAATATCTGCTGTCGTTCGAGAACCAATATCTCCACTTGCAGCATTGTCCACCATGTACTGAAAACTCTGAGTCAACCCGTCATAGAAGAACTGATAAAGAATCTCATCTGGCAAGGCATGGTGAGGTCACTTCTGCAATAAGTCCTTGAACCGTTCCCAAGCTTCATGGAATGGCTCATCTGACGTCTGATTAAAGGTCATAATCTGTGACCTCAACTCATGACTCTTCTTATTTGGGTAGTATTTAGTCATAAACTTATCTACCACGGCATTCCAATTCTGCAGAGAGTTGGCGGGGACTGCCAGAAACCAAGACTTTACCCTATCCTTCAGGGTATACGGGAAACATCGCATCTTCAGCTGGTCTTCATTTAGTCCTCCCAGCGGGAAGGACTGCAACACTGAACAGAATTCTCTGATGAATCCCAAAGCATCATCACAAGCAAGCCCATGAAAGATGGGCATGAGTGAGAAATGATTCGGCTTAAGTTCATTGTCACGGGCTGCTGGTCTAAGAACAATGGGGAGGTAGCGGCTCCAATCACTGGTCTGTAGAAGTCACGCAGTGGTCGTGCATTTTCACCCATTTCTCTCAAAGTGGGTGTATTCTCAAAAGATGGATGATCTCTGGTTAACAACTCAGACTGTTCACCACTCACAGAAGTGGTACAATACTCCTTCAGTTCCGGAACTAACGATCTTTTAAGCCTTCGAGTGTTGTCCAACGGGGTAGCAAGCGGTCTATTGAGATTGTGATGACCTAGCATACATAACACTCAAACAAGAAAAGATCACACGCAACTAGAGTATAACTAAATAAAAACAAAAAGAAACACATAAAATAATCAACACAAACAATACCCCTAAAGTTTTCCCCAGCAACGATGCTAAAATTTGTTTCAACTAAAAACTCTCTTTTAATTGACTCATAATCGAATGAGGTAATCGTAGAGGGACAGTTTACCCAAGTCGTCTCTCTAGAAAAACTTAACAGAGCTTATTGTTCATGTCGCACATAAAAACGGTAAATTCTAAACACTCTAATACCAACGGGATTATGGAACAAACGAAAATTGTAATGTGGAAAAGTAAATATAAATAAAAGCAATCCTAGCTGGGGTTTGTCAACACCTAGTTGAAACCCTAAGAAATCACGAATGCAGGAAGCTAAAGCGTAGAACAAAACTAAACTAAATTCATCAAATGGAAAGCAATAAAATACAATGGAGAAAAATTCAACATAATACTAAATTCCAATATCAAACTGCATAGAACGTAATTTATCAAATCCAGGAGAAATAGAATTAATAAGAAAAATAATAATCCAACATATACTGTGTGTTCGAATTCTTCAGAAATCACAAAGGAATGAAAAGCAAGAAATAATCCAACATAATATGCGTAAATCGAAAGGAATGAAAAGCAAGAAATAAAACTCTAATTTGTAGTGTCTGTCTCTTTCCTCTCGTCGGAAGCTCCAAGAATAAAACGACAAAATATGGTTGCATAAAAATGAACGAGATTTACTTAACTCAGCGTGCGCGCTTATATATATAACAGTGAGTGAGTACCGGTTCCATGCTGAGAGAGCGCGATGCAGAGCATAAAATTAGAGTTGAGCACCGGTTGAGACTGAGCGCTCGCTGATCGGGTTGTTCTGTTCCAAGGTGAGAGCTGGTTGAGACTGAGCGCTCGCTGATAGGGTGCTTCTGTCTCAGAAGTGAGCGCCGGCTCGAAGTAGCGGGCACGGGAGGCGAGCAGGCGCGCGAGGTGAGCGAGAACGTAAGGCAAGCGGCGTAGACGGGCGAGCGATCGAGCGGGCATAGGTGGGTGAGTGAACGCATGTGGGCGAGCGGGCGCTGGCGGGCGAGCGACGCAAAGTGAGCCGACGGTCGAAGGTAAGCGCGCGCGCAACGGTGAGCCGGCAAGCGAAGGTGAGGACGCGCGCAGGCCGCGAGCACGGACAAGCACTGTGGACGAGCGGGTGCTCACTGAGTGTGCTGGCAAGGGCAGCGTTCCACGGTGGCGTGCGACGTGGGACGGGGTACGACGGTCGATGGGCGCACGTGCGTGACTTTGATAATATGTTTTGTTCTCCCTCGTCTGAACTCCGAATTACGATCTGTTTGCACCTACGAAATTCTATCAATACGCTCTTCAATATATGATAACTCGTGTTAGATCCATTTCATCCTATTTAATACCGTTTTCCTACAAAATATCGAAACACACCAAAGAAGTCCGAATCAAAAATTCTAATCAAAACAACGGCATAAGTAAGATAAATAACTGGAAACGACATGCAAAAGAAAACCAAGAATAAGCACAAAATGAAACCAAACACCTATGGAAAAGTTTCGGGGAATATTCTGTTACCTTATTCTTACATGATCTTCAAAGTAGTACCTTATTACCTTTCGTTTCCTAAGTATCTATGCAAAGGAAACATGTGTAAATTTAGCAGAGCTGGGTGATTACAACTAGTTTAGTAGAAGTAAGTTAGATTTGGTTACTTCTCTCATAGGTACATCCATCGAAACTTATTTGGCCGACCATAAGAGCTTCAACTACCAAATGAAGTGAAGATGTTCCATGGAGTTGAAAAAACTTGGTGGAAAAATATATTCTAGTTTGTAGATAATGACATAAATGTTATCCCGCATTGGATGAAGATTGCCAACTTGAAGAGTTGTTGATGTCAATTCTTAAAGAACATACAAAGATTCGTGATTGTCTTCCACACATTCACACGAAGAAGTTCTTTAAATGGAACAAGTAAGATCTGTTACAGCATAAGATGAAAATCATGACTCTTTATCTGACTCATTTGTAGAGTTCTCAAGGTTACAAACCTACCCAAGTTTTGATACATTCTGGATACGTTATTGACCTTTAAATATGGTATGTGACATATCAAATTCAATTATTTGAGAGAATTGTCGGTATATTTTATTTGTCTTTTACGTTCCTAATTGTGTTGAATACAATGTCAAACACATTATTGTCAATGTACATAACATCGAGATTATGTCGTATGAGTAAAAACTCCAATACGATAAATTCCAAAAGATGTTTTTCTTCTTCCACCCGAACTTATAAGTCCTTTGTCGTTTCTAGTCTCATCAGTTGACCTTTCATTAACTTTGTTTATCCCTAGACTTCTTATTTCTACCAACAACTCATGTCCGCTTTTACCCTGATGGGCCCTTTTGTGATCACCTTATTCTTTGTGAATGCATTTTTATTGCAGTGTAATGGATATATGGCAGGTAAGAATCGTTGGTCATTGTCAAACCATGATTTTTTTACCACTTAATGGTAATTTGAAATAATATGTATCATCAAGACAAGATGGAAAAACCAATCTACCCGTTGTACTCCATCCCAACAATATATAATATATTGGGAAGTTATTGATTGTCCACAACAAGGCCGCTTACATCTGAAAGTTATTCTTCAAAGAGATATCATAAGTTCGAACACCAACTTCCCACATATGTGTTAACTCAGCTATTACTGGTTGGAGGAAAACATCAATCATGTCTTTTGGGTTGTATGGCTCCGAATGATGATCGTGAGAAACATGTGTTGTTCCATCATGAACATCCAAGATAGGAGGTTATATGGGGTAATTATGATAGTCCAAGAAGAGTATTGATTGCCATGCTTTTTGAAAGGTCAAAAACCATCTATACAAAATGATACGAACTTAGCCGGTCCGTATTTTTCGACACGCAAACGGAAGGCTTATCTTGAAATGATGGAATATCCCAAAACCTCTAAATCTAATCCAAGAAATGATATAGGATAGATTGACTCCCTATACCCCAACGTGGTATTGATTTAGCAACTCGGGGACGATGAATGACACACGAACGGGGGATGGATATCTCATTGATACGTCGATTATTGAATTACTTGGCAAATCTTAAGAAATTTGAAGAGCTCTTGAAGAGAGAATAAAACTCACAATATATTGGAAATCAAAATATGAATATTTTCGTGAGTTTACAAGCCATTATATATGTAATACCCCGTATTTTCTGTCACAGAGATTAGCTCCTGATTGAGCGCTATAAGAAGGGCATTGCATCCTTAAGAAAGAGTTGTTTAAGTTAGAAGCTTTTACGTTAAGCTTCAAGTTGAGAAGATAGAATTGAGGCAGATTTGAGATAGAAACCAAGATTCTTAAATCTTATTTAGAATTAGAAGACCTAGATTTCAAAGGTCTTAAGATGATAGATACATGCTCAAAGTAGTCATGATTTCAGAAAATTGAGAATTTCAAAATCTATGTTTTGTGACGTCGGCGGTTGCCGATTAAGCTCGAATTAAGAGCAAAGTATTTAAAATGGCTTTTGAGGTCAAGAATATATTTTTATAATTATATTTTGATGTTTATGATATATTATTGAGTTGAAAATCAGAGATTCAAGTAGAGATTGTTTTATCGGATAATTAGTTTCGATTTCTTGCTATAAAAACGTTATGCATTATTTTACAATATTTATTTTTATATTCTAAAAGAAAAGTGATCTTTACCTATTAAAGAAAATGAGAAAAGAAAAAGCAAAGAAGGTTTTCT
This sequence comes from Salvia rosmarinus, assembly GCA_036937905.1. Classification (NCBI taxonomy): domain Eukaryota; kingdom Viridiplantae; phylum Streptophyta; class Magnoliopsida; order Lamiales; family Lamiaceae; genus Salvia; species Salvia rosmarinus. The sequence goes on along the minus strand of CM072818.1, from coordinate 37,120,559 downwards.
AGAAGTGGTGATTAATCACCTTAATAAAGAAAATCAAAAATAAAATAAATTATTACATAAGATATACTTTATACTTTATAACACTATTCATCATCATTTTTTTCACCCCATTTTCGTGCCTCACACACTCACACACACATAAATTTTTGAAAACCCTAGCCCCAAAATTGAAAGATCCAGCCGTTGAATTTTCGATCCGTCTTCGAAACGAGGTATAATCTCGTCTCCAGAACACATCTACGGATTGAAAATTTTAAAATCATGAACATGTGTGTATATCATTTTCCGTCATTTGGAAGAATTTCAAGGATTATGTTTTGTTCGATTATTTCATGATATTATGATAGATTCGACGTCAACGTATTGTTTAACGTTGAATTTGTGGATCATATGTTTATTGTTTGGAAATTGTATAATTTTTGAAAATTTGAAGGGCTTTGATCTTGAATATATGATGTTGATATGATTGAATTTCCTTCATATATGTGTTATTGGATTGATGTAAACATGTTTGAAGCAAGAAAAACGTTTGAAATCGAAACTATTTTGAAAAGCCCAAAATGGCCGAAACCCTAAGCCCTTATATTGTTGGATTTTTGATTTTATTTGATCATTTTGACTTCATATTTGGATCCTATGATATGAATAATGCTTAAAATGATTTATTCGTATTTTTCGACCGACGTATTCAAAAGTTGTAAAATTTTAGTTTGTCGGCGAAAATGGGTTTTCAATACAAAGTGTTGATTTTTGTGTTTTATTGATAGATTGATGATCTTTGATGATAGTTGAGCATGTATAGAGGTTGTTGGAGTTGGATGACGTCTTATGTGACGTTTGACGTTGGACATAAACTATGTCTTAAGGGGCCGTTAGGTTTTGGCTAAGATTGGATAGTTGAAGTTTGTTGTTGAGTTTTCTATGCTCGCTTAGGCATATGATGATGATTTGGTGGAGTTTGGGATTAATCTGGTTGATTTGGTATTGTAATGGGATGCGTTTTATAAACGTTTCTCTGCCGAAATTTCGTTAGAATTTTTTGTTTAAGATGTTAGAGGATGCAATGACCCAAGTGTTTATAGACCATGCATCTTGATATCGAGAAATATAGTTGTATCGACGACTAAGATAAGCTATGTTCTTGTTTGGCTCTTGATAGGCTTATATGCCATTTTATGTGGATGTATGACCCAAGTGGGAAGAAGAACGAAGTGGAGATAAAAGGTACAATCCTCGAGTGATTGTCGCCAGGTGGGTATAAGTATTTTCTATAATGATATGCTTATGCTTTAACCTTTTCAAAAGAAATGATAAGCATTTACTTGTAAAGTATCAAAGTTTGAGATTATATGATATGCATTTATTTGAAAAGTTAATTGACTTACCAAAGTTTTGAGCAAGAGCATAAGCATAATGCACTACCTGTAGGGAAATCTGATTTTAACCCTCTCCCGATGATCTATCTTGGATGTTTAATTCACCATACATTGATTATATTTCTAGCATGCACCTATATAATTAATTGCAACACGTAGGAGTTTTCTCGTGTTTACCTGCGAATCTGTAGGGGATGAATAGATCAAGACTCGTGCTTTGATCTTCTGGACTGTATCCCGTTTGCCTAAACTCCAATGCCGAGTGAGGACAATCTATGGAGAGTACTATAGAAAAATGTCTTCTTCATTCTCTCAAGATTTTCGAAAATTCTCACTATGTGGATATAGTAATTCTCGAAAATATGACTTAAGCATTAACCTTGATTTTTTCTCTCACCTTATATTTATAATGCAACCCTAAACCCTATCATGATAGGATTTATGCATATCTAATAAATATAATCCTATCACTTAAGATAGAGAGGATCAAGCTGAGTCCCAGTGGGACTCTGAGAGGAGGGGGATGATTTTTCCCTTAGTAACAGGCCTGGATGGGCCAGCCCAGGGATCAAATGCAAGGAATAAAGATGGGCCTCAAATAAATTAATTATCTTATGTTCAGACTTATAACATAAATTAATTCATAAACATTTATTTATGCCACTAGAGAATAAATTGTACTTAGGGCTAACTTACCCTTTATTTCGTTTTGTAAGGTGCGAGTCGAATCGAGCTTGCACTTAGACTTTACGAATCCCATGTTTGATTTAAGATATCATAATCGAACATGTTCGCCTATTAATTATTTCGTGAGCGTATAAAATACATTCCGAATAATTAAAAAAATAATTAATATCTTTAATTCCTTAAGTAGTACCACTCAACCTTATTATTATACTTGAGATAACTCAACATGCGAGCTCGGTTTCAGTACAATAAACCTTTCGAACTCGAGTTCTATATCTCATAAGCAGTAGTTATCGAAGGCTCAAAATTTTATAACGAACGAGGCTCGAGCTCGCTCGTCATCGGGCTAAAATTTAAGCGGATCGACGCGATGTTCGACTCGACTCGGTTCGTAACTAGCATGACATAACTCGACTGCAACAATAAACCTTTGAGCTCCTTACCTAGCGGATACGGTGACTCGCACGGTACCACCCAAGATGCGAGAATCTTGGGTTATCTCATCAACCCTCACCCATAGCAAGTCAAAGTGATGGTCAACAACTCATACTCACCTAATACCTTATCGAGGTTTAGATCAACGTAAGTCTCCGAGATCTAGGTTCTTCATGATGGTCGATAGAAGAACTCATCTCACCGTGATCCATCAATACGTCGAGACGCATCACCGGCATAGACAAGCAACCAAGTCAAGTCACTTCTTATCTACACATGACTATACCGACAACTCGTCCTCAAGTTGTCTCACCGTGATACTTTTATATCTCATTAAGCAACCAATCATATAGAATTCTGTGATCTACAACACACTGTATGATCTAACTTATATATGAGATAAATGGACATACATATGCAATCAAGTTAACAATTCAGATAGGAGATTGTAATAGTGGTAATAGGAAACATTGTATACAAGCTCAACCAAAACTCCTTTCAGTATACAAATCCAACAATCTCCCACTTATACTAAAGCTAAACTTTTAGTATACAATGTGTCTCTCTACTAGCTATTACAAACAACACCATCACTTTGCTTCTCCCACTTATACAAAAGTTTCCTTTCTAAGTGGGTGCCATCTTGCGCAATCCAAGTCCTCGAATATGCTCTTCGTAGACTTTTTGCGGCAGGCTCTTCGTGAATGGATCACCTAGGTTATCCGCAGCATGCCAATCTTTTCTATCAAGCACGTCTCCTAAATCTAACGATTTCTCGTATGACATGGTACTTTCTCTCTATGTGTTTCGTTGCCTTGTGGGTCCGTGGTTCCTTCGAGTTTGCCACTTTGCACAGGTTATCACGAAGAAACTATGATACTCTTGGGCAAACCGGTACCACATCTAGATCCATGAGGTAGTTCTTGAACCATCTGACCTCTTTAGTAGCCTCCGGCGGCTACATATTTGGCTTCCATGGTGGAGTCCGCAATGCATCGCCGCTTTGCACTCCACCGGGATACGGCTCCTCCTCCCAAGGTAAACACATAGCCGAGGTAGACTTCTTCTCATCACGGTCGGCTTGAAAATCCAGTCTCAATAACCCAAAGGCATTAGACTATCCGCATGGTAAACCAGCCTATAATCTCGAGTCATTTTCGTGCCCTTGAGTATATGCTTTACCATGATCGATGAGCTTGTCGAGGTTAGGCGATATCTAGCTTCTATGCCTACCGCATAGCGGATATCGGACCTCGTACATAGCATAGCATACATGAGACTTCCTACGGTGGGCGTAACGAACTTGTCTCATTTCCTCTATCTCCTTCGTGGTCATAGGTGATCGCTCCTTTGATAAAGGAACGCCATGCACGAAGGTAGCAATCCTTTCTTGGCGATGCGCATACTAAAGCAGTAATCAGTATCGATGTAAGATGCCCGAGATAAGCTCAACATTTTCCTCTTGCGATCTCGGTAAACCATGATCCCAAAATGTCTGCTGCATCTCTTAAGTCTTTCATTTGAAACCGATCGGATAACCAACTCTTCGTCGATAACAACTTCACATTGTTGCCAAATAGAAGGATGTCATCTACGTAAAGTGCAAGAAATACCACATCACCGTTGACATCTAAACCATACACACACTTTCACTAGCAACTGGGTAAATCCATGGGACTTTACCACCTCGTCAAAGCGTAAGTTCGAGGATTGTGAAGATTGCTTAAGTCCATAAATGGACTTCTTAAGCTTCCATACTAGACGCTCTTCACCCTTTACCACATAACCTTTCGGTTGTTGCATATAGATGTCTCTACCTTCTTCAAGGTAACCGCTTAGAAAAGCGGTTTTCACATCCATTTGCCAAACCTCAAGGTTTAAGTGGGCTGCTATGGCGGAAAGAATTACGATGGACTTAAGCATTGCTACTGGTGAAAAGGTCTCATCGAAATCGATGCCCTCAATGCGAGTGTACCCTTTAGCCACAAGCACGGCTTTAAAAGCGAAACCTCTCAATCTGAATCTCTTCCTCTTGTATACCCACTTACTACCTATGGCTTCCTTGCCATCCGGTAGAGGTGTCTTTTCGTATACATCCATAGTCATTATGGACTCAATTTCTAAGTCCATAGCGGTGTGCCATGATCTTGCATCGATGTCTTGTATCGCCTCACCGTATGTCCATGGGTCGATTATTGCCTTTCGTTTCCTAGGACTAAATTTGAAGATTCACCACGAACATAAATCGCTCGGGTTGACGAACAACCTCCCACTCTGACGGCGCCATCGGCACAATGGCAGCGGTGGGTGCGATAACTTGTGGTTCTCTATCTTGCACAACTTCTTTGGATAGGAGCCACTTATCGGCCGGTATCTCCAAAGGAACTCGACCCACTTAAATTTCTTGAAGTATCCGGTGTCGATCCCTCCCACTAGACACGATATCTCATACCTTTGGCTTAATCGGTGGTGGAATACGATCATCTTCTAATTCTTGAAGAATGATTTCAACTTTGGATTTATGTTTTTTCAAATAATCCTCTTCTAAGAATCGGGCAATAGTGCTAATAATGACATTCTCATCCTTAGGACTATAGAAATAACCACCTTTCGTTCCTCTAGGATAGCCAATAAACAGCCTTGCATCAGATCTAGACTCCAACTTGTCAACCTTCTTGTTCAACACATGTCTTTGGATCGCCCATATCCTTATGTGGCTCAAACTAGAGCTTCGCCCAAACCACAACTCGAAGGGGTCTTTTCGACCGACTTGGATGGTACTAGATTTAGTAAGTATGTCATGCTGTTTCTAAGGCATACCCCGTAGCGAAATAGACAATGTTGCATAACTCGTCATTGATCTAACCATTTCTAAAAGAGTCATATTTCTTCGCTCTGACACACCATTTTGTTGTGGTGTGCCCGGTGTAGTGAGCTGGGAGGTAATCCCACACTGCACCAAATAGTCCATAAACTCGTTACTGAGGTATTCTCCACCACGATCAGACCGCAGTGACTTGATACTTTTACCAAGCTTCGTCTCCACTTTCGCCTTAAATTCTTTGAATTTTTCAAAGCATTCAGACTTGCGGTGAAGCAGGTATATGTATCCGTACCTTGAATAATCGTCAATGAAAGTGAAAAAAATACTCATACCCTCCACGAGCTTGTGTTGACATAGGTCCACACAGGTCAGAATGGACTAGCGCCAATACTTCTTTGGCTCTATAACCCTTCGCTTTGAAGAGTGCAGTCGACATCTTTCCTTCTATCTGAGTTCGCGGGCGGGAGCGGATTAACCGTGAGATCACCCAACGCCCATTCTTAGCCAATCTTTGGATCCTATTTAGATTGATGTGACCTAATCTAAGATGCCAAATGAAATGTGGTGTCATCTTGCGAAGAAAACTTTCTCTTTTAAGGTTTGATGTAGATGCAACATAATTAAAGGTATTATGTTTGGCAAAAATAGTATAAAGTGAATTATATAAAATGGCACCACCAGATAACTTAATCATTTCTTATGATAGAAACACCACTATCAAAACAATCAATATCCATGAATAAATAGTTTGAAACTGAAATAAGGTTTCGCCAAACTCCGACACATATAAAACGCCTTTGAAAACTAAAGCGCTCTATCAAAACATAAAGTAACATCTCCGACGACAACGGTCTCGACTTTCGCCCGCGTTGCCCATGGAGATCGTTATCTCGCCATCACACAACTCCATTGTCCGAAGGAACCCACGCAGGTGTAACAAACATGATCGATCGCACTGTGTCTACTACCCAAGAATGGGTAGAACAAGTCGCTAAACATGTTTCGTTACTAAAAGCAAATGGCGTACTTGAGCCTGAGCATAGGGCACTTAGCCTTCCAATGCCCGGTCTTCCCGCACTTGAAGCACTTGCCCTCTCCTTGGCTTCTTTAAGCATCCGTGGCGATCGTGTTCTTGCTCCCATTACTCCCACTATATCCTCGCCTCTGCACCTTTGGTGCCCTTTTCTTTTCCATTTTGCAACGGAAAATTTGGGCCCCTAGATGTGCTAGAAAGGCATGTGCTCCTTTGCCCATAACTCCTTCCGCAACCACAAGATCATTAAGCAACCGACTAAATGTATACTCGGTCTTGCTCATGATCGCATTCACGCCGAAAATTCTCAAAAGTTTTGGGCGGTGTGTTGAGGATGATATCGACCTTGGCCGCCGTCAATACCTCCTCCCAACTAATCAAGACTATCCATGAGATGAGTCGTGTGGGAAACATGTTCATGGACCGAACTTCCTTCTTCATCTTACACGCCAAGATTTCTCTCATTGTGTGGGCGGATCGTTCGATCCGATTGCCCAAACTTACTATCGAGACTTGACCATATTTGATCGCGTCTACCATCAATCGATCTTTGTGGTGCAAGCCTTTGGACATAGTAGTCATTATATAGCATTTTGCCATATTGTTCGACTTATGCCAAAGTCCGCTTGACTCTCCGCTCATTAGTCGATCGTCGATAAGGGCATCGGGTTTAGGAGTAGTGAGAACAAACATGTGTTCTTCAAATGATAAGAACATATTCCATGTTTAGTTTCCACTCGATAAAATTCGGACGGATAAGGGATTTTGTGCGAGCATATTGATAATCGATTGTAAGAGACATATCTGTAAAGATAATGTAAACACATAAGCATAAGATCGCACATAATTAGTAACAATAATATTGTAACCTTTTGATAAAATAATATTAATTGAAACCTCCAATCGCCCAAGGAATTCCACATCGCAAGCCACGCGTATGGGCGTTTACATGAACCCCTCGACCAGACTAAAATATACCTTTTAGTCGTTTAATTTCAATCCATGTCAACTTATCCTTATGAAAAATGAAATTAATGATTGGACCTTACTAGACCACATCACTATTGCAAGAAGCGACTTCGCGGGAAGTTGTACTCGGGTGATGTCTAAGCAATGACCACAATTTTAACAAAGAAAATGAATTCTTAGAATTGGCATACTCACTAGGACCATACGCCTTCAATCCAAATTCCTTTGTTATCTCATTTTATATCCATCTCTAGAGAACTTATGAAAATCGCACATACTAAGCCACGCGTGTGGGCGTTTACATGAAACTCCCACTTCTCGATAGATTTAAAATGTTTTATTTAGAAATCTCATCTAACAAACTTATGATAAGCAGTGCAAGCAAGCCACGCGTGTGGGCGTTTACTCACGGTCGTCTCACTTTGTTTAGAGATCAAAAGTGGAGGTCTTGACATTTTAATTTGAAAATTAATTTGTCGGGTTGCTTGCTTAGTCTTTTGTTCAAAAGTTTTGTCCATGCGAGATCACGTAATCTAGCATGCTTTTCTATAGAACTCAACATGTAAAACATGCTCGTAGAATTCTAAAATATGCTTGAAAACGCGATAAAACTAGCATGCTTACTATGCGCATCCAATCACGAAAACATATAATATGTTTGTCTACGTAATTTAAACATACATAGCATGCTTCTGCATAATATAAACATCCACGACATGCAATGAACGATTAAAAATAAAATAAAACGTTCATCGTGGCCCACTCGTGGAACCTACACTTTCCTGCCTAATCTATTACATAGAATTGCAAAGCACAGATCTTCATAAACTTTGAAAAATGGGCCTCGCATACAGACACGGACGGATTCGTCAAACCGGATTCGGGCGAAAAATCGAGTTGGTGGAAAAACAGTGCAGGCGGGTTTGGGCCGGGTTGGCCCAAAATGGGCTGGGCAGCTGAGGCACGACCCATGCGCGCCCGACACCGCCGCCGCCCCACTCGCCTGGCGCGCGCCGCCTCGCGGGCTGCCTCGCGATCGCGAAGACGACCGCGACCCATCGGCTGCGCGCCAGACGCGCATGCTCAAGCTGCGCTGCTGCGCCTCGCGGTCGACTGGCGATCGCGAGCCCGCCACGGCGCCGGGGATCTCGCGCGCGATAACGCGCGCGCCGCCGCTGCGGCGTGAATCTCGCGCGACAAACGCGCTGCATCCTCGCGGATGCGAAGTCGCCCGTGAACCGCCGAGAAAAACGTGGCGCCGGGCGTGCGAGGCGCCTGCGCGAGAATCGCGCCCGCACGCCAGTGCCGCCGAGCCATGTGTCGCCCGCCTGTCGAGAAACGCGCGGCGGCCGAGGGCATGTTGCGGCGCGCCGAGCACGCCACGCGCGTGCTTCGCGCTGTCATCCGATTTCTCCGACGTGTCTTCCGGGTCGTCTCGTTCTTCGTGCTTTCATCTTCGTTCTTCTTTTACAGATAAGATTTACAGGGAAAAAAAAATCTAATCTAACCACGGATTTTCTCGTGGTGAAAAACAAAATCCGACAAAAATAAAACGAAATATTTATGAATAGCGGATCCAACAATTAATATAATTGCACACGTAATAATCAAACGTGAATTAATCCAACAGAGCCAAGATACTGATCCTAGGCTCTGATACCAATTGTAGGGAAAACTAGGTTTAGCCCTCTCCCGAGGATCTATCTTGGATCTTTAATTCACCATACATTGATTATATTCCTAGCATGCGCCTATATAATTAATTGCAAACACGTGAGGGGTTCTCTCGTGTTTACCTTGAACTGTCGAGGTGGATCGGGATGAACGGATCGAGACTCGTGCTTTGACCTTCCGGATCGTATCCCGGTTGCCCAATCTCCAACGTCCGGTGAGGGCGATCTATGGAGAATGCTACAAAATTACCCTCAAACCACTCTTGATATTTTCAAAATTTCTTCCCAAGTATACTATGGGATGGGCGAAAATATGGCTAGGTCAAATATGAGGATTAGCCTTGATCTTATCTCTTACCTTATATTTATAATGCATTACCATAATCCATAAGGAAAGGATCCATGCATATTCCATAAACTTGCACTTAGACATTAAGAATCCCGTATTTAAGATATCGACGTCCATTAATTATTTAGAGCATTCGATTGCTTAAAATAATTAATATCTTTAATTCCTTAAGTAGTACCACTCAACCTTATTATTGTACTTGAGCTAACTTTTCAACTGCGGGGTTTAGTACAATAAACCTTTGAGCTCCTTAAGGGGCGTCATCATCCTAGCGGATCGTTGACTCGATACAAATAACTAGCATGACATACTAAGCACTACCACCACCCAAGATCGCGGAGAATATTGGGTTAGAACATATAACCTCACCCATAACAAGTCAAAGTGATGGTCGACCTCATACTCACCTAATACCTATCGAGGTTTTGATCATCGTAAGTCACCGAGATCTAGGTTCTTCACGACGGTCGGATAGAAGAACTCATCTCACCGTGATCCATCAATACGTCGAGACGCATCAAAGATAGACAAGCAACCAAGTCAAGTCACTTCTTATCTATACATGACTATCACGACAACTCGTCGTCAAGTTGTCTCACCAGAATTCTTTTTATATCTCATTAAGCTTGACCAATCATACGGACTTACGTGATCTTCTACACACCGTATGATCTAACTTATATATGAGATAAGGGGACACATATATGCAATCAAGAAATCAATTCGGATAGGAGATTGTAATAGTGGTAACAAGAAACATTGTATACAAGCTCAACCAAACCGCTTTCGATATAAATCCAACACTCCTTACCCACGACTCCTTCCGCGCCACGAGATCATTAAACAACCGACTAAGTGTATACTCGATCTTGCTCATGATCGCGTCACGCGAAAAGTTCTCAAAGACTTGGGCGGTGTGTTGAGGATGATATCGAACTTGGCACCGTCAATACCTCCTCCCAACCGATCAAGACTATCCATGAGATGAGTCATGTGGAGACATGTTCATGGACCCAACTTCCTTCTTCCATCTTATACGCCAAGATTTCTCTCATTGTGTGGAAGCGGATTGTCCGATCCGATTGCCGAACTTACTCTCGAGACTTGACCATATTTGATCGCATCTACCATCGATCGATCTTTGCATTTGCAAGCCTTTGGACATTATAGTCATCATATAGCATTTGGCCATATTATTTGACTTATGCCAAAGTCCGCTTGACTCTCCGCTCATTAGTCGATCGTCGATGGGCATCGGGTTTGGGAGTAGTGAGAACAAACATGTGTTCTTCAAATGATAAGAACATATTCCATGTTTCATTTCCATTCGATAAAATTTGGACCGGATAGAGGATTTTATGCGAGCATATTGATAATCGATGTAAGAGACATATCGAAAAGTAATGTAAACACATAAGCATACGATCGCACATAATTCGTAATAATAATATTGTGACCTTTTGATAAAACAATATTAATTGAAACCTCCAATCGCCCAAGGAATCCCACATGCAAGCCACACGTGTGGACGTTTACACATGGACCCCTCGACCAGATTAAATTATACCTTTTAGTCATTTAATTTCAATCCATGTCAACTTATCCTTATGACAAATGAAATTAATGATTGGACCTTACTAGACCACATCACTATCGCAAGAAGGGACTTCGCGGGAAGTTGTACTTGAGGTAATGTTTAAGCAATGACCACAATTTTAACAGTAGAAAATGAATTCTTAGAATTGGCATTCTCACTAGGACCATACCGCTTCCAATCTAAATTACTTTGTTATCTCATTTTAAATCTATCTCTAGAGAACTTATGAAAATCGCATATCTGAAGCCACGAGTGTGGGCGTTTACATATGAAACTCCCACTTCTCAATAGATTAAAATGTTTTATTTAGAAATCTCATCTAACAAACTTATGACAAACAGTGCAAGCAAGCAACGCGTGAGGACGTTTACTCACAGTGCGTATCACTTTGTTTAGAGATCAAAAAGTGGAGGTCTTGACATTTTAATTTTAAAAATAATATGTCGGGTTACTTGCTTAGTCTTTTGTTTCAAAAGGTTTGTCCATGCAGATCACGTAATCCTAGCATGCTTTTCTATAGAACTCAACATGTAAAACATGCTCGTAAAATTCTAAAATATGCTTGAAAAACAGGATAAACCTAGCATGCTTACTATGCGCATCCAATCACGAAAACATATAATATGTTTATCTACGTAATTAAACATACATAGCATGCTACTGCATAATTTAAACATCCACGACATGCTTTGACCGATAAAATAAAATAAAATCGTTCATCGCGCCCACTGTGGATCCCAGATTTCGCCTAATTTATTACATAAATTTGTAAAGTCAGATCTTGAAACTCTCAAACGAGCCTCGCGTGCGGGCACGAGCACGGATTCGTCAAAAGCGGATTTGGGCGAAAATTGAAAACGGGCCGGATCATTGGAACAAAAATCTGGAACAGGGTCGAAAAAAATAGGTTCGGGCCAAAATTAGGCCGGCTCGTCCCAAGATGGGCTGGGCCGCACGCGCTGCATGGCAGAGTCCACAACAGCACGCCCAGAGATCATCGGCCGCCCGCCGCCCCCCCCCATGTGTCGCCCATGCTGCCGAGAGCAATCGTCGCCCGTCGAGCCTCGCTCACACCTATGCAGACATCGCCGCCGAGGAGCCTGCGCGTGCTTTGTTGAGCCCGCCGAGGCGCATTGCGCCGCCGCGGCGAGTGCGCCGCGTGCGCCGCCGCCTGCCGAGAACTCCACCGAGCGCCACCGGGGCATCTGCACGAGAATCACGCGCCCGCGTCGCCCACGTCTATCGAGCCATACCGAGATCTCGCTGATGTTTTCGGGTGCGAAAATCACGCCGAGCCCGCCGAGCACTGCCGAGGCCTCGCGTGAGATTCGCGCACCCGCGTCACCCGCGTCTGCCGAGACCTCGCTGAGGTTTCCCGGCTCAATCTACCGAGCGGTGTCGAGCGTTGCTGCTCGTGCGACCCGCCGAGGATCCGAGAGGCGCCAGGCGTAGTCAACCAACTACGCCCGATGGCCTGCCGAGGACATCCGATGTCGCCGACTGATGCCGACGACCCGCGTCCCCGTGCTGTCGATGATGGTGCGCCAACTACCGAGTCGTGTTCGGGCACTACCTAAGGCTGCTACATGCGACCCGCCGAGGCATGTCGCCCATGCGCACACGTCACCGCCCCTATCCACCGATTCCGCCGAGAACGCATGCATGGCACCGAGCGCTGCGCTCGCGCCGTGTGTCCGGTTTTCCAGTGACCTCCCTTAGTCTCGTTCTCCGTGCTTTCATCTTCGTTCTTTTTACAGATAAGATTTACAGGAAAAAATCTAATCGAACCACGGATTTTTTAGTGGTGAAAAACAAAATCCGACAAAAATAAAATGAGCCACGATGAACGACATATTCACAATTAATTAATTGCGCACGTTATAATCAAACGTGAATTAATCCAACAGAGCCAAGATACTGATCCCAGGCTCTGATACCAATTGTAGGGAAATCTTATTTTAACCCTCTCCCGAGGATCTATCTTGGATGTTTAATTCACCATACATTGATTATATTCCTAGCATGCACCTATATAATTAATTGCAACACGTAGGAGTTTTCTCGTGTTTACCTGTGAATCTGTAGGGGATGAATAGATCAAGACTCGTGCTTTGATCTTCTGGACTGTATCCCGTTTGCTTAAACTCCAATGCCGAGTGAAGACAATCTATGGAGAGTGCTATAGAAAAACGTCTTCTTCCTTCTCTCAAGATTTTCGAAAATTCTCACTATGTGGATATAGTAATTCTCGAAAATATGACTTAAGCATTAACCTTGATTTTCTCTCTCACCTTAATTTATAATGCAACCCTAAACCCTATCATGATAGGATTTATGCATATCTAATCAATATAATCATATCACTTAAGATAGAGAGGATCAAGCTGAGTCCCAGTGGGACTCTGAGAGGAGGGGGACGATTTTTTCCTTAGCAACAGGCCTGGATGGGCCAGCCCAGCGATCAAATGCAAGGAATAAAGATGAGCCTCAAATAAATAAATTATCTTATGTTCAGCCCAGAACATAAATTAATTCATAAACATTTATTCATGCCACTAGAGAATAAATGCTGACTTACCCCTTTATTTCCGAAGGTGAGTCGGGCTTGCACTTAGACTTTACGAATCCCCGTATTTAAGATATCGTACGTCCATTAATTATTTACAGCGTTCTGACTGCTTAAAATAATTAATATCTTTAATTCCTTAAGTAGTACCACTCAACCTTATTATTGTACTTGAGATAACTCAACCTGCAGGGTTTAGTACAATAAACCTTTTGAGCTCCTTAAGGGGACGTCATCATCCTAAACGGATACGGTGACTCGACACAGGTAACTAGCATGACATACAAGACCGCCACCACCCAAGATGCAGAGAATCTTGGGTTATCTCATGTAACCTCACCCATAGCAAGTCAAAGTGATGGTCAACTCATACTCACCTAATACCTTATCGAGGTTTAGATCAACGTAAGTCTCGAGAGATCTAGGTTCTTCACGACGGTCGATAGAAGAACTCATCTCACCGTGATCCATCAATACGTCGAGATGTACCAAAGCATAGACAAGCAACCAAGTCAAGTCACTTATCTATACATGACTATACCGACAACTCGTCCTCAAGTTGTCTCACCGTGATATTTTTATATCTCATTAAGCTTGACCAATCATACGGACTTACGTGAACTACAACACAATCGTATGATCTAACTTATATTTGAGATAAAAAGACATACATATGCAATCAAGTAAACAATTCAGATAATAGATTGTAATAGTGGTAACTGGAAACATTGTATACATGCTCAACCAAAACTGCTTCCAGTATACAAATCCAACACTATCTATCCACGAGAAAGAAAGAAAGAAAGAAATGACCGACGTCGGGTATGACCGTAGTTGGTAACCTTCGGGACCAACTCGGGTATGTGATGTTAAGGTGTTTGAGAAGGAGGCCTACTTCTCAACACGTAGAAAGAATTCGTGGATATGAGAAGGAAAAGAAAAAGTTACATGCAGACATGAAACATGCATATGCATATGATATGATGATATGAACATGTACAAGCAAGTTCGAAATGTCTTATGCAGTTAATTTTAAATAAAACCCATGCATAAGTTTATTTTATGGCAAGTCAAGTTTATAGCCCTAAGGGCAATGTTTTATGTTTTTGGCGTATACCCACTGAGTGCATTTTTGTACTTGTAATACCCCGTATTTCTGTAGCAAATATTAGCTCGTGATTAAGAGCCTTATAAGAAGGACATTGCATCCTTAAGAAAGAGTTGGTTAAGTTAGAAGCTTTGGCGTTAAGCTTCGATTTGAGACGATAGAATTTCTACAGATTTGTGATAGAATCTGAGATAAGATCCTTAAATCTAGTTGAACATAAGAAGACCTAGATTTAAATAGTCTTGAGATGATAGATACATGCTCAAATAAGTCTTGATTTCAGAAAATTTAGAATTTCAAAATCTTTGTTTTTGTGACGTCGGCGTTTGCCGATCAAGCTCGGATGAAGAGCAAAATATTTAAAATGGGTTTTAAGGTCAAAAATATTTTTAATTATTATATTTTGATGTTTATGGCAATTATTGAGTTTAAAAGTAGAGATTCAAATAGAGGTTGTTTTATCGGATAATTAGTGTCGATTTCTCGCTATAAAAACGTTGTGCATTATTCTACAATATTTACAATTATTTTCTACAACAAAAGTGGTTATTTTATATTAAAGAAAATGAGAAAAATAAAGGAAAAGGAAATTTTCTAGTTAAGTGATGATTAATCACTTATTTAATAAAATCAAAATTTAAATAATTATTACATAATATAAAGTAGTAAACTTTAGAACATTCTATATCATTTTCTTCTTCATTTTTTCAGCCCAAACTCACGCACACACACTCACACACACACACATCAAATTTGAAAATATTGAGCCAAAAATAGGAAGATCCGACCGTTGAATTTTCAATCGGTCTTCGAATAGAGGTATAATCTCGTACCTAGAACACATCTACAGTTTGAAAATTTTAAAAACATATTCCTATGTTCTTATTGTATTTTCGGTCCTTATCACGAATTTTGAAGGATATATTTTTGTTTGATTAATTCATGATATTATGATAGATTAGACGTATACGTATTGTTTAATGTTGAATTTGTGGATCATATGTTATTGTTTGGAATTTGGCATAATTTTTGAAAAAGGGTAAGATATGATTTTGAATTTATGATGTTGATATGTTTAAATTGTCTTTATATATATGTTATTGGATTGATATAAACGTGTTTGGAACAAGAAAAACGTTTGAAATCGAAAGTATACAAAAATTCCCAAAAGGGCCGAAACCCTAAGTGTCATAATGGTGGATTTTTGATTTTATTTGATCAATTTGACTTCATATTTGGATTCTAGGATATGAATAATGTTTAAAATGATTTATTCGGATTTTTCCGCCGACGTATTCAAAAACTATAAAATTTTAGTTTGTCGGCGAAAATGAGTTTTCAATGCCAAAGCTTTGATCTTTATGTTTTATTGATAAAATTACGATCTTTAATGAAAATTGAGCATGTATATAGGTTCGTTTGGGTTAGATGACGTCTCACGTGAGTTTTGACGTTAGACATAAGTATGTCTTAAGGGGATTTTCGGTCATGGCTAAGATGAGATGATTGAAGCTTGTTGTTGAGTTTTATATACTCATTGAGACATATGGTGATGAATTGGTGGATTTTGGGCTATGTTTGGATGGTTTGGTATTGATATGGCGATGCGTTTATAAACGTTATGCTGCCGAAATTTCGATAGAATTTTTCTGTTAATAAGATGTTAGAGGATGCAATGACCCAAGTTTTGATATACCTTAGTGTCTTAGTTTTAATATCCAGAGAAATAGTCGTGTCGATGACTAAAGATGAGTAATGTTCTTGTTTGGTTCTTGATAGGCATTTATGCCGTTTTATGAGGATAAAAATGGATAAAGAAAGAAATGGAATTGGGAATTAATTCTTTAGCTCTAAGGAACATCCAGGTGGGTATAAGTATTTTCTATAATAATATGCTTATGC
Source organism: Salvia rosmarinus (assembly GCA_036937905.1). Taxonomy (NCBI): domain Eukaryota; kingdom Viridiplantae; phylum Streptophyta; class Magnoliopsida; order Lamiales; family Lamiaceae; genus Salvia; species Salvia rosmarinus. The sequence goes on along the minus strand of CM072818.1, from coordinate 37,104,040 downwards.
TTTTAAATGTTTTCAAATGATATGATATGATTATGCATGAAAGATGATATGAGATTTTATGATATGCATTTAATTGCATTGTTTTGAAAGTTGATTGACTTGCCAATGTTTTGAGCATGAGCATAAGCATAATGCACTACCTATCCACGAGAAAGAAAGAAAAAGAAAAGAAGGAAATGACCGACTTCGGTATGACCGAAGTTGAGATCCTTCGGGACCAACTCGGGTATGTGAAGTTAAAGTGTGTTGAGGAGGAGGCCTACTCCTCGGATCAACACAAAGAAAAATATGTGGATATGGGAAGGAAAATAAAGCTACATGCAGACACGAAACATGCATATGCATATGATATGATGATATAATGATATGAGCATGCATGAACAGATTTTTGAGAAACCCTATGCAGGTAATTTCAATAAAAACCCTACATAAGTTTATTTTTATGGCAAGTCAAGAATATAGCCCTAAGGGTAAAGTTCTAAATGTTTTTGGCGTATACCCACTGAGTGCATTTTTGTACTCACGCCCTGCATATATTTCTAAATATGCGAGTTGAGTTTGAGAGAGAATGTTTGGAATCGAATGTCATGCAGAGAGGAGCTTCTCTAAGTAATTTGCTTCATGATAATATTGATAAATGAGTGATGTTATTCATTTGATGTTCATATGTTTTTAATGCCCAGAGAGTTATGTCTTCACACATAATTCTCAGCTACATTTTCCGTTGTCGAACTTTGGCCTTCACTTGTTATGTGTTCTGCTAGAACAAAATGATTATGTTCAATGCTCATTTATGATTTGAATTGTGGATAAATTCTTAAAATTTTCGAAGCATGCTCAATTATATACATTCTTGATATTAGTTATTCTGTTGTGATTATTTTCCTCAACCATTGTCATTCTCGTTAGATTCTTTCTTGTAGTTGAGGATCAAAATTCAACCTTTGTCAAATTACATTTCACCTCTTGAAACCATAAATGCTAAATTTATTTATGACAAAAGTTGTAGTCATCTTTTCTTATGACACATGTTTGAGCCTATTGCCGTTAAATTTTTTTCTTAAACCCGAGTGACGGCCTAATCACCTGATTAGGTAGTCGGGTCGTGACAGTACTCACGCCCTGCATATATTTCTAAATATGCAGGTTGAGCTCGAAAGGATGTTGGAATCGAATGATGCGCAAAGGAGCTTCTCTAGATGATTTAATTCATGATAATATGTTTAATTGTCAATGTTGTTCATTTGATGTTAGTATGTTTTATTGCCCAGAGAGTTATGTCTTCATACATAATTCTCAGCCACGTTTTTCGTTGCCGAACTTTGGCCTTTACTTGCTTATGTGTTCTGCTCTGACAAAGTGATCATATTCAACGCTCTGTGAATAAGGATTTATTCGAATGCTCATAATTGTTTTCGTTAGATTCAATATTATGCTATTGAATCATTGTCAAACCATGTTTTAAGAAGTTAATAAATTCTCAAAGTTGTCGAAGCATGCTCGAAAATGTATATTCTTGATATTGGTTCTCCAGTTGTGATTAATTATCCTCAGCCGTTGTCCTTTTCGTTCGATTCTTCATTGTGGTTGAGGATCTAAAATCATCCGTGCCCAATTTCATTCTATCTCTTTGAACCATAAAAGTTTGAGTCATTTTGATGAAAGTTGAATCATATCTTATCTCTTGATATTTATTTGATCACATTTGTAGTTATCGACTATTAGAATTTCCTTTTTACCCCACGTCACGACCTAATTACCTGATTAAGTAGTTGGGCTGTGACAGAATGGTATCAGAGCAAGGTTTGAATTCTGAACTTGTGAACCTTTGTAATTTTGTGCAGTCTGTGCACAGTTTTGAATTTGGAACCTTTAAATTCTTGTGAATTTTGTACAGTTTATGCACAGTTTTGAATTCTGAACTTGTGAATTCTTGTGAACTTTTCACAGCTGAGTATAGTCTTGAAATCTGAGCATGTAAATCCTTACAAATCCTTGTGTAGCTTGTGCGTTGTCTTGAATTCTAAATTCATAAATCTTTTTGAGTCTTGTGCAGTTTGTGCACCTTGAACATGTGAATTCTTTTGAGACGACTCTGTTTGAGAATTTGAGTTATGAAGTCAATTGTTTGACTCTATCTTGAGAATCTGAGTTTATGGAATCAGTTGTTTGATTCTGATTTCAGAATATGAGTTAAAGAGTCAGTTGTTCTTAAGAGAAGCTCGGCATTCGATCCCATCATCTCTAGCTCACCAGGTAAAGTTTATGCTTATGATTATGAATATGTTTATGTTTATGAGTATGATGATTATGGTTATCTCAGATGATGTTTTAGTATACGCCTTAATGAATGAATTGTTATATGAGAATGAGTGATTGAAATGAGCTATTGCTCTATGAGGTAAAGTTGAAAAGAAGTTATGAGAAGAGATGGCAGAACAATATGAATATGTTTTCAACAAGAGTTCGAGTATTGTTTTTATCTGCCATGACGAGGATCGTCTGGACAGTTCGGAAGAGTACGACTTGTTTGTCGTCGTCCTGTTGTTGTTATCTCGTTGTCGTCATTACGTTTGTCGTCATTTCGTTTATATTCATCAGCAAGGATCAAAGAGAATTTATATTTATATGCATCAGACGAGTAGCTTACCTTTGACGAATTTCTCGCTCGATTCCATCGTTTGTGGAAATAGATGTTTGAGCAAGACGTACCAAGATTAAATGGAAATTCCATTCGATTCCTTTATTGCCAAAAAGATGACAATATTGGGTTGTTGCTGTTGCCGTTGATTATATTGAATCTGTTTTGTTGCTTTTGAGTGTGCTGGTTTCTCCAGATTCCTAGTTACCATCAAACTATAATATTATGAACATTCGAGCCCCATCCTTTTGATTCATCTTTCCCTATTGCTAAATTTATCTCAGTTGTTCGTCAGCTTCAGTTGTTTGATAATTTTTCCTTCTCCACTTGATGATGATGATGGAGAAAACCTTGAACCCATAGATGTTGATTCCTTTATTCCTGAGCATGATGTTAGTACCTCTACTCGAAAAATAGAGTCTTCTTTATCAAATGCTCAGTATTTATACCTTAATCTGATGTAGATCTTATACAATTTGATTATTCTTAAATCGATATTGAAATACTTCTTATTGACCTAGATTAATGCAGTCAGTCTTTCGCAACTCTTGAGATTTTTACATCGATTTAGTTTGTTCTATTTTTATGTTTCCAATACTTCTTCTTTGAAAATTTGAGAAAAGATTCAAGCTAGTTTATTGAGACCCCAAGTCTCCCGAGATTTTTGAGTATGAACTCGAGTTGTACCGGTTATTAACATAGCACAACTACAACCCTAGATATCGGCCAATTGCCTCTTCGAAGACAACCTTTCGTGAATAGAGTGGAAGCTGATAGTTGTAGATCATATCGGAAGTATCTTGCCAGAGATATCAAAACATCCATATACAAAACCTCAGATGGCAAAGTTTTCCTTGCTTTTGTAAAAATCCTTAAAAAAGTAATTTCCTTTCCCCTGATATCTATATGATCATTTTTATACCCAACTGTGTTATTTTATATTATAACTTTGTGATAATTTTTTTTTTTTTTTAAGATTTTTGCGATTTGAGTCTGTTTATTTATTTAAAACCCTTTTTCTTATTTTTGGATAAGCAAAACATACTGTAATTTGATATTCATTTGCAACACAGTATGTCACCCAGAAGAAGAAATCCTCATTCTGAAAAAGAAGAATAAGAAATTACAATTCCTTTCAAGAATTACCTGTATCCTTATTCTCCTTAATTGATTGTAGAATTTCAGAGTTCTCTATGTCAAAACCTTCATCTTTTAATAAAGTCGATAGCCCAGTTGATGTTAAAGAACAAGTTCGCTTCATTGAGTGAGTTTTCAAGTTTTGGCGAACTCTGATCAAGAATATCTCCTGCGTATATTGTTATGTTGAAGGGTCAACAGTTTTCTGGTGGAGATTACGTCAGAAAGTTCTTTCTTCCGGGCAATTAGAGAATTTTACGTGGGAGCAATTCAAGAATGAATTGTACGAAAAGTATATACCTCGGAATTTTACAACAGAAAAAGATTTGGTTTACGAGCATAAAGCAAAGAAAGAAGATTGTCGCATTAAATGATTGTGAATTCTGCGGACCAATCCGTCATGTTCTTTATAAAGTTGAAAAGATGAGAAGACATATGTGTTGGTTATACAAATCAAAGCGTGAGTGACAATCGATCGACTCACGAAGTACGTTCATATTATTATGATCTTTATCACATATGGAGCTGACAAGTTAGCTCACGTATACATTTGAAAGATAGTACGTTTGTAGGGAATGTTGTTTCTCAATCATTCCAAGCAAAGATTCCAAGTTTACATTTGTTTTGGAACGAGTTTTTAACAAGAGATTAGTACGAGATTAAAATTCAATACAACTTTACATTTATACATAGATGGTCATTTCGAAAAGACCATTCAGACGTTGAAAGACGAAATCGAACAACGATTTACATGATGCTCTATGAAGTCTTCTATGACAGAAAGTGAGGACCATCGTTTGGGTAGAACGCAATTGGAGAAAGGAAAGTGCTTGGACCAGAAGCAATTAAAGAAATGGTAGTAATCGTACGACAAGTAAAGAAAAGAATCTAAGAAGCTATCGAAATGTATCGAACAATACGAGATTCTAAGAAGATTCGACCAATCGCCTACAAATTTGCAATTCCTTTAAGCTTAAGCAATATTCGCGATGTGTTTCGTGTGTCGCAGTTATGAAGATATGTGTTTAATGAAGGGAAATCTTATTTTAACCCTCCCCCGAGGATCTATCTTGGATGTTTAATTCACCATACATTGATTATATCCCTAGCATGCACCTATATAATTAATTGCAACACGTAGGGGTTTTCTCGTGTTTACCTGTGAATCTGTCGGGGTAGAACGGATCAAGACTCGTGCTTTGATCTTCTGGACTGTATCCCGGTTGCCCAATCTCCAATATCGAGTGAGGATAATTTATGGAGAATGCTATAGAAAAACCACCCTTTTTCTCTCTATTATTTTCGAAAACCTCTCACCAAAATACTATGATGATTATCGAAAACATGGATGAGCATTAACCTTGATTTTCTCTCTTACCTTATATTTATAATGCACTACCAAATCCTACAAGGAAAGGATCTATGCATATCCCATAAATATAATAATATCATTTTAGGATAAAGAGAATCAAATCATTATCCATAGAGAGAGAGAGGGGCACGAGTTTCACCCTAGCTACGGGCCTGGATGGGCCAGTCCAGGGATCAAATGCAAGGAATAAAGATGGGCCTCTAATAAATTAATTATCTTATGTTCAGCCCAGAACATAAATTAATTTATAAACATTCATTCATGCCACTAGAGAATAAATGCTGACTTACCCCTTCATTACCGAAGTTGAGTCGGGCTTGCACTTAGACATTAGGAATCCCCGTATTTAAGATATCGCACGTCCATTAATTATTTAGAGCATTCTGACTGCTTAAAATAATTAATATCTTTAATTCCTTAAGTAGTACCACTCAACCTTATTATTGTACTTGAGCTAACTCAACCTGCAGGGTTTAGTACAATAAACCTTTTGAGCTCCTTAAGGGGACGTCATCATCCTAAATGGATACGGTGACTCGATACAAATAACTAGCATGACATACAAGCACTGCCACCACCCAAGATGCTGAGAATATTGGGTTAAATCATGTAACCCTCACCCATAACAAGTCAAAGTGATGGTCAGCAACTCATACTCACCTAATACCTTATCGAGATTTAGATCATCGTAAGTCACCGAGATCTAGGTTCTTCACAACGGTCGATATAGAAGAACTCATCTCATCGTGATCCATCAATACGTCGAGACGTATCAAAGATAGATAAGCAACCAAGTCAAGTCACTTCTTATCTATACCGCAGCTATACCGACAACTCGTCCTCAAGTTGTCTCACCATGATTCTTTTATATCTCATTAAGCTTGACCAATCATACGGACTTACGTGATCTTCTACACATCGTATGATCTAACTTATATACGAGATAAGGGGACATAGATATATGCAATCAAGTAATCAATTCAGATAGGAGATTGTAATAGTGGTAACATGAAACATTGTATACAAGCTCAACCAAAACCGCTTTCAGTATACAAATCCAACAATCTCCCACTTATACTAAAGCAAACTTTAGTATACAATGTATCTCTACTAGCTATTACAAATAAAACCATCACTTTGCTTCTCCCACTTATACAAAAGTTTCCTTTCTAAGTGGGTGCCATCATGCGCAATCCAAGTCCTCGAACGTACACTTCATAGTCTTTTTGCGGCATGATTTTCGTGAATGGATCCGCTAGGTTATCTGTAATATCCCGAAGAATTAAAGGCCTAATTACGATAATTTAATTTCGTAAATTAGGGTTTCGTCGAAATAATTGAATTAGTAAATTATCGAATAATGATTTCGATTATTTATGAGGTAATTAATTCCTATATCATATTCACTAATGATTGTGAATTAAGGGATATAGTTTATATAATTTCTTTCGGCAGTAATATTTTAACGTCGATAGAATATCGATAGTTAATATTACGTTAATTTTTCTAAGTGGCGAAGCTTAGAATTGAATTTCATTATGAATGAAATGAATTAATAAAGTCATTACGACTTTATTACGACCATTTTGAGACGTTTTGAACGTCAACGTTTAGAGACGATTAGAAAATCGAGTTTAATGATCAAGGAATTATAATATTTAAATTCCTATGATTATTTTATGCAATTAGAGTATTATTTAGCATTAAAATAAGTCTAGAGAATTAAGGAATAATTATTGAACAAAATTGTAATTTTCGAAAACCCTAATTTCGAAAATTAGGGTTTTTCACACATGAATCATCTTAATTATTTTTCTATGATATAATTTATCATCTAAGACATATATTATATTATATAACTATTTATAGCATGAAATTAAAATGTTTAGCACTTGAATGGCAAAAGTGCCGTGAGGTAGGTTATTAATGTGTTTAAATGGAATGAATTTTGCTATCTTTTAACATGTTTTGTAGTAAATGAGATGGTATGACATATTACACACAAACCAAGTAAATTAATTAAAGGATCACGTGGATGTGTAATACTTGTGTAAGTAGCCGTCTACTTTGACAAATGAGGTAGGAAGATTTTCTAAAACTCCTTTAATTGATTGCTTGCATGTGTAATTGTGTAGATATTATATACATAGTATAAGACAAAAAGAAAATAAAAGCTCATCCTTTGCACTTTGAATTGACCGATGTATATAGGTGATAAAAGTGAAGATATTTTGCTTCATTTATTAATTGTTGTGATGTGTAGTAAATGGTGTGTAAGTGGTGACATACTATGGAGTGAGTCACCAAAGTAAAAGGCTTGCTTTAGTTAATGCTTAAGATCTTTATGTATTAGAATGGATAAAAGGTCTATCAATTTCAATGCCTACTGACCGAGAATTTCTAATACCAATTTAAGAAGTTATAGTTGGTTTCTTTGAACCACAAGATCCTTGCTTTTATTCTCAAATTTTAAATTAGTAATATTTCATCACCATGGGATCAAAAGTCTTCCACTCTACCCTCTCATAGCCGAAAAATTCAGAGAAAATAAGTAGTGATGAGGTAGGAAAAATTGTATTTTGTTTGACCACCCTTGAATATTATACACTATTACTGCATTAATAAAAGAAAAGAGGATAAAAAAAGGGGCGTCCATTTAGCCTTAATTCAGCCGAAAATGTGGTAAGTGAATAATATCTATATATTACAAATAAATAAGGACCATGAGATACATAACTTAGTGTGTGAGTGTAAAAGGATCATAACACAATCCCACTCTTTTAGTTTACTTCCCAGACTGCCGAATACTTAGAAAAAAAAAAGAGAGAGAAGGTTTTCTTCAATTTATCTCAAGGATAAAGCCTAATCTTTCAATAATATTTCCGATTAAGAGGTTGGAAACTACTTACTCTACCTAATTCTCCAAGAAAATTTAAATTTATCTATGGTTTGTATTTGTATATGCTTCGGTTATTTTGAAACATTGTTAAGGAATTTTCGTAAATTTTGTTTGTGTTGAAGTTTAAGTATTAATGTTACTTGTATGCTAGATATATGCTTAGATATCAAGTTTGGTTTGAAGCTTAGCATGTTTGGATTTTTTGTGAAATGGCCGAGATCTTTATGTGTAGAGATGAGTTGATTTTAAATTTTTGCTTGCTTATTTGAGCATGTATCCTTTACTAGGTGAAACAAAGGAGCATATATGTTTTAATCCTTAATTATAGTAGTATAAAAAAGGGGGGGGGGGGGAGGGAAGAGAACGTAAGCTTCAAAGTGATGGGTTAGTAATGCCAAATCATCATTGGCTTAATATCTTTACATATCCTCGATCCTTGATAAATATTGAGTAACATATGAATTTGTAGGAATTATTGGACTTGTTTGTGAAAATTTTCCAATATGGCGAAGACCTTAAGTCTAAGGGAGGGGTTCTTGATTTTATTTTGTTAAATGTAATTACATATCTAGACTAGTAAATAATTATAGAGCATGATATGAATTTATAAGATTTTTCGGGACTACTTTAAAAAAAATTATTACGTTGAGGCTTTTCGGTTAGAAAGGTGGAATGTAAGAACCGAAAATCTTATGCATATTCTGCCTTCACATATTGTACTTGGGCATATTTAGATGTTAAGTGAATTTATGAGATCTTAGAAACATAGTATACTATGTTTACGGCAACGTTGGATATGAAAAATAATGTGTAATGAATAAGTTAAATGATATTAAAGTAAATATTAATCATGTTTATTGATTTACGTGAAAAATCGAGAATTAGGATTTTATGAAAAGAAATCGATTGAAATGGAAATTGGTTATAAAATATGTGAATAATTGAAAAGTATATTTGGAAAAGTCAAAAACGTTGACTTAAGTCTCAACGTATGAAGTACGTTGAATAAATACACTAATATGTGTAAAACGTATTAAATTTATAAGAATATCTCTTTTGTGAGAAAAGATTTCATAATTGAAATCATTTTTATCAAAAGACGTTAGTACATGTTTAACGTTTAACCTAAATGGTTAAAATGAGATAGTAGATCATCTCTCGTCTCTATCGAAGTACGAGAAATATTTAGTTAAGATACGCGATGAAACGGCGTATTAAATTAGTTAAGGGATTCGAATTATTATATTATAAGTTATCAAAGTTTATTAAACTTTCTCGAAAGGCGTGACCAACGTACTAAAGTAGTTTTTACGTAAAGGTTGGACACGGACGTGACGAGTTGACGAAGAAAGAAATTGATCTAAGAAAAACTACAGTCCAGGTGGGCTTTACTATACTCAAAATGATAAATTGCTTATCAAATGATTTATTTACTATGCTTTATTCGCAAGAAATGATGAGAAATGATTATTTATTTACCTGCCCAAAATATTTATGTTTTATGTATGTATCCTATCCATGATCGAATGATGCATATTGTTGGGTAGCTCCCACTTATGAAATGTTTGAATTCGTATCCTTATAAGTACCCACAAGGATGATTGAGAATTCGTATCCTGTGCTGGAGTGGCAAGGATTTTGTGCACTATTTTTGTGACTGTGTGCTGAAAGGGTGCTCGGCTGGTCACGGCGTCCGTGGGAGGAGGCCTCCTCTCCGGCGCGGAATGATTTATGAGATGAGTTATTGATGATGTGATTAGGGGTGAGCATTCGGATTTCGGTTTGGATTTTTGCCTAATCCGAACCGATCCAAAAATCCAAATTTTGAGAGAGAAAAAATCCGATCCGAACCGAATATCCGAAAATCTGAATTTTTTATAAAAAAATCTGAACCGAACCGAAAAAAAAAATCTGAACCGAACCGAAAAATCCGAAATTATGAAAAACCAAAAATCCGAAACCAATTTTTGTTAATTCTTATATATATTTATATTAGATTTAAAAATATTTAAATAAAATATTATTTTTTATACATAAATTATATATAATTCGGATTTTCGGATTTTTTCGGATTAAAAAAATCCAATCCGATCCGATCCGAAAATCCGAAATTTTGAAAAATTTCAATCCGATCCGATCCGAAAATCCAAAAAATCCGAACCGAATTTTAAACTTCGATTTGGTTCGGATCGGATATTCGGTTTTGGGATTTTTACTCACCCCTAGATGTGATATGAGAAATGAAAGGATATGGATCATACATACAAGAAAAATGCTTGTGGCGGCGCTTATGAAAATGATGAAAATATTTTAGTAAGCACAGGCCTTTCAAATAAAACCTTTGTGTCTTACCATGATGGGCGATGTAATTTAAAACGAGGAAATGTTTTGGCATGAGTCCACCGAGTGCATTCTTGTACTCGACCACATGTTTGTTTTAAATGTGCAAGTTGAGCGATGATGGATGGGCGTGTTGAGCGATCGGGCCCTTTGATAATGATATGCTAGAAACCTCGACTACACATCGTCATATGTGTATTCACACGTCTTTCCGCTGCAATAGAACTAAGTTAGCTTTTGATGTTGACAAATTGATCACTTTCAGATATATGAATTCTCGTGTTAAGAATCTGTAAGTCTTTCCTCATATGTAAATTATGTATGTCTTGTATATAAAATGGTTAAAGCTTCTTAGTTTACTTGAATTTAGTCCCACAATTCTATGATTAATTGTATTTCATAATCCTTGATCACTGTTCCAAGTATTAGTCCTCGTTAATCCGTCCTTAGGATTAGAGGGCTGTTACATTATCCGTCATATCAATCTTTTCGATCAGCATGTCCCCTCGTCTAACGATTTCTCGTATGACATGGTACTTTCTCTCTATGTGTTTGGTTGCCTTGTGGGTCCGTGGTTCCTTCGAGTTTACCACTGCACCTGAGTTATCACAGTAAACTATGATACTCTTGGGCAAACCAGGTACCATACCTAGATCCATGAGGTAGTTCTTGAACCATACAGCCTCCTTAGCAGCCTCCGAAGCGATTACATTTTCGGCTTCCATGGTAGAGTCCGCAATGCATCGCTGCTTTGCACTCCGCCAGGATACGGCTCCACCTCCCAAGGTAAACACATAACCTGAGGTAGACTTTTTCTCATCACGGTCAGCTTGAAAATCCGAGTCTGAATAACCCAAAGGCATTAGACTATCTGCATGGTAAACTAGCCTATAATCTCGAGTCCTTTTCAGGTACTTAAGTATATGCTTTATTGCAGTCCAATGAGCTTGTCCAGGGTTAGACTGATATCTAGCTACTATGCCTACCGCATAGCAGATATCGGGCTTCGTGCATAGCATTGCATACATGAGACTTCCTACGGCGGAAGCGTAAGGAATTTGTCTCATTTCCTCTATCTCATTTGCAGTCATAGGTGACTGTTCCTTAGATAAAGGAACGCCATGCCTGAAAGTTAGCAATCCTTTCTTGGCGGTCTGCATACTAAAACGAGTAATCACAGTGTCAATGTATGCAACAGCCCGCCAACCCAAAGTACGGATTAGCAAGGACTGTTATTTGAAACGGGATTAAGTAACGAATAATGAAATGGAACACTGAAGGGTGTGACATATATTAGGAATATTTCTGGAACTTCATGAGTTTAGGGTTTTACATAACATACATATGACTTCATAATCTAGCAGCAGAAAATATGTGAAGTACACATGTGACGATGTGTATTCAAGGTTCTACTATCAGCAACAAATGACCTGACTGCTCAACACTACCCCATCCCATCGATCAGCTCAACCTGCACATTTAAAAACAAACATGCAGGGCTGAGTACAAATAATGCACTCAGTGGGCTCATTGCCAAAACATTTTCTTTACTTTAAATTACACTGCCCCTTCTGGGTAAGACACAAGGGTTTTATTGAAAAGTCCTTGCGCTTACTAAAACATTTCTCATTTTCTCAAAAACGTCGCCTGCGCAGGCATTTTCTCTTTGTGTGTATGATCCATATCATTTCTCATAAACTCATCTCATATAACATTCTCTTTAAACGCCGTAGAAGGAGGCCTCCTTCTACGGACGCTGTGACGAGCCGAAGATGTTGCTTTCGGCACCCAGTCACTTCTATGGTGCGCACCGATCCAAAGCTAGAATAGACCGAAATTCATCCTCTAGCAGGACCCGAATTCAACCTCCGTGCTAGAATAGACCGAGAATTCATCCTCTAGCACAGATCTCGAATTCATTCTATAAAGTTGGGGCGACCAGGTTGGGAGCGACCCAACAAATTCTATTTCTCAGTTGGCGAACCAACAACTCGATAGGATTCATACACAAAACATAAACACTTTGGGCAGGTAATTTCTCATCCTCATTTCTCAACAGAGATACTGTAAAATAAATACTTTTCATTTGCGTAAAGCAAGATAAATAAAAGGGTTTTCAATAAAGCCCACCGTGCGTAGCTTTTCAACAACTTTCCTTTCTAACGCCAACGATCACGTCGCGTTCCATCTCTACGTAAGAAACTTAATTTAGTACGTTGGTCACGTTTTTCTAAAACGTCCAAGTCTAATACGATTCAGGAATCTCTCTAATACGTCTTACACGTCTTAGCGTGTCTAATCATCGTAAACTGTATTCCTACTAGACGTACCACCTCACTTTAATCATGTTCGTACATTTTGACTTTAGTCAACTTCTTTGACTTTTATTATATATATATTTCGAATTTATATATTTATATATATATTAGTAAGCTTTATAAATCGATTTTCAATCCTACTATCATAAGTCTCGATTTTTCACGTTTTCCAACAATCATGCTCACTAATACGTATAAATATGATTTAATTCACTTATAATACTTTAATTTCAATCTTACGTCACTTAATAAAATATTTGACGTAAACATAATATTTCATGTTCTAAAAATCACACAAAATCATAGTATGCCCAAAACATTATTTTAGAACATTTTATGTGATTATACCTTTTAAAATAAATTTATAACATCAATACCTATAACATAAAGTTTTCGGTATTTTTGAATAATTATACAAAACTTGTGCATAAATTCTCATAAATTCACATAACACTCTATTTTATACTAGGATCAATAATATGTAGTTATATTGATCATAGAAAAATTGTACATCATTAAATTTTACCATAATGTTTTCGGTAATTATGAAAATCATAACAAACATTTTTTAAAAATTCCAATTAAATCATATAACACATAATCACTATCATATATCATCACTATAACATAATTTTCATCAATTATGAACTTTTCATTGAAATAGCCTAAGGTCATATTTTTGAAAATATGACTTAGGTCAAATTAATTTTTAAAAACTCCAATAAATTCATACAACACTATATTATGAATCTACATCATTAATATGCTATAACATCATTAAATCATGAATTATATCTCATCATATTATTTTTCTTAAAACTTTCGGTATTTATATATATATACACTATAGTTTTCCACAAATTCCACATAAATTCATATAAGCATATTTAATACCATAGATCATTATTTCATGCTCAAATCAACAATTAAAAATCATGTTCATCAACATATAGTACCCTCATGTTTTAGGTCAACATATATAATTTAATAACATGCTTAACTTTGTAACATAATCATAATATAAGCTTAAGAATATCATGTAAACACAACTTCTAAACACTTTAGCACATGAACAATAATTTTCGAAAATGTCATAAATATACTAAGCTCATAACATGAGATTTAACGGATGAAATTCGAAAATTCTAGCATGTATACGAAGCTCGTAAGATTTCTAACCTTTTAATCGGTGTCGATTTTAAACGGTAGTGTTTATTTGCTATAGGATTGGGTTTGAACTTGAAGAACTCTCTCTCAAATTTTCCTCTCAATTTTCGGTATTAAGGGTCTCAAATGGGAGCAATGTTTGATCCCATCCCTTATTTATAGAATTATTCCACTTGTAGTATAATTATTACATGAAATGACAACTAATGCTCCTTTAATTCTAGTCAAAAAAATCGGCCCTCAAGTGGAACAAATAGAAAAAATTTGTAACGTTATCTCAATATAAATGCTAATGTCCCACTTGTAACATTTTAATAAAAAAAATTATCTTCTTGTCTTGACCCCCTAAAGCTTACGGTAATTGCAATTTGAAAGAGAGAGATTTGTTTTTATTTATTAGCTATTCTATAATAGGATGCCACTTGTTATATTTAATAATCCAATCCCTTTTGAAAAATAATCTAGTAAGTAGGAATTAAGTATATATATATCATTCTCATAATATAAACATTATTATCACCACTATAGTAAATCATTCCCCCTTTTTTTCCTTTTTCTATTGTTTTCGGCAATGTCAATAGTATAGGAATGATTTATATTTTTTTTATACTATCATATACTATATTAATATTATAAGATAAGATCATATTTGAAAAGTCAAAATTTTATACTTAGGATAAAGTGTCATTTTCAAAGTTGGAAGAATTATTTTCTCACCTCATAAAATCCTAAATTTCGGCCACTACAATCCAAAGGCCATGGTTACTTGTTCCATTTGATAACATGCTCTATCTTATCTTATAATAATATCATAATAACATAACATTAATTAGAGCATGATATTTTTATCTTTTTCACACTTATTGTCAAAGTTCTCGGCCACTAGTGTACAAAGGTGTAGGTTACTTTATCAAATTGATAACTACCTCTACTTTACACCTAATATCATGCTAATATCATAATCTTATCCTCACATTAATTAAAGCATGATATTTATCAATTATGTCACATAAAATGACACATTTTCGGTACTTTCAATAACAATTGGTATCCCACTTGTGCAAGTTGATAATACACCTCATCTTATCCCTAATAATATCTCCAAAATGTAATTATAACAATACATCATCATTTGGATAAGAATTAAATTCAATTTCCCACACTAATAAATTTTCGAGAATTACCTATAACAATAATGCTATATATTTTATTTTCTTGTAATAAATAGCTAATATATAGCTATGTGACATACTATAAATATTAGATGATGAATTACATCATAGAAAAATATTTAAAATAATTCTATGTCACAAAACCCTAATTTTCGAAATTAGGGTTTTCGAAAATTAGCTAAATTGTTCAATCTTTATTCTTTAATTCTCTAGCATTATTTTAATGCTAAATAATGCTATTATTACATAAAATAATCATAGGAATTTAGATATTATAATTCCTTGATCATTAGACTAAGTTTTTGCTTCATCTCCAAACGTCGACGTTCTAATCGTCTCAATACGATATTAATCGAATTGTCTCTAAATTGTTCATAATGAAATCATAGACACTTTATCCATCCCATTAATAATAAGGAATTTAAATTTCTAAGCTTTATCACTTAGAAAATATCGTAAAACTAACTGTCGAAATTGACCGACGTTAGAATAATACGTCCGAAGGAATAATATAAACTATATTCATTAATTCACTAATCAATAGTGAATATGATATAATAATCCTCGTATAATGAGTAGTCGAAATCAAGTTTCGATAATTCACTATTTCGATTACCAGAATAAAACCCTAATTAGCAATTTTTATTATCGCAAATTAGCTTTAAAACTGCGGGATATTACAATGTAAGACGCCTGAGATAAGCTCAACATTTTCCTCTTGCGATCTCGGTAAACCTTGATCCCAAGAATGTACGCTGCATTTCCTAAGTGTTTCATTTGAATCTGATCGGATAACCAACTCTTTACGTCTGATAACAACTTCACATTGTTGCCAACTAGAAGAATGTCATCTACGTAAAGTGCAAGAAATACCACATCACCGTTGACATCTAAACGATACACACAACTCTCGCTAGACAACTGGGTAAATCCATAGGATTTTACCACCTCGTCAAAGCATAAGTTCCATGATCGGGAGGCCTGCTTAAGTCCATAAATGGACTTCTTAAGCTTCCACACTAGATGTTCTTCACCCTTCATCACATAACCTTCGGGTTGTTGCATATAGATGTCTCTACCTTCCTCAAGGTAACCATTTAGAAAAGCTGTTTTCACATCCATTTGCCAAACCTCAAGGTTCAAGTGGGCTGCTATGGCCAGAAGAATTATGATGGACTTGAGCATTGCTACACGCGAAAAGGTTTCATCGAAATCAATGCCCTCAATCTGAGTATACCCTTTCGCCACAAGCTTGGCTTTAAAAGCCGAAACCTCTCCATCTGAATCTCTTTTCCTCTTGTATACCCACTTACTACCTATGCCATCCTTGCCGTCTGGTAGAGGTGTCTTTTCGTATACATCCATAGCTATTATGGACTCAATTTCTAAGTCCATAGCGGTGTGCCATGATCTTGCATCAATGTCTTGTATCGCCTCGTTGTACGTCCATGGGTCGATTATTGCGTGCTCGTTTCCTAGGACTAAATCCGAAGATACACCCACGAACATAAATCGCTCGGGTTGACGAAGAACCCTCGCACTACGACGAGGCACTATAGGCACAATGGGAACGGTGGGTGCAGTAACTTGTGGTTCTCTATCTTGCACAACTTGTTGGGTAGGTACCACTTATGACGGTCGGTATCTCCAAAGGAACTCGACCCACTTCAATTTCTTGAAGTATCCGTGTCGATCCTCCAACTAGACTCGACATCTCGCACCTTTGGTCCAATCGGTGGTGGAATACGATTAACTTCTAATTCTTAAAGAATGATTTCAACTTTGGATTTATGATTTTCATATAATCCTTTTCTAAGAATCGGGCATTAGTGCTAATAATGACATTCTCGATCCTTGGACTATAGAATAAACCACTTTTCATCCCTCTAGGATAGCCATAAACAACCTTGCGTGGATCTAGCCTCCAACTTGTCGCCTTCTTGTTCAAAGACATGTCTTTGGATTGCCCCATATCCTTATGTGGCTTAAACTAGCTTCGCCCAAACCACAACTCGAAAGGAGTCTTTTCGATCGACTTGATGGTACTAGATTTAGCAAGTATGCCACCGCTTCTAAGGCATACCCTAGAACGAAATAGACAATGTTGCATAACTCATCATTGATCTAACCATTTCCAAAAGAGTCCTATTTCTTCGCCTCGACACACCATTTTGTTTGTGGTGTGCCGCAGTAGTGATGGGAGGTAATCCCACACTTCACCTAATAGTCCATAAACTCGTTACTGAGGTATTCGCCACCGTGATCAGACCGCAGTGACTTGATACTCTTACCAAGCTTCGTCTACACTTCCGCCTTAAACTCTTTGAATTTCTCAAAGCATTCAGACTTGCGGTGAAGCAGGTATACGTATACGTACCTTGAGTAATCGTCAATGAAAGTGACAAAATACTGCACCCTCCATGAGCTTGTGTGGACATAGGTCCACACAGTGTCGAATGGTGTAATACCCCAATTTACGGGCTAAAAAAAAAAAAATTTGAAATTTAAGAAGGAGCAGACTGATAGAAACGATTATGAAAGTGAACGCTGAATCACCGATTATGATTTAATCGAAATTTCCTTTAGAAATTCAAATGAAATAATTTTAAATATAAATAGATATGATTTTAAGTATATTTGGGATATTATTTACACTAAGAAAGAGAAAGAAATATTTTCCTTATTATTTGATTATTTTCGAAAATCATGATTTATAAGGATTAATTTGTGATTTATTTTATGATCACTTGATTTTATGTGATGAGTTGTCATGATTACCTTATAAAATAAGATAAGATAATTATTTTATATATATTAATGAGTGATTTTCAAATTAAGGGGATATATGTGATAAGGTTTGAAAATGACATTTTAAGATAAGTATGTTATGATATTTTTATAAAAGATAAGATAAGGTTATGATTAATTAAGAGATAATGTTTATCTCTTAGAAATGTAGAAATATGATAAGCATCATATGAGATATTATTTTGTATCTTAGCTAGCAAGTTTTCAAAATAGTCTATTATTTTCAAAAATCATAAAGTTTTATGTGATAATTATATTAAATAATTTATTTAAATTATATATTTGATAAATATCATGATTCTAGATCAATCATATCTCATAGAAACTATATAAAATTTCGAAATCATTGAAATAGGGTAAAGATAGAATTTTATAAAAATTAAGTCCTAGAAACCCTAATTTTTCAAAAATTGGGGAAAATGCTTAGAAATGTTCCAAAAATTTATTTTATGATATAAGATCATTATATTTATGTAATTCTTCATGAAAATAATATTAGTTATGAAAATAATAATAGTTTGATAATTTATCCTTAATTTTGAATTAATTGCCGATAACTTTACTAAAGCATATGAAATTGATCTTAATTAATTTTCTTATGGTATAAATTATTATCTAAGATCAATATTATGTCACATAGCTATTAATTGGAAGAAAATAAAATATTTAGCATAAAATACATGTGGTGACCGAAATTAGGGTTTTCAAAGTGTGATATTTAATTTAATTATTATCCAATTAATGATGTATCATAAATATTATATTAATATGATATTATTAAGGATAAGATAAGGTGTTATATCAACTTGCACAAGTTGGATGACAAGTGCATAGCAAGTGGCGAAATTATGCTTGATTTTATGAGATTTAATTAATAAATATCAAGCTATAATTAATGAAAGGATAAGATTATGATCTTATCATGTTATTAGGTGTAAAGTAGAGTTAGAATTCAATTAAAACAAGTAACCTATCAGGTTGTCTTCTTAATGGCGAAAATTTTCATATATATATATATATATATTAAAATTGTAATTTAATTATCTTAGGACAAGTGTGATGCAAGTTGTATAAATGATTCAACGAACCTATTAAAAGATAAGATATGATAAGGATTATGATAAGATTTGATAAGGATAAAGATAAGATTTTGTGCAAGTGTACATTAGATATTTTAAAGTGTAATAATTAATATCATCTCATAAAACCTATAAATAGGAGGTCACCCTCCCATAAGCTCATAACCAAAAATAGGAAAAGAAATAAAAGAGAAAATAGAGAGAAAAAATAAGAGAGTGTTCTTCAAGTACTCTTCGATCGTAGATAGAATAAACGTCACCGACGCCGATCGAATCCGATCAAAAGGTTAGATTTCTTACAAGCTTCATATATACATAAGAATTTATGTTATAAGTTTAGTTTGTTCATGTGATTTTCAAAATTACATAACCTATGCTAATATGTTTAGATATTATGTTTATATGATGTTATTAAGCATATAGTATGATTATATCATAAAATTAAGCATGCTATTAAATTTAAAATTTGGACCGAAAACTTAGGAGGATGATATGTTGATGATTTTGATTTTAATTGTTAATTTGAGCATGGAATAATAATCTAGGGTATTAAATAAGCTTATATGAATTTATATGGAATTTTGGAGAACTTTAGTACCTAAGTTCAAGATTTTCAAATTTATAATATATGATAGTAGGTTGTGATATAATCCATATTTAAGTGTTATCATGTCATATTGATGATGTAGATTCATAAAATATGGTTGTGTGAATTTATCAAATTTATAAAATTAATTGGACCTAAGTCAAAGTTTCAAATATGACTTAGGTAGATTAAATTCAATAGTCCATAATAAATAACAATTATGTTATAGTAAGCATAGTTAAGGATGATTAAGTATTATGTGAATTTATTAGGATTTTTAAAATTGTTTACTTAGTGAATTATGAAACCGAAAACCATATAAGACAATTCTAAGGTATATGATTTTATTTGACCAAAGTAATTACATAAAATGATCTAAAATAATGTTTTAGACATAATATAATTTTATGGGAATTTTAGATCAAGAATTACACATGAAATGATAAGAATTTCATAAATAATTAAAAAGTCAAATGTTGACCAAAGTCAAAATTGTTGACTTTTCGTTGACTTGGTCAAAATTATCGACCAAAAACGTTGACCAAGGTCAAAGGGCACGTAATCGATGTCGTGATCTATGTGACATAGTACGTTAGTAACAATGTAACTTACGTTACGTAAGTACATTAAAACGAACATTATATACTAAAGGTAGAATATCTCTTATAAATTAAGAAAATTCATAATCGACATTAATCGATTAGGAAAGTCAAAATAAGTCCCTACAAGCCTTATTCGACGCTGTAGAGAACGTTATAGACTATGTCATCTCACCGAACGATTCGAACAAAAGAACGAATGGAAGGATAGTGACGTTCGGATCAAGAATCTTACGCAACATGATGATATGCTAAAATTTTGTTTCTTACATTGATAAGTACGACTCGGCTTAGAACGGAAACCGAGAATAGAAACTAGTGACTTAAGAAACCTTAAGTCCTCGAGGTGGCATTCTTTCAAAAGATTTTACAAGCTTTCTCGAAAGTATTTTAATTTGTTATTGCTTTCTCGCTTTCTTATAAAAATGTTGAGATACGATATTATCTCGCCAAAAATGTTTTATGTTTCAGATATGTCCATTCGGGTTGCACAGGGCAACAGGAAAGTATTACGAATTCGGATCCTAAGTCGAGGTGAAGGGAATCACGGCTTAGGGTTGTGTACACTTCACCACGAATCGCGGTTGCGATCATTGTTTCACCTCGAATCACCGGTTGCGATCGATCAAGCGTCCGGGTGAAGGAGGCCTCCCTCCGGCGCGTTAATCCATATGCCGACTTGGAATATACGTTGTAGTGATGTGAAAATGCTTGTGAAGCAATGTTTTAAGAAAATGAAAATGTATTTAGTAAAGATGAGCCTTTTCAAACAAAACCCTTGTGTCTTCTTGTGGCGGCACAATATTTCGTAAAGTAAAATGTTTTCGCAATGTGTCCACCGGGTGCACTATTTGTACTTAGCCCCGCATGTTTGTTTTAAATGTGCAGTTGAAGCGGATGGAATGGAGCAGGAGTTGAGCGGAGTTCTTTTGTCAAGTAGTATAAAGTATTTTGTTCGCTTTGAGAATGCATCTTCATATGCATATCTCACACGTTATTCATTGCCATGCTCTCGAGATCATATGTTTTGTTACTATGTTAAGCTTTGTAAAAGCTACCGCTTTGTTGAAACCTTGAAACCATCATATATATATATATATAAGTTGTCTTTGATTCATCATAATTTTGTTTCATTGAAACATCTACAATTCTTCGTAGAGGAAATGAGTTGGTAACCTTATTCGTTTCATATTCTCTTAACTCCAAACCCGAGTCACGGTCCGGTAAGGTGGTAGCCGAATCGGGTGTGACAAATGGACTAGCTCCAACACTTCTTTGGCTCTATAACCCTTCTTTTGAAAGGTCCGGTCGACATCTTACCTTCTATATGTGATTCGCAGACCGAATAGAAATAACGCGAGATCACCCAACGCCCATTCTTAGCCGCCTTTGGATCCTATTTAGATTGATGTGACCTAATCTAAGATGCCGAGAAAAGTGGTGTCATCTTCATAAGAAAACTTTCTCTTTTAAGGTTTGAAGAAGATGCAACATATTTATAGGTATTATGTTTGGCGTAAATAGTATAAAGCTTAATTATATAATGTGCCACCACATATAACTTCGCCATTTCTTATGATAGAAACACCACTATCAAAAATAACGAATATCCATGAATAAATAGTTTCAAACGAAATAAGGTTCCCCAAACTCCCGCACATATAAAACGCCTTTCAAAACTAAACCGTTGTTTCATAAAGTAACATCTTCGATCGCAACGGCCTCGACTTCCAAGATTGCCCATGGAGCTCGTTATCTCGCCATCACTCAGCTCCATTGTCCGCAGAACCTCAAGGTGTAACAAACATGATCAGTCGCACCCGTGTCTATTACCCAAGAATGGGTAGAACAAGTCGCTAAACATGTTTTCGTTACAAAAGCAAATGGCGTACCTTGAGCTATGAGCTTGGGGCACTTAGCTTTCTAATGCCCGGTCACACCGCACTTGAAGCATTGCCTTCTCCTTTGGTTTTTCTGTCACATTGGTAGAGCCCTTTACATTACTCCCACTCTTTTCTTTAGCCTTAACATCTCTAGAATTCCACTTTTCCTTTTCATCTTTCGACAAAGCAGTGGTCTTCCTTGAGGTGCGTGCCGAAGATCGTGCACCTTTACCCATTTTGCTTTCTTCCGTTACTAAGTCCTCTTGCAATGAATCTAGAGTATAACTCTTATCATAAAGGACTACTCCATAACGAAAGTCATCAAAAGACTCGGGCAAAGTATTGAGGATCATATCGATTCTGACTACGTCATCTATATATCCTCCAACCAATTCGAGCTCCCCGAAGAGATTTATCATTTGCTCTACATGGTCATGCACTGAATCGATTTCCTTCATAGAACTTGACATAATTAATTTTGTCAAATTATGACAAGCGATTCTGTCCGACTCCTCATACAATTTCCTGAGATTTAGTCATATTGTGGTTGCATCATCTATCTCTTGATACTGGAGTTACAAGGACTCGCACATGGTGACTAAGAGAAGGCACTTCGCCATTCTATTAGATTTGTCCCATTTCTCGTGCTCATTGCGCTCCTCATTAGTAGATAAATCGTCTAGAGGTTTGGGACGAGGTGTAGTTAGTATATATAAATTTTCTTCGGCAGTGAGAACATTTTCAATGTTTCGTTTCCACTCGATAAAATTTGGACCGGATAAGTGATTTTGTGCGAGCATATTGATAATCGGTGTAAGAGACATATCTGAAAAGACAATGTAAACACATAAGCATACGATCGCACATAATTAGTAATAATAATATTGTAACCTTTTGATAAAACAATATTAATCAAACCTCCAATCGCCCAAGGAATCCCACATGCAAGCCACGCGTGGAAGTTTACATGAACCCCCGACTGCACTAAAATATACCTTTTAGTCGCTTAATTTCAATCCATGTCAACTTATCCTTATGACAAATGAAATTAATGATCGACCTTACTAGACCACATCACTATCACAAGAAGGACTTCGTGGGAAGTTGTACTGAGGTGATGTCTAAGCAATGACCACAATTTTAACAAAAGAAAATGAATTCTTAGAATTGGCATACTCACTCGGACCATACCGCTTCCAACTCAAATTCTTTTGTTATCTCATTTTAAAAACTATCTCTAGAGAACTTATGAAAATCGCACATGCAAGCCACGCGTGTGGACGTTTTCACATGAAACTCCAACTTCTCAATAGATTTAAAATGTTTTATTTAGAAATCTCATCTAACAAACTTATGATAAACAGTGCAAACAAGCCACGCTGCGTGTGGACGCCACTCACAAAGCGTATCACTTTGTTTAGAGATCAAAAGTGGAGGTCTTGACATTTTAATTTTAAAATTAATATGTCGGGTTCCTCGCTTAGTCTTTTGTTCAAAAGGTTTGTCCATTCGCATCACGTAATCCTAGCTTGCTTTTCTATAGAACTCAACATGTAAAACATGCTCGCAGAAATTCTAAAAATGCTTGAAAACGCGATAA
Source organism: Salvia rosmarinus (assembly GCA_036937905.1). NCBI lineage: Eukaryota > Viridiplantae > Streptophyta > Magnoliopsida > Lamiales > Lamiaceae > Salvia > Salvia rosmarinus. The sequence continues at coordinate 37,080,439 of CM072818.1, read as the reverse complement.
ACCTAGCATGCCTACTATGCGATCCAATCACGAAAACATATAACATGTTTGTCACGTAATTTAAACATACATAGCATGATATCAGATAATTTAAACATCCACGACATGCTATGAACGATAAAATAAAATAAAACGCTCATCGCGCCCACTTGTGGATCCCGCATTTTCTGCCTAATCTATTACATAGAATTGCAAAGTATAGATCTTCATAAACTCGAAAACGGCCTCACGTGTACGGACACAAACCGGATTCGCCAAACTGGATTCGGGCCGAAAATCGGTTCGGTCGGAATCGGGTTTGGGCGGGTCGGCCCAAGATGGGTCAGCGCCCATGGGCGCTGGCTCGCCCACGCACGCGCCAGCCCCACGGCCGCCTCCGCGCGCCCCACGCCGCCCGTGCTCGGCGTGCCGCCTCGCGATCGCGAAGGCATTCGCGAGGGACGCCGGGATCTCGTGGCGACAAACCCGCATTGCGCGCCCGCCTCATGACGCATGTGCGCGGCGAACCGCTCCGAAGCCGCCCGGCGCCAGCGCTTCGCCGCACGGTGACGAGGCATCCACGCGCCAGCGTGCGCCCCGCACTTCTGTAAGTAGAGTGCTGCCGCCCGCTGCCGCCTCGCCCGCCGCCATCGGCGGCGTGTCCGCGAAGCCAGGCACACCGAAGCGTGCCGCCGCCCGCACGCCGTGTGACCGGTTTTCATGTACTCCCGTCGCCTCGCTTCGTGCTTTCATCTTCGTTCTTCTTTACGTATAAGATTTACAAGGAAAAATCTAATCTAACCACGATTTTCGTGGTGAAAAACAAAATCCGACAAAAAATAAAACGTGCCACGATGAATCCATGATTCACAATTAATTAATTGCGCACGTTATAATCAAACGTGAATTAATCAAACAGAGCCAAGATACGATCCTGTGCTCGATACCAATTGAAGGAAATCTTATTTAACCCTCCCCGAGGATCTATCTTGGATATTTAATTCACCATACATTGATTATATCCCTAGCATGCACCTATATAATTAATTGCAACACGTAGGGGTTTTCTCGTGTTTACCTGTGAATCTGTCGGGGTAGAACGGATCAAGACTCGTGCTTTGATCTTCTGGACTGTATCCCGGTTGCCCAATCTCCAATATCGAGTGAGGATAATCAATGGAGAATGCTATAGAAAAACCACCATTTTTCTCGCTATTATTTTCGAAAACCTCTCACCAAAATACTATGATGATTATCGAAAATATGGATGAGCATTAACCTTGATTTTCTCTCTTACCTTATATTTATAATGCACTACCAAATCCTACAAGGAAAGGATCTATGCATATCCCATAAATATAATAATATTCTTTTAGGATAAAGAGAATCAAATCATTATCCATAGAGAGAGAGAGGGGCGCGAGTTTCACCCTAGCTACGGGCCTGGATGGGCCAGCCCAGGGATCAAATGCAAGGAATAAAGATGGGCCTCAAATAAATTAATTATCTTATGTTCAGCCCAGAACATAAATTAATTTATAAACATTCATTCATGCCACTAGAGAATAAATGCCGACTTACCCCTTTATTACAAGTTGAGTCGGGCTTGACTTAGACATTACGAATCCCGTATTTAAGATATCGACGTCCATTAATTATTTAGAGCATTCCGATCGCTTAAAATAATTAATATCTTTAATTCCTTAAGTAGTACCACTCAACCTTATTATTGTACTTGAACTAACTCAACTGCGCAGGTTTAGTACAATAAACCTTTTGAGCTCCTTAAGGGGCGCCATCATCCTAAACGGATACGGTGACTCGATACGATAACTAGCATGACATACAAGCACCGCCACCACCCAAGATGCGAGAATATTGGGTTAAATCATGTAACCCTCACCCATAACAAGTCAAAGTGATGGTCAGCAACTCATACTCACCTAATACCTCATCGTAAGTCACCAAGATCTAGGTTCTTCACGACGGTCAGATAGAAGAACTCATCTCACTATGATCCATCAATACGTCAGAGACGTACCAACATAGATAAGCAACCAAGTCAAGTCACTTCTTATCTATACCGTAGCCTATACCGACAACTCGTCCTCCAGTTGTCTCACCATGATTCTTTTACATCTCATTAAGCTCGACCAATCATATGACTTACGTGAACTTCTACACACCGTATGATCTAACTTATATATGAGATAAGGGGACATAGGTATATGCAATCAAGTAATCAATTCAGATAGGAGATTGTAATAGTGGTAACAGAAACATTGTATACAAGCTCAACAAAACTCGCTTTCAAAGATACAAATCCAACAATCTCCCACTTATACTAAAGCAAACTTTAATATACAATGTGTCTCTCTACTAGCTATTACAAACTAAACCATCACTTTGCTTCTCCCACTTATACAAAAGTTTCCTTTCTAAGTGGGTGCCATCATGCGCAATCCAAGTCCTCGAACGTGCACTTCGTAGACTTTTTGCGGCAGGCTTTCATGAATGGATCCGCTAGGTTATCCGTCGTATCAATCTTTTCGATCAGCACGTCCCCTCATCTAACGATTTCTCGTATGACATGGTACTTTCTCTCTATGTGTTTGGTTGCTTTAGGGTCCGTGGTTCCTTCGAGTTTGCCATCGCACTGAGTTATCACAAGAAACTATGATACTCTTGGGCAAACCAGTACCACACCTAGATCCATGAGGTAGTTCTTGAACCATACAGCCTCCTTAGCGCCTCCGGCGGCTACATATTCGAACTTTCATGGTAGAGTCCGCAATGCATCATTGCTTTGCACTCCGCCAGATACGGCTCCACCTCCCTAGGTAAACACATAACTTGAGGAAGACTTTTTCTCATCACGGTCGGCTTGAAAATCCGAGTCTTAATAACCCAAAGGCTTTAGACTATCTCGCATGGTAAACCAGCCTATAATCTCGAGTCCTTTTCGTGTACTTGAGTATATGCTTCTTCGCAGCCCAATGAGCTTGTCCAGGGTTAGATCGATATCTAGCTACTATGCCTACCGCATAGCGAGATATCGGGCTTCGTGTATAACATTGCATACATGAGACTTCCTACGCTGAAGCGTAAGAATTTATCTCATTTCTCTATCTCCTTTGCGATCATAGGTGATCGCTCTTAGATAAAAGAACGCCATGCACGAAGGTAGCAATCATTTCTTGGCGGTCCGCATACTAAAGCAGTAATCACAGTGTCAATGTAAGACGCCCGAGATAAGCTCAACATTTTCCTCTTACGATCTCGGTAAACCTTGATCCCGTGAATGTATCTTGATCTCCTAAGTCTTTCATTTGAAACCGATCGGATAACCAACTCTTTACGCCCGATAACAACTTCACATTGTTGCCAACTAGAAGAATGTCATCTACGTAAAGTGCAAGAAATACCACATCACCGCTGACATCTAAACGATACACACAACTCTCGCTAGGCAACGGGTAAATACATAGGATTTTACCACCTCGTCAGCGTAAGTTCCATGATTGGGAGGCTCGCTTAAGTCCATATATGGACTTCTTAGCTTCCACACTAGATGCTCTTCACCCTTCACCACATAAACTTGGGTTGCTGCATATAGATGTCTCTACCTTCCTCAAGGTAACCGCTTAGAAAAGCGGTTTTCACATCCATTTGCCAAACCTCAAGGTTCAATTGGGCGCTATGGCGGAAGAATTCGATGGACTTGAGCATTGCTACAAAGTAAAAGGTTTCATCGAAATCGATGCCCTCAACTGAGTATACCCTTTCGCCACAAGCCCGGCTTTAAAAGTCAAACCTCTCCATGAATCTCTTCCCTTGTATACCCACTTACTACCTATGGCTTCCTTGTCGTCTGCGGTAGAGGTGTCTTTCAGATACATCCATAGTCATTATGGACTCAATTTCTAAATCCATATCGGTGTGCCATGATCTTGCATCAATGTCTTGTATCGCCTCGTTATGCGTCCATGGGTCAATTATTGCTTGCTCGCTTCACGACTAAACCAAGATACACCCACGAACATAAATCGCTCGAGTCGACGAACAACCCTCCCACTACGACGAGGCACTACAGCACAATGGCAACGGTGGGTGCAGAACTTGTGGTTCTCTATCTTGCACAACTTGCGGGTAGGTACCACTTATGACGGTCGAGATCTCCAAAGGAACTCGACCCACTTCAATTTCTTGAAGTATCGGTGTCGATCCTCCCACTGACTCGACATCTCGCACCTTTGGTCTAATCGGTGGTGGAATACGATCATCTTCTAATTCTTGAAGAATGATTTCAACTTTGGATTTATGATTTTTCATATAATCCTCTTCTAAGAATCGGGCATTAGTGCTAATATTGACCTTCTGATCCTTAGGACTATAGAATAAACCACCTTTCGTCCCTCTAGGATAGGCAATAAACAGCCTTGCGTCGGATCTAGCCTCCAACTTGTCAGCCTTCTTGTTCAGCACATGTGCTGGACTGCCCCATATCCTTATGTGGCTTAAACTAGGCTTGCGCCCAAACCACAATTCAAAAGGAGTCTTTTCGACTGACTTGGATGGTACTAGATTTAGCAAGTATGCCGTCGTTTCTAAGGCATACCCCCAGAACGAAATAGACAATGTTGCATAACTCATGATTGATCTAACCATTTCCAAAAGAGTCCTATTTCTTCGCTCTGACACACCATTTTGCTGTGGTGTGCCCGGTGTAGTGAAATGAGAGTAATCCATTACTTCACCTAATAGTCCATAAACTCACATTCTTGAGGTATTCGCCACCGCGATCGGGATGCGCATGACTTGATACTCTTACCAAGCTTCGCTCCATTTCCGCCTTAAACTCTTTGAATTTCTCAAAGCATTGAGACTTATGGTGAAGCGGTATACGTATCCGCACCTTAAGTAATCGTCAATTAAAGTGAAAAATACTGCATTCTCCACGAGCTTGTGTGGACATAGGTCCACACGGTCGAATGGACTAGCTCCAACACTTCTTTGGCTCTATAACCCTTCGCTTTGAAGGTCCGATCGACATCTTACCTTCTATACAGATTCGCAGATCGGGCACGGAGAACCGTGAGATCACCCAACGCCCATTCTTAGCCGGTCTTTGGATCCTATTTAGATTGATGTGACCTAATCTAAGATGCCGAGAAAAGTGGTGTCATCTTGCTAAGAAAACTTTCTCTTTTAAGGTTTGAAGAATATGCAACATAGTTTTAGGTATTATGTTTGGCGTAAATAGTATAAAGCGAATTATATAATGTGCCACCACGTATAACTTCGCCATTTCTTATGATAGAAACACCACTATCAAAAATAACGAGTAATATCCATGAATAAATAGTTTCAAATGTAAATAAGGTTCCCAAACTCCGCACATATAAAACGCCTTTCAAAACTAAAACTATTGTTTCATAAAGTAACATCTTCGATCGCAACGGCCTCGACTTTCGCCGATTGCCCATGGAGCTCGTTATCTCGCCATCACTCGCCTCCTTGTCCGCAGAACCCCGCAGGTGTAACAAACATGATCGATCGCACCGTGTCTATTACCCAAGAATGGGTAGAACAAGTCGCTAAACATGTTTTCGTTACTAAAGCAAATGGCGTACCTTGAGCTATGAGCTTGGGGCACTTAGCTTTCTAATGCCCGGTCACACCGCACTTGAAGCATTTGCCCTTCTCCTTTGGTTTTTTCAAACCGCTGGTAGAGCCCTTTACATTACTCCCACTCTTTTCTTTAGCCTTAGCATCTCTAGAATTCCACTTTTCCTTTTCATCTTTCGACAAAGCAGTGGTCTTCCTTGAGGTGCGTGCTGAAGACCGTGCACCTTTACCCATTTTGCTTTCTTCCGTTACTAAGTTCTCTTGCAATGAATCTAGAGTATAACTCTTATCATAAAGGACTACTCCATAACGAAAGTCATCAAAAGACTCGGGCAAAGTATTGAGGATCATATCGATTCTGACTACGTCATCAATATATCCTCCAACCAATTCGAGCTCCCCGAAGAGATTTATCATTTGCTCTACATGGTCATGCACTGAATCGATTTCCTTCATAGAACTTGACATAATTAATTTTGTCAAATTATGACAAGCGATTCTATCCGACTCCTCATACGATTTCCTGAGATTTAGTCATATTGTGGTTGCATCATCTATCTCGACATCGAGTTACAAGGACTGCACATGGTGACTAAGAGAAGGCACTTCGCCATTCTATTAGATTTGTCCCATTTCTCGTGCTCATTCGCTCCCTCATCAGAGATAAATCGCTCAGAGGTTTGGGACGAGGTGTAGTTAGTATATATAAATTTTCTTCTGCAAAGGAGAACATTCTCAATGTTTCGCTTCTCTCGATAAAATTTGGACCGATAAGTGATTTTGTGCGAGCATATTGATAATCTGTAAGAGACATATCTGAAAAGACAATGTAAACACATAAGCATACGATCGCACATAATTAAGTAACAATAATATTGTAACCTTTTGATAAAACAATATTAATTGAAACCTCCAATCGCCCAAGGAATCCCACACGCAAGCCACAGCGTGTGGATCGCCATACATATGAACCCCCACCGCACTAAAATATACCTTTTAGTCGCTTAATTTCAATCCATGTCAACTTATCCTTATGACAAATGAAATTAATGATCGACCTTACTAGACCACATCACTATCACAAGACGGGACTTCGTGGGAAGTTGTACTGAGGTGATGTCTAAGCAATGACCACAATTTTAACAAAGAAAATGAATTTTAGAATTGCATACTCCTCTGACCATACCGCCCAACTCAAATTCTTTTGTTATCTCATTTTAAAACTATCTCTAGAGAACTTATGAAATCGCACATGCAAGCCACGCGTGTGGGCGTTCACATGAAACTCCCACTTCTCAATAGATTTAAAATGTTTTATTTAGAAATCTCATCTAACAAACTTATGATAAACAAGGCAAACAAGCCAAGCGTGTGGACGCCACTCACAAAGCATGTATCACTTTGTTTAGAGATCAAAAGTGGAGGTCTTGACATTTTAATTTTAAAATTAATATGTCGGGTTCCTTGCTTAGTCTTTTTGTTCAAAAGGTTTGTCCATTCAGATCACGTAATCCTAGCTTGCTTTTCTATAGAACTCAACATGTAAAACATGCTCGCAGAATTCTAAAAAATGCTTGAAAACGCGATAAACCTAGCATGCCTACTATGCGCATCCAATCACGAAAACATATAACATGTTTGTCTATGTAATTTAAACATACATAGCATGATACTGTATAATTTAAACATCCACGACATGCTATGAACGATAAAAATAAAATAAAACGTTCATCGCGGCCCACTTGTGGATCCTGTACTTTCCTGCCTAATCTATTACATAGAATTGCAAAGTATAGATCTTCATAAACTCGAAAAACGGGCCTCACGTGCACGGACACAAACCGGATTCGTCAAAACTGGATTCGGGCCGAAAAATCGGGTTCGGGTCGGAAAATCGGGTTTGGGCCGGGTCGGCCCAAGATAAATCAAGCATTCACGGGCGCTAGGGCTCGCCCACGACGCGCTTCACCCCACGCCGCCTCGCTCGCGCCCACGCCGCCGCGTGCACGCGTGCCGCCTCGCGATCGCTGGCGCATTCGCGAGGGACGCCGGGATCTCGTGGCGACAAACCCGCGATCAGCGCGCCTCGCGGAACGCATGTGCGCCGCCGAAGCGCCTTTCGACGCCGCGCGAGCGGCGACGAGGCATCCACGCCGCAGCGCGCGCTTCGCACCGCGGGCCATTAGCAGTAAGCCGCTGCCGCGCCGCCCTCGCCGCCATCGGCGGCGTGTCCGCTGAAGGCCGCTGCACACCGAGCGTGCCGCCGCCGCACGCCGTGTGATGGTTTTCGATGTACTCCCATCGCCTCGTTCTTCGTGCTTTCATCTTCGCTTCTTCTTTACGTATAAGATTTACAAGGAAAAATCTAATCTAACCACGTATTTTCGTGGTGAAAACAAAATCCGACAAAAATAAAACGTGCCACGATGAACGCATGATTCACAATTAATTAATTGCGCACGTTATAATCAAACGTGAATTAATCAAACAGAGCCAAGATATCGATCCTGTGCTCGATACCAATTGAAGGAAATCTTATTTTAACCTCCCGAGGATCTATCTTGGATATTTAATTCACCATACATTGATTATATCCCTAGCATGCACCTATATAATTAATTGCAACACGTAGGGTTTTCTCGTGTTTACACGTGAATGCAGTCGGGGTAGACGGATCAAGACTCGTGCTTTGATCTTACCGATCGTATCCCGGTTGCCCAATCTCCAATATCGAGCGAGGATAATCAATGGAGAATGCTATAGAAAAACCACCATTTTTCTCGCTATTATTTTCGAAACCTCTCACCAAAATACTATGATGATTATCGAAAATATGGATGAGCATTAACCTCGATTTTCTCTCTTACCTTATATTTATAATGCACTACCAAATCCTACAAGGAAAGGATCTATGATATCCCATAAATATAATAATATTCTTTTAGATAAAGAGAATCAAATCATTATCCATAGAGAGAGAGCGAAGTTTCACCTCTAGCTACGGGCCTTTGGATGGGCCACCTCAGGATCAAATGCAAGGAATAAAGACGGGCCTCAAATAAATTAATTATCTTATGTTCAAATTTTAACATAAATTAATTTATAAACATTCATTCATGCCACTAGAGAATAAATGCCGACTTACCCTTTATTACCGAAGTTGAGTCGGCTTGCACTTAGACATTACGAATCCCGTATTTAAGATATCAGACGTCCATTAATTATTTAGAGCATTCGATTGCTTAAAATAATTAATATCTTTAATTCCTTAAGTAGTACCACTCAACCTTATTATTGTACTTGAACTAACTCAACTGCAGGGTTTAGTACAATAAACCTTTGAGCTCCTTAAGGACGCCATCATCCTAAACGGATACTGGTGACTGACATGATAACTAGCATGACATACAAGCACCGCCACCACCCAAGATGCGGAGAATATCAAGTTAAATCATGTAACCTCACCCATAACAAGTCAAAGTGATGGTCAAGAACTCATACTCACCTAATACCTCATCGTGAAGTCACCGAGATCTAGGTTCTTCACGACGGTCGATAGAAGAACTCATCTCACTATGATCCATCAATACGTCGAGACGTATCAAAGATAGATAAGCAACCAAGTCAAGTCACTTCTTATCTATACCGTAGCCTATACCGACAACTCGTCCTCCAGTTGTCTCAGCCGTGATTCTTTTTACATCTCATTAAGCTTGACCAATCATATAGACTTCTGTGATCTTCTACACACTGTATGATCTAACTTATATATGAGATAAGGGGACATAGGTATATGCAATCAAGTAATCAATTCAGATAGAAGATTGTAATAGTGGTAACATGAAACATTGTATACAAGCTCAACCAAAACTGCTTTCAGTATACAAATCCAACAATCTCCCACTTATACTAAAGCTAACTTTTAATATACAATGTGTCTCTCTACTAGCTATTACAAACTAAACCATCACTTTGCTTCTCCCACTTATACAAAAGTTTCCTTTCTAAGTGGGTGCCATCATGCGCAATCCAAGTCCTCGAACGCACTTCAGTAGACTTTTGCGGCAAGCTTTCATGAATGGATCCGCTAGGTTATCCGTCAGATCAATCTTTTCGATCAAGACGCCCCTCATCTAACGATTTCTCGTATGACATGGTACTTTCTCTCTATGTGTTTGGTTGCCTTGTGGGTCCGTGGTTCCTTCGAGTTTGCCACTGCGCACCGAAAGTTATCACAAGAAACTATGATACTCTTGGGCAAACCAGTACCACACCTAGATCCATGAGTAGTTCTTGAACCATACAGACCTCCTGCAGCCTCCTCAAGGCGGCTACATAGTCGCTTCCATGGTAGAGTCCGCAATGCATCGCCGCTTTGCACTCCGCCAGATACGGCTCCACCTCCCAAGGTAAACACATAACTTGAGGAAGACTTTTTCTCATCACGGTCGACTTGAAAATCCGAGTCGAATAACCCAAAGGCATTAGACTATCTCGCATGGTAAACTAGCCTATAATCTCGAGTCCTTTCGTGTACTTGAGTATATGCTTCTTCAATTCAATGAGCTTGTCCAGGTTAGATCGATATCAGCTACTATGCCTACCGTGATAGCGTATATCGGGCTTCGTGTATAGATTGCATACATGAGACTTCCTACGGCCAAGCGTAAGGAATTTATCTCATTTCCTCTATCTCCTTGCGTCATAGGTGATCGCTTCCTTATATAAAGGAACGCCATGCCCGAAAGGTAGCAATCATTTCTTGGCGGTCCGCATACTAAACGAGTAATCACAAGTTGTCAATGTAAGACGCCCGAGATAAGCTCAACATTTTCCTCTTACGATCTCGGTAAACCTTGATCCCATGAATGTATGTCGCATCTCCTAAGTCTTTCATTTGAAACGATCGGATAACCAACTCTTTACGCCCGATAACAACTTCACATTGTTGCTAACTACAAGAATGTCATCTACGTAAAGTGCAAGAAATACCACATCACCGCTGACATCTAAACGATACACACAACTCTCGCTAGGCAACCGGGTAAATACATAGGATTTTACCACCTCGTCAAAGCGTAAGTTCCATGATTGGGTTCGCTTAAGTCCATAAATGGACTTCTTAAGCTTCCACACTAGATGCTCTTCACCCTTCACCACATAAACTTCGGTTGTCTTGCGTATAGATGTCTCTACCTTCCTCAAGGTAACCGCTTAGAAAAGTGGTTTTCACATCCATTTGCCAAACCTCGCGTTCAGTGGCTGCTATGGCGGAAGAATTTCATGGACTTGAGCATTGCTACTGATGAAAAGGTTTCATCGAAATCGATGCCCTCAACTGAGTATACCCTTTCGCCACAAGCCCGGCTTTAAAAGTCGAAACCTCCATATGAATCTCTTCCTCTTGATACCCACTTACTACCTACGGCTTCCTTGTCGTCCGGTAGAGGTGTCTTTCATATACATCCATAGTTGTTACGGACTCAATTTCTAAATCCATATCGGTGTGCCATGATCTTGCATCAATGTCTTGTATCGCTCGTTATCGTCCATGGGTCAATTATTGCTTCCTCGCTTCACAGGACTAAACCAAGATACACCCACGAACATAAATCGCTCGGGTTGACGAACAACCCTCCCACTACGACGAGGCACTACAGCACAATGGCAACGTGGGTGCGAGAACTTGTGGTTCTCATCTCGCACAACTTGTCGGGTAGGTACCACTGCACGGCTCGGTATCTCCAAGGAACTCGACCCACTTCAATTTCTTGAAGTATCCGTGTCGATCCTCCCACTAGACTCGACATCTCGCACCTTTGGTCTAATCGGTGGTGGAATACGATCATCTTCTAATTCTTGAAGAATGATTTCAACTTTGGATTTATGATTTTCATATAATCCTCTTCTAAGAATCGGCATTAGTGCTAATATCGACCTTCCGATCCTTAGGACTATAGAATAAACCACCTTCGTCCCTCTAGGATAGGCAATAAATGCACCTTGCGCTTGATCTAGCCTCCAACTTGTCGCCTTCTTGTTCAAAGACACGTGCCGGGCTGCCCATATCCTTATGTGGCTTAACCAGGCTGCGCCCAATCCACAATTCAAAAGCGAGTCTTTTCGACTGACTTGGATGGTACTAGATTTAGCAAGTATGCCGCCGTTTCTAAGGCATACCCCGTAACAGAAATAGACAATGTTGCATAACTCATGATTGATCTAACCATTTCCAAAAGAGTCCTATTTCTTCGGCCTCGACACACCATTTTGCTTGTGTGGTGTGCGGTGTAATGTAATGGGAGGTAATCCATTACTTCACCTAATAGTCCATAAACTTGTTACTGAGGTATTCGCCACCGCGATCGTAATCATGATGACTTGATACTCTTACCAAGCTTCGCTCCACTTCCGCCTTAAACTCTTTGAATTTCTCAAAGCATTCGACTTGCGGTGAAGCGGTATACATATCCGCACTCTTGTAATCACAAATGAAAGTGAAAAATACTGCATTCTCCACGAGCTTGTGTGGACATAGGTCCACACAGTCCGAATGGACTAGCTCCAACACTTCTTTGGCTCTATAACCCTTCGCTTGAAGGGTCCGATCGACATCTTACCTTCTATACGTGATTCGCAGACGGAACTGAGTAATCGTGAGATCATCCAACGCCCATTCTTAGCCGCCTTTGGATCCTATTTGGATTGATGTGACCTAATCTAAGATGCCGAGAGAAAGTGGTGTCATCTTAAGAAAACTTTCTTTTTAAGGTTTGAAGAAGATGCAACATAGTTATAGGTATTATGTTTGGCGAGAAATAGTATAAGCTAATCAGATAATGTGCCACCACGATAACCGTCATTTCTTATGATAGAAACACCACTATCAAAAATAACGGAATATCCATGAATAATTAGTTTCAAAGCAAATAAGGTTCCCCCAAACTCCGCACATATAAACCGTCTTTCAAAACTAAAGCATTGTTTCATAAAGTAACATCTTCGAACGCAACGGCCTCGACTTTCGCCCGCGTTGCCTATGGAGATCGTTATCTCGCCATCACTCGACTCAGTTGTCGCAGAACCCTCGCAGCGTAATAAACATGATCGATCAATCCGTGTCTACTACCCAAGAATGGGTAGAACAAGTCGCTAAACATGTTTTCACTAAAAAAAATGGCGTACTGAGCCTCGAGCTTGGGGCACTTAGCTTTCTAATGCCCGGCCTCACCGCACTCAAGCATTTGCCCTTCTCCTTCGCTTTTTCAAACCGCCGGTAGAGCCCTTTACATTACTCCCACTCTTTCTTTAGCCTTAGCATCTCTAGAATTCCACTTTCCCTTTTCATCTTTCGACAAAGCAGTGGTCTTCCTTGAGGTGCGTGCTGAAGACTGTGCACCTTTACCTATTTTGCTTTCTTCCGTTACTAAATCCTCTTGCAATGAATCTAGAGTATAACTCTTATCATAAAGGACTACTCCATAACGAAAGTCATCAAAAGACTCGGGCAAAGTATTGAGGATCATATCGATTCTGACTACGTCATCCATATATCCTCCAACCAATTCGAGCTCCCCGAAGAGATTTATCATTTGCTCTACATGGTCATGCACTGAATCGCTTCCTTCATAGAACTTGACATAATTAATTTTGTCAAATTATGACAAGCGATTATGTCCGACTCCTCATATGATTTCCTGAGATTTAGCCATATTGTGGCTGCATCATCTATCTCTTGATACTGGAGTTGCAAGGACTCGCACAGGGTGACTAAGAGAAGGCACTTCGCCATTCTATTTGATTTGTCCCATTTCTCGTGCTCATTGCGCTCCTCATCAGTAGATAAATCATCTAGAGGTTTGGGACGAGGTGTAGTGAGTATATATAAATTTTCTTCTACAGTGAGAACATTCTCAATGTTTCGCTTCCACTGATAAAATTTGGACCTGATAAGGGATTTTGTGCGAGCATTTTGATAATCGGTGTAAGAGACATATCTCAAAAGACAATGTAAACACATAGCATACGATCGCACATAATTCGTGAATAATAATATTGTAACCTTTTGATAAAACAATATTAATTGAAACCTCCAATCGCCCAAGGAATCCCACATGCAAGCCACGCGTGGACGCTTACATGAACCCCTCGACTGCACTAAAATATACCTTTTAGTCGCTTAATTTCAATCCATGTCAACTTATCCTTATGACAAATGAAATTAATGATCGGACCTTACTGACCACATCACTATCATAAGAAGGACTTCGGGGAAGTTGTACTGAGGTGATGTCTAAGCAATGACCACAATTTTAACAAATAAAATGAATTCTTAGAATCGCATACTCACTCGGACCATTCCGCCCAACTCAAATTCTTTTGTTATCTCATTTTAAAACTATCTCTAGAGAACTTATGAAAATCGCACATGCAAGCCACGCTGCGGATCGCCACATGAAACTCCCACGTCGAATAGATTTAAAATGTTTTATTTAGATATCTCATCTAACAAATTTATGATAAACAATGCAAGCAAGCCACGGCGTGTGGGCGCCACTCACAAGGCGTATCACTTGTTTAGAGATCATAAAGCGGAGGTCTTGACATTTTAATTTTAAAAATTAATATGTCGGGTTACTTGCTTAGTCTATTTGTTCAAAAGGTTTGTCCATGCAGATCACGTAATCCTAGCATGCTTTTCTATAGAACTCAACATGTAAAACATGCTCGCAGAATTCTAAGAAATGCATGAAAACGCGATAAACCTAGCATGCCTACTATGCGCATCCAATCACGAAAACATATAACATGTTTGTCTACGTAATTTAAACATACATAGCATGCTACTGCATAATTTAAACATCCACGACATGCTATGAACGATAAAAATAAAATAAAACGTTCATCGCGGCCCACTCGTGGATCCTGTACTTTCCTGCCTAATCTATTACATAGAATTGCAAAGTACAGATCTTCATAAACTCGAAAAGGGGCTTCGCATGCACGGCAGGCAGTTAAGACCACAAAACTTGATTCGGCAAGAAAATAGGTCCGGGCCGGTCGGCCTAAGACGGGTCGGGTCTGCGCATGCTAGGGCATATACCATCGATAAACGCGCATCTTACACGTTTATAGTTGATATTTGAAGATGAGTTTAGCTCGTTTAATGTGCATTTACGTATCGATTCTTAATGTTTTATCTATTTCTAGAAGATACTTCTCTTGGGTGTTCTTTTGGTGTTGTGTAGGTCCATATGTTGAAAATCGAAGCAAGGAACGACGCACGAACCAAATACACTGCGACTGCTTTCTAGCGACCAACCTAGCGGTCGCTAGGATGGCCGCTAGCAACCCGCGAGAACCCAGCGACGCCGCGACCACGACCTCGTGCCGCGAGCGAAGCCCGGTCGAGAAAGCTCTCGGGCGATTTCGCGACCGGTTGAGGACTGCTAGCGACCGCTAGCGGGTCAGCGAGGTACCATGCGGCGCAAGAAGGCGAAAGCACGAAGCGAGGAGCGCCGCGAGACTTACCTAGCGATCGCCCTAGCGATCGCGAAGCGTGGTCGCGAGTCCGAGCGGCAGAAGGAGAAATTAGGGTTTGGGGTGTGCCTATATATATGGCAACACCCCCTCGCGCCCCCAACTTCATACCTACGATTCCAGAGCCTATTTTTCTCAGTTTTTCATAAGTTTTCCAGATTTTTAGCTTTAGGTTCCATCTATTTTCATTCTAGAGTTGATTTACGCATTGTTCTTCATTTGTTTTACGTTTTGTCTACGATCCGGAACGTTTTGTCCGGACAATCTTTGCAATTTTCCGTTTTTCCGAGGTTGGGATTCAAGCCCAACGATTGTTCATCCAACGCTCATAACGGGTTTTATATATTTAATTTCCGCTTATGGTTAAATCGTATTTTATTCCGCTTATTATGTCTCGGCTAGTTTTTCGCTCTAATCCTAGGGTTTGCATGATTCGATCCTATATGTTTTGATTCTTGTTATCGCTATTTACCGTCCTGCATTGATTCATGATTCGATTGTGCTTATTTATATGTGTTGATTTCGATCAATCTTGATGCATATCTAGTTTTCGGTTAGTAATTGTGTTAATTGTCAATCGATCTCGAATGCATGATACGAATGAGCCTTAAGTCGTAGGCGAGATAGGATATTCGTAGGAAGCATATTCTTTGTGATCCGCTTGGAGTTGCTTGTTTTCACCTAGAGACGAATAAAGAATAGGAAAACTAGTAATCTGACCCGCTTTTGTCGTAAATGTAAATTGTCGGTTATATATGTGATCTTCCATCTTGTCTGGATTAAAATTGGTTAATAGGAACAGGATAAACATACGTTGTGGATAGGATTAATGCATCCCTAGGGTTAGTCGTCTTTATCTGTTTTTAAACATCCGAGTGTTTATTGCTTTATTTTACTTTCTGTTTTGTTACCTTTGCTTTGGATTGAATTCCGAAGCCCTAAAATCTTACCAAACCATTTTTGTTGCTTGGATAATGATGAATCCTTGTTGAGTTAGCTTCTGTGTTTTCGCATTACAATCCCTGTGGATACGATACTTCGCTTACCCTATACTTACACCTTTTCGTGTTAGAAAATTAAGCGATCAAATTTTGGCGCCGTTGCCGGGGATTGTTATGATCATATAGGAATAAGATCATATAGGAATTATTAATTCAAGTTGTACTTTTATTTTATTATTTTTATTCCTTGCCATTCCGATTTCTTCTTTTCTCCAGTAGTTTATGTTCACAAGGTCCCGGGACCTCCGAACTACACTTTGATCCGAAATCAAAAATTCACAAAGGAGAGGAGGCGGGCGAGAGAAGAAAGGAAGCAATGGCAAATCCGAATCAATGGGCGTTCCTCCCAAATAGCCGCACGTTAGCGGATTTTACAGAATGCAACGCCAATTGGCGACTATGGGACTCGTTGTCCTCGCCCGAGGCAAGACCGTTGAATTATATGTATGCACCTCCTACCGAGCAATTTCAAGGAGGCGGATGGGGCCCAAGTAAACGCTAACAATTTTGAGTCAAGCCGGCCCTAATCAAAGATGGTTCAAGGAATAGTTTGGAGGAGGAGTCACGAGAGATCCGAATGCCCATCTCGAGACCTATCTCGACATTTGTGACACCATCAAATAGAATGGGGTGCCACAAGACACAATCCGGATGCGCATGTTCGGATTTTCTTCGAAATCAAGCAAAGGACTGGTTCAAGACCTTAGATCGTCGGGCATCAACAGTTGGGCAACGCTATGTGAGAAATTTCTTTCCAAGTACTTTCCTCCGCTAAGGCACGAAAGATCATAGCGAGATTTCCCACTTCTCCCGCTAGGAGATGAATCTTTATTCGAGTCGTGGGAAAGATTCAGGGCCTATTGAGGGTGCCCACAAGATGGATTTTCGAGGGAGCAACAGACACAGTTTTTTACAAATGGTGACACCTCACACGAGGAGTATTGTCGACGATCAGCGGGGGTTGCCTATTGAGCATGACGTGTAGACGAGGCCAGCCGCATCATAGAAGAGATGGCGGCCAACAGTTATCAGTGGCCGATGGAGAGGACACCGGTGGTGAAGGCTGCTACCGTTGAAGGTGATTCAAAGTATGATAATATTATGGAGCAATTCACCTTGTTGAGAAGCCAATTTGAGAAAGAAAGGAAAGGAAAAGGCGTGGCTCAGATAAATGCTGCAGAGTCAGAGATGATTGAGGCTGAGGACGTGAATTACATCAATCAGAGGAATAACCGCCTGGGGGAATCCGGCGACAATCCGAACAACAGAAATCACCCAAATTTCTTCCGTTACGCCAACCCCAATAATTTTCAACAGCCTCCGCCTGTGTTTCTCGATTCGAACGGAGTGATTCAAGAGACGGCGAAGCCGAGTCTAGAGGACATGATGCAGCTTGGTTGTAAGCAACCAACAATTGGCAACGAATCGTAATTCGCTTATAAGCAACACCGCGTAAGATTAATCATTTGGAGTCCACCGTGAAGGCTATGGGAAAGCACATGAAGATGATGGAGAATCAAATAAGTCAAATAGCCGCACAACAGAATGGGCAACACAAGTCGGGCCAATTTCCGAGTAATACGGAGGTAAACCCTAAAATCACTGTAATGCCATTCAATTGAGGAGTGGACGAGCTTATCAAAGTCACGAGGAGACGAATGGTGAAAGGGCAAAGAGAGAATCTCATGACCGAAGCTCATGACCATGAGCCCGGCCGCGAGGAGTCCTACAAAGGAGTTCGCGAGCGGCTCAATGGGCGCAACAAGTCAAAACGCTACGACAAGTCACGAGAGGGCTAGCGAGCGACCTAGCGGCCGCTAGCAGTCCGCCGCCGCAATCGTCGCAAGCTTCCAGACACACTAGCGCCGAAAGCACCAAGCGCGCCCGCAGACGAAGGAAGATGGTGTACATGTGCCTAGCGACCGCACACGCGGTCGCGAGGCTGATCGCGAGGGGCAAGCTGTGAAGAAATTTCCGACGTACGTGCCTCCAATTCCGTTTCCAAGCCGTTTAGCCAAGCCCAAGTACGATGAGAAGTTAACCAGATTCATGGAGATGTTTCAAAAGGTGCACATCAATATTCCTTTACTTGATGCACTTCGAGATATGCCGGGTTACGTGAAGTTTTTGAAGGATGCCGTTGCCAATAAAAAGAAGCTTGGGAAATTCGAGACGATAAATGTCTCAAGAGTGCGAGGTTGTCTCGCAAAGAAGTTGCCGCCAGCGTAAAGATCCGTGCAACTTCACCATAGCATGTGTCATCGGAGGACGTACATTCTCCAGCGTTCTCGTGATTTGGGGCAAAGCATCAACTGATGTCGTTGTCCATTTTAACAGATTGAGATTGGGGAGATCTGCCGACCACCATAGCTCTTCGGATGGCGTACACATCGGTGACTTATCCAAAAGGGATAGTGGAGGACGTGCTCGTGAAAGTTTGAGATTTCATCTTCCCAAATGATTTCATTGTTCTCGATATGCCAGAGGATGGGAATACACCTCTTATTCTCGGGCGACCATTCCTAGCTACCGGTAGAGCACTGATAGACGTGCAAGATGGAGATCTCACCTTCAGAGTCAACGACGAGGAGATGAAAATCTCTATATACGATGCTATGAAGCAGCCTGACGAGAAGACCATGGAAGATTGTCGAGTTATAGAGCAGCTGTCGCCCCTTCACTTTCAATCAACTGATCCGGTGGAGTTTTGTATGCAGAACTCGATTTTCTCACCCGCAGACCTTGATGAGGCGTGTGATGAGATTTTAGAGTATCTTGAGTCCATCGATGAAGTCAAGGCCCTCCCCGAGGAGTCAGTGCCTTATTTAGATGTGAGGAAGCCGATTGGAGGAGAGGACGCCGTGGTGAAGAAGGAAGAGACTACACCCAAGATGGAGTTGAAAGAGTTGCCGGACCACCTTCAGTATGCATTCTTAGGCGACGAGGAGACGTGCCCGGTGATAATATCTTCGGCTTTGATGGATGAGACACAAAATCGATGTTTGTGTTTGAGCAAGCACAAGTCTGCGATTGGGTGGACGATTTCTGATATCAAGGGGGTCAGCCCCTCGATTTGCATGCACCGGATCCTGTTGGAGAATGAATACAAGCCAAAGGTGCAACCTCAACGCCGATTGAATCCGGCACCCAGATATCATCGACTTCATGCCTTACAGTGCGAAGATGCCTTCGGCCTCAAAAGCCGGGCACTTACCGAGAGGATGGTGGATCAACATTCAAAGCACACATCTGGGAGATCCGAGGTTCACGCGACGCATAGTAGTCAAAAGTCGAGAGAGTTGCGTCATGACCTCGGCACCATCCTCCAACTCCTCGGTCGGCCAACCTCAAACTCAACCCCGAAATGTACATTTATGGTGAAGACGGAAAGTTCTGGATCTGGTTTCTCGGAGGCTAAGGCCAATCCCACCAAGGGGCAAGGTTCGATACGCAAAAAGGCGACCATCCGTGAGATCCATAAACTCACCGGTGCCTAGCCGCCTCAAGATTTCATTGCCCTCACGGAAACACCCCATTCTTCAAGATCCCGAGGAGAGCCCGACTTACCGGGAAGAACACTAGGCAGCTTCCACCAGCTGGAGATCGCCGACCACGACCGTCCGCCCAAGCAAGGTGAATCTCTTCTATACTTGCCGCCTGGACGAGGCATCACATGGTATTAGATGAGAGGGGATGAAACCCCATCTATTTTATCAGTCGAGCTCTCAAAGGACCGAGACAAGGTACACTGCTCAAAAGTTAGCCCGTGAACGCCAAACGACGCCTCGACCCTTACTTCCAAGCTCACCCGCTGTAGTGCCTTGACTTCCCTTGAGAAAGTCTTGTTAAAACTCGAGTCATCGGACGAGCAAGTGTGGCGCTGGAGCTCGGCGAGCACGACATCTCGCATCAGCCAGGCCAATAAAGGGCAAGCTCACATTTCTCAGTCGAGGCCAACACCGAGGTAGGCTCACGAGGTAACTCCAGCTCCCCACGGAAGAAGCCGCCTCCTAGCACCACCGGATGGTTCTGGCATGACGTGCGGAGCTTCAGCAAGACGGGCAGGAGGCATCGCTCCTCCCGGCCCAGACAAGAAGTCACCTCGCCCGGTTTACCTTCCCGACCACCAACAACGAGGTGGAGCACGAGGCCAATCTCGGACTCCGCCCACCCGAGCGAGGGTGGACAAGATCCAAGTCTTGGCGATTCCGCGGTTGTAGTGAACGTTAGGAAATCTGAGGCGGAGGACCGAATGAAACAATACCCGAGAAGGCAAAGGAGATTCGACCTCGTTCGGTACTTCGCATCCACGAATCCCGAGGAAAAGAAAGTGACATCCTCGCAAATTGGCTGCGTCGTCGACAAGTCCACCAGGAGGAGGTCCATTCGGAAGCATCGCGAGTCACGCTCGGCATCATCACGAGATAGAGCTAAATTGGATGTCTCCAAGGCTCACCGGAACACGGCGCCTTGCCCAAGATCGGCTCGAGCCAAAAGATGATGGCGAAATCCAAGTATCTCATGCATGAGGCGCCTCTCGAAATCTTACCTTACCCTCCACGAGTACCTGCCGAAGAAGCCGACTACGTGCTCACGAAATTCACGGGTCTTGTGAAGCACATCGGGTGCGAGCTCTCTCAAAAAGCCGAGGTCGGGATATTCTGGCCCACCTCGTGCAGATTGCCGAGCTCGTCAAGGTCGGCCGCGAGTTCACTCCACGGTCAGCGCCCGGGCGATTTGAGCGCATGCAGAGTCCATGGCCTTTCATGCGGGGGATCGACATCGTTGGCCTCGTCGAAGCACGTCGCCGATACTTAGTCGTAGCCATAGACTACTTCACAAATGGGTCGGCGAGCCACTTTCGAGCCTCACGAGCGAGGATTGGACGCCGTGTGGAAAAATATAGTTGCCGCTCGATACCGCACATCCGGTCTGACAACGGCACCCAATTCATCGACAAAACTTCAAGGAGTGGTGCGAAGAGTCGATCGATACGCTTCACCCGGCGCACACCCATGGCGAATGGTCACCGAGGTGACGAACCGCACGATCACAAGGATTAAGAAGAGATGGACCGAGCTAAAGGCGAGGCTGAAAATCTCCTCGTCTCCTCGGTCCTCAGACACACCCTGACGGGCGACGGGAGACCCTTTAGCCGGTTCATGCACCGAGGTCATACCGGCCGAGATCGGCGCACCAGCCCTCGCACTCTTCACTTGACCGTGCCGACAGGAAGCCTGCGTATATCTGACGCCTCGAGGAGAAGCGCGAGTCGCTTCATAAACGGGCTAAGTAAGGCCGTGTCGCACGGACTACAACAAAGTAAAGCTCCGCCTCCAAGTAGGCGACTCCCCGAAATAATGAAGCCTGAGAGCAGGCCTTAATGTCGATCCGACAGGGGCCCATCGTGCTCACGAGGACCTCGAAAGCGGGCTTACAAGTTGGCCCACTTGTCCGCGCGCTTATCCACAACTGGCACATTACGCATTTAAGGAGGTATTTTACATAGCTCGATTTAAAGTCGGCATCATGTTAGTTCCTTAATTGTTTCGCCAAATCGAGTTGATTACATGTTCATAAAACACTGTTTTATAATGAATATTTCACTGCCCATACATATGTGAACATCTGTTTGGATACACCACATTTAAACCTTCACAAGGCGCCACAAGATGAAAATCCCACCAAGTAGGGTACGACAGACTTACCCATTAGTTGACGCTCTCATGCAAAGCGCAAGACACCCATTAAGTTGACGCCTACACGCCAGCGTCATGATTACCCATTAAGTTGGCCACACGCAGCGCACGATTAACATTGTGAGCTCACACGCAACAGACACCCATTAAGTGGACGCTCATACACGCCGACATCGCACGATCTCGCACTCAGTACCCTTTATTTGGGAAGATATGCACTCGGTACAAAGTCTAAATGCATTACGACTATAAACCAAGTACCAAGCCATATCTGAATCAACGAGCTCGAGCTCGTTCATACCCTTTATTTGGGAAAATACACACTTCAGTATACGGTGTAAATGCATTTAAGACCAAAACGAAGTCTAGCTATGTTTATACCTCTTAAGAGGAAATATACACTTAACGAGTTCAATACATTTATATCTACAAAGTTCTACACTATACATAGCCTCATTCAGACTTAGGACTACCGCCAGACCTCAAGTCGCACAATTTTCTACAAAATCTCCGGCCGCGGTGTATGCCGGAACGAACTCGTGCCTTCAACCCGGTCGATATGGCCGGAATCACGCCGCGTGTTCGAGAGCCGCGCTGGCCCTGAGGTAGCTCAACAGCGACACCGGTCATCTTCACGCTCGGACTTTCAAGTCGGCGCGCCAAGACGGGCATCCCAGTGGACGCACCAGGTCACGCCCGACTCGACCGGCACCGGCCGAGCACGACCCGCCCCCACCCGCCTCTCCCGACCGAGCCTCGACGCCGACCGCCTCCCGAGGATCGCCTCGATGATCCGCCCGCCGACCCTCAACCGAGCACTTCGCATGATCGAGAAGCCCTCCCTGCGGGTTCTTCTATGATCGGGTCGCGGAGCCACGTGTGCATCGCCCGGCCGGGCTGCGACGCGTTTGACGATATCATACATCTCCATAAACTTCACGAGCGGAGTTGCGCAGCTTTGAACTTCGCTTGGGCCCTCCTCATCCTCGACACGCCCTCCGCCAAAGCTACGAACTGTTGTCGCTGGATATGGTAGTCCCACCACCGTGGTCGCCTCTCGATACTCGCATGCTCCTCCGAACCCGTGCTAGCCTCTCCGTAGTCATTCGAGTCGCCTCACACTCTATCAACGCCGTGGATAGCGCCGCGATGAGTCGCCCCGACTGGCCTCTGTGTGACCCTCAACTTAGGGCCTCGTTCTCGGCCAGAGGCGGGCCCCTCCCGATCGCCTCGTCAACTTCCTTCGGTCGGCGAAGCCGAGCCGACTCTATATTGGCTAAACTGGGTCAGCCGCACCCTCCTCCAGAAAGCACCTCTTCGTCCTTCTAGCAGCGCCTCGGACCTCTTTAACTTGGTCGACAATTCTGATCAAGTCCAGCCATTCGGTGTGGATCGAATAAACAGATAACAAAATTCAAAAAGTCGCGTTTATTACTCAAAGGGAAAATTATTACAAAGACCGGGTCCTATCGACCCGTAGTTCGCTATTACATCGGTCCGCGACCTCGGGCTATGGCCGGCCTCGACGATCTCCCAAGCTCTGCGGCACCTCCAATGGGAGCTCCACCCCGCCTGCCTCCGCCTCCTCCTCCTCCGCCTGCCCGCCTCGAAGGAGCCTCCGGCTCGCGATCGGCCCTCCTCGACCGGGCGACGACCTGCAGTCGATTGGCGGGATGCCGAGCCTCCAGGAGTCACCCATAGATCACCGGCGTAGCTTTGTCCACCTCTCTGGGTCGACCTCGGTCCCCCATGCTTGACCTATCAAAGTCGGGCATGGCGCGCAAGCTTCCCGTGATCGACACCACCTTCGGCCAGACGGCGGCGAGATCGGCAATAAAAGCCGAAGTCTCCGACTGACGAGCCGGCAAGGCCCGCCAGGGTCACTGGTTGCCCACTTCCCTCCGTCTGAGTTCCTTCTTCCGCCCCCGGCCGCTCGCTCCTCGACCTCCCGCGGGCCTCCCGGCCTCTCTTCTTGGCGGTCCAGCGCTCCCCCTCGCTCGGCGGCTCGGCTTCCGCCCGCAGCTGACGCGCTGGCTCTTCGCCCAGCCGGCAAGCTCCTGCCCACTTGCCGGTGAGCTCTACGCGCAAGCCTGCAGACTGCAGCCCCAAGCGCTACGCAGGCCCCATCATCGAGCTCCACCACGAAAAGGAGATGCACAAGTCGATAACCGATTGCAAAGAAATCTAAATATGAAGAAGCCACGACTGTGGGGATGCGCTGCTTGAGCGGTACACCGTACTCAAGGCGCCTCGAGGTCGAGACTCGATCTGGGACCTCGCTCAGCCACTCATCACGGCCCATCTTGCCACCTTCTTCGGCCCTACTAGGTCCGGCCTCTCTTTTCTTCGCGCCCTGCCCGTGCGGTGAGCCACCTCGTCCTCAACTTCACCGCTAAGAGAAAGACACATTAGCACAGCAAAATAAAGCGAATAAGGACTAAAAGGGATGCCCTCACCGTCTGATTCCCGGTCCCGACGCTTCCGACCGAAAACACTCGCCTGCCTTCGTGTCGTCCTCGGTGTAACTTATGGATAAGATCTCACCAATGCTCGCTCACTCCTCCATATGGCCCAGGGCTTGATTTTCGGGTCCACCAACGTCGAACCCCACTCATACCTCGGCTCCCCTCACCAGAAAGAAATACCTATTACGCGATGGGACACCTTGGAGGGCGCACCTTAAATTTCAGCGGGGTGACGGATAGTACACCCTCCCATGGTGCTTCACGCTAAAAGCGTCGCCTCGAAGGACAACCTCCAACGCCATAACAAGAGCCCCGACCACGACCTAATGGAATTGGGTCGATTAACAGATAGGGATCGAAATACTCGAAGGCTAAGATAAGCCGAGGGTACCTAAGACCCGCCTCAAACTATCTACATAAGCGAATCAAACCCATAGGAGCCACCGCCTCATCATCCGGAGCGCAGACACCACCACGCCTCCCGGGATCGATACTCCTCCACTTCAAAGTTCTGCAAGGTCAAACCCGACCTCGCCACGCCCACCCTCAAACCATCCCATACAGAGGATCGCGGAACCTTAGAGCTCACCTATAGACCTACCCAACCATTGTAGCACATATAATCCTCACGCGGAACTCACGCCAACCCGAGGCGAAAGGGAACTTCGAGCGAGAAGAAGATGAAAGCATACTTACTTTTCGGTGAGTATATGGCCTCCGGAAGATCGGGATCAAGTCGGAGAATTTCTCGAAATTTTTCCTCTCGAATTTTTAAGTGTCGAAGAAGAAGAAAGTGAGCTTCTCGCACTATTTATAAGAGCTAGCGCGCAAATTGCCGTTTCAAATTCAACACGCCACAGCGTGATTGGATTGCGTTACAGCAGCGCGCGTTCGAGTGTCCAGCTACCGCTGGCGCGTATGGCGTCGCCGAGATAGGATGACCGCCCCGACCTAGCAATCATCATACGGACCCAGTCCTCCGGATGGCGGCCTGTGTCGCACCTCGCCCTTCCCACAAACACCAGAAATCCACCGGACCTCGGCGCCTGTCACCGGCTCACTTACGGGAAAGCTACATCAGATCGGACCTCGGCAACCGCCGGATCGGGCGGCCGGACACACCACGGCATCCCCGGCGGCGGTCTCGGTCGGACATCGGCACCCGCCTAGGAGCAACACCATTTGACCGCCTCGGCGTAACCAGCGCGGCGCGATATCGGTCGGACCTCAACTTCCCGATGCCACATCTTTTCCAGCGATCGGACAATAGACCACCAACTCGTTCGCCACGAAGACCCTCACATTAAAAAGACAACAACCCAGCAACTACCAAGCCACACCTCACCTCGGCGCGCTTCACTCCACCTCGGCCCGCTGTCCCTCGGCTATCTGTGGGCTATGATGGGATATGGCCCAACCGACTAGGCCCAAAGGCCCAACGAGTGGGCCTAACGTTGGTAAGGGCCCACCGGCGAGCCAAGCGGGCCCTAATCATTGCCTAAAACCACAGCCTCCAACTCCATCCTCGGCGATGGAAGACCGCCGAACCAAGGTCGCGCCACCTCCACGTGGCGCATAAAGCGAGGTCCTCGCCGCCAATGGAAGGCATGCGGAGAAGAGTCACGCCCACGACCAATGGAGGTCGGGCGCACCCGCAGAAGGAGTTGTATAAATAGGGAAACCGCGACATTAGAGGTGCACATTCTTGAATGCAAAGGCTTAACCAATACTCGACTCAAAGCTCTAAAAGTATTGAGGAATCATTCTCCGTGGACGAGATCTCATTAACGATCGAACCACGAAAAAGCCACAGGTGTCCTTTATTGCTTTACATAAATCTCGCATACTCTCTTAACCGATTTATCAAACAGCGAATAGCGATGGATTATAGATGAAAATTGTATAATTTGAAATGAACAAAATAATTAAATTTAATGATGAAAATTATGAAATTAATAATTATAGATGAAAATTGTATAATTTGAAATGAACAAAATAATTAAATTTAATGATGAAAATTATGAAATTAATAATTCGATTTGATTTAACGATGGTTTAGCGACATAAGTTTTTCTAATTTTAAAAGACAAAATAAGAACAAATATAACTACGGAAAGTATGAAATTTGAAAAATAAAATGAAAATTCTACTCTTATTTAACGACTAATCTATGCTTACATATGATTCATTAACAGATAATTGTTCCATCGTTATGTCGTCAATCCGTCTTTAAGACCGTAAGATTCACGACATTATATTTGTCATCGTTATTTCCATCGATAAACGGCTTTTCTCTATAGTAATTTTATAATCTCTTCTCCATGTAAGCACAATATACATGTTTACAGTTTATCGCGAAAAGATTCTATCAAAATCTTATTTCTAAATACCTATAATCTTAATATTCAGTAGCTTAATTTTATTTAAGTTTCAATTTTCCTCTTTAATTCTTTAGAAATACGTTAATTGTTTTTCACTCAATTATGCAATTCTACAAATCTTAAATTTTTCCGGAACTATCACCTCATGAAAACCCCATTTATTTCTTCTATTGTTTTGAAACCAAAGAACAAAGATATATTAACAAAAATCAAAGTTCATAATGCCACGATTGAAAAAAAAATTGAACTCACGATACCAACAACCAAGCTAGAACAAGTAATTAGAGCATGTGCCGCCTCATTAGTAATACAACGTGCGTAAGAATGGAAACGAATAAGGCTACACACGACTTGTTGAAAATTGACTCTTAATGTGCGTGTAAATATATATATATATATATATATATATATATATATATATATGAACTAATAGGTTCAAATAAAACCTTATTTAAAATGAGAACGTGAGAACCATTTTTAGTCATTAGATCGTAAAGATCACGATGATGCATCACTTTGTTGAATGAGTATCTGAGCACCACCCCGGTTCGAATCCCATGAGCCGAAAATTCAAATATTTTTGTTTAGTGCAGAATTTTCAAGAAAGTACATTGTTCTCATGTTTGTAGGATAACAAAAGTTTTTATAGTAACCCTCTATATATATGGTCAAGTTGGGAAATTACTTTGACCAAGATTTTGAGTGACGAACGTTAATTTTATGAATTTTGTGGAATTAATTGACATAAGATCGATTTAAGTTTGTAGATGATTATAGTATATTCACATTCTCAAATTCGATTGTTAGTGAGTGAGAAATAGTGACTCAAGTTTGTCCATTAAACTTGGTATGTGACCAAGTGGAAAAGCATAGATTAATTAAGGGATCGATGCAAATATGCCCTTAACGCTTATAAGGACAACAAAAACATCAAGTAAGTTTAGGTGCGAAATGCCCTTGATGTTAAGTAAATAGTGCACATCCACCATAAACTTTGTTAAATGACAAAAATATGAATTTTAATATCCTATAAAATTATGATTGTCTAATTATACTCATCTTTCTTTCATACATGCTTCTTGCACAATAATTTATATTCGTTATTTTTCAACTTTATAAATTTTCATTTTAAACTATATTTTCACATGCTTACATTTATTCTATAATTAAATCTATGTATATTATGTTATAATATAAAACTATATTTTTCTTGTCAATTTAAAATATTTATATGTCAAATTTGTATGTAATTTTATATATCGAAATTTTACGATAATTCAATTTTTATATATCAATTTTTCCCTAGTATTTTCATAATATTATACGACAAAATGAATTGTATATATATATATATGGAGTGGATCAAATGAGAACCATCTTTTGCGAACTCGAATGATGATAAGCGTTGAAGATGATGCAGAAAGTTAGTATAACAAAACTTTCTAAAATTATTTTGTTGTGCAACAATTTTAGAAAGCTGCACAACTTTATACTGCTTTGTGCATTATCTTCAACGCTTATGCATGGTTCTCAAGTTCTCAAAAAGATGAGTTTTCACGGATCCAACCCCATATATATATATATGGTGTGTGTGTGTGTGTGTAATGAGTGTTAATTTTAAATTTGAAAAAAATAAACACAACTTAATCTTTTAACTATTTGCATCGCTTTTTTATCGCTTATTTAACGAAGGGTATTTTACACCACTTATTTAACATCAAGGATATTTTGCATCTATACTTACTTTAAGGATGCTTTTACCTCCAATATAAACATTAAGAGTATATTTACACCTTTTCCCATTAATCGTGTCTATCTTATATTGATTTTGGTCGACTACTATTGCGTTCATGTTGGATGAAGAATCAACACCGATCAAAGTAGTCTTTTCTCAAGTAGGATGCTCGGCTAGAGATGTTCAAAGTAGATTGAATTGTGCAAAACCGCACTTGGGTGTTGGTTGATTTTCCGAAAGTTGTAAGCCTTAGAATGTAAATCGATCATTTAATGAAAGTATAAGATAAATTGATCAATTGACAAGTACATAGCCGTGTTGTTATCAAATGGTTTAAACAAAGAGAATGGATGATTTCTTGAATCCTATTCACTTGTGACGAGAAAATATGTCTATTAGGGTGCTTCTTTTATTGTCGTCTTGACCTTGAGATTCATCAAAGGCTAAGACCGCATTCTCGAATGGTGACCCGAGGATGAGATGTATGTGAGAAACTTGAAAGGTTTGTAGTACCGCTAAGAAGGAAAATATAAAATGCGGTGAAGTCTCTATATGGTTTAAAACAAGGGCGTTGTAACTACACTTAAAATTTGACAAGTTATGTTTGAAATGGTTCAAGATCAACAGTATGATAAATGTTTCTACATTAAGAACATTGATAATGACTATTTTATAGTTTATATATATGTAGATGACATGTTGATCATGGGCAATAATAGCAGTCATCAATGACACAGGCGTATCTTATGCGGAAATTTGACATAAAGTATATAAGCTAGCCGATGTGATCATGGAATGAAGATTATAAAAGACCGAAAAATTTTATGGACACAATCTCACCTACATTGAGAAAGTGATTAAGAAATTCAACGTGTTTAATAATTTACTTGCTAAGATCTCATTAGAACTCAATGTTCACTGAGTAAGAATAAGGTTGAACTTGTTAGGTAAGAAGACTATGCAAGGTAATCGTGATCGATGTATCACACATTGCACCCTACCCGATATAGTTTGCATCTTAAACAAATTAAATCATTATACGAGCAATCAAAACAAAGAGCATTCCGAATCAAAACAAAGAGCATTGGAATGTTCTAGTGAGAGTTTTGAGGTACTTGATGTATACTCAAAATCAGACTACATTTTTCGAGATACCCGTACTTGAAGGGTACTATGATGTAAATGATATCGAACAAAAGACTCGCTTTCATGTGGGTATGTGTTCACTATGGGGATAGAGTTGTTTCATGGAGATCCATGAAATAGACTTATATACTAGTCCACCATGGATCGAATTAATAGCTCAGATAAGCAGGAAGTCAATGACTTCATATTTTTTAAAGATATTCTATGTTGGTATAAGCACGCGTCCGTGATGATTCACCACGATAGCCATGCAGCTATTGAAAGGGTTAAGTGTCTGTATAAAGATAAGTCTCCATATATACATCGTCGACATAATACCGTGAGGTATTTGATCTCATATAGGATTATCGTCACGCCCAATTCAGAGAAGGCACGATGTCGGTGACTAGACGGGGGTTAAGCGGGGATACATAAAGCATACATAATTAAGAACGACGTAAAATCGGCAACATCTCCTATAACTAGGACATATCACGAGGGAGGGTGAGCAACGATCCACCAAGAATTATATCGACAACATAACTTCAATGAATGTGATTCTGATTAAACATTAGTAATGCAGGAAACAAAATAGCATTACATCGCTGACTAGACCGGCTAACTACATAGCATGCTCTCAACAGACTCATAGATAATAACATAATAGCGAATCTTGTTCCCAATCATAGAGCAAAATAAAGGGACAAGAATATATTAACAAGTAATATGTAGATATAACACAACATCGCGAAGAAAAGCGTGAAAGAAACCGACTCACCCCTCATGTCACCTCCTCCATCCGTGGAAAAATTTGAAAAGATTTTGGTAGTACTAGCGCTCACCGGGGTTTTAATAGAAAACAAAATCCTGATACCGTGTTTAGAGCACTTACCTTAGAAGATTTTAAAACGTAAACCCACTTCTAAGTAAGCAAAGAGATTTTTCTTTTGATACCGGATCCGTATTACACTTCCCATCATAGAACCACGGCTCGAACGTATCCACCACCCATCACATCACTCGCCCGAACATATCCAACTAGCCCACAATATCTCGCCGAACATATCCAGCCGGCCCACCGAACGTATCCAAGGCTAACTCGTGTGGACTTGTGGGTCTATCCGTAACCATAACCACCTTATTATCATTTCCGTGGAATTGGTTCATCCCTCGAATCATAACCACGTGTTGGGGTCTA
Source organism: Salvia rosmarinus (assembly GCA_036937905.1). Lineage (NCBI taxonomy): Eukaryota > Viridiplantae > Streptophyta > Magnoliopsida > Lamiales > Lamiaceae > Salvia > Salvia rosmarinus. The sequence goes on along the minus strand of CM072818.1, from coordinate 37,049,688 downwards.
TCCTACGATCAATACTCAAGATGGTGATCAACCAACCAGTAGATCCGTGCACAATCACATAGAACCATATCTCGATAAGAGAACGAATAACTTCGTTAAAACATTTTCACGAGCACATGTTTTATTTTGAAATATCGTAGTAAATAACTCAAAATAAACATATATAACCCAACTACAAATGAAACGCCACTAGGAGATATCCACGATCCAACAACCTCCCGATCGCCGGTAGGTACACGGTAACAAGAGCGGAACAACTTTGGGGTCACATCCACAAAGCAAAGCAACAACGTGATCGAACAAAGATCGAAACGAAATGGGGTTTTCGACTTCGAACCCATATCTGGCACCTCCGGTTTTCAAATCAACTCGATGCAAGGAAATATATTGGTATCAAGACCTATAATAGGGTACCTTAAAATATGCATTCATGCTTGACACAGATCTTAGTAGCTAAGAAGCTTCAAATCGAGCATATCCTCAAATCCGGATAAACCATCCAAAACCGATGCATGAAAATGGAAACATAAGCAATATGCATAACGAGGAACATGGAATGACAAACTATGTTGAAAATGGACAATCCGGGCATGTACTTCCTTTAGAAACCCGAAACAACGAAAACATCCGACATGCGAAACGTGAAAACGGAAAACAATCGGTACTTTAGTAGAAGCATGCCGAACTCAAAACCAGGGCCCATAGCCAAAGTGGCTCCGGCACCAATCGACGCCAACTAGGTGACGGCGGTGAATGGACGGTGACGGCGGCGGCGGTTTTGGTCATCCTCGCCGTTGTTCGTCGTCCTTTAATAACCCGAGTTCTATGCTATGCTATCTACTAAAAGGGAATCAAAATAAGAAAAGGACAAAAGAAAACAGGGCCACGGAGGGTGAGTGGTGGCGACGCACAGAATGGCACCGCCGCCGAGTCTCCCTACCGATCCCCACTCCTCTAGCGACCGCACTGACTGTCGTCCCATCCGTAAACAGATTGAGAAAAGAAATGAACATTGAAAATGAAGGCACTAGCCCTTTATTTATAGGAAAAAGGGTCATGCATAGTCTAAGCGACCTTTTCAAAAGCAAAAGACGATCTTTGCAAACGGACTCCAAATTTAGTAAACTTGGTACCCATGGACTCGAAATAAAATATCGACACAATGACATCAACAAGATATGCTTTTAAAATACACATGAAAATTCTAATTTTGATAACTTCCCGGAGTGACAAACCTTCGTGGGTGGTCAAACTTGCATACTTAGTGTCATGAATTCTTTGTAAGACACTCTTCACAATGCTTGAGGTTTCTGACGGTCTCATCACCGAAACAAAAATTCAACCTTGACTTTTCTCGAAAATGTGTCATGCAAACTCGAAGCTATGAAGGACGGGTATTACATCCTCCTCCTTAGAAAAATTTCGTCCAAAATTTCAAACACGTGGAAACAACTCGTGGATCGAGCCCACGACTTGTCTTCCAACTCCACGTAGCTTCTTCTCGCCATGGTGATTCCACAACACTTTCACCACGAATCGCTTGTTCTCAAGTCCGACTCGCTCCAAGATAGCCACCGTTCTCCTCGAACTCAAATCTTGAGCAAGGATTACCGATCCGCTTGATCACGCGTGTTTGGTCGAAAGTACTTTCTCAACCGAGAAACGTGAA